>LR990046.1:3762500-5012500 GCA_905147135.1 Blastobasis lacticolella
ATCGAACCCGCGGGACCTCTGCGTGGAAGACCGGCATTTTAACCAACTGAACCACTCAGGTCGTGTCAGGTCAGTCTAGTAATAATAGTTTATTGTTAATTTATATCCATCCAGACCGATGCTTCATTGATTAGGGGCTGCTTGACGTTTTCACTAAACCTAGGATTCGCCTAAGTTCCTTATTATCTCAATTTGGACGTTGCTGATTAGATCGAGGAGGCTCGTCTGCGCTGGTTTGGTCATGTGTTGCGTAAGCCTCAGGGATACGTGGGAAATAGGTGCCTGAACCTATCGGCATCAGTAAAGAGGCCCCGTGGGCGACCCAAGAAGCGATGGATTCACATCGCTGAGTCGAATGCGAGAGCCAACGGTTTACGACGAGAGGATGCCGAAGATCGGGCGAAGTGGAGAAGAATGAGTAGGAAAGCGGACCCTGGCAGAGGCCGGGATGAGCGCTAAGACGATGATGATGATGATGGACTATGCTGATTAGCTAAAAACTAGTAAGGGAACTTAGGCCATTCCTTCTGTGTGAAAACGGCAATTAATCTTATACTTTCTTGTGATAAAGTAATTTATGTACCTAATATTATTTTACAGAAAACAGGCAACAACACTAGGTATTTGAACTATGACATGGGATAATTCAAGACGTATATTAGAGGTCTACTTAGAGGCGGGCAACGCATTGGTAGCACCCCTGGTGTTGCTGATGTCCATAGCGGCGATGACCACATTCTATAGCGGCCCGCTTGCCTGTTTGTCTGCCATATTACATAAAAAAAGGTATATGCCTACATTTAAGTGTAAACAGCTTATCTAGACACAAAAGTAATTAACAGCGTCCTTGGTTTAATTTCGACCGCAAATGTGCACATATAAACAATATCTTCTGTATTATCATCGTGCTACTGCGTTTACTTTACAATGGCCCAAATTAATAATCTCCATGCATATATATAAATACCTACCGTAGTATAGTACAGTATAACATTCAAAGCGGTTAAATCCACATCATAGTACCTCCATATGAATCTGTCAGTCAAGAAATTAATTCTAAAAAATCAAAGGCAAAAACTAGCGTCAAACTATGTCTTCATACATTTTTAGATATAAAATATTTTTTAAATAAAAGAAGAAATAATAAAACCTGGTCAAGTGTGAGTTGGATAAGCATACAAGGCTTAACATATATTTTTTACTATATGTACAGACAAGTAAACGATCAAACGAGTCGGATGATATATGTTACGCAATTATAACCTACCCCTACATTTATCTTACCCCTATAATTATGAGAGGCTGACTAGGTCTTGGCCCTTTTTTTTTCTTTGTTCTTGAACTGAAACTATTTTTCTATGTTACTTAAACTTATCGCCAAAATTCACAATACACCTACAAGAATATTTACGCCCGCTAAAATTTACATTTCGTCGCGTTATCGGTCGTAACATGCAATTATTGATAGCTTCTGCAACCTGTGCGCGGGCGCAGATAACAATGTCAACTATAGACGTCCTACTAACACCCCGGACAAATTGCTTGGCTTTAGATAAGATATCGCTTATCTAGCGATTACTGGAGGCCAAATGAGCTTTCTTAGTAATTATTAGCAAAATACTGTGTTACTGGCATGTACTATTCGCGGAGACGCGCACGGATGACTTTCACGCCATCATGCGCAAGAGCAGTCTCCGTGTTGCATCTAATAGCTATCAGACTCGACTGTATTAAATAATAATATTTAATATTTTCTTCTGTCGTAGCACTCTTGGCACATGGTCGTAGTCGTTATGGGTTGGTGTCGCGCTTCACCAGTCGCTGCCGCTGCTTTTCTTTTACACTCATGAAGGGGCTCATCAAAAGCCTTTCTAACTTAGTCCGTCCACCGCGTTGGAGCTGTCGCGAGTCCGAGCACCTAATATACTATCACGGAATGCCTGTTCAACCAGACTCAGGGTCTGCTGAATATGCTGAATATTTTGGTCAACATCGCTTCGCTAACGCTATTAGAAGGCAGACGAAGTTCACTCAAACTTAAGCCACTATAAAGTACCAAACGGCCACTCATCCCTCCGCTAAATGTGGAGAATGCTTATACAGTAGACTGTTATAAGCTGTTCCCGAGCTATCTATCAGAAGAGCCATACATTTGCCTGTGCTAAAACACACAACATAAGCTATAGCGATCATTGACCGTTCCAGAGTGGTCGGATAGCACAACATAGACACGTAAAGTTACGCCTGGGTGAGTTTGCTGGCCCGCCGCGAGCACTAGGCGCAAAGTTTCATGCACTTTGATTTCAGAATCGAATGATATTATAAAGAGGAGAGCCAGATTTTTTGCATAGTAGTTTCAAAGAACAACCTTGCGATGTCGTGTGACCGGATGACACCATACCGTGTGGTTGGCAATGACTGTGTTATAGCGTCTAGCTGACACGCGGCCTGCAGAAGCGGTACCAAACCAAATACATATGGCATAGATTTCTGAAAGGTAACGGAGTAAAGACGAACTTGGAAACACCGTGGAGTCGGCGCGGGTGAAGTCACAGGGTAAAAGTGGCAGTCACAACAGTCTCCATTCTAGTCTCTCTGTCAGATAAGTCTTCTTAACAACGCAAACGAGCCATCCTGTGTAACCAACGGATCACGTGCGGGGCAAAGCCGAAACAGATCGCTAGTGATACAGTGCCTAAGCTAGGAAATGTGAATTCGTAAAAATGCACTTCGGGAAAGACATTCTCGGATACTCCCGGTTTATAAATAAAAAAAACTATAGAGCAAGAAACCGGTTAATCTGATGCTTAAATAGCGAAACGCAAACTATGATACCACGTTCACTGCTGCCTGCTTTCTGCTATCCTATCCCAGTATTCCTCCTCAATTAACAAATTGTCGAGGAAGAAATCCTTTACTTGAAACATCAATGTAAATATCCTTTTATTTGAAGTTGACATCTCGACATCTACACTTATATTGGCGTAAGTGCGAACAAACACGCGAGCAAAAGTAAGTACCACATTCCTGTGATTTATCATAAAACACACAACTGAATGCACATAACACGTAACACTACAAAAAATTCACCATGATACCATGCAGGCAGCCAAGCATAAAGTAGACTCATAAATTGCAAATGCATGTTTTTCCTAAGGGCTTTGATTTTTCAGTTTCGCTAATGAGCAAGCTATTGTTACGCCAAGCCAGAGAGAGCATACATTTCTTGGTCATTCAACTTTGCTTTTATTTTTAATTAGACACTGTCTTGCACAACGCAGTATTTACTCATTAAATTGGTACTTTTTAACTATCAGCGATGTAGGTGGAGTTTGGGAGTTGTGAAAGACTGCATTTTGTGGAGTATTTCATGGTCTGGTGAACGTCTTAAGTTACATGTTGTGGAGCTATCATCACATTGTATAATTAATTTATGTTTATAAAAAAATAGGTCATACACTTTCATATTGGGCTATTGCATAGAGGTATATTTTTTGGATACTAGTTTACATCCTCTCAAGCGTGACATCAAATCATTTACGGTAAATATTTTTGCTGCTTTGATATCACATCAATTATAGGTTATAAAAATGATACGTTTTGTATTGACTTCCTTTTGTTTATGTAACGGTTATATATATTTAAATTCTTTTGCAATGCAATGCCTAATTCAACAAAATGTAGGTACTGTGAAGTAATAAAACAATATTTCTTGTTATTGTTATCTTCAACTTAGAACATGATGACCTAACTGAAGAGTGATTATAAGAAAATTATAAATATAATCCTTAAACACGGCATCATATGATCTATATTGTTAACTATTTCATTGTACATTTTAAAGGAAAAATTTTTATATTGAAGAAATTTACTACTTCTCACCCGAAACTTTTTTTATATAAAACACTGATAATAATCCAAGTCTTTTCCTTGCCTAATTTGATAATTAATAACCTTTTAAATATTCAGACTTGAATTTTTATTGTCATTTATTTTATTTATTTATATTGATTTAATAGCCTAGAATGTTGAATCTAACAAAATAAATAATAATATCAGCAAAATATAATTTTTATAAGAAATATAATAGAAAGTACAGAAAAAAAATTTTATGAGAACGTAGCGGAGGAGCAAGATGACCGTTTTAATTTTTGACATCATCACATTTGACATTTGACCGTGTTTGGCTCTTGACTTAGTTCATGTGAACAGTTAAACAAACTCAAGAACTCCAGGTAGTGAGAAGAACAGGGAAGTCGGTTTGAGTTTCAAAATTATAAGTAATCTGGAACACGCGGGGTACACTATAACTCCTCCTATGAAAAAGTTGTTTCATTTTGCAATACATCAAATTTGTCTCTAGAAAACAAAGTACTTATCTATAAATCAATTATAAAACCAATTTGGTGCTATGGAATCCAGCTTTGGGGTTCGGCAAGCCACTCAAACATTGAGATTCTGCAGAGATTCCAGAAAAATGTGTTGAAAATTATTACTAAGTCCCCTTGGTTTATCAAAACAAATGAAGTGCAAGAATACCTGGAAATGGCTACAATCGAGCAAGAAATAACAAAGTGCTGTAATTCATACAAGTATCGACTGGAAACACATGTCAATAAACTGGCAAATGACCTGAGAAACAACACTGAGGACATAAATCGTCTCAAAAGACCCAGACTAGCCTCAATATAAGGCAATCATATGGGATGATATGTCAGTGGATGTACATCCTCCAAAGTCAATATACCTAATGCATATAATCTGATTATAGCCAATGGCTGATGGCAGATAGTTAAAAGAAAGAAAAAAAAATACCCATGCAATTGGTGCATGAACATATTCTGATTTGTGTCTCTGCCCCAATGTACAAATGAAATGTATAAAAGCCCCAAAAATTCATTTTCATTACTTTTCGAACCCCATACAAAATTATTATTTCACTTTGTTAATTTGGCTATCAGCCTACCAAGTAGTTATAAATAATTATTGCAATTAAAATTATAAGCGAGTAACTATAATTGGCTTGACTATGTCTACTCATAGTAGCTGTTGGTACGTCAACAAATAAATTAAAATGGCAACAATTAAAATTTTTCTATAATAAATCTCTCATTTCTCACAACTATTATGAATCTGGCAGGATTGTTTTGTGCGTTATACAATAAAAATTACACAAAAGGTAAACAAAAAGGTTCACAGATTTGTGTGCCATAGCTGAATTGTACAGTGTAATTAGAGAAATCAATTAAAAAGGACAGTAATTGTTACAAGATAGGTACACGCAAGACTTCATGTAAAAAGAGGATTAAATCATTGGACGCATTCACCAAGTAATTTGTATATCTTTTCTGGATATTTGTTTGTAAGACAGGCACTTGGTCACATACATATCATTTAAATTAAATTGTTAAAAACGAGCATATATAAATTGAAACATCAAAAACAAATTCTAAGATTCCCCTTCTGCAAAATAATAGTTAGAAGGCAGGACTTTCAAACAACATACTAAAAACATCATAAATGTTGTACAAGAGATTGTACCTTGGTAACTAGTCTTCCAGTTTTTGTCCAAGCGGCTGGGGATGAATCTGTCCATTTGTACTGGCGACTGCTTCTCTTTTGCTGCTCGGACGCAGTACAGCAGTCGCTTCTCGTAAGATTCACTAAACATTTTGTCCCAAGTCCTTCACACAATAAATAAAAGTCAACAAAACGCGGGTATATTGGAAGAATCACGACTAGAATGTTTCACCCAGGGAGCAGGTAAGTCCTCAAAAGAACATAGTTTGCACAACTCCTGTTCGTAATGTAAATAATCACGTAGGAGCGTAGTGTACTACTCGACAGCTAACACTCATTTGATGCCCTGGATTGGCACTGATGCATTTAGACACGGTTGATGGCACTGCCACAAAACACAACATTGTCTTACTTGAACAACTAGACAACAATAACAAGCCTCATCAAGTCATTTAGCACAAAATATTGTTCATTTCAACACGGAAATATATTTAAATTTTGTAAAAATCACAAAATATAAAATCGATTTTCAATCCTTCTGTGGCACAAAAATAACGGTGTTGCAAGCTGTAAAAATCGAATTGTCACTTTTGAAAAGAAACGGCTAAACATGGAGCATTAAAAACCGATATTAACCGATAAAACCGTAAAATTTCGGATTATCACGGACCCCGTGGATTTAAAAAATGAATTTTATATCGGTGTTAATTTTTAGTCAAACCAAGGCGTTCACTCTACGTCCGCGACCACAGCCACGGTAGCGATTAGTTGTACCCGTTTGCAATGTAAGGGAGGATTCAAAACGACGCGTGCAGGCGACCACTATTTCAAATCGCGAACGCGTAGGGATCGCGTTGATTTGATTGAAGTTTTAGAACTATTCTAATATCTGTGTTTTAAAGATACATACACATTCTCTAAATAAAAATAACACAGGAGGAATAAAGACAGAGTTCCAGATATATAAATCAACTACTAACAATAACTGATGTTTATGACAACATGACAGCAGCCGTTGCGTAGTTATGTCAGTTAAATGAAAATCTTCGGATTAATGTCCCGGGTATTCGAAGACCCGGGGTCTGCCTTGACCATGATCAATGATCTAGCGGATCAAATTATTACAGTGGAGCTACTGCCTTCTGACCTCCTTGACCGTGCTACCAGGGGAACCTGATTGGGTCATGGTTACACATTCAGTCGCTTGAATGTGCAGGTTTCATCACGAGTCATTGGTATGGCTGCAGTAGGATACGAACGCGGTACCTCTCGCTTACGAGTCGGATACTTTAACCACTCGGCCACCGACGCTTCAAGCTTACCGTGAAGAGAAAGCATTTTAATTCAGCAGTTGCTATATCAATTTATATTTGTTAGCTGGAGGTATAGCACAGGTTGTTACCTATTTTACCTACAGCTTGATCAATTGTATATGATTAAGTTCTTGCTCAATAAATATTTTATTATTATTTATTTTATATTATCAATAATTATTAGAGATGTAACGGATATCCGGCCACTATCCGGTATTCGGCCTATCCGGCCATAATTTACTATCCGGCCGGATACCGGATAATGCGTTAATATCCGGCCGGATACCGGATAGTAAAAAAATTATGAAAAGCCCATAAAAGTAATTTTTGCTCATCGGAAATATATAAATTACGTAGTGTTGCAAACTATATTGCATGCTCTTTGGATTCCAGAGAGTTCTTGTGCTGTGTCACTTGTGTTTTTGTCAATGTCTTATAAACATTATATTTTTGCAATAATTATAAATATGCTTATTTATAACAGTGGCGACGAGGATTAAAACCGATAGAAAATGAACAGTGAACAATTTGACAAATTCCTTGCATTGCAAGCTACACAACAAAAACAAATTTCTGACATTTTACAATTATTGCTGACACAAAAGCAAACCGCAACTGCTGCGACTCCCACACCAACAACGTCAAACGGCACGGAGTCAGCCAGCTCTTCGCACACTAACGGCAACAGAAACAGTATTTACAACTGCTTTAAAAGCGACAAATTCAACCCTGATGATACTGCGGTTGAGAACTTTGTCGACTACTTTGAGACTAAATGCGAGCTTTGGGGAGAGGAAGCACGAATCATACAGAAAGAGCTTTTATTTACCTGCCTCTCACCTGAAACTTTTCACGACATAAAAGTTGCCCTGACACCAAATTTCGAAAACAGTACGTATGCAAATATTCGAACTAAGCTGCTCGATCTGTTCAGAATCAAACGCACAAGATACAGAGCATTAACTGACTTTTGGAACTGCATTCGACTGCCAGACTGTGTGATGAACTCGATACGATCTTTTCCACTTTCGGTCTTCCCCAATTTTTAGTGTCTGACAATGGTCCTCAATTTACTTCCCAAGAGTTTACGATTTACTGTAAAGATAAGGGAATTAAACACATCAAATCATCACCCTATCACCCGCGCACAAATGGATTGGCAGAACGCGTCGTGAGGACGTTCAAGAATAGAATGCGTTCTAGCGCAGAATGCATCAAGAAACGGCTAGAACATTTCCTTTTTGCTTATCGTATAACTCCCCATAGTACTACTGGCAAAGCCCCAGGGCAATTAATGTTTGGGCGGCGGTTAACTTGCGTACTAGATAATGCTAGACCTAGTGCTAGACGTTCTCTACATTACAAGCAAATCCAAGCAAATGTTGACTCTGACAGCCGGACACCGAATTACAGACCAGGTGATGCTGTGTACGTTCGAGCCAGAGAACAATCCCGATGGGAACCAGCCACGGTATCGCGTCGCACCCACCGATATTCGTATGTTATTAACACCCCAGTCGGCGTGGAAAGGAGATATCATGCAGATCACATGCGACCCCGCCTCGAAGATACAACTGACGGCTCAATTCCACATAGTCACATGGTTCCAGTGGCCGCCTCGACTCCGGCGCTAGACGCTGTTGGAGATCAAGTGTCAGAGGCTGGAAAGGAGGCAACCCCAGAGGCTCCCCTGGCTTGTTCATCACAGAGCGTGGCCGGCTCGCCGACGACGCCTATAGCGCCGCGCCGAAGCAAGCGTACCATAAGGCCACCCCGACGCTTAATTGATGAAATGCAGTTTTAAACTTTTGGAGGGGACGAATGTTGCAAACTATATTGCATGCTCTTTGGATTCCAGAGAGTTCTTGTGCTGTGTCACTTGTGTTTTTGTCAATGTCTTATAAACATTATATTTTTGCAATAATTATAAATATGCTTATTTATAACACGTAGCAGTCGAGTAAAAAGTCGTATCAAAACGTTTAAAAACCATAAATATTAATCAAAGAACTATTGATTATGTCGGCATCGGCAACTATTCTACTCGTATCGTTCATTTGGTAGGTTAGCAAAAATTATTAATAGTTTTCAGATCTCTTCTTTTTGCACTATGCCTTTTCCATTAGCTGGAGTCGGCTCTCCTTGTCTGCTTCCTCCATTTCTTTATATTTTGAGCAGTAGCAGCGTCAATAATATTGTCCTTCAGGTCCCGTTGGTCCGCCGTCAGCGAGGTGGCGTGTGGGTGTCTTCCGCATCAGCGAGTCGTCGTCGCCAAATTTAGGGCTACTTGCACTAAGGTGATCTTTGGGGCGGCGAAGCACATGCTCACACCATCGCATTGAGCGTTCTTAAATTTTCTCGGGCATAGGTGTGACTTTGTAACTTCCACAAGTGGACATTACGTACTTTGCCCAACAGGGTGACCCGCTGATCAGCATAAATACGCATTTTTGTCGTGTGTCGTTTTGACAAGTGCTGTTTAGTATTATAATGTACTTAGTGTAATAATTTAAAGTCAACAAGATATATATTGATATTATAGATATGAAAAAATATTATCCTGGATGAAAATATGAATATCTTTTTAAAATTGAAATTAGTATACGATGTCGTTTATCCTCTACGATGCTGTGGGCTAATGTGTAAGCCCGTATTTTGAAGCTATCAATTCGTATGAGAGTGGAAGAATTGTTCAGTTCAACGTTCAAATTATTCACGTTAAACGAAAACATTAAATTACATAAACACATGCAGTCGTATAAAGTCCCACGCCACGATTACAGCTTGCACAAACTTGTTCAGAGACTATGACCTGTGAATATCCGGCCGCCGGATATCCGGCTCTCCGGTATCCGGCCAAACTACTATCCGTTTCATCTCTAATAATTATGTTTAAAATATAAATGTTGAGGAAAGGACTGTCACTTGTTTTTCTCGTTCATTTCTGGCGCAACAGCTCCGTAATATTGTTAAGCCCTTTACATTAAAGGAGCTGAACTTGGTTCTCGATAGCCTAAAGGATTCTGCACCGGGTTTCGAAGGAATTTCCTACTTCTTTGTCGTCAAGTCGGGTGCTTTATCGAGGTCCTCCTACTTCTTAATCTATAACTAACAACTTATTACACAGCTGTCAGAAAATCACCCATACCAACTTTGTACATCGTACTTCTAACAACGCATCCGAGATTAACACGCGTTATTCTCGCGCTTGTTTGGAAGAGCCTGCAATGCAATAACCCTCTCTTAGAAGAAAAATATCGCTGACGCGAAGGTTATTAAAGCTACGCGTCGACTAGCCCGCACCGCAAGAGCCGCACGCGCCGCACGCGCCGCACGCATCGCATTGAGATATTGCTGACGTTGCTGATGGCATGGCCACACTGGCCGCACCGCACGAACCGCAATTGCGGGCAGGGTTGCCAACTGTGTGTCATGATTTAGTACTAATAATGACATCTCAAAAAATGCTTAGATGGTAACCCTGATCGCTCGTACTCTGTGCTCTCAAAAAAAAAATTTAAGTCTTTGCTGTATGTTGATTATAGGATTATCCTCTCTCAAAGTCAAAAAGAGAAACAAAAGTATACGGTTATCTCTCCAAATTTATCACCAATATCATCAGTTCTCAATTTATTCTTCGTCAAAATATTTATTTTAAATATAATATTGCCTATTGTATGAAAATAGTTTTATAAAAATAACGCTTCTTAATTTATTTTTCGCCAAAGTCAAAAAACACATTAAAAAATTTCTCCACGCTATCTCCCAATTTCGCCAGTATGACGAAAAAATTATCCAATGTGGCAACACTGTCAACGAGAATTTATTTCTTCAAAAGAGAAGATTATATTTTCGATTGCTCTATGCTCCAAAATCTTTGGTTTTGAGCAATAATCTAGAACTCTCAGTCACAAATTTAAAAAAAGTAACAATTGGCAATAGCAGAAGGTTCGAATGGGTACTTAACAACTTATATCCTTCTCTATCAGACATGTCATATGCACCATTAAAAAAGGAAACAAAATATAGATTGTGACTCAAGCTGTAAGTAGGCTCTAAAGTCGAAAATATTTGCAGCAAATTCTATAGTTTAATATCCGTGTGACGTCACGGGCCGGCCCTCAGGGTTCCCAACCCAGCGATTTCTTCCACAAATTTAGGGGTATGTGGGATTAGATATTTTAGATAATGTTCATATTGTTGGGGTATATTTAGTGGCTTAGGTACTTTGTTTATATTTAATTTTACATAAAATTATTAAGGCAGATTAGAATATAGCTTTAGACGCTGTCTAAAAAGTGAAGCGACTTAGGAAATTATAAGATTGATTGACATCAACAAGTAATCAACCTGATTTAGAATAATGAAGACGTCCATCTTTTAGCTCCTATCTTGTTGTATACAGACGGTCCTCATTATTCAATCAGTTATGCTTAGGTATCTACTTGTTGATTTCAATCAATCTTATAATTTCGCTGGTTGCTAAACTTCTTAGACAGAGTTTAACACATTAAGTTCACAGATGTTGTACGCGTACAAGGAAGGAGATTAATGTCTTAGAGGCCAGCTCAGGACATTTCTTTTGTTATAAAATTGGTCAGCAACGTTTCCTGTTTTTTTATTTACGTGCCAAGCGTGGAGTTTGTGACAAACCCCCCCACTAGTTTATAGCAGGCTTAAATACTGAAGTGCAGTTACAATTTAAACTTACAATTTTTTTGTTATATTTATGGGTAAATATTTTAGGACTTAGTCTCCCATTTCAGGCAAATAACGCCTTTTTTTCTTGTATCCCTGTCCGCATCGCCCGCATTTTATGCTGGTATCCCTAACTACTGACAATGCGGTGCGGCTGTGCGGCGCGGCCAGTGCGGGTAGTGAACGCACTCCTATACAAACTCATACAAAGCAACCCGAAATGCGATGCGTGCGGCGCGTGCGGCTCGTGCGGTGCGGGCTAGTCGACGCGTAGCTTAATCCAAGCAATAATCGTTGTAATTTTTTACCGGTATTACACTATTATGAAAATACCGGTACAAAGTTGCAAAATATTTCCTGGCAGCACAGCAAAGGGTGCGTTCATAACTGCAGTGCGTTCACATTTCTTCGAAACTCTTGACAAACAATAACTCTTCGAAACGAGCTTCGTAACTACGGATGACAGAATATTTTGACTTGAGTCACTTCTGCTATGACAATAAATAAAATAACCTCAAAAGATTATTTTGTCTCTTCAATTAAAGTTCAAATTAATGTTATAATGATTGTAACTTAAATTCCATATTTAATATCCATGTTTCTATGCACTTGGGAGAACTGTTGGGAATCTTAAACTTCTTAAAGTTTCGTGCGTAGACGATAATATTGTACCTAATCTTTCGATATCTATAAAAATGGATTATCGACGTAGACGGAACGAAGACGACGATAGACCTACATACTCTAGGCTGTTTGTGGTCTGTGAGAAGAGGTTGACAGAAGACCAAATCAAAGATGCATTCTCCGAGTATGGCGAAATACTTGAGGTCCGTATGCCGCGGGACCATAACACCGGCGACTTTAAGGGTATAGCTTATATTCAGTACGCAAAGACGTCTGAGGCTGCCGCGGCCCTGGAGGCCATGAATAAGACGGTAATCGTAGAGTCCACTAGACCTTTAAAAGTTATGGTTGCTGCAAATCGCTCGGACATACCAACCGAACATGAAGATGACGAGAAATATAAGAGATTGTTCATCAGCATCGCAAAGTCACAAACAGAGGATATGCTGGAAGACCACTTTGGTCAGTTTGGACGCATTGATTCAATTGTCATTCAAAGAGACCGTGACTCTGGAGAACCCAAGGGTGGGGCCTACATAAAATATAAAAGGTTTTCTGAAGCAGCGACTGCTTTTGAACAATGTGACCGTAAGTATAGGGCTATCTTTGCCATGCCAAAGGGATATAACAAACGACGTGCCGAAACAAGCTTTGAATCTAACATAAATAACTTAGCAGCAAATGTTAACACGAAATCTTCACTCATCACTATGATGAAAACTCGTCCCCAAGGCTACACCAATGTCATGTTTATGTGCTCACCATATGTAACACATAGTCATGTGGATAAGATTTTTGATCTTATACCTGGGTTGACAAATTGTCAGTACTATCTTGATGTGATACGTAATTTTGGTAAAGGTATGGCTTCATATTCCAATCCTGTTTCGGCAGCTTATGCTGTGGAGAAGCTTAATAAATTTGAGTACCCACCTGGGTCAAAAATCTTTGTAAAGCCTGATGATAACTCAAGGTTTAGTGCGCAGGATCAAAACTACAACAACATACCAACAGCACTGAATGGTTTGCGTAATGCAATTGCTTCAGCTTCCAATTCAGCTACTCCTGATTTAGCTCAGTTGTCTGAAGCAATAACGCAAGCATCAAAACTCATTAAACAAGCGACAACTGGTGTCACAGATGATGAGATCCCTGATGGTAATGATTTACATTACTGTAGTGTTTCACTGCCACCTCCGAAACCACTGGCTGACATTGACAGTACAGTGGCAAAGAGGTGCTTCTTGGTATGCAAACCTCAACCGCCACCACTGACAGTGTTAAGGGACATATTCTGTCGTTTTGGAGACCTTATCAATGTTTACACATTGCCTAACAAAACTGTTGGATATGCCCGTTATGCATCTGCTAGTGCCGCAGATGAGGCAATGAAAGTACTGCATGGAGCAGAAGTTTGTGGTATTCGCATGAAAGTCTTAGAGGCAGAAGATGAGGCCCCTAATAAGAGAGTTAAGTATCACCATGACAATTGAGCAGATCAACAGACAAGACAATGTCCTCTCAAACTAAGAAACTGGACATAGACATACTGATTGTACAACAAGACTAACCCTAGTTGTTGTAGGTTGACTTTGTACTTTACTTACAGACGAATAAAACTGTTTCGTAAATCTGGCACATTTCTTCTATTGATTGAGATTTATAATGTAGTGCAATATAACCCTCATTATAGAACTTATTCATATCCTTAGCTTTTAATTTCCATAGCAGACTCAGACCCTAATATAGGTATTTAGTTAGGATCTAATAGGCTGAAACAACCAGATAAACTTATTCCAATTATTTATTGCACACACAGCCTTGATATGAAATTAATTGACATGATTTAAGAATAATTTGCAATTATAATTCATGTAGATTCAACCATTGCTTGTTGCAGTAAAGGCAATAGTTCCTTGTACAAAGGATGCCTGTCCCCATGAGTGATCTTCAATATTTTCTCTGATGTTTTCAGTTGTTCTATTGCTTGTCGTGCTTCCATTTTGTAGAGTAAAATTTTGCCATATTTCAAGTGCAAGAGGCCGAGTAAAGGGTGGCAGTCTCCATAGTAAAATCTGAAAGCAGAATAATATTACCCATGGCACAAGACCTACTGTCAAGGTCTCATCAGTAAAAGTACTCATATTTCTCTCACCGGAAGCAAGGTATAAGGCTCTTGGCATAGACACATGCTTGGTCCCACAACTGTACTTGAATAAGAGCATCAAATGCATGGTCCAATGTTTGGGCATGCATCACATTGAGAGGATGAAGCACGCCATCTTGCCTTTCTAAGCAAAACTTGCAGACATCAACATCTGTGCTAATGGGTCAAGGAAAGATTTTGACATGTACATGACTTTGTTCAAATAAGCCTCTTTTTATATTTTCCTATTCATTTTCCATATAATATCGCCACATTGTTTCAGCTTCTACTAATGGCAGGACCTCAAGTATCCAGCTGGTTCGGCCAACAAGCAAAAATCCTTTCATTCCCAAGCTTCCAACGCAATTAGAGACAAAGGCATTTATTTCAAGAATTGGACTTTGCGGGAATTGAAAATTTTTAAACCATTGGACAGTTTGAGAATTGGACATTCCAAACTTAAAGGATTTCATCTTGTCCTCACAGTGACAACACATGGATCAGAATTTTTGTAAGATGAAACTTAATTGCATTAATCATTGATACACAGGCGTCAGTTAATCCTTTTCAGAATCGAGTAGAAAACCGAGTCTGTGCGTGTCCGGAGTGTTGTGTTGTGTAGTTTTTAAGATAACATGCGATTATTTTTATATGTTAGTTTATTACTTATTAATTATATTTATTTATAAACAGGAGAGAGGAGTGGCGATTGCTCCACCGACAAGTTATACGCTTAAATATATGATGATGATAGAATTCTATTACCGATATATTTGTATTATTTACAACTTGATTGTAATGTGTCTATGGGTATCTTTACCTGAGAAAAAATAAAATCTTACCATGTGGGAAATGGACAGTCATTCACGCCATCTCGCATGGGTGAAACTTGATTAAACATTTACACGTAAACATGTACAATTTACAGATTTTGAGAAACCCCTGTCCAAAATTCCCCTTGACCTGCGTACGAAACCGATTCGTAACTGGTTTCGACCGCGACTTTCGTAGACTTTCATCCCACGCCAGCATATTGATCTACACAAAACCAGTATAACAGGAGCTAACGTTGCTATGCGCGTCTATACTGGATTTCATGATCATCGGCCTATACTAGTCCACTGCTGGACATAGGCCTCTCCCAATGAGCGCCAACGCACCCTGCCCTCAGCTTACCTCATCCAGCATCCACCCGCACAGCCTTAGCAAATCGTGGATTTGGGAATGTACGAAACCATCCAAGGTTTAGGTGTAGGCTGATATGTCAAAAAGGTGACCAGTTTCCTGGTCCAGACAACTGGAAAAGACCAGACAGTGTCAGTTGAGTCCCTACATCTTTTTAATGACTAAAATTTTAAAGGATACAAGCTACTGAAGCCCCCTTCATATTCTGCAAATGCAGTTCTGTAAAATCCATTGCCTTCACAAAGCTATCTATGTGATTTTCCGTATACTTGGTTCCGCATTCGTCGCAATGTGCCTCAGTATGTTTGCTCACATTGCTCTCAATTTTAAGCTCATCATTCGCGTGTCCATTCATAAAATGGTTGCCATTTACAACTGAGTCTCCTTTCTCAGCTATTTGATCACCCTCTGCTTTATTGTCTTTGCCAGCTTTTATGACTAACAATTGGTCGTTCCAGGGCACATTAACTGGACTGCTGCAAGAGCTGTTAAGGCATTTCGCGGCATGGAGATGTTTCAGTTGAACTTCATCTGAAAAAAAAATGAGTGGTGTATGTTACTAATATCATGAGCAAGACTCCACCAAAGTGGCGATGGGTGCGTTTGTAATAATGGTCTTCATCATCATCACCATGGTATTCCGTTGAGATCTAGGACGTAGCCATCAGATTCCGCTTACGTCAGATCATTTCTTTTTCCCGTATCTATCAGAATTCACTTGCACGTCCAATGCTGAACATAGGTCTCCCTCCATGCCTTCCACATCAGTTTTGTGTCTCTTGATTCCATTATTTACATTACTCGTCTCCGCTTAGCTTAATTGGATACTGTGGAGCAGAGAAGAGATGTCTCATATTTGTTGCACGCGATTAAATCAGAGTTGTGAGCGTCGTAGAGTTGTGAGCGGTTACACATAGCGTCACACAATCTGTGACGGTATGAGTACGTTTCAACATCCAACGCTCGCCGAACATAGGAACATAGCTCTGCTCCGTACTAGCCCATATACATCTCTGCCCCGGTCCACTATATACCCTATATGGATATACCCTAGCTGAAAAGCATCTCTCCACTTCGCACATATCTGCTTCATCTCAATCTACTCTAGGTAATATAACATCAAAAAATATTGATAAACACATCCAACGGGCATCAATATCAAAAAGGAAGAATAGAAAATATCAAATTCAGTCTTGCACATTGAGAAATATTGAAACATAATCGTATAAAGTTTTCATAACAAGAGTTCATGCTACATTTACATGAAAGGTATAAAGTTAAAAATCATAATAGGTATAATGCCATGGAGCAATTAACCAGTGGAGAGCGAATCCGCACGTTGTTCTGAACAACGCGCGGACGGTGACGGTGAATGCGGTCTTTCTCCAATGCTATCTGCTCCATGTATGATGCCCATGCTGATATCTCGCGAATTAGTATGCACATCTAAAGCATTTACCCATGCACCTGTCACATTGGCACAGGAAGTAGTAGTTCTCCATCAATTCCGTCTGTCTGTCGTACGGTGTCTTCATCAGGTCTATGTACGAAATTCGTATCTGCAACAGAAATTTATACCCGATTATTTCAATTCTACGACCACTTACAGTGAGGGAAAACGTGATGAAACCTGCACATTCAGGGAACTGAATAAGTAATTATGATGCAATCTGGTCAGGTTCCCCTGGTAGCAAGGTCACTGAGGTCAGACGGCAGACGCTACACTGTAATGAGCAGTTTTCTAATAGGTATCTAAAGCATTCCTAACCACTCACTAGATGGCGCCTCGACAATTTTGGTAATTGATAATCGCTTGAAATAGGTTTTTAGCAAAGAGGATATAAACACTGGGTACGTTGTATTGGTTAATATTGTTTTTATCAATAGTTTTTAACCATTTTAGAGGTTGTAATAAATTATTACAAACAAAGCAAACATCAATTGGTCTGAGTCAATTTGTTTCATGGACACTAGGCTCAAGAATGGAGACAATGCAAATCACAGATAATATGAAAGGTTTGTATTAAAATATGTACATTTCGTTGAACCTTTTGGTAATAAATTACCAAAATTGTAGGAGCGCCATCTATTGATGCTTTTTGAAACCAATTGACAATACCTACTGGAAAACTCCTCATTAAATGATCTGCCAAATCCTGGATCATAGACAAGGCAGACTCTGGGCCCTCGTACACGACCACACTGGAAAATTATCGCCAAGATGACAATTTTTTATTTAAATCCTACGACCTAATTTACTTATACGTAAAATATTCAGAGTAAGTTTTTTACGAAAATACTGAACGGTTTGTGATTAAACCAACCGTTCCTAATAGCCATACTAAATAGTCTTACCAGTTGTAATACCGGGAATTTCATTCCCAGCAGATCTACTACAAAGACTATTGGGAATTTTGTTCCCACCTGACTTACCAGCAAAATTCAAAATAAGTCAAGTGGTGAAACATTACTACGCAATAAACGCGGGTCAAGTCGCGGGCGTTTTCACAACTTATTTACACTGTACGGCGATAAAAAATTATTCATGTCTATGTTCTATAATAATACCATAGACCACATACTACACATCGGCTTCGTATTTACTCATATATGTAGAGTGAAAATTATGGCATTACCCTTCAAAAATGACGACCTGAGTGGTTCAGTTGGTAAACATGCCACAAACTAAATTAATCAATATCTACCTGATCCCAATCCAAACATGGCATATCCTTAGTGGCTCTGATGTTTATCGTTTTGCCATCAAAAGTGGCCACTGCATTTGGGTTGCAGCTATGGTCGACTATGGATGACGCCAGATATATAGCAGTACCAATCGAGTTCATATCGATGTCCAGGACTGTGAAGCTGTTGATCACCATCTGAAAGCAGGGCAGAGAGTTCCTGGAAATAGGGCTACAGGGCAGACAGTTCCTGAAAGCTTATCAGCTTAAGTTTATCAGGTGGTGGTTTGAAGGATAAGGTAGCTAGCGAAATTACAGGCATGAGGCATTTCATCTTAGTCCTCACAGTGACAACGCACCTGCGGGTCTGCATTTTTGTCCATCATCACAGCCTGTAACAGTCCACTGCAGGACTTAGGGCCTCTCCCACGAAAGGGGAGGTTATTGCCATAATCTCCACGCTTGGCAGGCGGGTTGGAGATCGCAGTGTTTAAATATAACAATGGAAAATGCTGCTGCCCATTTTTCAGACTATGGAGACTCTTGATCTTTTGCCTCGAAAACATTAGTCGCCTTGTACGACACCCATGAGTGTAAGGGGTTGGTGCATTTTTGTTACCTGCAACCTAAATGTATGAATTGTAGATGTTATGGGCGACAGATACCGCTTACCATCAGGTGGGCTGTCTGCTCGTTTGTCACTAAATAGGAAAAAAAGCAGGTCAGACATTTGCTGAGATTTTCTTTAGGCTTTCATGTATGTGAGTAGGTCATTTTTAAACCCCGACGAAAAACGAGGGGTGATACAAGTTTGAGGTGTGTATTAGAATACCGATTTAGAATGTATCGTAGAGAGCGTATCGTGTAGTGTAGCGTAGCGTATCGTGGAGTATCCGACTCGTAAGCCAGAGGTCCCGGATTCGAATCCCGCTCCGGCCATGTACATTAGTTGAATACTAACCGATGCTCTTACGGTGAGGGTAAACATCGTGATGAAACCTGCTCATTCAGGCGACTGGATGTGTAACCATGATCCAATCTGGCCAGGTTCCCCTGGTAGCAGGGTCATGGAGGTCAGATGGCAATCGCTCCACTGTAATTACTTGACCTGCCAAATCCTGGATCATGGTCACGGCGGACCCCAGGCCTTCGTGCGCGAGAGCACAACCGGGATATTAACGTAAAGATTATCATTTATTTATTCTATGTATCAGTGTGTCTGTGGTATTGTAGCTCCGAACGGATGATGTAGCGATTTGGATGCGCTTTTCTCTATTTGAAAGCTTGTTAAATCGAGATGTTTCTAAGTTTTGTTTCATTTATCGGTTTAATAGTTTGGAAAATATTGGAGTAGAAGATTTTTTCTGTTTCTGAGGTTATTATAATAGAGGAAGGCTAACGAACAATAGCGTCGGTGGTCTAGTGGTTAAGTGGTCCGACTCGTAAGCGAGAGGCACCGGGTTCGACCGCACTGTCGCCAAGTACAAATACTCTTTTCTGAGTTATAATGAATGCGAATGTGTCGCCTGCAAGAAAATCATCCACTACAATGGTCGTACGCTGCAGAAAGTTTCTTGAAAAGCGCTCTTGTGTTACAAAATGTATACAAAAGAGACATTATTATGAAGAATCGCTGGCTGCATGTCGACCAAGTGGATACGTCGCAAAAAGCAAAACAGTGAGTTTGGAGTGACGATGTGAAAATCCGACCCAGGACTGTGTCCTGGCTTGCCCATCTCATTTCCGCCCCTAGCCATTATTGGCTATGCTATGGGGCCCACGACAGACAACAGCAACAACACTACCGCGTCTAATATTGTTGTAATCGCTGTATAGCTGACTATGGGGACTAATTGATAGTTATTAATAATAATAATAATAATATCTTTATTTCAGACTCAAAAATCCATAGGGTTTTAGTAAAAGTCTTAGTTGACAGTTTAACCTAATTTTTATGTTAGTACTGTTATTATAAATTTAATACAGCTTATTTTTTAACGCCTATAGCTATAGCTATAGCTACCATCATATTATTGACTACCATCACGTCTTGATTGGTGTAGACGCAGTCTGCGTTGGAAGACTATTGTATCTATTTCCGGAGCTTTGTACGGTCAAATATGCAGTCTCTTCAGCGATATAATAATACTGTAAGTGTGTTAGACTCACCCTCCCATATATTCCCATCAGTTCCACGGTGTTTGGCAGAGAAATGTCTTTCAGAAACTCGTAAAGCACCACACACAAAGTCGTAAAGTGATCCATTCTCTTCTTGTCAGTTTTCAGATCGGAATAGTCTGGAAATTAAATAGATCAAACTAAGGTACGTTTGTGTATGTCTGTGGCAGCGTAGCTTTCGAATGGATGGACCAAGTTTGATGCAGCGCCCTTTATTTGAAAACTAGTTCAATTGAGATGGTTACTACTTTTTATTTTACACTTTTTCACCCAAAACTACTGAACGGATTTTGATGATTGATTTTGGCAGCAATATAACTTATAGCCCAGAATAGCGCGTACCTACGCTATAACTTCCCGAAATTCAATATGGTTCCCGCGGGAACGCGTCTGGAACGTTATACCTAACCAAATTTTACGCGCAGTTAGTCGGCTTAAAGCTAGTTTGAGTATAGGAAGGTAGACTTTGTCGGGTGTTACCTAACGTCTGGTCGGTTAGGTTATTTTATTACGAACTAGTGGACCAACGCGACTTTGTTCGCGAGGCGTCCTACCCCTACCCTACCCGCACCTACCTTTCATACGAACTTTGCCCTGACAAACTGGTGACAAACACAAAAAAAGAATAAGTTAAGTAGCTGCAGTCGTTCTGAAATTATGCGCGAAAAGGGTTTGTAATGCAAGGACAAGGTTTATATGCATGAAAACATGTGTAGGTTGGCGTAGGGTAAGTGCAGGGGTAGGGTATGGTAGAGTAGGTGTAAGGTAAGGTATGGTACGGAAGGTGTAGGGTAAGGGTAGGATAGGTCGCCACTTACGCGACATCAAATCCTTCCACATGCGGAAGGACGTGGCGGAGTAGAAGGCCCTTTGGGAGTTCCCGTCTCCCCTACTCAGTCGGTTGATCACCTTAGCGAGTAGTCGCGCCGCGTCCGGAATCACCTTCGGCAATATCCTCTTGAGATTCGCGCATTCCCACTGCACGGAAGAGAAGAAACACATAGAATCAGCACCTAACAGGTCACTGGCCGACTTGACTCTCTTCCACATTAGTAGAGGCTTATGGCATAATCTCGCTCGGCAGCCACTAAGGTGGCAAACAAGCTTACGGCCTGCCTGATGGTAAGCAGTACCGCAGCCTATGGACGTTTGCAATAGCAGAGGCATCATCAACGCGTTGCCGACCACGTAACCTTTTCACCCCTTTCTTGAAGAACTCCATGTTGTACTCTTCCTTAGTGTGTGTGGGAGGAAGTTCCTTTGGAACCGCACAGTTCGCGAGCAAAGGTGGGTTGGAGTTGGCAGCATTGGAAATACAGCGCATAATATATAAGAGGTGGTGCCACTACTGGTGGTGGAAACTTGCTCAATGGAGCTGACTTGTTCGAGGCCAGTCCAAATGCTGTACCTATGCGTCGCTGAGTACTGGGCGAACAAAGTGTAAGGGGGAGTTAAGTCCATCGACTCGATAAGAAGTGGTGGTAGATTACCTACATAGGCATATTGGCATATTCTGACATGTTTTTATATCAATTGTGTATTTTATATGTATGACAATAGTTTAATCAATTGTGTATCAATCAATCAATCAATTTTGACATGTAACAATGGTTACCAATAAATAAACTTGAACTTGGCATAATTTCCAGTTGTGGTGAGTTCTCTATCGACGATTAAGACGATTTTAGAAAGATTTAGAAAAGTTATTCGTCTATAACGGGTACGACAACTACCTACCTCTCGAAAATCAAATCGGAAATTATGTCATCTGCAGAAAACATACACGGCACAGGTGTGTCCATTGAAATGACCCATAAACCACTAGTGCAGGTCAGTTAAAAATAGCGGCGGCAACAGAACCGCAATACAAGCTACAAATATCGGCTAGGAAATGGCATGCGGCCAAATACAATTTTTGTTTAGACAGACATTCGTCTGTGAGACTTTATAGTACCCATGAATTATATTTGCGTTGAGAATTTTTATTCAGTTGCCTATTTATTTATAGGATGTACTCGTAATACCGAGATTAGAACGTTGAATGAAAAAACTGTGTGGGAGGCCACACTAATAACTACACAAGTCCAAGGGGGTGTGACCAAGGTTCTCTACAATACCTAGTTTACTTTAATTATAGATTACTTATACTTCATTAATAGTACTGCAATCTATCCTGGTCATTATTTGCTCCTTGCTAATATTGGTAGAGCAATCGCCATTTCACTGTATCGTCCACTTCTGATTTCATTTCCTGATATGAGTTGGTATGTACCTAATTAATAATGATGATGCCATGATGTAATGAATTCTGAATAAGTATTTAGTACTCAATGATTTATTGAATTCTAAAAACTGGAATGAAAGATCAATGCTGCATATTTTAAAAAATCTACAAAAATTTTAATGTCCTCTAAATCACAAATCAAGAGTTTTAATCAACTAGGAACAAATAAACCCATGAAACACATACCATATGGTATCGTACAAACCTTGTGATCATTCCAAGCATCTCTTTGGCACAGCCGCCCGCAGTAGTGTACGAACTGGCACCCCGAGCATTTTAACACCTTGCCCCTGAAAAAGGTACAATGTCATTAAACAGGATGATTTAATTGTGATGGTATTTTTATGAACACTTTGAAATTCGTCAATTTGTTTTTGTATTTTCATTGAAGTCCAGGGAAGGTTACAAAGAGAAAATATATAAAAATAGCCTTGGGCAATAGTAGGAGTTAGATAGGGGTAAAAGTCGGGTGGGGTAAGGGTTTAGATTCAGGGATCCCATTTTCCATACTTGGACTCAAATTTGATCCTTTATAGGTGACTGAGAGCTGGCTATAGTAGCCAGCCCAGCTCCTTCCAAGAGTCCATTAGTCTCTTAGGACTTTCACAGACTTCTCGAAGGGACCCAGTAGGAGTTACGACACTATGCGAACAAAGTCACACCAGGCAGGACTCATACAATTACTAGTAAGACTTTGCCATGTGCTACCAACCCTTGTGTCATACAAGAGGCCTACAAGCTCGGGCCACCCCAGACCAGAAGATAATGGGCAGCAGCATTTTCTGTTGAGTATTTTGAGAGTTATTTTGATAACCTATATTTTTTATTAACAAAAAAATTAATATATTAAGTTCTTTGCTCAGCAGTGTCTTTTACAAAAACACTGCTGAGCAATATAACAAAAAGTAAAATCAAACAAAACTGTCTATTTTGAATAAAAACAACCCATCACAGATCCTAAACTGTTGAAACAGTCTCTAGCGGCAGGATTTTTATAGGTATATACAGGGTGTTACATAATATATGTATGAAGCCGTGAACTGGATGGAGTGCTAAACATATTAAAACGATAGGCACAATTATTTCTGTCATTTATGGAATTTTTGTATCTATTGTTTTCATACATTTAGCACTCCATCGGGTTCACGACTTCATACATATATTATGTAACACCTGTATATTTAGTAAATAATTGTAGAACTTTTATTGAAATAAGACATTAAGGTAAGATAGTCCTTAGTATATAAGCAAAAACTATAAAGTAGTTATAAAACATACAAAAAAAAGGGAAAACTTACTTTTCTAAGCAATTATCACATCTCGAACCCTTTTCCTTTGATGAAAGTACAAACGCAAACGGTTGTTCGGTGAGTATAAGATCACCGGCTTTTATTATTGACGCTGTATTCCTAAATTTATTCTTCATTGTCTATTAATTACTTTTTCAATGAGGTAGGAAATTCTTAACTTTTTTACTAAACATAACTAATTGCTAAGATTTGTAAGTCTTAAAACTAAGCCGGTTGGTACGAAAGTGAATGTGCTAGGAATGTAAACGTGTGGAGATCTACGCACGAGCGCTGAAAGCTGAAAATATTAGTTGGCCAGCTACCTGCCAGTCCAAATTTATCAATACCGGTTACATTATTTTTAGTGAAGACGCGACTGAGGTACGAACGAGAAACAGCAGTGTGAAAAACAAATACAAAGATAACTAAAATTAGACTGTAGCATCTTCTTTATTTATTTTCAAATGCGATAAGAAAAACCGAAGAATCAACTCGAAACAAACTCGAAGAAAATGACACAGATGACAGATTAACAACTTTCGTTCGCCACTCAACTGACGTATACGTTCAGAAATATCGTTAGAGGAAACTTTTTGTACTTAAGGCTCTCTTACACGACTTTATAAAAAAAATATATGGCAACTTATGCTATGTCATTTTTCCGTCATAGAATGTCATTGTAATATCTCCATACCTGAGATCCAACCAGAGGGACTCCACGCTGGGAATGTTGTTGGATGCATGAGGGGTAACTTGTATTGGAGTATCTTAGTGTGTGTGGGCAACGTAATTAGCAACTCCTCCCCAGCCCTTACCTGTAGCACGGTCATTTCTAAACAGTGTATAGCCCTTGATGTCGATTAAAATATTTTTTATTTTCGGTTTTAAGTGAGTTTATAGTAGATAGTAATCATCACACATACTTAAAACGAAAAAGAAGATCATCACACATGTCGGTTGTAACTTGTTAATTTCAATAAGCAATAAATCTCGTTTGGCCATTAGGGATGCAAAGTTCGTGTATAAAAACGTGAGTTCTGTTAAGCTGCCAGTTATTTTTTGGGTTTTTGACCTTTTATTTTTTTGGTGAGTTATTGACATATTTAATAATCAGAGCAGTCTCACCCTGATCAGATATCTGCTGCAATTCCTACCTCAGTTTTTGAAGGTAGTCCCTTTGAGCAGGTGTGAGGTCATTTCTGGCCTTCAATCCTGAGGGTAGACGCTTACCATTCTCAAGCACAATCAAAAATTTAGGAATTCTCCCAATTGTTATAATCTTTTCATAAAATTATATTATTTAGGCGAAAAATAATTTGAAACCTGAGTAACGGAACACCTATCTGACAATCCTTGAGATCTCACTTTACAGCAGCGTAGAAAGTACAGCGCCAAAAACATATCTAACCCGCAGCCCAACCGCCTAATATTCGATTTGAACGTCGCCCTCTTCTAGCAATAGGATATATTTACAACATTATTATCAGTTTAGAGCAACTATATATGATAGGCAAGTATTCAGATGATCGACTTCAATTTATTTGTCAGTTTGACGAATTAGTCCGTGGTATTGTTGATGGCTTCCATACGAAAGAGAGAAAAAGAGATAATGAAACAAAAAATACGCGGAACGAAAGATCGTGATAAACAAATCACTGATAGTCGTGGGACTACAGGCAAACATAGACTCATGGAAAAAAGACTACCATTTCTCTTTAGGGACTGATGCACGTCACGCACAGCCGTACGGTGCTGCGTTCCAGTGTGCGAATCACCTAAATAATAATGGGCAATGACTGACAAGGACAGATTATCCAATCAATATTGCCATATCCACACTTTATACTTTCTACCACTGACAGTCGATCGGATTTAGTGTGTGCGCGCAATTCAAAATCTGGCCTTGAAGGGGTTCCATTTCTACATTAAATATTTTTTTTAATTCTTTCATTCGTTTGAGTGTTTAGTAATATAATTCGTAAATATATTCAATGGTGCCCAAAATAGGTTTTTCAACTCTAATGATTTCGAAAAAACCACAAATTGCCACTAGAGGGCGTTGTTTCGTGATTTCATTATTTTTCTTTGTAATTAAGTTGTTTTATATCATAACATGTAGAAATATATTTATCACGCTCATTTGGATACATTCAATAACGGCCAATACACAAACATGTATTAAAATTGTCAAACCCTTGAAAGAATGGATAACTAATACTTTGCAGTAAAAACGTTCCCCCTTATGAATTGTTTAAAATTGCACCATGAGTGCTTTTCGGTAAACTGCAACTGCACTAATGTGGCAAATTCTATACAGATTCTACATTGAACATTGTTTTTAACTACTAAAGAATATGTATTTCTAAATAGATATATTATGTTACCATTTTGCGAAACTACGCGACCGACACGCAGAATTTTTTGCATCACTTTTGTGCTATTTGAGGCAAAATCTATGGCTTAACCCTTTATAACCTGAGGATGGACTCTGGCTACTTTTTATTTACGTCCACTCACAAGCTGGTAAGATCATTATTTAATAGTCCAAGCGAGTGGAGCCCCGGGTGGAAAGATAGTCCTGTAAATCAAATTTTGACGTAGTGTAAGGGCCACTTTATTTTACCTTTTTATTAATATTAGACAGTAGGCATGGCAGTACGAGTTTCTATGCCTTGTTCCTATATTCAATCAAAGTCAATAAAAAGTAAAAGAAAACGTAAACAAAAGTGAAACGTGGTTAGTTTAGGTATTTTTCAGCTTTTTAAGTTTTTATTGTATTGTTGTACGAAAAATAAGATTGAGTTTTCCAAATAATGTCCCTAGTCATGACAAAAGCCGCTTTGGCCCTGAAGAATGCAGAGACTAATTTTAAAGTTGTAAAATTCGAGGCTCACAAACCGAAAAAGAAAAAGCAGGTGGTTACAGATGAAGTCGATTCAAAACTTCAAGGAAGTCAATTCCCAAGGAAAGATTTAGATTTGAAGAAAATCAGGCATGAGGTTGTTAAATTTGGAATGTCTGGATTTGATACAACGAAGAAGGAAGAAGCTAAAATAGCATTAGCAGTAAGTTTAGGTATGTATCCTAATTTCTCAGAATCCGTCCGCTATCATGCTTAGCAGTCCGACTTGCAAGACTAGGATGAGTAGGAAGAGTAGGATGTAGCTTACGCACTGTCCTGCTTCCAGCATCAGTACTCACTGTCCTGCCTAGCAGTCCGCCGGGGTGGAATGTACAATATTTACTATCGAATTAGGGGTTGTGGGGGAAGAGGTAGGGGAATCTCCCTCTAAAATATCTCCAATCTCTTGCAGGATGCAAGGTAAATCTTGAATTGGTGTTGTCAGAAGGCTTCCTTGCCAATACTAACAATCACAATCCTGCTTATAAGCAGCCGCTATAGCGGCTGACGGTCTCAAATCTATTGTTGTCTAATTTTCATTACATATCTGTCCATCGCTGCACCACCACTTATACATACACTAACTAGTAATATCTCTCCAGGAGCCAAACCACCAAAACGTGAATATGTTAATTACAAAGAGCTCATGCAAAAGAGAAAAGCTGACAAGAAAAAGGATGAAGAAGAGAAGCAGCAGATGATAAGAAAGAGCATTCTTCACAGTGTCGGTAAAAAGAAGAAGAAGCAACTCAATGATGTCGGGCATTTACTTAGCAGTTATGGAAAGGTATGTTTACATGTTGTAGGTGTGTAAGTAGCTTTACTGTGCCAGACAGCACAAGCAGAACTATCTGAAAGGCTTTGGGGAGAGATTTATGCAATTAGATAATGTTTACTTATCACGCAGTCCTGTTGGCATGATCCGTATACCCATTGAGGATGAGAATATTCGAACTGCAACTTAGTTTGCTCTGGATACACATGAAATTACTTGGAAATTAAATGCCCCTTATACTATACCAACTGCTGTATATGCAGTAGTAGCATAAGGCACATTAATGTGCATATCATAGGGACAATTTGATGAAAATTCTGGGAAATTTGATGTGCGAAATACATAGTTGAGTAGGTATAATAAAGTGATTGCAACACTTGCTCAATTGCACTCAATTACAAAGGGTCAGAATACAAGTTTTGACAATACAATATATTTTAAGATAAGTCATTCATAATAAATGTTGTGTTGTGAACTCTGCACAAATAGACAGTGTAAATTATGTTTTCCACATTGGCCTGGAAATTAAATCAATGAAGTATCCATATACTTCAAGCCATGTGAAAAGTGAATAATTTTTGATACAAAATTGTTTCCTTCTTTCAGGTGCAGAAAAAGGACTTAAAGAAAAATGATAAAAACCCAAAAAAAAGTAAAAAGTAATGACATGTTATTGTTGAATACCTAAATAAAATATATGCAAATAGGTAGATTTTGAACAATTTTTTATTTTGAAATCGAAATCTTCTGTAATTTCTTTAGACAATTTTGAAGGTAAAACAAATTTGATGGTGGCACAAAAGTTGGCTGTACCAAAATATTGGTTTTGTATATGTATGGCTTGTGTTGTATAGACAATGGAACTTCTGCTGACTTTTATTTCTGCAATAGGTTGTGCAGCGTAAGATTGTGGTTTGAGTGGTTAGGTGTGTAAAAGTATTCAATGGAGCACAAATTGTTATTAATATAAAATTGTAGTTAATTAAATATACTTGCTCTCTGTTCCGCTTTTGGCACCTACTCACTCGCTTTACGCATGGCTTACTGGTTGACTGGTAGATAAAGCCTTGATGGCTTTAAGTCCGCCAATTGTATTATTTTTAGTGCAATAAAGTTTTTAAATAAATAAATAAATATAAATAAGAGAACCACAATCGCTGCCATTGTATTGTGATTTTATTATTTTAAATTTAATTGATTTGTTTCGTATTATTAAAAGTAGAAATAAATCTATTTTGCGCACCATTGGATAGACAGTGTTTAGACAGATCTTTAAAGATCCATGGTTATCAGCGGAACTACAAACATTAGCTAAGAAGATTATTGGACAATGACATAGGAGGTACCTATATTAGAGGTATCTTCAAAGGCACCACATTGGTAAATTCTCTGGTGTTGCTGATGTCCATAGGGAACGGTGATTTGTCTGCCGTATATAATAAAAAAAGTACAAAATAGCATCTATAAAATTACTTTGGCGACGAATAATTGATGAAAGTTAAAACCACACGCGTTTATGTCACTCTGCCTTGCATTAAGTAAAAAGTTTTTTTTTCTCATTTTTCATATGAGAGGTACCAATCAAAGTTACATTTATGTAATCCAAGTAAGTAGGTATAGCTTTCAGAATATCTAATCTAAATCTAATCATGATATATAGATCCGTCATATATATATACTCTTTATAGTAATGTAGAGAAAATAAGATACATGTCATCATCATCTTGGACATAGGTAGGCCTCCCCCAATAAGCGCCAATGCAACCTGTACTCGTGCCTATGTACCTATATCATTACCAAGTTAAATTAATTAGAGTAAATGTAGAGTGGAGATAATTTTATTAATTAGAAACAGAAAAAAAATTATTGCCTTTACATGTACTTGGAGTCTTTTTATTTTATGATCTTTGGTTAATGTTATTTTTTGGTACAATATCTCAACAAAATAGGTACCTATAATGTTCTAGTCAACTAATTTTATTACATATAGGTGCATTTGAAGCTTATTTTGAAAAATAAGACAACAATTAGCAAAATAAAATGGTTTTCACTGAAAAGTAACTACCACTTCACCGCGTTACGATACGACTCGCTGCTAATTCCAGTAATTATGCAACTGAAAGTCCGAAATCTCACAGAGTCCGTTTCTAACTGTTGGTTTTTGGTCAGCTCTTAAGTGTGTAGCTTTTTCAGATTCAGTAAATTTTATTTAAGTACCCATATCTAATGTATTTTCAGTATGGTAGGTAGGTTCCTATCTACCTACTGTTATCAAAATATTACAGAACAAAAGACAAAGATACAACCAATACAACTCATCGAACCATCGCATATTATTCTGTATCTGTACAAGTCTCTATATATTTTCATCGTCTCCTCTATTCCATGATCCTTCAGCATCGATCATAACTACCGTGACCGACCAATTTTCGGGAAATATTTACGCGAGGAACTTGTTTGTGGCTCCACGCGCGCCCTGCAAACTCCTTTTAATCCACGGTGGTCCCATTTGTATCCACTCTCTTTTCTCGCTCCTCGCATGGAGCCCCCCGTTAGGTCATCTCTTACGAGTGAAGGCTTCCCACCAGTCGAGATCGGTGCGGCCGCGCTTTGCCTCCGCGCCAAGAATACAGCACCGGGTTGCCCTCACACATCTCGAGGATCAGTTTCGGTCCCTGTAGGCCTAGCACAAGTTGCTCTCGCGCGATATGCGAGAAAAAGCGCGACATAGGTATTGCTATCTCTTTCGTCTTAGTATTGAGAGAAAGAGACAAACGCTCTCTCGCGGCGCGAGCTTTGTTGCGGACACACTTGTGGGCCACTGTTCGACCTGTGTAGACAGCTGGGAACTTTGTTACTGACAGGAGTCCCACATATCCCACTCCATGCCCAAAGGGTGCGAATGCGTAATGCATTTCCCTGTGTAAATAAACGAAGATATACACCTCAGTTGCAATCGCATCTAAGCTGCTGCCAAAACCCCATAAACCGCGCGAAGATACAAAACCCGCAATAAAATCCTACATCCTTACGTAGTACCTAACAGTACTTCGATGACAAAGTAAATCTAGTTTTATCAGTAGTCGTTATCGTGCAGCATCTTGCAAATGAGTAAACGATTACGTAGTAAATCGCCCAAAGGTCAAGCACTAATTACCTACTAATGGCCTACGGTAATATCTTTTGTTGGTGGAAATTGCATAAATACCAAATCACTACGCCCGAATTCTCATTACACTCTGAGTCTTTGAACAGACGAGTATTCTATTACCAATTTATTTTGTTTGTTTACTATATTTTATAACCTGCGACAATGCTGCATCGACATTTAACTGTAGCTTTCTGTGCTCTGGATCATAAATGGGGAAAACCTGTAGACTTGGATACTTCGATAGACGGTGACACTATATCCTGCAAGCCTGCTGTCCTTGACGAAGCAATGGATACATTTTCTTCTGAAGCATTCCTGAAGAGAATCAAGCGAAGGAGGCTGGACCTATCAAAGATAATAGAGCCTGAAGATTTAGAAGATTCGCTGGAATGTGGCCCTTGCATTCCAGCTGTATTAGACAGATCTACAACAACGTTTTGTTCAGAAGAATTTCTTATTTCTATGAGAAGACAGAAAGCAGTCACCTGTATAGAAAATAAGAAGACACAAAGCTGTGTAATGAATTCCAGTGCAAGAGTTCCTGCGGCTGCCCATAGTTCAAGCATTGAACTTAGACCCCACGTAAGCTGTGCCGAAGAATCGATCAAAATGTTCGAGAAGAAAATATTTGAACAATCAAAGCTTATTAAAGATTTGAAAGCTTTGGTGGACGGATTGAAGAGGGTTCACAACGTGAGATCTACGCACAGATGATGTGATAAAGTTTTGCATTGTGAGATTTAATCTTAAGTAAGATAATAAGCTTGTAAATATACGATGTTAAGTAAATTAATTTCTTTTTTGTCAATACCTATACATTTTATTCTAAGTCATAATTTATATATGCTCTTTATAGTAATGTAGAGTAAATAAGATACATATCATCATCATCTTGGACATAGGTAGGCCTCCCCCAATGAGCGCCAATGCAACCCGTCTTCGTGCCTATGTATATAATTACCAAGTTTAATAAATCACTGTAATATATTTTATTATGTATCTTAATTAGCTGTCGTAGAGTGAATGTAGAGTGGAGATAAGTTTATTTATTAAAAACAGAAAAAAATATTGATTGCCTTTACGTACACGTATTTTGGAGTCTTTTCATTTTATGATCTTTGGTTAATGTTATTTTTTGGTACAATATCTCAACTGAGGGTGCGTATTGGTCTCCGCTCTACAGATTTAAAGGTCTGTCACCTAATGAAACACAAATTTCAATACTTATTTTACTTAACTAATTTTAATACATATGCATTTGAAACTTATTTTGAAAAATAAAACGACAATTAGCAAGAAAAAATTGTTACGATATGACTCGCTGCTTATTCCATTAATTATGCAGCTGAAAGTCCGAAATCTCACAGAGTCCGTTTCTAACTATTGGTTTTTGGTCAGCTCTCAAGTGTTTTCGCTGTGCTGATAAATGTATAGCTTTTTGTGATTCAATTAATTTTATTTAAGTACCCATACCTAATGTATTTTCAGTAGATTTTGATTTTGATTTATTTATTATCTCATTTTACAGCCCTACATTATCAATGTTATATTAATTATATAAATCTATAAAAGAGATCGTCAATTTTATAATAAGATCATTTAAAAATATACAGTAGGTACTTTCATTGTGGAAAGTAAATTAAATCATTAATAATAGTAGGAAAAAAAAATAATGACATTACAATCAATAAATAAATAAATAATCGTGGGCAAATTCACACAGCGCCATCTAGCCCCAAAGTAAGCAAAGCTTGTGTTATGGGTGCTAGATAACTGATAAACTACTTTAATACTTTTAAATACATACTTATTCCTGCTGCCGTACTAATAAGCAGAGAAGAGGTGGTGTTTGCATCTTTAGTAGGAATGGTCTAGTTTATGACGACTTACCGTTTTTGAAACAATTTACGGTTGATGAATGTTTTGAATGCTGTGGAGTAGAGTTTAGAAACTTGAATTTAATTTTAATTTGCATTTACAGAATACCCCGATCGGAAACAACCGTATTTTTTAAAAATTTAGAAATTATTTTAAGTAAATTAGCAGTGAAAAATAAAAAAAAGAATTGTTTTAGCGGGTGATTTTAACATAAACACATTACAACCTAATCCAGTTAGTACAGCTTTAAAGGATTTAGTGAAAAACTTTAACTTTAGTTTTCACATATCGGAGCCTACGAGACGGTCCACGTGCATTGATCATGTGATAAGTAATGTAGAATCTGCCGTCGGAGAATTATATAATCTTCACCTTTCTGATCACAATACGGCTCAAGTATTACATGTAGTGTATGTATGTATTGTCAGTAAAGTGTGAAAGTGTAAATTACTATCACAAATATCAGCGGGATTACAGTGAAGAAAATATTCGTAAGTTTCGACATTGCTTGAATAGTTTTACTTTTTCAGAGGTTTATAAAGAGGATGACCCAAACATTGCATATAAAAAATTTTATGACTACATAATGCTTTTCTATAATTTGTGTTTTCCAACAATTAAAAAAAATATTATAATATCAACAAATAAACCAAAATGGGTCACAAAAGGACTTAAAATAAGTAGAAAAACAAAACGTGGTCTACGATTTAAATACTACAAAAATGGTAATAATCTTAATAAGAATAACTATCTAAATTATTTCAAACTATTTCGCAACTGTTGTGACATATCCAAAAAAACTATAACGACAATTTTATAAGGTCATCAAAGAACAAGTGTCTTGCTTCTTGGAAGTTAATTAAGCAGGGAAATCAAGGTGCGAATTCTTCTACTTTTATTAAAGAAATAAATTCAAGTAATGGAAAATTGTCAAACACTAGAGAAATAGCAGAGGAATTAAATGATTTCTGGATAAAAAATAATATTAATAATTATTATATATTAATAATTTTTCAACAAAAAATACCAACAGTTCTAATGTTTGCAATAGTATTTTTTTAAAACCGACTAATAAACAAGAAATAAATAAAATAATTATGTCACTAAATAATACAAGTTCTGTGGGGTTTGATGAAGTTTCAACAAAAATAGTAAAAGTTTGTAAGGAGGAGTTGTCAAGTCTTTTGGTTCACTTGATAAACCTATCTTTTGAGAAAGGAGTTTTTAAGATAGGTATAAGAAAGGTAATAGACTAGACATAAATAACTACAGGCTGATTACGTTAATTCCTGTAATAACAACATTTTTTTTAAAGGTAATGCGTGGGAGAATGATGGGTTTTATCATTAAAAATAATATATTAGTGGAGGAACAGTTTGGTTTCCAAGAGCACAAGTCCACAATTTCGGCAGGGTATAACTTGATTAATAACATTTTAGAAAATATAGATGATAAGAGATTAACGACCGTTTTATTTTTAGATATGTCAAAGGCTTTTGATTGTGTTTCACACCGATTGCTTTTACAGAAATTGGAGCAATATGGCTTCAGAGGTACTACTTTGAGGTGGCTGAAATCATATTTTGATAACAGATCACAATGTGTTGAAACTGTAGCCATAAATCAACAAAATACACTGAAGCATTACAGATCAAGGTTTAGTTTAAACGAATACGGGCTTCCACAAGGAAGCGTGCTCGGACCGCTCTTATTTTTGTTATACAATGATTTTGCACGTATAATCAGACACCCGTGTACTATTTACGCTGATGACATTTCCATAATATGGACATCAAAAAATTATAAAACTCATATTGACGATTACATTCTTGACATTAATAATACCATAAAATTATTTATTGACTGGCTTCATAATAATAATTTACAAATTAATATTAATAAAACGACATATATTCAACTTTGCAATTATAATAATATTCAATATAAACTTGACATAAAATATAATAATAAAATAATTAAAGAAGTAGACAACACAACATACCTAGGTTTAATTCTTGATAAAACATGTAACTGGAAGGCCCACGTTGATAAAATATGTGACAAACTTAATAAATATGTTTATGTGTTATACCGACTACAAAAAACATCAATGCTTAGTACTTTACTGGCTGCATATCACAGCTACGTTGATTCGACTCTGTGGTATGGTCTCATTTCATGGGGAAATTCTACTGATTTCCAAAGAGCCTTCATAGCTCAAAAGAAATGTGTGCGTGCAATGTGTGGATTGCCGCCTCGGGAGTCTTGCAAAACGGTGTTCAAACAACTAAATATATTACTCTTCCATGTCTCTATATTTTCGAAATAGCTAAGTTCGTCAAAAGTAATCCAAACTTATTTACTACTGCTGAAAGTATTTACCCAAGATGTACCAGGAATAAGATGAAGCTAGTTTATTCCAGAGTGCCAAGAACAACGAACAACTGTAAAAATTGTCCTGCTATGTGTGTAAAAATATATAATGCATTGCCTGAAAGTCTAAAAAGTTTACCTATTCAACTTTTTCAAAAAAAACTAAAACAATGGTTAATAAATAAGACATTTTACTCTGTAAATGAGCTATTTTTGAATACGTAACACTAGATATAATGTTAATGGATACCTATAATGTTTGTGTACCTACTAAATATTTTCATATCCGAAAGGATTAAGTGTTCTTGGGACATTATTATAATTTTGTTAACACCATTTATTGTACCAACATTTACTGTAAATAAATATCTTTATCTTTATCTTTATTATACATAGAACAACCAGACCCGTAACAGAAATTAAAATTCATCATTTCAATTTGTGCCCGGCCGGGAATCGAACCCGGGACCTCTTGCGTGTCAGACCGGCATGTTGACCACTGAACCACTCAGGTCGTCAAATATAATAAAACACTATACAAAATTACACAGTGGTAGGTAGGTAATGTCAATGTCAAATACAAAAATATAAAATAAAATGTCAATAATTAACAAAATATGGTGTATGGTATGTATGGTAGATATGGTAGTATGGTTCCTATCTACCTATTGTTATCAAAATATGCCAGAACAAATTACAAAAATACAACTCATCGAACCGTCGCATATTATTCTGTATCTATCAAGTCTCTTTAAATTTTCATTCTCTTCTCTATTCCATGATCCTTCAGAATCGATCATAACTACCGTGACCGACCAATTTTCGGGAGATATCTACGCGAGGAACTTGCTTGTGGCTCCACGCTCGCCCTGCAAACTCACTTTAATTCACGGTGGTCTCATTTGTATCTACTCTCTTTTCTGGGGACTAGGGCATCATGAAGAACAGCCTTGCTGCCGTTATCGCAACTGAATCCAGATATACACCTCAATTGCAATAGCATCTAAGCAGCTGCCAAAACCCCATAAACCGTGCGAAGATACAAGACCTACAATAAAATCCTACTTCCTTACGTAGTAAAGTAAATCTAGTCTTATCAGTAGTCGTTATCGTACGGCACCTTGCAAATGAGTAAACGATTACGTAGTTAATCGCCCAAAGGTCTAGCACTAATTACCTACTAATGGCCTACGGTAATATCTTTTGTTGGTGGAAATTGCATAAATACCAAATCACTACGCCTGAATTATCATTACATTCTGGGTCTTTGCACAGAACAGACGAGTTTTCTATTATCAATTTATTTAATTTTTTTTTTAAAACCTGTTTTATAACCTACGACAATGCTGCATCGACATTTAACTGTTGCTTTCCGATCTCTGGATCATAAATGGGGAACACATGTAGACTTGGATACTTCGATAGACGGTGACACTACATCCTTCAAGCCTGCAGCTCTCGACGAAGCAATGGATACATTTTCTTCTGAAGCATTCCTGAAGAAAATCAAGCGAAGGAGGCGGGTCCCATCAAAGAGAATAGAGCCTGAATATTTAGAAGATTCGCTGGAATGTGGCCCCTGTATTCCAGCTGTATTGGACAGATCTACTACAACATTTTGTTCAGAAGAATTTCTTATTTCTATGAGAAGACGGAAAACAGTCACCTGCATTGAAAATAAGGAGACACAAAGCTGTGTAATGAATTCCAGTGCAAGTCCTGCGGCTGCCCATAGTTCCAGCATTGAACGTAGGCCCAACGTTACCTGTGCCGAAAAATCTATCAAAATGTTTGAAAAGAAAATTTTTGAACAATCAAAGCTTATTACGGATTTGAAAGCTTTGATGGACGGATTGAAGAGGGTGAACCACGTGAGATCGACGCACAGATGATGTGATCAAATTTTGCATTGTGAGATCAGTTAATCTTAAGTAAGATAATAAGTTTGTAAATATACGGTATTAATTAAGTTAATTTCTTTTTTGTCAATACCTATACATTTAATTCTAATTCATAATTTATATAAGGTCTTTATAGTATTGTAGAGTAAATAAGATACATATCATCATCATGTTGGTAGGCCTCCCCCAATGAGCGCCAATGCAACCTGTCCTCGTGCCTATTTTTTTTATTTTAATATATTTCAGGCGACAAGGGCCCATAGATATAATACACAATATTTAAAATAAAAACAATAAACTAATATACGAGTATGACGGATCTGGTCAATAGTATGGAATCATGTGGTCATTAGTACGGACTCATGACGAAGAAAACGGAAGTGGGAGTGCGCAGCCTGGTGGGGCGTGCTGACAGAGTCTCGACGGCACGACTTGGGCGGAGTGGCCGCCGAGGAGTGACGCGTCTTGAAACTGTCTCCACATTTCGTTTGTTTACATTTGAAGTTCGTTTATAGAAAATTATATTTACGTTTGAAAATAAAGTAAAGGAGTCTGGGTACATATGTAGGGGAAGTGGACTATTGACAAATAACAACATCGGTATAGTATTTACATATAGCACCCTCAAAGACATTCTTGTAGATAAGGGCATCAAAATCTGACCGGCAGTTCTAAAAAAAATCTGATATTTACTTGGCACATTTTGTATGGCAAGTGCCCTGTACAATGAACCAATAGAGGTATGATAAGAGCATATGGGTTGAACACCTTAAACTGTATTCTTATACTACACTAGCTGACCCGGCAAACGTTGTTTTGCCATATAAATAATTTCCTAGGGGTGGACTACCCCTAACATTTAGGGGGATGAAAAATAGATGTTGGCCGATTCTCATAGATACCGGATAAGCACAAAAAATTTCATCAAAATCGGTCAAGCCGTTTCGGAGGAGTATGGCAACGAAAACTGTGACACGAGAATTTTATATATTAAGATGATATCAAAATCGGACCCGGCAGTTTCGAGAATAAGCATTCATATGTCACATTTGTATGATAAGTGCCGTATTCTTTGAACCAGCAGCGACATGGTTACATAGTATAGGTTCCGGACCTTCAGCTATGTTTTTATGCCACACGACATCTAAATCCATCCCGGCAGTTTCAAGAAAAAAGCATTCATTCGTCACAATTGTATGACAAGTGTCGTATTCTTTGAACCAGCGGTGACATGGTTAAGAACTATAGATAGAGCACCTTCAATTATATTCTTATGCAGCACGACATCAAAATCGATCCCGGCAGTTTCGAGAAAAATAAATGTCGTTCGCACACTTGTATGACACATGTGTCTTTGAACCAGCAGCGACATGGTTACGGAATATAGTCAGAGCATCATCGACTATGTTCTTAAGTAGGGTTTACACGAGTGACAAAAGCCGCACGATTTTTGCCGCGCGACGTTAATCGACCGTCTAAATGGCAATTCGGCTAGATCGCAAGTGACTTTAGCCGCAAGCGAATGGTGACTAAAATTGACCTTGTAAACGATCAGTTGCAGGCAATCGCCCACCGCATGAAGGAGTGTTTCGCGCGAGTTTAAAAGCTTCTTTTAGGTTTGTCTTAGGTACTATTATTTATTTACTTAAAGATTAATCAGTCTCAAAAATTTAAAAAAACTAATATTACATAGTTTTGTTAACATCGTAGTTAGTCGTTAATCTTTTATCTTCCAATGACACATCACTAATATTTTTATGTTTTTTGACGTTTCGGAACGGTGTAGGATAAGACACATTGCACTGTTTTGCGGCTTTTCGTAAGCTTATTCCTTGTCTTTTAAATCTTTTAGCTTTAAGCATATTTTCCGATGAATAGTTACCCTTCTTTCTTAATGAAACACTGTTTCATTGTGTCCACCCTACAACTGTGTCATTGTTGGACACCTGGGATATTTTATAAGAACCTCAAAAAATTACCTACAAAAACATACAATTTAATAGGTGAACTAGTTCACGTGAATCTATGATACATCTACATAGCAACGCAATACTGAGAAAAATGTATTTAACTGAAAAATCAAATACAACTTAAATAAAATCTTACTTTTTAGTCAAAAAAACCAAAATAGCTCCGCAGACACGTCATTTTACAAGCGGCGAGCATGCAAAATAAGTCAGGATCGGGGGTGTACGAGGCTGTCTGGACTAGGCATACTGCACTATCCGGCAACTTCGCATTTCAGTTATATGGCGCTGTTTCATTGTGTACTACTGTTTCAACGTTGGACACCCGACCCTACGGTTCAGTACGTTATATATATAAAGCGGATTGGGTATTATATTGACGGCAAGCGAAAGTAGTACGAATCGGCCTAGAGTGTGCTACAATATCACACCGTCTCTTGTTTCTATGTTCTGGATCGTACACTAACTCCTTGTGTTGTGCAATGATTACATTGTAAATGTATATTTTTCTGACAGTTAAGAGGAGACAGAGAGGTCACAGAGGATATAAAGTTCATTTGTGGAATATCTGTATGGTTTAAAACACATTACCTTTAGAAGAGATCGTTAAGCTCTTTCCAGATCCAGAAACATATATTTTGTAGCACCACCCCATACCGTGTTGCAGTAAGAGATGACAGACTGAGCCAATGCAATATACACTCTACCCTATTCAGTAACTCACGCTTCATAATACATCGCAGTGACTTGAATATCCAGATAAGTTTCCTGACTCTGGAAGTCAATAAATTGACATGCTCGTGCCAAGACAGTCTTTGATCTAATATTATACCTAGATATTTAGTGCAACTAGCTCTTTGAATGGAAGGACAATTCCACATTTCATTCAAAGAGTCAGCACACTTGGGGATCTCGACGCTAAAGTTTGAACCTGGCTGGGTTCTTTGATCTGTGGTAAAACAAATAAAGTTAGTCTTTGCAACATTCAGAGCGAGAAGGTTGCAATTAAGCCAATTAGCTACTCGAGCTAACTCTTTTACAGCCATGTTCTTTACAACGCCCCAGGATTCTCCAGAGAAGACTATGGCAGTATCGTCTGCATAAGAAAATATACTACCACCTTCGATCTGCAGGTTGCACAGTTCGTTAATGTAAACGAGAAATAGTGTTGGACCGAGGACGCCTCCCTGAGGAACCCCATATCTCACTTTGTCCTGATTACTTGTAAAGGCTCCTATTTTAACCATCGGAGTCCTATCATTTAAGTAACTCTCAAAAAGAGAAAGAGAGGTACCTCGGCTACCGATTGCTTCTAACCTGCGCACAAGAATAGAATAGGGATGGAGACGGTGTCAAAAGCTTTTTTAAGTCTAAAAACACAGTTAGACATCTTTTGCCTCTGTCTACTTTCTCCACAATTAAAGTCGTCAAATCCCTCACTGCGTCTTGTGTGGATAGTCCCCTTCTAAAGCCATATTGTGAATCTGACAGTATTTTATTTTTGGTTAAGTAGCCAATTAAGCGTTTATTCAATAGCTTTTCTATAATTTTTGCAAAAAATGATATGACGGAGATGGGTCTTTAGTTATTAATATCCATTCCTTCCCCACTCTTGTGCACAGGAGTTACTAGAGATCTCTTAAATCCGTTAGGGAAAACATCTGTTGTATAACATAAATTTGCCAATGGGTCATTAAGGGAACCATCAAGTATCTGGAGCGCTTAATAAATTTCGTTGAAATGCCATCCCACCCAGGAGCACTATCCGAGTCAAGACTCATGAGAATGGCATTTACCTCTTGAGGATCAGTTTCAAGTAAAACAAATGAACTCATTTGATTTGTATCATAATTTACATTATTTTGATGTAAATTTGTGTAAATGGGCTAGCGATGCGACTTGGTAGGCAATTTGTGAAGCGACGAGCTGCACGGCGAAAATCGATCCGTGTACTTTATGCCGCACAATATCAAAATCGGCCCCATCAATTTCGAGAAAAAAGCATTGACTTGTCATACAAGTATGACAAAAGAATGCTTTTTTCTCGAAACTGCCGGGACTGATTTTGATGTCGTGTGGCATAAGAACATAGCTGAAGGTCCTCAACCAATACTACGTAGCCATGTTGTTGCAAGTATGATAAAATAATGCTTTTTCTCGAATTTGCTGGGACCGATTTTGATGCCCTTTTGTACAAATATGCAGCTGAGGCACCTATCACCGTAATGCTGCTGGTTCATAGACCACTTTCGCCCAGTTTCCTTTAAAATAACCTTTAAAATAAAAATGTAAATTACCTCAAAAAAATTATAAGTGATGTGCAATTAGCAAAAAGAAATGGTTTTCACTGAAAAGTAACTACCACTTCACCGCGTTACGATACGACTCACTGCTAATTCCAGTAATTATGAAACTGAAAGTCCGAAATCTCACAGAGTCCGTTTCTAACTGTTGGTTTTTGGTCAGCTCTTAAGAGTGTAGCTTTTTGAGATTCAGTGAATTTTATTTAAGTACCCATATCGAATGCATTTTCAGTATGGTATGTAGGTTCCTATCTACCTACTGTTATCAAAATATTACAGAACAAAAGACAAAGATACAACTAATCGAACCATCGCATATTATTCTGTATCTGTACAAGTCTCTATATATTTTCATTGACTCCTCTATTCCATGATCCTTCAGAATCGATCATAACTACCGTGACCGACCAATTTTCGGGAAATATTTACGCGAGGAACTTGTTTGTGGCTCCACGCGCGCCCTGCAAACTCCTTTTAATCCACGGTGGTCCCATTTGTATCCACTCTCTTTTCTGGGGACTAGGGCATCATGAAGAACAGCCTCCTTTTGTGACTAGACCGGTCAGGAATTCGGCCTTGGTTATTTCTGAGCTTGACGACTCGGTCACCAGGGGTGATTGATGTGGTGTCGGTTATAGCTGCAATTGGTGGCTGCCTTGAAGAGACTTTCAAGGCTGGCGAGTTACGCACTGGTCGCGGAGGAGGCACTATCCGCCTGCAATGCCCCAATGCCAAAGTTGTTTTACAAAGGGGTCGAATCCTCGTAGGATTTGGTCGGGTGTTGTTCGGGCACTAGAAGAGCAGGCTCTGCGCTGTTTTAGGTGTTACGGCATCGGACACACCCGTGCACTCTGCCCATCTGAGAAGGATAGGTCCGACCTGTGCCGCCGCTGCAGCACACCATGACATAAGTCTAGTAGCTGGAACGGCAAGGTAAACTGTGCCGTGTGTGCAGACAGCGCGAGGCCTGCGGGCCACATTATGGGGGGGAATAGTTGTAATACCGCTCCGAAGAAGGGAAATGTGCTGGCTTTGATCCAACCTGCCATTGTCGCCACGCAGGTCCATCCAGACGCGGTTGAGAGTGATTTAATGTCGGAATAATGACGCAAATCAGACATCGCACCGTAACGTAATGCATGTGAATCTCAACCACTGCTGAGCTGCCCAGGACCTAATGTCCCAGGTAATGGCCGGTGCGTTGGGGTGGCTATGGTCGCTGAACCCTATTCAGTGACCGGCCGATGGCTAGGCGACCGAGGAAATGGTCGCAATTGTATCGCGGCGCTCCACAGACTACCCTTGCTCTTAGAGAGGGGGTCCGGATATGTAGCTGCCGCCTGGGGGGAGATAGCACTTCTGGGAGTAAATTTCTCTCTCAATCGTCCTCTCCAGGACTTTGAGGATTTCCTCGGGGTTCTCACAGAGGTGACGCGGCGCCTGTCGACGGTTAGGCAAGTCGTCGTTTGCGGTGATTTTAACGGCAAATCAGTGGTCTGGGGCGACCGAGCCACCGATATTAGAGGGAGAGCCGTCGAACTTTGGGCGGCTACTTCCGGTTTGTCCCTCTTGAACAGAGGAACTGTTCAGACGTGTGTGCGACAGCAGGTAGGATCAGTGGTGGACCTAACGTTCGCCACCCCTGCACTTGCCGCCCGCCTTATGAACTGGAGAGTCCAGTTAGCAGAGAGCCTATCTGACCACCGCTATGTAGTATTCGAGGTTTCCGCCTAGAGCTCCTCCAGTTTTCAAAAAGCATCCGGATCGGGATGGTCCCACTTTCCGAGGTGGGATCTTTCTCATTTAAACTGGGAAATGGCGAACGAGTCGGCCTTCGTGCAGGCCTGGGTCGCCCCACCTGTTGACAGTCGCAACATTGTCGCGACTGCCATCGCATTGCGGCGTTCCTTGACCGAGGTATGCAACTCAAGTATGCCCCGGTCCAGACGTCCACCGCCTAAACGCGACGTTTACTGGTGGAGCGACGAAATCGCCAATCTTAGATCCGCCTGTATGTCAGCCAGACGGGCATACACCCGGAGTCGGCATCGGCGTATGAGGGACCTCTCTAACGAGGATAGTTTATACGCTGCGTACCGAGACGACGAAAAGGCTATAAGGGTGGCTATTGGAGCCGCTAAGGACCAAGCCCGACAAGAGATGCTTGAGGGTCTTGATAACGACCCATGGGGAAGACCATATAAAGCGGTACGAAATAAGTTGCGCCCCATCGCTCCCCTACTGACAGAAACCCTCGAGCCTGATCTGCTGGGGGAGGTGGTCCGGACCTTGTTCCCGTGTAGAACACAATTTACTCCTCCTCGCATGGCTCCTCCGTTAGGTCATCTCTTACGAGTGAAGGCTTCCCACCAGTCACATCAGGCGAGATCGGTGCGACACGCTTTGCCTCCGCGCCAAGAAAACAGCATCGAGTCCTGATTTCCGGGTCCGGTCACACTTGTGCTAGGCCCACTGTTCGACCTGTGCTTCTCGACCGGCAGGTTCCCAGATGTTTAGAAGTAGGGGCAACTTTGCCTTCTTAGAATATAGGGCCGCCCTGCAAACTTATCGTCTGGGTACCGGCCCCACATCATGCTGGATGAAGGAGGTAAACTGTTTGAGCGCATAATCGTCTCCCGCCTCAACAGCCACCTATCGGATACAGGGCCGGACCTTTTCGACCACCAATATGGATTTCGGGCCGGGCGGTCTACAATAGACGCCCTCGCAAGGCTGAAAAGCCTGTAGTTGGAGGCTTCGGAGAGAGATGAGAGATTGTTGGCTGTATCGCTCGATATTGCCAATGCCTTTAACACCATCAGTTGCCCGCCGGCCTTAGTCGAGAACAACCGCTTGCTTATTTATTACGAGTTTTTCCAGTAATTCTCAAAGTTGTGGGATATGCAGACCGATACTATGTTCACTTGTGCAAGTTTCAACGCCAAGCATACCGATGGTACACTCTGCAGTGTGTGTAAGAAGCACTACGACTTCCCGTGTTCAGGAATCACCGAAACTGGGTTTAGAAAGTTGGGTGAGAGGAAGAGCTCTTGGCGATGCCCCAAATGTAAAAGCAGCCCCTTGTCATTTCCGGCTCCACTATTACCGGGTCAATTTGACAAACTTCAAGAACAGCTAAACAAAATTGTGGATCAGCTGTCACCCCTGAGCTTGATGGTGGAGGATGTGAAAGCTATTAAAGCGGACATAAACAGCCTAAGAGAGTCTCTTGATATGGCACATGAGCTAATTAGCAACTTCTCGGGTTCAATTAACGCTCTTGAGACTAGGGTTGTGAAGATAGAGAAGATAGCTTCTAAAGTCCTCACTCTCCAGGCACAGATTGAAAGACTTCACAAAGAGCTCCACGACAGAGACCAGTGGGCCCGTGCGAACAATGTGGAGATAAGGGGCATCCCTCAACATAAAAATGAAAATTTATACGACATCGCGCTTAAAATTGGTAAAATTGGCGACATAAACATCAAAAAGGAGGACATAAACTACATAGCGCGGATTCCGACTCGAGTACCTAATGTCGAGAAACCAATTATTATTTCGTTTATTAATCGGTACACGAAGGAGGAATACATATCTTCATGGCGCGAAGCGGTGAAGAAAACCCCTTTCTATTATAGGATTTGCCTCAGAGGAAAAGTTCTACGTCAATGATCATTTGACTATGCGTAATAAAAACTTGTTAAGCAAAGCCAAGACCCAAGCGAAAGAAAATGGATTCAAATACATATGGGTAAAGCATTCGAAAATAATGGCTAGAAAATCAGACTCATCGCCGATATTTTTTATAAAAAACGAAAAAGACATTACAAAAATCGTTTAGTTAATTTAATTATTATAATTTTCTTGCATTTATATTTCGTTATCTTGAATTTATCACTTACAACTGCTTTGTATTTTCATGTTGATTCGCATAGTTTGGGAACCGCATGCATCGTACGATTCTATTGTCCGCTTCTATTTTGTGTGAATGGTGATGGGTCAGTCAGCCGGTTTACGCTGTTTACGCACGTAAGTACAACGCAATGTATGCAAATCGCACCCGCTTACCCGCTTGTAGTTATGCTCATTATTGCCTGCACTTGCTACAATACTAGGATATTTTACCGTAACTTACAACTACTATTTTTATTTAAACAAACATTTAAGACTACCGTACTGTGTGATTTTTATCGCAATTTTATACTCGATTTGCCTTACTTGCTAGTTTTGACTATTTTAATATATTGTTATTCTAACCATACAGATAATTTTTATCTTAGAAATGTGTTAATGAACAATGTATTGCTTTATTTAGACCTGTAGCCGTATTCACAATGGCTCGGAAATCAGATTCGGATACGGAATCGACAAAGGACCCCGCAATAGTTCTTAGGAAAATGTGGTTTCAGTTAATTTTGATGAAATTTTTTATATGTTATAGAGAGTAGAGTTTCCGTGGAATCTATCGGGATTCTGGATAACAGTTTTCGAATCGATCGACACGGATTCGCCGCTCACGAATTTCGTGTCGATCGTTCGGAAACGGTTTCGAATCATTGTGAATACGGCTACTGCTATGGACGGATTCCGCTTATTATCGCTTCTTGATTCGCTTGAGACTTTGTGTTGAATGTGTAAAATGACTAATTTTAACTTATATTATCAAAATACTCGTGGGCTGCGCACTAAGACTCACACTTTTAAACGCAATTTATGCCTATCCTCTTATGATGTTGTTGCAATAACGGAGACGTGGCTGTTACCGGGTATCATGGATAACGAATTATTCGATGATAGGTATGTTGTCTGGCGACGTGATAGAAATTATGTGTTAACCAGGGAAAGATTTGGCGGGGGTGTTTTGTTGGCTGTGCGTCGGGAATATGAGGCCGTAGCTCGCCCCGAGTGGCACTCGTCAGCCGAAGATATTTGGGTGACGGTCACCTTAAAAACGAATAGTAATCACAACAAAAGCAAAATACATTTCTGTTCAATTTACCTTTGTAACGAAAGTTTAGGCAACTCATTTAACGTCCAGCTAAATAATTTCACAGAGAAATTGTCGGTGGCCGTTGATTCGTGTCCTAATGATGTATTTGTTATTTTGGGAGATTTCAATTTGAGTAACATAGATTGGTCTCAGAGTCAGGATTTTCTTCAGTCAGTTGGAATCACAGGGGATAATCAGATATATTTATTCGATACACTGTCGCAGTGTAATTTGAATCAATTTAATTTATGTCGGAATCTAAACAATAGGTTACTTGATTATGTGCTGAGTAATATAGAAGTCTCAGTGACTCCATGTGATGATCCCTTAGTAACTGAGGATCTACATCACAAGTCTCTTCAGATCCTACTAACACTTTCGAATACTGAACCCCTCAAATCAAACTCCCGAATCAAATATTTTTATGAATCCGGTGATTACGATTGCATTAACTCTGAGTTAAACGCAATAAATTGGGACACGTATTTATATAATACCTCTCTCGATGACACTCTCAACTCTTTTTATAAAATTTTATATAATACTAGGGATAAATACATTCCTCATAAGTATGTCAGTAACAATAAATTTCCCCCGTGGTATAGTAGCTCACTAAAAAAATTACTTAAAGAAAAGCTCAAGTTTCTAAGAAAATATCGCACATATGGAAACTCGACTGATTATGCCACTTTTTCACTATTGAGAAAGAGAGCAAAGGTATTGGAACATGAGTGTTATAACATTTATATGAAAAATATAGAAGATTCTATCATAAAAGCTCCTAAAATGTTTTGGTCTTATATTAGATCCAGAAACATAAACTCGAATTCTATCCCTTCCACTGTGGTTTACGAGGGGTGTTCGGCTAGCTCTGGCGAAGCAGTCTGTAATCTTTTCGCGACTTACTTTCATTCTACCTTCCTCTCGTCGCCATCTCATCCTAACAGTAATTTGACTGGAGCAAGCCGCGATAGTTATGGTAACCAGCATCACAATTACTGTATAGGGGATATTGACATCGATCATAGCACAGTTTCCAAACTGCTGAGTTCTATTGATGTAACTAAAGGACCAGGACCTGATGATATTGTGCCTATTTTTATTGTTAAATGTGCAGATAGCTTAACTAGGCCCCTAACAATAATTTTCAGAAGGTCTATTAAGGAGGGTATAGTGCCATCAATCTGGAAGTCAGCATTTATTACTCCAATTCTCAAAAATGGAAACAAAAACAATGTGAAAAACTATAGGCCAATATCTAAACTATGTTTGTTTGCTAAAGTATTTGAAAGGTTAGTTTACTCGCAGGTATATTCCTCTCTTTCGTCCTTTTTCATCCCCGAACAACACGGATTTTTAAAGAAGCGCTCAACAACCTCCAACTTGTTGTCCTTCTATGATTACGCAACGGCATCTATGGAGGCTGGAGGTCAGGTGGATGCCATATTTACGGATTTTACGAAAGCGTTCGACCGTATTGACCATCAAATATTACTACAGAAACTATTAAGAGCAGGTATTCATGGTAATCTGTTCATTCATGGTAAATCAATGGGTTCTTCTGTGTGGAAGGACGTTCCTTCTGGAGTACCCCAGGGATCACTGCTGGGGCCGCTTTTGTTCATTATTTTTATTAATGACGTTAGTTAATGTTTCATTCATTTATCTTTTTTGCTATATGCTAATGACATGAAAATAAGCGAATAAATACTGTTATCGACTGTGAACTACTGCAGCAGGATCTTAACAGATTTGAGTATTATTGTTCAGCGAATAATTTACAATTAAACGTTTCTAAATGTTATTCAATAACTTTCACACGTAAGAGACTCAAAATTGCCCACAATTATCAGATTCAAGGGTTACCTTTAAAAATAGTTAACGAAATTCGTGACCTTGGTGTTATACATGATTCGAAATTACTATACGATAAACATATAGAATATATTTCCACCAAAGCTAACAAAGCTATGGGCTTTGTTATGAGGTCCAGCTCACAGTTTAATAAAATAAAACTGATCAAAATACTGTACTGTTCTTTTGTGCGTAGTACTGTCGAGTATTGTTCTCAAATCTGGAATCCATTATACAAAATTTACATTAATAGGTTAGAGTCTATACAGAGAAGGTTCATGAGATACCTTCAGTATAAGTGCGGGCAAAATGAAATAAACTATGAGTCGCGGTGTAAAAAGCAACATATTTTACCTCTGCAGGTTAGGCGGAACATTGCTGATATTGTCTACCTTGTTAACATAGCTCAGAGTCAAGTAGACTCTCCTCAACTTCTAACGAAGATAGATTTGCGAGTACCAAGTAGGACCCTTAGACGAACTCCATTATTATCTGTGTCCCTAAGCTCTACAAACTATAGGCAAAACTCATTCTTCTATCGTGCATCTAATTCATTGAATGAACTGCCTGACTGTACCCATCTTGATCTTTTTAATTCAAAATCAAATTCATTTAAGGTTGCACTCTCAAAAAATTGGTTTGATACAGTTCCCTAACTATTATTTTATTATAAGCATCCAATTTATGGTTTCGTAATAATTTAGGCAAGTGTTTATTGTTTATTATATAGATATAACCGCTTATATAACCGCCATACCGCCCCCGGTGGAGACCGGCCGGCGACGGGTGTGGGGACACCCGCGTGGCAATGCCACTGCGGGTTTAGAGGTCCAGAGGCCTCGGGCAACGAAGAAGCGGAGGCCCCCTCGCCCCAAATTATTTTCCAAATAAAGTAAAAAAAATTTTTAACTCGAGTTTTTCAATAAACAATTTATTGTAAATTTATTGAAAAAAAATATCAAAGGGAAAGATGTTTACTAGTGTTTAGTAATTGGAATTTAAAAAATTTCCGAAGTCTATTGTAGGGGCACACAAACTGGGGAGTTTGTGGAGGCCCCGGGGCTTTCGCCCCGGTTGCCCTCCCCTAAATCCGGCCCTGAGTGACATTGCACCGGTATCTGCCTCTGGTGGATAGGAATAGCCCGGTCCTCCCGGTTATTGCCACCGTCACCCCGCCAACGGGGGAGTTTGTCGTGCCCGCCACGTAGGAGAGCACTCGCCGGAGGGGTCCTGGTGCCGGGCTATGCTGATCTCAAGATCTCCCCCACTCAGGCGATGAGGGAGAACCGCAGGGTTTTAGTGGGTAGACAGCTGGGAACTTTGTTACTGGCAGGAGTCCCACATATCCCACTCCATCCCCAAAGGGTGCGAATGCGTAATGCATTTCCCTGTGTAAATAAAAAAACATTTACACCTCAGTTGCAATCGCATCTAAGCTGCTGCCAAAACCCCATAAACAGCGCGAAGATACAAAACCCGCAATAAAATCCTACATCCTTACGTAGTACCTAACAGTCCTTCGATGACAAAGTAAATCTAGTTTTATCAGAAGTCGTTATCGTACGGCATCTTGCAAATGAGTAAACGATTACGTAGTAAATCGCCCAAAGGTCTAGCACTAATTACCTACTAATGGCCTACGGTTATATCTTTTGTTGGTGGAAATTGCATAAATACCAAATCACTACGCCCGAATTCTCATTACACTCTGAGTCTTTGAACAGACGAGTATTCTATTACCAATTTATTGAATTTTTAGTTTGTTTACTATATTTTATAACCTGCGACAATGCTGCATCGACAACTAACTGTAGCTTTCTGTGCTCTGGATCATAAATGGGGAAAACCTGTAGACTTGGATACTTCGATAGACGGTGACACTATATCCTGCAAGCCTGCTGTTCTTGACGAAGCAATGGATACATTTTCTTCTGAAGCATTCCTGAAGAGAATCAAGCGAAGGAGGCTGGACTCATCAAAGAGAATAGAGCCTGAAGATTTAGAAGATTCGCTGGAATGTGGCCCCTGCATTCCAGCTGTATTAGACAGATCTACAACAACGTTTTGTTCAGAAGAATTTCTTATTTCTATGAGAAGACAGAAAACAGCCACCTGTATAGAAAATAAGAAGACACAAAGCTGTGTAATGAATTCCAGTGCAAGAGTTCCTGCGGCTGCCCATAGTTCAAGCATTGAACTTAGACCCCACGTAAGCTGTGCCGAAGAATCGATCAAAATGTTCGAGAAGAAAATATTTGAACAATCAAAGCTTATTAAAGATTTGAAAGCTTTGGTGGACGGATTGAAGGACGTGAGATCTACGCACAGTTGATGTGATGAAGTTTTGCATTGTGAAATCAGTTAATCTTAAGAAAGATAATAAGCTTGTAAATATACGATGTTAAGTAAATTAACTTCTTTTTTGTCAATACCTATACAATTACGATACATATCATCATCATCTTGGACATAGGTAGGCCTCCCCCAATGAGCGCCAATGCAGCCCGTCTTCGTGCCTATGTATATCATTACCAAGTTTAATGAATCAATTTGTAATACATTTTATTATTTATCTTAATTAGCTGTCGTAGAGTGAATGTAGAGTGGAGATAAGTTTATTTATTAGAAACAGAAAATAAATAGATTGCCTTTACATGTAGGTACACCTATTTTGGAGTCTTTTTATTTTATGATCTTTGGTTAATGTTCTTTTTTGGTACAATATCTCAATTGAGGGTGCGTATTGGTCTCCGCTCTACAGATTTAAAGGTCTGTCACCTAGTGAAACACAAATATCAATACTTATTTTCCTCAACTCATTTTAATACATATGCATTTAAAACTTATTTTGAAAAATAATACGATAATTAGCAAGAAAAAATTGTTACGATACGACTCGCTGCTTATTCCATTAATTATGCAGCTGAAAGTCCGAAATCCCACAGAGTTCGTTTCTGACTGTTGGTTTTGGTCAGCTCTTAAGTGTTTTCGCTGTGCTGACAAATGTATAGAATTTGAGTTTCAGTGAATTTTTTTTAAGTACCCATATCTAATGTATTTTCAGTAGATTTAGATTTATTTATTATCTCATTTTACAGCCTTACATTATCAATATTATATTAATTATATAAATCAATAAAAGAGATCGTCAATTTTATAATAAAATCATTTAAAAATATACAGTAGGTACTTTCATTGTAGAAAGTAAATTAAATAATTAATAATAGTAGGACAAATAATAATAATGACATGACAATATAATTAAACACTATACAAAATTACACAGTGGTAGGTAATTGGTAATGTCAATGTCAAATACAAAAATATAAAATAAAATGTAATAATAAACAAAATATGTATGTTTGATAAATATTGTAGTATTGTTCCTATCTACCTACTGTTATCGAAATATGACAGAACAAAAATCAAAAATACAACTCATCGAACCGTCGTCTGTATCTATCAAGTCTCCATAAATTTTCATACTCTTCTCTATTCCATGATCCTTCAAAATCGATCATAACTACCGTGACCGACCAATTTTCGGGAGATATCTACGCGAGGAACTTGCTTGTGGCTCCACGCGCGCCCTGCAAACTCTCTTTAATCCACGGTAGTCTCATTTGTATCCACTCTCGTTTCTGGGGACTAGGGCATCATGAAGAACAGCCTTGCTGCCGTTATCGCAACTCAATCCAGATATACACCTCAATTGCAATAGCATCTATGCGGCTGCAAAACCCCCATAAACCGCGCGAAGATACAAAACCCGCAATAAAATCCTACATCCTTTCGTAGTAGGTACCTAATAGTAATACGAAGACAAAGTAAATCTTTTATCAGTTCTATCAGTAGTCGTTATCGTACGGCACCTTGCAAATGAGTAAACGATTACGTAGTAAATCGCCCAAAGGTCTAGTACTAATTACCTACTAATGGCCTACGGTAATATCTTTTGTTGGTAGAAATTGCATAAATACCAAATCACTACCCCTGAATTATTATTACACTCTGGGTCTTTGCACAGAACAGACGAGTATTCTAGTTTTATCAGTAGTCGTTATCGTACGGCACCTTGCAAATGAGTAAACGATTACGTAGTTAATCGCCCAAAGGTCTAGCACTAATTATTTACTAATGGTCTACGGTAATATCTTTTGTTTGTGGAAATTGTCGCCAAATCACTACGCCCGAATTATCATTACACTCTGGGTCTTTGTAAAAAACAGACGAGTATTCTATTAACAATTTATTGATTTTTCAGTTTGTTTACTATATTTTATAACCTGCGACAATGCTGTATCGACATTTAACTGTTGCTTTCCGATCTCTGGATCATAAATGGGAAAACCTGTAGACTTGGATACTTCGATAGACGGTGACACAACATTTTGCAAGCCTGCAGTTCTAGACGAAGCAATGGATACATTTTCTTCTGAAGGGAAATTAAAGTGTTGGCTAATTGAACAAACGTTCTATAAAATTGACGAATTTCTTTTACAAAAGGGGTCTCAAAAGAAAGTTTATATTTAGTGGATCGATTAAAAAAAAGTAAGCCGTGTATCGAAAAAGTGTTTATTGATTATTAAAATACACAATTTGGGAATTGATTTCTTAAAAATAATATCGTCCAAATGTAGACCTCGCGGTCGCGGCACTCATTTAATCGAACAGAAAAATTACTTATGACGGCTCGGCAGGTGGACTCAGTGATGGCTGCCATTTCGTGACGGATATTTTCTTTCAAACGCGCCAGGGAAGACAGTTTATTGGCGTAAACTTTTGATTTAAGATAACCCCATAGGAAAAAGTCCATAGGGGTTAAATCAGGACTGCGTGGAGGCCAATTTATGTCACATCTACTGGAGATCAATTTGCCCGAGAAAATTTCACGATCTCGTGGCAGAGATGTATTGGACGTGTGTGACGTTGCTCCATCCTGCTGGAACCATGTTCTTTGGTTATAGCCAGGAAAGTTTTGCAGTTCAGGCACCAAGAAGTCGTCTAACATCTCCACATAACGCTCTGAATTCACTGTAATTGCACGCCCCCTTTCGTCTTCAAAAAAGTAAGGGCCGATAATTCCTCGCGCCGACATCGCTGCCCATACGGTTACTTTAGGCGAATGAAGGGGTTTCTGATGCTTGCGTTTCGGATTCGTTGCACTCCAGTAGCGGCAATTCTGCTTATTTACGTGTCCATTAAGATGAAAATGAGCTTTATCCAAAACAAAATGTTGGTAAACGTTGAAAAGCGCTCAATTGCCTGATTTACGAAGTCAAGCCTTTGACTGTCATCTTGGGGCTTTAATTCTTGCACCAATTGAATTTTGTAGGGTGCAGCTTTAGATCTTTGTGCAAAATGCGATGTAATGATGATCTATGCACATTTAATGCACTAGCGCGCTTCCGAATTGTAAGGTTCGGGTCATCACGAACAGACTGATTAACAGTCTCCACGTTATCTACCTTGGTCGCCTGGATTTTGGTTTTTCCAGCGTTGTACCGGTCTCTTCAAACTTTTTGACACATTTTCGAATAAGAGGAATGCTTGGCGCATCATTTGAGTGGCGAAAACCTCGAATACTGCAGAATCTCCTACGCGCTACAGTCGCCGAATCACCTAAATTCCAAAGAGCCAGGCTACCGATTGACATAACCCCCGCGCCCCTCGGATTCGTTGCGTTCATGCAGTAAACTAAATAAATATAAACTTTCTTTTGAGACACTTTGTATAATTATAGTTGAATATTTACAGTAATCAGCAAGTATTTAATAATGAATGTTTTTATTTTTAATAAATTATTTGACATTGTTTTATTATTAATTTGACTATATAATCTTCTTGGTCGTTCCCTCACTGCTGAGTTTGTCAATTGTATGTCTCCATCGGGTTCGATCAGTCGCCTGATGTAATGCGACGTTGACGGATGTATCCAGTTGTTCGGACATTTGATCCGCCCATCTCTTCGGACTTCGGCCTCTGGGTCTCATGCCTTCGACTTTCCCCGTCACCACAAGTCCTTCCAGATTGTTGTTGGGCCTACGGGCGATATGGCCGAAATAGCGCACAACTCTCTGCATACAGATCGACGACAATCGCTGTGTATTTTGCAAATTTAATTCTTTCAAACCGATACATTAGTGTGGAAAGCTGTCCATGGGATTCTAAGTAAGCGGCGCCAACACCACATCTCGAACGCGTCAATTCTTGCTCTATCTGCGGCTTTCATAGTCCATGTCTCCGCTCCAGAAAGGAATATGGAGAAAACCAGTGTGCGGACTAGGTGTGTATTTGTCCGATTTTTGATATTCCTATTTCTCCATATTTTTCCAAGTTGAGTCATCGCTGATTTGGCCATTCCTATTCGCTGTCGTATTGAAACTGCTCTACGGTCGTGTACTCTTGTAACAAACTTGTGCGTTGAACAACAGCGAAACGGTCGACCACGATTAGTTTGGTTTTGCTTTTGTTTATAGCGAGACCCATACTCAAGCTAACTGCTTCCAACCGCTTCATGAACTCTGCCATTTCAGCTTCGGACGATGCAGGGATCGTGGTGTCATTCGCGTAGCGAAGGTTCGATATCTTCTCTCCGGCCTACCTCAACGCCACCATTCCAATCTTCGAGAGTGCGGCGCATTATAAACTCGCCGTAGATATTGAACAGCAGGGGAGAAATGATGCAACCCTGTCGTTATAATAATGGCCGGCTGCCATTATATGGCGGCTATAATGGCGGCTGACATTATAATAATGGCCTGTATTTGTAATTTTTAATTTATTATTTGACATTTTTTATTATTATTTTGATATTGTAATAATTACAACAACGTTTTGTTCAGAAGAATTTATTATTTCTATGAGAAGACGGAAAACAGTCACCTGTATAGAAAATAAGAAGACACAAAGCTATGTAATGAATTCCAATGCAATTGTTCCTGCAGCTACCCATTTTACGTACATATATATTGTAGCGACATCTATCGCTCTATCGCTCCAAAAGGGTAAACTCAACGAGTACACGAACACAAAGTTGGCAAGCACCCGCACATAGATGGCGCTGACCCGTCCTACATCGCGCTAGCGAAATGTGTCAACTCTGCGGCATATATCCGACGATCGACTGTCGGACCCTTGGTCCCCTGGTCACAACACCCGGCCAGGTGGGTAATTACCCTTTTCTACCTTCTCTTTTGGCGGCTAACTTAACCCTATACCGCCAAAATATCTTTGCACATACTTTGCGGTTTTTTCTTTCCGACCATTACATTCACTTCTGTTTTTAATATATTTTTCGTAAATATTATTTTATGCCTTCCTCTACGCGACAAGCAATCCTTTCGCTATCGTACACACTACATACATATTTCATCTTGCAGTTCCCATAATACACTGTTCCAAACAGTATCTTTTTCCGGATTTTATGAATAATTAGACAGGCCTTTTGGCCACGTTCTAACTTTTCATAAATATGTGTAGTACACATTTCTTTAAGCTGTGCAGACCAATATTTTGGTACCCATTGCTACTCAACCATTTAAGTTATCAATTTAGACACAGGTATGTATGAAACTTAAATATTCTATGAAGTACCTATGTACTTACATAATTTAGAAAATAAAGCTTCTACTTTATTTAGGTATTTTAAATTTTTTGAAAGTTATTTCTTTATTTATTATTTCTTAAAAGTAACTACTTACTTATTACTTCACCGTGTTACCACTCGCTGCTATTTCCAGGAATTATGAAACTCAATGTCCGAGTCAATTCAAAGTCCGAGCCCGAGTCTGAAATTCTCTCAGAGTCCGTCTCTAATAATCTTACTCTTTGTTTATTAGTCAGCTTTAGCAGTAGGTATGTATTTTTACTCAATGTGTTTTCGTTGTATTGACAAATGTGCAATTCAAAAGTGTCATTGCCTCATAACAATAGCTTTACTTACTTTGGGACTAGATGGCGCTGTGTGAGATGGTCCAAGCATATTTATTTATTTATTTATTGTTTGCATAAGTACTTACCTATTGCATTTGTAATTAGTACTTACTGTTATCAAAATATGACCGAACAAAGTTTATACAGTGTGTGGCCTAGAACCGGGGCTAATATTGAAAATAGAGACTCTCTTAAGTATTTGTTTTTTTTTTCTGAAAATTTTGTAGTTAACCAAAACCCATGCATTACACACAATAAGAATTTAAAGTTAAGAATTCATAATCAGTGATAATTGCAAAACGATATTATCGCTAACATTGTCAATGCGTGGTACAGGGCATAAGATGATATCAGCTGACACGGCCCGGCCCACACAACCCATAAACTGTCAACGAGACTTCTGAGTAGCTCCCAATAAGTAAGATGCAGAATTAACTCGATCAAGTTGAACGGAACTATTGTTTTGTTTGCATTACATTGAATTTACGATTAAATTTGTTAGAAAAAAACAAAAAGTTAAGTTTTGATTATAATTAGTTGGGATAATGATAATTTAATTACTGGTGACCTATAGAGCCTCCGTTTTTAATATTTGCCCCGGTTCTAGGCCACACACTGCATTAAATATCGATGTAGCGTAAAATAGAGCGTTAGTAGCGTTATGGCTAGCGGATCGTCTTCGTAAGCAAGAGGTACCGAGTTTGATTACCAGTGCCGCCTTGTATCAATGACTTTCTAAATAAGATTTCAGAAGACAGCACCACATGGACTCTGTCATACCCTGTTGGTTAAGACTTTGGACTATCTCCGCTTTGTATGCGCATCCATAGTGACGTTAGTTCAATTTATCCTGGTAGTGGGTGGATTGTAGAGCAACCTTCTGTACGTAGGTACATAAGTTACACACTAACCGATGTTTTTACTTAAGGTGACAGAAAACATCGTGAGGAAACCTGCACATTCAAGCGACTGAATGTGTACCGTGATCCAATCTGGTCAGGTTCCCCTGTTAGCTGGTCAGACCGCTCTACTGTAATTACCTGATCTGCCAAATCTTGGACCATGGTCAATACTGAACCGGACCCTTGAGAGCACAATAAATAAAATTCATCCAACCAACCTTCCACAGACACTTTCGCTGCGGCCGACTCAACAATTGGGTAGAAATCGGTGCTACGCGTGTGCGCAGAACTGATATGGCCGGCCCATACGATACGCACGCTACTATACTTAGCATTGCTGTAGCCTCTCTGGTATTTGAGTTATAATACGATATTATTCTGCATCTATGTACGACTAGATCTTAAGGACCACGATCGATACCAGCACTATATGGAGGACTCGTGAAGAACTTGTTTATAGCTACACGCGCGGCCTTCTGGACTCCCTTTAAAATCTACTGTATTCCCATTTGTATTTACACTCTCGGATCCATTTCGGGCCAACACGAATAATAATTAAAGGCGCTGTCCTAATTGGCAAAGGTCGTGCGACCATCGTCGTATGACGGACGTCACCCGATCAATAGGAGACCCCAAAACCGCCCGTCGCACTGCCATGGTCGCACGACCGTTGCCAGTTACAGCGCCTTATACTTATTATTCTTGTTGGACCTAATCTCACAACCTTGCCGCCATCACTTCAACCCACTCGGAATAAAAAAATATAATCATCTTGGCGTTAATCTCCCGGTTGTGCAGGGGGTCGGCCTTTACCATGATGCAGGATTTGACAGATCAGATAATTACCGTGGAGCGCCTGCCATCTGCCTCTGTGACCATGCTGCCACGGGAACATACATTCAGTCGCCTAAATGTGCAGGTTTCATCACGAAGTTTTCCTCGCCGTAAGAGCATCGGTTAGCATTCAACTAATGTACCTACATACATAATTGGTTCAACCTGAGTGGTTCAATGGTCAACATCCATTCCGGTCCATGGTCCATGCCGGTCTGCCACGCAAGAGGTCCCGGGTTCGATTCCCGGACAGGCAGAAATTGAAATGATGAGTTTCAATTTCTGTTACGGGTCTGGGTGTTCTATGTATAATAAGTATGTATTCAAAAGTATTTAAGTAGTATATCGGTTATCTATCGGTACAAGCTTTGCTTAGTGTGGGGCTAGATGGCGCTGTGTGAATTTGTCCAGTAATATTTATTTATTTATAATTAAAAAAACATTGGTACATCGCCGTACTGGGATTCGAACCCGGTACCGCTCGCTTACTAGTCGTTTACTTTAACCACTCGGCCATCGACGCTCCTAAGTAAGCAGGTACAAAATACATATTAAGCAATTATATAATCATATTAAATTTGTCTATGGTCGGCGATGATCACTAACCATCAGGTGATCTTCATGATCGTGAACATCCCTTTAAAAAAAATCTATTTTTGAAACGTAATTCGTTAATGAAATTCTACTCGCATTGTAAAATATCCTAATCGACATATTTTACTAAGTGCAAATAAAACGTCGAACTTGTTAAATATTTTTTTAATTGAAAAATAACTAGGTATAGTTAATATTTACAATAACATAAATACATTATTATTTATTATGCAGGCAAGTTCGTTTTATAATAAATAAATTTAACAATTCATTAAGGTAAATACATTGTATTACTACAATAGTGTTATTAAACATAAGATTAAACATAAGGTTCAAAATACTTAATAGCAGTCGTCATAGGCTTTTCGTTGATTTTGTTCGTTGTTACGGAATTTTTGACTCTCATCTTGATGTCTTTAGGTTTCAATACATTTTTGTGATTAGCGCTTGGGGGTCTCACACAGATGTAATTCTTGCTCGGCGTGAATATGGACTTTGAACTAAGACCAGACGATTCTAGGAAAATGTCGAAGGTTCCTCTGGTTTTGGGAACCTTTTGCTCGGCGTAGTTCAGAATCGCCTGCGGACCGCACTTCACAGTGTTGTACGACCCGCTGTTGCTCCCAGAGGAATTGCTCGATTCAATATCCGAATTCCTCACGGAATCAGTCTCTAAATTCTCTATATTAGATAGGAGATCAGGTTTATTAGATAGCTTTGCATTTTTATTACACTTACTCAATGTGTTCTCGCTGTGCTCGAGAAATGTATCGTTTTTTGGACACTCAGTGCCATTGCTATTATTGTTTTCATTATGCTCATCCTCTTTTTCAGGTACTGTTGTCAGAAAATGCTCGGTGACTACGTCACTCACTGAACCGTCACTGCTTCCGGAGCTGATGCGATATTCCTCTGCAACTATACTACCTAGTTCATCGTCTATTTTAAACTCTTCAAAGTTTTGCGACAAGTCAAACTTATCTATGTCATCAAAGTATTCAGCTTTATGTATTTCCACGTTTACAGTCGGACTTTTTTCAGTTCCATGATATTGTTGGTCGAGTTCCGTTAAGTTTATGTGTTTTTGTCCACTCTTCCCACCTTTATTTATTTCGGATAGGATTGACGATACCGTGTTACCCATTTGGATAGATGCACGAGAGTCAAGTTTCGGTTGCAGAGGTTGAATGTTGAGTTTCTTCATATAACTCTCTGTCGCATGTTGGTAGGAACGCATTTGTTCATCATTAGACTTCTCGTCTTCATCAGGAATTATAATTTCTGTAACTTGAGGCAGCTTTGGAATATCCTTGTCACTAATTTTATTTTGGATCCTTGGCACGGCAACTACTTTTGCTACAGTATTCACGTTATTTCTCTGGGTAGTAGCATGTACAGGATACTGTTCACTGTGGATCTCAACCGTTGGCTGTGTGAGTAGCAACTCCCGTTTTCCATGACTGACTACTGGAACATTTATCTCTGAAATGGAACAGTAGTCCGGTTCTACATTGTTTACAGTTGCTACTTGTCCCACTTTTCTCATCTTAACATCTGCAACCCGTTGATTAGCCGCAACGGCTTCAGAGTCTGACGGTTCTGTTGGCGGCTTGACTGTGTTATCAGCTTTCCATTTAGCTGAAAGGTTCTTTGGTTTAGGAGGCAGAGCAGGAGGAGTTCGTGGCACTTTCCTTTTATTGAATATCTTCATTGATCCCACATCAGCATCGGGTTTTCTATCATAGGTAGTGTTATTGGAACGATTTTCTATATTGGCAGCAAGATTTTTTACAATTGATCCTCTGATCATTGGAGCAGGGTTTTTATCGTTAGGTTGAACTGTACGCGGTAGTGGTACTGGTTTAGATTCATTTGATTTAGTAATTATTGGTTCATACTCATTACTATAAATACTTTGAATTTCGTATTGATAACCTTGAGCAGTATTTGGCACTTCGTAACTGTGTTCAGATGCAGTTTCCAAACTGAACTTAACAATTTTATTTGCTCTCTTATCTTGTCGAGGCAATGTTATATTGTTATTACATCTTACTTTGTCATCGTAAGAAATGCTGTTTAAAGTGGAGAATTGAACGCGCTTGGTTGCGGACTTAGGACTTGGTGTGTCACTTGACTTCGAATTGTCATTACTACTATCATCCAGCGAATTTTGCAGCAAAATTTGGTTTACGCATTCTAATACTGGATTATTTTTATATATTTCGTGACTCGGACAGTCATCAGCATCACTTGTGCTTGCATACCAGTTTTCAGTCTCATTTATATTTATTTGTTTATTGAAATTGTTTTTTAAGTTATTGTTTACATTATGGAATTTATTGAAATCATTGTTTTTATTGTTTGCCACATTGTTACATAAAACCTCATTCTTGGCAGATATGATTTCAGCATTGAGAATGCCATTATTAAAACCAGATCCTAAGAGGTCATCTGTTGGTTTCGATTTTTCCTTCGATGCGCCTCTTTGGTCTTGATAACAGTCAATATCTTGTTCAGGATCACTCACATTGCAGTACCATGGCTTTTCGTTTCCTTCTTCATTTAATACATTGTTCAGGAATAATTGTCTGTTCGCTTTTATTTCGTCCGAACCTTGTCTTTTGATTCCGTGTAACCTCTCCATTTTGGTGGAATAAGTCTTGTCAGAATCGCTTGTGTTGTTATCATATTCTTTCTTTGTAGCTTCTCCAATAAGCTGGTCAATCTTCAATGAAGCTCGTCTTATATCTTTTGCGATTTGGTTGGCGGTTATATCATTGTCCACGGAATTGACTTGATAGCTCATACCAATACATTCCTCGGCACTGCTGCTATTATTAAGTTGGGTATTGTAACCTTTCTGCTGACTCTTTCTTCCAGAATATTTTCTTGATCTTCTAAACACATCTCTTCTTACAAACGCTTGTTTATTTTTAATGAATGTCCCTTTGCTACTAAGGCTGGCGTTGTTGCCTTCTTCACTCGAACTTGTGTTGCCGTAAACTACTTCATTCTTCGGTAATTGGAAGCTCTTACTAAGTCTAGTGTTTTTTTGGAAGATCGGTGGAGAATTTCTTTCGCGGTAGCTGCAGCTCCTTACGAAATTATTTTGGAACCTCGAATCTGTGCTCTCTAAGCTGTGGAATTCAGGATCTGTTTCTATGTTGGTCTGCTCGCTCGTGAACCCGAGGAGTTGCTGGCAATTGTTGCAGTACGATTTCCGCGCTTTGAGTTTGAGTATTTCTTCTTGTTGGGATTTTATTATTTTCTCCTTTTGCTGGAGCGCTATATGGATTTGCTTTTGTTCTCTTGTGAGACGGGATTCTAGGAGGACCAGGGAGCGTAGCACTAACGCGAGTTGGTCTTGCCGCAGTCTTCTCTCTTGAGATGCACGTTTGTCTCTGGTAGCGAGTGCTTGACCGGCTTCGACCAGCTGATGGCGTTGTTTCAGGACGGACTCAGACTGCTGCTGCAGGGCACTGCGCACCGCATCCAGCTCGCGCCGCAGCTCCATCGCCTCCGAGCTGCTGTCCATCTGGAATGAGAAAATTTATAATCTGTTAATAACATATTTAGCAAATCAATTTAGATTTTATATTTCTGGAACAACTAATACACCATTTTGTTCAATTTGCAGTTTGATATTAAGAAAGATCGATAGATGATTAAATATTTTAGGCAACTGTTATATTTTAAGTATACTACAATTCGTAAATTCGGGCAATACGTAAAATTACGTTAACATTACAATCACGATACATAATATAAATACATATAGATATTAAAGGATAACTTTACAAATAGCCCCCATTATTGATGCTATGTCGCGCCACTAACAGTCCATAACACACTTTAGGCCTGTCCATCATTCATCGTTTTATCGGACTAATGAATGTCAACATCTAAACTAACATTTGACTTACATATTTAATCAGATGTCCCGAAAGATATAGACCAATGTATCAAAATGTCAAGTACGATGGATTCACGTATCTCATTGAAAATAAACGCGAGGGCAGTAACGTTTAGACGTTCACCGTTGAAGTCTAGTAAGAGTCTGATGAATTATTTTAAAAACTTAGTATTACACTACTTGACGTAATAAGATAAATCATCAAATTTGAAGTCCGAGCAAAGTCCAAAGTAGAATAAGTAAATCTGTAACAGGGTCATTTAATACATCCATATCAGGTGTTTGAGACAATAAGACAATAACAATGTATACAACGACGTTTTTAAGTTGGACTTTGAACATCTCGGTCTCTTGACTGCACTTTGTTGGAAGTACAAAGTCCAGCCGTTAAGTAGAAAACACGAACACAGTAGGTACTCATACATATGGTGTACGACTACGTAAAGTTATAAAGGTTTTCCAAATATGAATAGGGGTTGGCACAACATGTCTCTTACTCTCTTATAATAGTCATGCTGCAAAAAGTTTCCTTCGTGTCACTTAACTTGGAGAATAGTTACTGGTGTTAATGTATTGGTGTAAATGATATGTAACCCGTTGGTAGACTTGGTAGTTATCTATTGAAAATCGTAGGTACACTTTTTGTAGTCCCGCAATACGCAAAAATTTTTCCTGATTGATATCCAAAGCCTTTTTTTTCTAACGGACACACGGGTACGACATAGTCGGGTGGTCCACTTGATGACAAGTGATTACCATCGTCCAGAATCAGCGACCAAAGAGGATTATTAAAACTACTAAGTCAAGAAACAGCAAATTACTCATACTCGTTTACCTATATAGACACAGATATCTGTCAACATCATAATGTTTACAATATGTAAATTTGCCTACGAATTTTACTGATTCAACAATTCTTCGACCTTTGAAATGTGAAATCGTTGCAAAACCCATTCGCTCAGGTATCAATGGATTTGTTTACTTTTTCAATCTAGATACGGAAGTCTGTGTTTTTGAATGCCAATTGCCTCGCGTCTATTCAAAACTAGCTAACCTATGATCGAAAATTTTTAACAGAGTTCAAAAAACAAGAAATTGGATTATTGTTTTTTAGTGTTTTTTTTTTAATACGAAACGTAGGTACTATCCCCCAGATTTTTGTTTAAACTAGATTTTCATCCATTACCTATTTTTCTTATATGTATCTACATTTCTATAAGTAAGTACCCAAGACCATAAGACCATAAAAACTGAACAATGTTGTGACAATAGGCACATACTGATAACATTTTATGTTTCACGCTACTGGCTCTGCCAGTAACAATAAAATGTTTAGATAAAGCCTTATAAGAATGTACAATTATTGTTGCAAAAGAGAAACGCTAGAAATGTAGCGTTACCAATTTGGTTGATAAGATTATGTTGTAAATGGGTGTTGTACCTAAGTACTCGGAGGTATATAGCTACTGGTTATACCTACAAACCTACCTTGCGAACACTCTATTATAATATTTACATAACATTTATACATAGTATAAAACAGAGCACTTCTCGTCGTCTGTATCTTTATACGCTTAGATATTTTAAAATATGCAACGGATTTTAATGCGGTTTTCATCAATGCATAGAGTGTTTCAAAAGGTACGTTTATAGGCTGAACAAAGGTAGGTAAGGGTAAAGTAGCGTAGGTAGGGGTATGGCGCCACGCGAACGATTTCGCGCCGGGATAGCTAGTAACATATGTCATAATGTCATGTATTTTTCCCGTAGAGGTAGGCAGAGACCACATTGTTCCATGTGCTATGGTCGTGACAAACTTCTCTTGCCTCTTCCACATAATTTATATGGAGCGTTTCAGTTGGTTAACATTCTGGTGTGCCAAGCAGAGCTCCCAGGTTTGGTTTCCAAATTGAAATGATAAGTTTTAATGTATATTACGGGTGTGGGTGTTATATGTGTAATACGTATGTATTTTTAAACAACAAGTATATATATATATTAGTAATTGATTAGTTCTCTGGCACCCATAACTATTATACTAATGTGCATCTATGTCATTAAACGTATCACTAACTTTTCCTATCCACAGGGTTGGTATAAGGTGTCTAATGTCTTAAGCGGCAGACCAGCTACGAACGTCGTAGATCAAACAACCTAGTCGATAGAAAAACGTTGGAAAACCCCCGGCCAATATTTCCGTCCTGGCATCTTAAACTCAAGTATTTTCTAAACTACTGAACCCATTTTAATAAAACAAAGCTAAAAACGATCTCGATTAAACTGCATTCCAAATAAAGAAATCCGCATCGATCTAGGCCCACCCGTCCGGAAGCTACGGTGCCAGACAAGACACACACCTCCACAGAGCCAGAGATACATACGTCAAACTTATAACCAACTTTTTTTCGTTTGGGTTAAAAATAGGCACCAGGGTTTTCTGTTGTGTAAAATAAATATTCGTGGACAAATTCACACACCGCCATCTAGCCCTAAACTAAGCAAAGCTTGTACTATGGGTGCTAGATAACTGATATATCACTTAAATACTTTTATCTACACTCATAGCATAATGTTCCAATTACATATTCGAAAACAGTCGTTTAAGGGTACACTTTTTTCACGCCAGACTATAAAATTTTAAAAAATTACTTTTCGATACAGCATTTCCCATACCATTTTCATTACAGCTGTATCGTAAAATAACTTTTTAATCATTATGCAACACTTTCATTTTTTTATTTTTTGTCGGGCGCCGGGACACGGCGTAATGTAGGCTGAATACTTAGATGTCTTTAACATATTCAAATTCAAAATTTGAATTTTCCTGTTTATATTCTGTGTAATTATTTTCCCGCTAAACCGAATATTTTTAGTAATTGTTGTTATTTGTGTTTTTCCTTATTTTAAGCAAATAAATAGATAAATGTGAATATAGTTAAGTGTATTTCCCGCCGCTTGATATCCTTGACGCGTAGATACAACAGAACTGACTCGCAGCTTACTTTCAGCTAAGTTGAGAAAATTATAGGTACGATATTTTAACATAAAAATATTAAAGTGTAGATAAAGTAGTGTATGCAACTGCATATAATTAGGTATTAAAACACTCGTGTCAAACCAATTATGTTTTAATACCCCCTTTTATATGACAGTTGCATAAACTACTATTAAATACATACTTATTATACATAGAACACCCAGACCCGTAACAGAAATTAAAATTCATCATTTCAATTTCTGCCCGGCCGGGAATGGACCCCGTGGCAGACGATGTTGACCATTGAACCACTCAGGTCGTGTGTGTCGTCGTGTGTTTTCAAATTTCCAATAGTCCGATCTCAAAGCCACCGCTCACTCCCACTAATGTAAAGGAGACTCCAGTCCAGCAGTGGACTGATTGAGTCAAGGAATTTAAGAGTCATTCGCCCCACAAATACCCGCAGTTTATTACCCTAAAAAACGCAAGGTGTATCACGCTTCGAAAAAGCTCAATAGCGTATCATTAGTTCATTATAAATGTGCTTCTGAGAGCTCTGTATTGATTAATAACCGATCATTTTGAGTCATTAATGCGCCGGAGTCGCTAAGACACAGGAAACTGGGGACGATGACTTTAGATTGCGAGATGTACCTACATCTCCGATTGATCAGAAATAGGTGTACCTACGTCGTGGACGCTCGTGTAACCTTTTTTTATATTACGTATATAAACTACCTGTACTTACTAGCGACCTGGCTACGCATGGTTTTTTTTCTTTACTCTCATTTTAAAAGAAAACATACGTCGATTTTTTTTTGTATGTATGTATGCATTATTCTCTAACTGATGGTGTAAACCGCATCAAAATATGTTGCGTAGTTAGCGGTTATACTTACAGACAGATGTGGAAAGCCACTTTATTTTATAGGTACCTACCTACTATGTGAAGAGGACTGTTGGACACAATGTTTTCCCTCACCGTAAGAGCATCGGATAGCATTTAACTAATGTAATAACTCAGACTGAGTCATTGGTACATTGCACAGTGGGATTCGAACCCGGTACCTCTCGATTAAGAGTAGGACACCTAAACCACTCGGCCACCGACGCTACTCTTAAACTTCGTGGCGAACTTATATTTGGCAAAAAATGATATTAATTAGTAATAATGTACATATATCTATGGAGGCTTCTTACGTGCTTAGCGGACTAAATACTTAATTAGATAAGTAGGTATAGTCCGATTTCGAACGAATAGAACTGAGTCTGAGCCAGAAAGTGTATTAAGTATTGCGAGCATTATATCTGCTAAAATAATAAAAAAGAAACACAGTTTCGTAGCCATTCGGTAAATGTCATACTTGGGGTCATAGAACCTTATGTCTATTCATAGGTCGACGATAACACCCACTCATGCGACGCGACAAAAACTCTCCACAGACTCTTGAGAAGAAAGTGGCCATGACCACGAAATATGGATTTGGGAAACCATAAATTCGCGCTTACCAATCGCCTACGCACTCCGTGGTGTTAAGTGGTTGTAATCGAAAGTGACTCGGCTGTTTTAGGCTTGATTTCTATGGGAATGAAGCGTAACTTACGGCTTTTTTATTTAATAGAGAGCACATCTTTACCCAAAGGTAATATTTCGTGTCTAAAGTCATATACCTATATGTACTAGGTAATTTATCAGGTGGTAGGACTCTGTCAAGCCTGAATTGTACGCCTACGTACCACCGCCTTATCTACTTCTACCGCCAAGCAAGAATGCTTGCATTGTTGTCTTCCGGTTTGAAGGATAAGGTAGCCATCGCAATTACAAGCATGAGGCATTTAATCTTAGTCCTCACAATGACAACGAACCTGCGATTCTGCATTATGTTGCCTGCGATCTAAATGTATGAATCGCCGAAGTTATGGATGACAGTTACCGCTTACTATCAGGGGGGCTGCCTGCTCGACGTGTCACTGGCATAAAAAATGTGCCTACGCTGAAAATTTAAAGCTTTAAAAGTTTTAAAACAGCTTCATGTGAGATACCTATGCCCATAATATCTAAGTGCAATACGTGCACTTAGGATTTAGGCACGTTTCTGAGTTACGTACATTAGTTGAATTCTAACCGATGCTCTTACGGTGAGGGAAACATCGTATTGAAACCTGCAAATTCAGGCAACTGAATTTGTTAACCATGATCCAATCTGGTCAGGTTCCCCTCGTAGCAGGGTCACGGAGGTCAGATGGTAGTCGCTCCATTGAAATGACCTGATCGCCAAATCCTGGATCATGGTCAAGGCGGACCACGGGCCCTCGTCCTCGAGAGCACAACCGGGACATTAACGCTAAGATGATTATTATTAGGATTCAGGCACGTTTCAGGTAACAAAAGATACAGAGCATGTTGGATTTGTCAAAGGTTTAGTTGTTAAAAATGAGAGGATTTATCTACTAGGCCTTTGTGTAAAGCCTTTTTGTGGTCTACTCATAGCTTAAGAGCTTCTTTATTGGCCACAATAAAATGTGGGTAACAATAAATCCCACACAATTCAGAATTCGAATACAAATGTCAGAACTAACGGTACCCGAGGGCTTTGCTTAATAATGGAAAGCCAGCCATTTAGACGAATGTGGGTAAATAGGCCTTGAAATAGGGCCTTAGGGTCGAATATGCTATAAAATATGAAATGGTCACAAGGCTAAGTCATAATATGATTTTATATGACTCGATTGCACTTATCAAACAGTATTCTGCCCCACTTTCACTAAAGGAAATTATTCCGTAATTTTTTCAACTGCAATGAAATTAATGGATCCCCAACTTGCTGTATTGCCAATGTTGATTTCAGGAAGTATTATTACAGGTGCTAATCAATACTAAAAAGTTAGGATAAGCATGAAGCTAACCGTACCTACATAAGTAGGTATCTAGATAACTACTTACCTACTTGGTAATAAAATGAAAGGAATATTTACCTACATGATAAACCCGACACGACATCCGACTGAGGAGGCAACAAAATGTGAGTATAAGATTACTTCAACAAAGATAGTCGGTCGTTTCGAAATACTTCGTTGTTAGTATCCAATTTAATGACAGAAATAACTGCCTACATTTTCTATGAGAAGTTGTCATCCAGCGATGTTAGTTGTCTGTCGGTTAGTTAAAGAACTGATGTAAATGAATGTAATTGTTAACTTGTAGGTTAGCAAAGCCAAGGTTTGCAACGATTTCCATACAAATTTTAAATCTCGTGCAACTTTGAAACGATATATTTTAAGGAAAATCTTGCAAAAAACAAGCATAAATATTGGTTTCTGGATCACGTCTACAAAATTGTATTGACTATAATAGCGTGATATTGAAAATATGATCAAACTACGTTTGTATGGAGCGCGTACCAGAAACACTCGCCTTAAAAGCTGGTTGTTAACATTTAAGTTGAACGGCATCAAAAGATGATTTTTTCTTCTAAAAATGTAAAAAATAAAAAATAATCGCCCAACGTGGGGCTCGAACCCACGACCCTGAGATTAAGAGTCTCATGCTCTACCGACTGAGCTAGCCGGGCTGGTGCAAGGTGATCAAAATTGTGAGTCACCTTGTATAGTGACAACCAAAACATTGTATTGAATGAACCCTCGTTCCTATTGGCTAATAAAATGTGTTTGTGGAATGCAGTATAGTATGCGCGCGCGTCGTGCAAGGCCTAGAGATGTGTTGTGAGCATATTCTGTTTTCTCGATATGGTTTAAAAATGTTTTATAGTTATGCAAGTAGATAATGACAAGATCTAAGTCGAATTATAAGCAATCCATCAGAAGAAACGCTTGTTAAAAAAACCATACCTAAAAATATTAAATAAATATAAAATTTCTTAATTTCTCAAATCTTCACAATGTATGAGGTGAGTCATCCCAGTAGGTGAGTACCTATCTAATAAATATACTTACTCGTGTTGGGGCTGGCTCACTCTTTCCCTTAGTTATATCTTAAGTTTATCTATCTTTAAGTTATATCAATAAATTATTGAGATTGTACAAGTACCTACCATTTTACATTAATCTAAGTATCTATGTATTCGGTAACACGGATAAATATAATGTAGGTACTACCTACTACTATATAATTTTATCTTTTATGTTAGAGTCCGGGCCCCGCGTGTTGCGTGGGAGCGCAAATGGGACTTCGCCAAGATGATGATGATGATTGAGTGGAGGAGTAAATTTATAATAGTGATAAAGAGAGGTAAGTGAGAAGAGTGTATTCTCTTAACCTCTAACGTGCAGATAGCAGTGCAGCTTTAAAATACCGAATGAAATATACAATATTACGCAATCGATATCGAAACACCATCAGCACAGCGCAAGAGCGCAACCCTAGTTACGGGCTGCGCACGCGTCGCTTTTTTAGTTCCTCATCGGAACCGGTCGGTGCGCGGGAGTTGCGAAAGCCGAGTCAAGGTTGAGAGCTTTCTTCGCTTTAATATTCAAGGGGATTTTGCCGACGCGGATGTGGATTCAAGTTAACTTCTTGGGTTGACGAGTCGAAATTATTTGCAAATAATTAGTTGGGTTTTACGAGTAGGTGGGTAGATATTAGGTACAGTTGTGGCATGTGTAATACGATATCCATGTCACACAAACAAAAAAATATTTGTGAATAAAATTAACGCAGCCCCGTTTCATACCTACATTTAATGTATGTTGGCATTTCACTCTACAAGTTGACTGTACCTACGTGTTAAAAACAATACTTCACTATATATGTATACAACAGAGTCTTGCGTGGCGTCTCTCTTGACCAGTTCAATACACGTAAGGCTTACGTCGTAGGCTGAATACTCAAAATCAAAAAATCTTTGAACGACCCATTTCACCAATCTGTGTGCTAATGTTTCCGAGACAAAGATCTAGAGTCTCAGTAGACTGGAAAATGGGCAGCAGCTTTTTCCATTGCTATATTTATAAAACTGCGATCTCCAACGCCTGCCAAGCGTGGAGATTATGGCAATAGCCTCCCCTTTCGTTGGAGAGGCCGTAAGTCCTGCAGTGGGCTGATACGGGCTGTGATAACGAAGTAGGTACAGCCTACCTATCAAATGTTAAATTACAAAGAGTTCCATCACCACAGCATACATACCTACTAAAAGTAGGTAGCTACTAACGTATTTATTTCATAATTTGCAACTCATTAACGCCATTGTTAGTGCATCAGGAACCAAGGGTGGCCATGACACGAACAGTGACTCAACGACAACCAGATATCGAAGCCACTGGCCTCACTTGAGGCCATAATTATGATTCAGTTGCTTACGTAAGATAGATCAGATCATGAGACTGCCTTGGCTGTAGAATGTGTTTATTTGGGTTGGACCCTTTTCTGTAGTTTTGTTGGTATTTATTACACAATTTAAAGACCTACATATACAAGTACTACACCAAAATAGCATTAATAGTTAAGAAATATGATACTTAAGGAGGTAAGGCATTTAAGCCCTTTTACCTATTGTACAAATTACATCGACATTCATGATTTTTCTGTCAGGTACAAGGTAAGTATGTCAACAGATTTGAATACGCGTAAATGTGGGTATGCCATAGAAAGTAGGCTGTGTATTTATGCCAGTTATTTTTCTACATTGTCCCTGATTGAGCTACGAGTTATTATTATGCGCAACTGTTGATACAATTATATCATTAACCCAGCTATTATCTCACGAAGGTATGTTCTCACGCCAAAAATGCGCTTTCGTTAAATCTCCTCGGGATTTCCTAAAAACTGCCTCGGATTGTTTTCTAAAAGAGACACAATAGTTGAAAACATTGGTACGGATCAAACACTGAAACAATTGAGTGACGTTAACAGATGTTTACTGTGAAATGGTTGGCTGTTATACTCAGTTGAGAGTTTCAGTTTCTCCATGAAGAGAAATCTTGATAATTACAAAATAATGGAATTATCAAGATGTAGCTATATCAGCTTAATTACAACCATAACAAAAAAAGACTTTTTTTTCATAAATAGTAATTATACCTGTGCAAGACATGGTTCATTAACAAATTATATACCATAGGACTACCTACCTACTACAAAAAAAACACCAGCATTTTAGGATGTTTAATTATTTTTTTAGTTTTTTAACGGAACGGGTCAAATGGCCTAAGGCGTTGTCCTAATTGGCAGCGGTCGTGTGACCATGGTCGTACGACGGACGTCGCCCGACCAATAGGAGACCTTAAAACCGCACGTCGCACCCGGTTAATCACTCCGAATTCCATGCTTTTACTACAATTTGCTGCAATAAAATCTCCCAAAACGCACTCGCAAGACGGAACCGTCATCTGGCGACAATTAGTTCCTGTCACAATGTTGCCGGAAGAGCGATTTACGGTGACCTAACATCTCATCATTGTCCGGCCACCGATTACATGGCCGTATTCCCATACAGAGGTGAAAGCTGGACTGTTTTTGCCGGTTCGTCGCGGAAAACAAAACATTTGCTGGCCAAATGTCGTGCCTTGTCACGAGTCGGCTTGTGGGTATGACGTTTCACTTTTGCGAAGGGGTCAGTTGTGACGTTCTTCGCAAGTTTAGGTTTTATTGATTGATTGATTTATTTTCATAATCATCGTACTCGTATATCCCATAATTCCCAGAGAACTAAATTACAGTTAGAAACATTCCCAGAACTGGGTTAAAACGAGTACAACGATCCAAAGAGGTAAGTCATTAAACTTGTATGTAACGACACGACAACAGAGATGACGTAATACAAATTAGTGGAGGTGTAAAAACGACACGATATCATTAGAACAATACCGCAGTCAAGGTAAACTGGTGCCCTGAACCACAGATAATATATTATTATTCAACAATTATTAACAAACTGTCTAAGGTCGTCTAATGGACTTAAAGGATCATAAATCATAAAAAAGCTATCGATACTAATTGGAAAATAATTACAGAATACTTTTTGCAGAAGCTATTCGATGCTTTATTACATTAGCTAAAACCAATGCGGTTTGGTTTTAATCTATTATGTCATTAACTGGTTTTCGATTACAATCATAATGTTAAACTAGATATCACTTTATTAGATGATAGGACTCTGTTATGCCTTAAAAGAACTGGGTGGGTACCAACGCCTTATTTATTTCTACCGCCAAGCAACAATGCTTTCATTGTTGTGTTCCGGATCGAAGGATAAGGTAGCCAGCGCATGCATGAGCCATTTCATCGTAGTCCTCACAGTGACAACGCACCTGCGGTTCTGCATTTTTGTTACCTCCAACCTAAATGTATGAATTGTAGATGATATGGGCGACAGTTACAACTTACCGTCTGTTTAGATATCTGCACGTTAGTCACTGAGCAGCATAAAAAACGATAAACCTGGATAGTCTAGCATTAAAAAACAATCCAAAAAAAGATATCCACTGTCTTTACAGCTGTGCTTACACTCTACTTCAACGGTAGTATAAGTAGGGATAAAACGGTATACAAACATAACGTACGAGGTATCATTGCATTATCTTGAACTTATCGTGTAAAATATATGTATAACATTATTTATTTATACTTGATATTAGTATCAATAGCATTACACAATATAGTCCACTATATTTGTTTATGCCTACTTAAGTAGGTAAGTAACACATTACACAACTTTTATATCAGTCTACACAAGGCTCCGAGATCAAAAGCTGTCATAATATACATTGGACCATTGTGAAGCTGTCGAACTAAGCGATGCAGAAACAAAAGAAAAGCACAACTCAAAACGTAGGTGCCCAAGAGAGTGCATATCATCAACTTTCTCCGCGGAACGGTAGGGCACGCATCCGAATACCGCAATGCCAATCATTTGCGCCTACGCAACAAATATTGACTAACAATCCAAGTAGAGTCGTATATTATTTTTGACTGAGATTTAACTGTCAGAATGCCGTTGCAAGGGAAAATCGACCTTGTTGCTTTATGGCGTGCAACTGAACTTCAACCGGTGATAAAGCGATTTCCTGGTCGAGTTTACATTTGGCCCATTGCACAGAATACTGAACTATTCCAATGTCCGATTTAAGTTGCGCATACACTACATCGGAATCGGATCGTATGTAGCGGAGCGGATGTATTTCTTTGGTTGTATGGACTCGCGAATCGCGTACACTGAATCTGTTGATGCTTTAAGGAGTGGCATAGACTTCCATACCTCTTACTCAGTGTCAATTAGCAGATAGTCGACCTATTTGGGGAACCTCTAACTGCCGCCTATAAAATTAACGATTTAGGCACTTTGTTTTCAAGTAGAGCTCGTCTAGTCTAAAATGACGCGCCCCACTACTTAGTTAGTTGATTTCGATGTGTGAGTGCAAATATTGATAACGACACTTCATCTGTGTGGGAGCCAATGAACGACGCGTGCTCCTACGTTTGAATTTCACCGGCAACTGAATGACCAATTACAACGGCATTTGTATATGTATTGCGTCCATATTTTAAACTTGCTTGTGTGCGTTAATGCGATAGTGGGGCGCGTCATTTTAGATTAGACGAGCTCTACCTACCTAACCAGCAACTAACCAGAAGTACCAAACTGCAGATGCGTTGTCTATCACTATGAGGGCTAAGATAATTTGCCGAGGCAAGACAGGAGCTTATAAGCACTGGCTACCTTATCATTAAAACCAGAATACAACAATGCACACTTTTCATGTCTTTTCAAATAAGTACGGGTACATAAGGGCGACTGAATGTGTAACTTGGATCAAATCTGGTTAAGTTCCCCGTGTAGCAGGGTCACGGAGGTCAGATGGCAGTCGCTCTACTGTAATCACCAATCTGTCAAATCATGGTCAAGGCGGACCTGGTGCACGAGAGCACAACCGGGACATCAACGTCCACCCATCCAGGCGGAAAACAGACTACTACGAAAATTCCTTTGCATTCTTAAGCAGCCTTTTACAGCCTTTTTTGAAACACCGTTCTGATTCCGATACAGTGTATAAGCAGCTTAAGGCCACAGGCATGTATGGCACTAGAAAGGAAGGGCTAAACTCAATGCCTTTACATACACGAGTCCTATGATTGATGGCTTTGTATGGAGTCTCTAATTAGAGGCTTGTTCTAATAGTCGAAAGAATGCAGTAAGATTAGAGAGTTTCTTTGACGCATATTGAGTTGTCAATTAAGAGGAATTAATTAGTGGCCTGTTAGTGGTTCTAGTGGTGAGTGGTGTGTTGTCACATACTAATTATGGCTATGTCTCTGATGGTTATATAATGTTTTGGTTTGAATACTAAGTCTAACTTGATGTAGGTACAGTCAGCTGCAGTGTGACTGGACCCACTAGCATATATTAAATGTATGGTAGGAGGTCAGTTCTCTCCGCAGCCGACTGTACCTATCATAGAGATGAAACGGGCAACAATCAAGACTTACAGTTTTCTCGATTGTTAATTATGTTACTTAGACATTACTTACTTATATTAGGTACACGTGTAAAAATAAGCGTCCAGATTCATTGTTATTCAATAATGCTGTCAATTAAGTAATGTATACCAACACCTTAAACTACTATCCTGTCTATTTCGTGTGGGTAACTCCTAAATTGTTACGCTAGTTTTGTTACATAATTTATTTTTAATTTACCTATAGGTATGCATAGGTAGATGATAAAATTCGGAATCTTAATCTAAAACTTTTTGGCAAAAATAAAATATCTCGTCACATAAGTACTTATTGCAAAACAATTATTTTATTTCGTCTGCACTAAATGAAAATAGTACTTGATCTTCCAAAAGAGCAAAAGTAAAAGACCCATATATGATTTCAAGTTCAAAAAGGGATTGCAGCGCAGGCCTCGGTTTTCGACAAAACGACCCAGATTCATCGACTACTTTCTCTATAGGTACCAAAGTCATATAAAAATAATCAAGCATGCATATATATAAAAAAGTGTAGCAAATTAATTTAACAACAGCCCACGACCACGATTCATGATCGTGTATGGAAAGTGCGATTACTTCTATGTTATTGAAGAACGAAATTGGCCCGATTTCATTTTTAATTTTAATGAATGCTCAGGTAGATTATTGGTTTCGTAAAAGGCATGCTTGGAATTGTAGTACTACCTAAATCGGTTATCATTTGTTTGCCTTTACAGGATATATCATATTTTGGACACATTGCTCGCCGAGATACCAACAACTTGGAGAGACTAAACGTAACCGGTACTGTGGAAGTCAGAAGACCAAGAAGCCGAAGCCCCAAGCGATGGCTCAACCAGGTGTCGGAATGTCTGGAAATCTGCAGGAGGTCTGGAGAGGTTTTCTCTGGAGAGTACAACATGGAGTTCTTCAAGAAAGGGGTTAAAAGGTTTTTAAGGGTCGGCAACGCATGGGTGATACCCCTGGTATTGCAAACGTCCATAGGCTGCGGTGACTGCTTACGTTTAGCATTGACGGACCGATTGAGGAGGAGGATACTTACCTATATCATACTTGAACTTCAAAAGATTGATTTAGCAGTTTGATGAATAAATTTTTAAAAAAGGTTTTACTAAGATCCCTCGGCTATATTGTGAACGAAAATCCATTCTTGGAACTCGATCGTTTAAAATTATGGATATCAAGATAAATAAAACTTAACCTCCCTGATATGGAGGTTTAAGATATCTTTTTTTATACCACAATCTTACGGCCTGCCTGTTCAGTCACCTGATAAGTCATCGCCTGTGGACGTTTGCAATACATCACCCACGTGATGCCGACACCGTAAAAGGTTTTAACTAAAAACCTTTTCTCTCCCTTCTTGAAGAACTCCATGTTGGATTTTCCAGGGAAAACCCAAGTCCAGTGGCCTGTCGATGTTATGAAAGCACTACGTGCCTAATCAAATATTTAAAATAGAGAAAACACATAATTAAATTAGTCCATGAAAAATGATCGAATTTACGGCGCAATATATTACCAATTCACGTTTTACATGTGATTTGGTTTCCAATCCGCTTATAGTGTTGCGTCACTATGGCTAGGAGTCATAATAACAGTATTACACAAGTAATGATCCACATTAAAGTTGATATTTTCGCTGCAGGGATCATATTGTGCCGGTGATTTTTATCCGGCTAAAGCATAATAGAAATAGCGTTTGGGACGGTTGTGCAAAGCGCATTATGCGACATTAACTCAGCATTAGTTTCGTTTTACATAATACCATCCATCCATCCATCTACTCGCAAAACCGAACCTTTTGTCAGCAGGTCACCATAAATGTTGAACCACTTTTTTGTGACTACTCGACGCTCGCTTTCTTGCATTGCGCAATGTTTTGTTGTGTTTGCCACAACACAACATGTTTAGAAATACAGATTAGCGGTTCACGGGGCTTCCACACGACACAATTTTACGTACAATCTGACTGGATTGGCGACCAAATTGTCTCGTGTGGATGCACCAAGGACGGACAATCAGGACTAGATTGGCAATTAAATTGTCTCATATGGACGGACAATCAGATTGCAGCCAATTCAATAAGCAATCTGATTGTACAATCAGATTGTGTCGTGTGGTAGCCCCTTTAGACACGCTCCGTAACGACTTAGGGCCAATTTAAGAGCAAATGGAGTAGATTAAGTGCTATTATCCCGCTTAAAAGGGTGATATTAAATGGTTTTTGTGTCGTAGCTACTAGAAAGGCCATTGACCGTACTATTAAAGCGTGTCGATAAAGATTGAAAGAAAGTGAAATTCTTATGGCATCAACGATATATTTGGGCATTAGAAGATTTTTACTGCAAACAAACCATATCTTAGCTGTCGGCAGGTCTAGCTTTTAAGGTAGCAAACGAATTAGGTAATATATTACGGTGAGCTAGGAATGTTTCTATTCTACATCTGAAATAGATTAAAGAATGTTGTTTCACCATAAGATTATTCAAAAGGTTAATATAATAAAATATTTTTAAATGTTTTGTATTTATTTAGCATATTCAATCAGTGCTATAATGGCTTCTGTATGTAAACGTGCTTTCTTTCCTCCATATAGAGAGAGATACGGGACAATAATAGAGCTTCGATTTCTATTCGTATTACACAGTTGTGAAACTACATAGTTATACCTCATAATCGACATTAATGTACTTAGTATCGATACTGTATGAGCTCTGTAGGCTTACTACTTAACCCTGTTGCCAACAATTCTCTGTATCAATGATTGAAATGGTTACTTTTACGATTACGTATGATCGATTTATTAGTTTCGTTTTATAGCAATGGAACTTTGTTAGCAACTGAACTTTGGTAACAATTTCAATCATTGAAATCAGAAAATTGTTAACAACAGCGGTACGTAATCGCAGTTGTCATCGCCTTGTGTGAAACTCACCTCACTAAACTGTCACCTGCGTCAAGCACTAAACGATCACAGTAACGACACTCATTGAGCTATTCTCATCAGACATAAATAGGCAATAGATACTGTCAGTACCAGCCGTCATACGTAAGTACTTAACTAGAATCTCGCTAACGATCTTTGCGTGTTCAAGATCTATTTCGCATGCAATTTCCTGCCAGTAATCTAATCTTGGAATCGGCTAACATTGCACGTTGTGTTTTATGTCTGGGCAATAAACCCTGGGTTCGCTTGAAACCGTAACAGTTTGTGGTCGACTGTACAAAGGGTTTTGCAATGTCTCTCAACGTTTCGTGTACGCTTGTGCAATGTAAGCAAGAAGAGTTAGTGAATCCGATGATCGGATTAGGAGTGGATTTACTTTCATATAATCTATTGACGCAGTGACTCAAAGAATCTGTGGCCTAATGATTAAGAGGATCGGTTCGTACCCCGAGGTACCGGGTTTAAACCCCAGTGCCTCCATATACCAATGACTCTTTTCTGAGTTATGTACATTAACTGATCGCTAACCGAAGCTCTTACGGTGAGGGAAAACATCGTGATGAAACATGCACACACAGGCGATTGAATGTGTAATCATGATCCAATCTGGTCAAGTTCATGAAGGTCAGATGGCAGTCGGTCCACTATAATTACCTGATCTACCAAATCCTGGATCATGGTCAAGGCGGACCCCGGGCTCTAGGCTCTAGCGTGCCAGATTACAACCGGGACATTATCGCTAAGATGTGACTATTGACACAGTGTTCAAATAATGTCAGTGGTTGAGTACCTAAGGGTCTAACAGGTCTACTGTAGCTTAAATGTGAAACGCTCCAGGGCTCCAGGAGATAATATTGGAGGCTTGAATTCCACTCCCAAACATATTTTTTTCCGGATGATACCGCATGCTAGATTCAGATCTATATGTGCAGCTATAAAGCTGTACTTCGTGTGCACCTACATTCACAATAATGTGATTTATATTCTTTTTAGGGCCGATTTTACAATGCTCGAATAAAACATATTAGTCTGATAAGTTATTATGCGACTAAAATAAAATTGTATCATTACTTCATAATTGCAAAGGATTATAGTTTGTTTTAATTTGGCAGTGTATTACTTTATCTGGGAAATAAACTTTATCTTAGGATTGAACGATCGGCCCTTAGACAAATATCTTTGGCCGTCTTTTACCTTTGTTTATCAACATAAATATCAACATATCCATAGTACTTATTTGACCTAAGAAAAAATAAAACAAATGAAAGCATTACCTATATCGGTGAACATTTTAAAATTCATTGTTTTTGTACGCTATCTACTTAAAGATAATACCTATATCAAGTATATCCGACTCGGAATGAAGCATTAAGTAAGTCGGTATAAATGTCTCTCGGCTCTGTTCAAAACTATTAAAACTGTTTTTACTTACAAATGAAAGAACACCTGACAGATATAATTTGTTTATGAATCATGATTACCTACTAAACAAATATCTACGCAAGTAAATTATTTAGCAAAAAACTAAACAAGTGCTTCATTAGCAAATACTTGAATTGGTTAAAGAGTTTCTGGATTAATTATGACCACATTTTAATTACTTTTGTTTAATTAAATACGCACCACTTAATAAAGATAGAAGATAATAAAGTAGGTATTTTAATTAGTTGTTTCCAATGGCCTATGTGTAAGCCTTTTTTGTATTAGACTAGCCAGGCATTTGACCGCCATCTCACCGTGGTAAGTGACGATGCGGCCGAAGATGCAGTATACCTGTCTAGGAACAGCCTATTCACTTCAGCCTTGAAGGCGTCCAAATTATAATGATCAGGGTACACATTCGCAGTGTTTAGCCTAAAAATATATTTCATCGACCGAACCAGCATTGTTACTAAACCATATTGAAGTTGAATGAACTAAGTAACGTGACTACTGCACACGCACCTCCAATCCCCATAGCAACCGTCGCTCGTAAAAAATACTAACATTTATCTATTCCCCTACCCAGGGCATCAGTTAACGTATTTCTTGGACTACCCGCAAAAAGTAAAAAGCTACCCTCTTTTTTTATAGCTCTGGCGTCAAGAAACGACTGGATCGCACGTGTCGGAGTGCGCATAGATTAGGATTAACTTCTGGACTTTGAAGATCCCTAATGAATTCCACAATTTGTTTAGAACTTGTAATTGTTCTATACAGGGTGTTACATAATATATGTATGAAGCCGTGAACTGGATGGAGTGCTAAAAATATGAAAACGATAGGTACAATTATTTCTGTCGTACGTGTAATTTTTTTACCTATCGTTTTCATACATTTAGCACTACATCCGGTTCACGGCTTCATACATATATTATGTAACACCCTGTATACCTATGTATTTTGTAAATTTTTTTCATCAAAGCGAAGGGTCAAATGATTTTTGCATAGGTACTTACCTGCTCAGTCGATGTCATAATCAAAGGGAGGTACTTTTAAATATTACCCTAAAATTTATTTTTAAAAATTGCTTCACTTAAAGTAGGGCCAAATTAATAGGTCATATTTGACACCTGTCTCCATTTCCTTATGTCCACGACATAAAGTTCATTTTATATTAGGCGCAACGGCGCGACCGCGAAACTGAACTTTATTTCATGGACGCAGGGAAATAATGACAGCTGTCAAACGTGACCTATTAAACTGGCCCTACTTTAGTTCGCTGTTAGGTGGCGCTGCATATTCGTCTAAATAGTTACTACATAATTTTATAATTATTTGCTACTCAAAAGAATTTCTATAAAATAAACCCGCAGAACCCTTGTATTGGCGTAAAACTGCGCAGTGAGAAAGGTTGCATGTGTCTACGCCTGACCTTTTGTTCTAGCGGGTTGCCAGGATTTAATTAAAATTCCTGCGATTAAACGGTTAAATTAAACCTTTACCTTTATCAATTAACTTTAGCATGGACTTAGGAGAATATATCGATTTGCACACAGGCATTCACTAGAAGATACTGAAATTATCTTCTGGTTACAGTTACTCGATCTAGGATAGACACAATGAAGTCCTCGGTTTGTGAAAAGTGTACACTGTAATTTCGCCATGCGTTCGACGCTTCATGTTGACATTAGATTTACTTAATCTTGACAGTGTCTCCCATGATTTTGCACTCTGTCTAGCTATCTTATTGTGTTTGTACTACTAGTTTTTGCGCGCGACTTCGTTCGCGTAAATTAGGCTGTTATGTTACGAATCCGGACCCGTTCTCTCTGGAACCACATCGTGTTTCGGGATAAATTACAGCCTACGTGCTATTCTAGGTTGTAAGCTACATTTCTGCCAAATTTTATCAACACCCGTTCAGTAGTTTGCGTATGAAGGAGTAACAAACTTTCACATTTATAATATTACTTGCGGGCCCGCCGGGACTTCGTTCGCGTATCGTCCTACCTCTGCCCCTACCCTGCACCTACCCTACACCTACTTTATCCCTACCAACCCTTTTTTCTTGCCTATAAACCTTCCTCTTACGCATTAAAATCTAATGCGTAGTTTAAAAGATCTAAGCGTACATAGATACAGACGGCGGGAAGTGACTTTGTTTTATACTATAGATGTAGGAGAGTAGGATTAGTAGCATGTACCATAGCTGGAAAATTAATTAGAAATTGAAAGAAGGAAGGGTCGCCCGAGGTTTCTGCGTACTACTTACCTCAATTACAAATAAAAACAGCCATAATCCGTAGAGAACGGTGTAATTTTACAAATCGCAACAACTAAATTACAGTCCGAGCAACATTATGTCGTACTTTCTTTACGTAAGGTAAATCTGATTGTAACCACAATAAATACACGTTCTGAGATGTAAGAAAACATGCTATGCACTATGTCGTAAGGTCTTTACGGCTTGCACATCCCTACCCATTCGGTTAGTTAGGGTATCATTTTCATCTTAAATAGGTTTTTTTTAAATTTAGGTAAACATTGAATGTCAAAATATTCTATTTATAAAAAATATTCCTAGGCACATACTTACAACGCCTTCTGCCTTTTGATCTGAGCATATAAAACGGGGTCTCCACTGGACTTTTCCAGGTCGTCGGTCCACCTTGTGGGAGGCCAACTAACTAAGTTAGCTATAAGCAAATAGGTACTTAACTGGAGAAATACAACACAAAATACAATACATCGCTTCGAATGAGAAGTTAAAGCCTCTAAAAGCGACGTTTATATTCATAAATTGTGTTTTATTGTAATTTATTGTAATCACATAACGGTACGATTTTATTTAGGTCACAACCTAGGAAAAGTAGGTAGGGCTCTTGATAAAACCTGTTTATGTGGTAGGTAGGTACCTAATGTTTCTTAGATTCCACGTCGTGCGATTTTCTACCTACACTAATAATAAAAGAGGAAAAGTTTGTATGTTACTGCGTTTGTTGGGGGTAACTACTGAACCAATTTTGAAAGTTCTATCACTATTGGGAAGCTATATTATTCCCAAGTGATATAGGATACGCGTCTCGAAAAAATAAAAGGGTCCCGCGGGGTAGTTGAATGTATACACAGATCCGAACTGCGCCCGAGTGAAAGTCGCGGGGAACTTGTCTTGTTTGTTCCACCCTTTCTTCAACGCAGCGAAGGATCAAAATGATTTTTGTATATAAGTCTACAAAAAAGTAAATAAAATAAAAAAAGTCCTAAAAGACCTTAACGCACTGGGCATCCTCGATTGCCAGGAGATGGAGCAGGATAGGAAGAGGTGGCGATCTCTAATATCAGAGGCCAAGATCCACTATGGGAGCTGAGTAAATAAGTACATAGTAGATACCCGCCCAGTGGAAGTCGTAGTCAATAGCTTACTCTTAACTACTAATCCAAAAATTTAAATTTAGAACCTTTTAGGTGACGCTATGTCTAGACATGTATGCTTACATATTTAAAAAACATTGTCTTTTTTGTATTTAGAAGGTATCTTATCAATCACAGGGTGATAGGTATGCCAAAGGGCGCAATCATACACAGCCATGTAAAGCCAACTAATTAATACTTGACCTGCACAATACGCATGTTAAGTGACTGCGTTCGCTTTATCGGCATTTGTTTCACCTCAATAGATAAACAAAAGCATGCAAAACAAATCACTGCCATGGCATTTGCATAGGTTAGGTTTACACCCAGGGCATTAGGAATCAATTCGTTCCGTCGGTCCGATTCATTTGCCGCTTAGAAAACGCTTCTAGCATAAGTTTGTAACTTACAATATTGAATTAAGGGAAGATTAATAGAAATATATATAATGAAGAGCTGGCTGGTACAGGTAAATCACACTAAACAATGAAAGAAAGTCAGAGATTTTGTTCAAAAAAACATTTTTAAGTATTATCGAAGACTAGCTTGTACTTGAGCTACCCCCTAACGTATTGATATCGTTTATAGGGCAGTTTATCTTTTACACGAACAACCATTTAAAATGACTTCCCTTATGTATGAAAGCTAGTACTACGAAGAGGTCAAGCTGTAACTCTAGCTCTACAAAACGAATTAGATTAAACGTGGATTTAAAGTTGAACCCCGAACTACCAAACTGTGAAAGTTCCATTTTTCTTACAGAGTAGCTGGTCTATTGTGGTTCTACATCAGGTGTTCCAGTTTCCAAAATCAATTATACCCTATATTATGTTACCCAGGCTTAACCACACACCAAAAATACACACAACTACTACACAACCAAAAATATTCATTGAAGTCCGCCTAGAAGTTCAGGAGATTAACGTGTACAAACAGACAAACAGACAGACACAAATTTTAAAAATTCTTTTTCTAAAAAGAAATTAATTGTGATGCCTTTTTTATTGTGAGGTGAAATGTACGGTACTCTACCAACCTCTGCATGTAGCAACTCTACCTACAATAAAACTAAAAGCACACAGAGCTAGTTAAATTCCGTGGTGGATTCAACTGACAGACGCGGCGTGCGTGTTTCATTAAAGGTTTTAAACCGTGAAACTGCTGGGGAATAAACAAGAAATTATAGTGCATTTTCTACGACTCTATCACACACTCTACATTGTGTAGAGAAAGAGACAGTTTTATCTACACCAGATTATACCTATAACAGATTGAGGTGTCATGCACATGTTTGTATGGGGTAAATATTGTGGTGACAGTTTTAAAGAAGTAGTGAGTAATGTTATTGCATAATAGGAATCATACTTGTAAAGTTTGGTAATTATTTATCTACAGATATCGGAGGCAAATAAAAAATAATAATCATCTTGGCGTTAATGTCCTGGTTGAGATTTCGCGTACGAGGGCCCAGGGCCTGCCTTGACTATGATCCAGGATTTGGCAGATCAGGAAATTACAGTAGAGCGATTGCCATTTGCATTTGCCAAACACTGCGATCTCCAACCCGCCTGCCAAGCGTGGAGATTATGGCAATAACCTTCCCTTTCGTGGGAGTGGCCCTAAGTCCTGCAGTGGACTGTTACGGGCTGTGATGATGATAATGATTGCCATTTGATTTCTGTGACCCTGATACCCAGGGGAACGTGACCAGATTGGATCATTACACATTCAGTCGCCTGAATTTGCAGGTTTCATCACTATGTTTTCTCTTACCCAAGAGCATCAAGATTAGTGTGCAACTAATGTACTAACGCCATGACGTTAGTGGGATTCGAACCCGGTACCTCTTGCTTGCGAGTCGGATATCGTTACTACTAGGCCCTCACGATTCGGATATCGGCGGCAAATGCAATGGAATAATGAGGTCCCTGCTCAATATAATAATAAATATTATAATAATAAATAATCGTAGACAAATTCACACAGCGCCATTTAGCCCCAAAGTTAGCAAGGCTTGTGTTATGGGTGCTAGATAACTGATAAACTACTTATATGTTTTTTTTTTAATACATACTTATCATACATAGAACACACAGACCCGTAACAGAAATTAAAATTAATCATTTCAATTTCTGCCCGGCCGGGAATCGAACCCGGGACCTCTTGCGTGGCATGTTGACCACAGAACCACTCAGGTCATCTAGGCATGTATAATCATATGTACGGTCGCGCTCATTAGTGCATTACCACCTAACATATTCATGTGCAGCTGTTAAAAGGTTTTATAGCACGTAGCATACTGTTCGAAACGGAACAGAGTAACAAAATATTTTAACTTACTCTAAATGCCTCATATATCTCGTATTTTTGAAGCATACCAATAACTCTGACGCTCCGTTTTGGCTAGAGTTGACCAACAGTAAGTTGCAGTTGATGCTAATCCGAACGCAGTGCAAAATAAAGTCGCTTTTTGGAGGTGGTAAGGTTGGCTCGTTCGCCCATCCGAACTAATCCAAAACATACTTTATTCGTACTTCGTAAGGATTATCATCGACTGCAACTGACAATTGGTCGGCTCCACCCAAATTGGAGCGTCTGTTAGTTTTAGGTAGCTAAAAGGCACATGCTGTGCTGTATACAGTGAACAAGTAGGTATAGCGGATACCAGGCCCGCATAGACTGCCTACTATACTAATGTCACACAATGGGGGCATAAAACGCATGTTGTGTTTAACCGGTCGAGATAAGCTGCCAACGTCTTTGTGGTACCTACGTCCTACATGTCTGCTAAGTAAATACATGGAAGCCAGGGCACTATACTTAGACTGTCATTATGTCAACCGCTACAGCATAGGTGCGATAATGGAACTGTTAGGTACGTGCATTTGTATTATAGTTGGAGGTTTAGTTTGAAACGATGTTTGCTATTTTTGTCCTTAGAAATAATTAGTAAAAAGATCTACGAATGAGTCTTATATTTTTTAGACGATGATGTCGGAACAATTAAGAAGAGGTACAAGGAGATGATAACAATAACCATCGTTCTGACGCAGTCGGTTAATGATGACACTGCATCGATAGCGCAATAGTGCTTGAGAAGATAGTATAGCAATATACGCTCATGCATGAACTTTTAGAGATCCCTCTACACGCATTTACAGAAACATAAAATCTTCATCATCAACCCGTATGTATCGGTCAACAATACATTACTAATGGGAAGAAGTAGTACCTCTAAAGAAAATAAAAAATATTTGATTGTTTGTTTGTAATGGATAAAAATAAAGAAAAAGTAAGTAAATAGCCTATCTTAAAAATATGTTTGCAAAATATTGTAATAACCGAGTTTTGAACTACACGTAGGTATGTGAAAACTACGGGGGACCGCTAGTAAAAGAACAAATGATTAAATTTCTATAATTTGTACGAACACTTGTGTGTCTGAAACCTGACAACACTACCTGAGTTGATGTGACACTCGTGGAGAGAGTAAACCATACCAACAATAAAATAAAACCACATAAAGTTAAAGACACGTGTAAGTTGATAAGTGTACGCGCTTGACATGCGCAATAAATCGTGTTAGACATTACTGAGGTTTAGCAAAAAGGAAGAGTATCGTTTGCTGGTGGTTTCGATTCATCGAGAAACTATGTTACAGTCTCGCCTGAGCGACTTCATCTAATCTGACTAGCACTATACACCCATAGAAACATAGCACCCATTTTGGTTTCTATTTGGCTGTCACAAAAACTTAAGAGCAATAACCTAACCGATGGCCAAAAGCCAGATAAACCTGACCAAGTGCATATATTCTTTAATATTTTTTAAATTCTAACCCGATTTCTAACCCCTCGACTAAACCGGCTTTCCAATAGCATTGAAATCGGTCCATCTGTTCGGGGGATAAGATGCCACAGACAGACACACACCTCCAAACTTATAACACCCCAACTTTTTCGTGGGGTTAAAAGATAGAACTTAGGTTAAAATTCTATCTAAAAACCGTTTAGATGATTTTCATATCTTTTCTAATCAGCAGTGGGTTGTAGGTAAATATCCCGGTATAGCTCAATTTGAGTAAACTCTGAGTTAGACATAAGCATAGACAGCTATACAAAATCATCATCAGAGTTATTTCTCAGCTTTATAGTACTAAGTTATAAGAAGGCAAGTAAAATTTGCAAGCACCCCATACGTGGGCACGTCGTGATTGCTTCGCAAGATGAAAGTATTGATAACGAGAGACAAGAGCTAACAATGCTAACAAGCAATGAAAATAATAAATAGATAGATGTAAGATGTAACAATGGCAAGCGTGCTGGCGGAAGAAAGCCAATGTCAGATGTCGTGAATTGCTAAACTTGGCATATTTGATGACATGATTACAAATCTATTCTTATATCGACCACATGTTTATTTGGTTATTTACCTTTACTACACGTAAACCATTGTTCCAATCAAATACCGAGATAAAACCAGTGGAATTCTTACAATTGAATGTCAAGGGAATGTTCAGTTAATCAATAATGAACATATACGATAAGGATTTTATATCGGCAATATGTTGGCACGTAATCCAGGCTTATAAGCACTTAGCTGATAGTACGAAGATAAATTTTGCGTTGTGACCAATTATAACAAAGCTGGATATAAGTCAGCTACAGGTTGGAATAGAAATTCGATGGGAGGGAAAGACAAAGGTAGAAAAGTCTGTAGAGACAGTTTTTTGGAATTCTCAGCTATTGGTCGTGGATGGAAAGAAACCCGCTGTTGCAATGCACAGTCGTGTTGGCAAAAGAATCGTGCATTTGGACACGAGCATCCAAGGACGATCACGCGACGAGACCTGTAATTAGAATAGAATAGGAAGATACTCGCTTTAAAGTCACGCCTGTCGTAACTGAGTATCTAATAGTACAACTGTTAGTACTGCAGTGTACAACAGTGACAGTGACATGCAATTGGGTAGGTATATAAATAAGCAATAATAACAACGGCTTACTTACGGGAGGATGCCGAAAATCGGGCGAAGTGGAGAAGAAAAAGTATCAAAGCGGACCCTGGCAGAAGCCAGGATTGACCACCCGAAAAATGACGATGAACAACAACGACATAAGTAGTAATTTGAATGAAAATGTAATTCTATATACACTACAAAAGTTAATAATAAGTACACTATAACAGCAACCGATAGGAATTAGAGAATATAAGGAATGCTAACATTCAAGTCTGGAAGCCAGGTGCGAGCAAATTATCCGACAAACGAACGATCGTTGAGTAAATTGCTCGCTCGTTTCCGTCGATTGAGAGAAAAACGCAATAGAATGTTGAACGACTTGCCACTTTTATCTATTTAAATAAAGATGCCAATAAAAAATAATAAACATAAACAGAGAATGCACTTAAATAAAAACGATAAAATTTAAAAAGAGTTCCACAGGGAAAATTATCTGCGATAACAACGGCCGCGCTAAACTCCCACATTCAGTTTATTATCTGGAATAATCGGAGTGGCTGATAAGACAAGCTCGATCCGATAGCTATAAATCGATACGGCCGGCGCTGGTTACAAACCGCACAACTAACAATGATGTTTACCAGCCCGGCTCGGGCACAAAGAGTGGGCCCTAACCGCAGTGTGGCGGCAAACGGATTCGTATCAAATTACTAAGGAAAAAGAGCGTAAATACACAGTCCGATAAACAAGCGGAACGAGCTGAGGTCGGTGTGACGAAAGCTGCAGTACTCAAATTGGATTTAACTTACAGCGCAAGGGAGCGTGACGGGGCTCCTTTGAAAGGCGCGAAGTATCCGATGAAAGTCGAACGAGTATATCCTCAATGCATTTAAAAGAGCCCGGTGCGTCGTCGCTAGGAGAAAGTTGGGAAATAAAACGGGGAGGCGACGGCGCTGTTGAACATGATTTATGGAGTTTAACAGCGCTTAGTAACGGAATAAACGCAACGACAACAAAGCGTGGCCGACTGAAACTAAGGACTTTCCCCGTCTTTTTCCATTTAGTACTTTCCCAACCAGTCGGCGCGCCAGTTCATCATCCATAAAGATTTAGAAATCGAGAACTAAGCCAAGGCGTCGTCTAATAAATCATCGATAAACGCCCGGTGATAATATCCATTACAACGTATCAGTCTAAAACGCAATCATTAAGAGGCACTTTCATCTAATATTTCGACGGTAAAAGTTTATTAAGCGAACAATGGACTTGATATTAATAGTTCGGTGATCCGTTGATTGAACACCTACACCTTGGTTGTGACAGCGAAAGTGATTCGTCATAGGATTGTCGTGCGGCCACCGTGTTACGTCGAGCACACTACCTTGCGGTACTCCCTTGTAATTATGTACATATTTATAAACGGGAGAGTAAAAACGTGTGTAGGAGTTACAATCGCTATTGTGAAACTAATTTAACCGGTAAGTATCGCAACAGACACGATATGTAACAAACATGACGTGATAAAGAAAACACGAGCTTTATACATTTCAAGAAGTTCTAATCAATAACCACAAACTACACTAAGAACATACAAGATAATTTTTCATACGAGTTCATGATGGTGATGATGATGAACAAGAACTGTTTTACCTAATATCTAATAAGAACGAGCCGTAAAGCATCACGGCCAGTGATGCTTTACGGCTGCGAAATCAGGCCGGCGCTGACGAAGAGCATCCGCGAACATCAGGCAAAGTGCAGAAGAAATATTAGAAAAGCGGATCTTTGCAGTAACAGGGATTGACCACTCGGATGATGATGATGATCTAATAAAAATACGAGATCGATAAACTCAGAAATCAACGTCAATATTAATAAATAAATTATAACAATTACGATTTTGTAATTAGATTCCCATGAAGATGCGCTTAGTGAAATAACAAATTGCCGATGTAACAATGAGCGTGTAGACAAGAATACCTGAGTATACGTCACAAATCACAATCGTGAAAGTCCTAAGCCTGAGATCGTTACGTACGATAGTTGAGACAATGTCGGCCTTGGCGGTGACGACATGCATAAATATGAGGATGATGATTGCAATACTAGAGCACAACATGCAAGAGCTAGCATTCTTTCCCAACAGCGGTGTGATATATGCTTATGAAGGCTAACTAAATGGCGCCAATGTAAATACGATAGGTATATTAATCAGATACTTAATTTTAATGTCACGAATCAATGACACAACGCAAAAAGTTAAATACCAGAATTTCATAACTTGTACGTATCGGTGCTTTTAACAGCTAATTCAAGGTTGTAATCATTTACTGTTACATGATACATAAATAGGTATAATATATTAATAATAATGTATGTAAGTGCATTGAGATGATTTGCATCGCGAATCGCAAATGAATGAAAATTAGGTACCTACATCATATTAGAAATCTATTCAGCGATGCTATTAATGTTATTACTTGGATTGTGAACCTAGAAATAATTGGAAGCTATATCGCAACAGAATCTGCATAAGTTAAAGAACTTTTGCCATGCGCAGGCCAGGGCCTTCAGGTGCGATAAAAAAGAAGAAAACATCCAAGGTATTGCTGCGCGGGCGGCCTGCGCACGAGTGGATGACAAGATACTTTCTCTCGAATATCCCGCAGCCGGACGCACGGCTTTTTGCATTGTTCTTGTTGTTAATGCGATATTATTATTGTAGTATGAAATTGAAAGTTAATGTACTATATTTGGTTGTGAAAAACCGAAAGCAAAAATGGCCAGATGTTTGCCTTTACGACATTAAGGTCGGCCCAAGCGTGCGCTTTCGCCTTTAAGTCCGCGTAAACTGCAATCGTCGTTTTATTGAATCGCCGTAATGGTCCGCAAATTCGTTCGCTGTTGGGCGTAAAACTTCAATTGCTTGCGCGTGTTCCAAGTCTTTCATTCCATGTTCATTATAACATTAAAACTCATAATCTAGCTGAAGCGAGTATAGAGGTCGTTGAATTGTTGTGCCTGTAACTGGTTGCGTCGTTGGCAATGGCATGCCAAAGATTGTAATCTTAAAGTCGGAGGGCAAGGTCTTCTAACCTGCTCGGTGACCAGTTACAGGTCGCTATTTTGGCACTAACTTGTTTTACAGAATACGGAAACAGTAGATATCTTCCCGAATAAAACTGAATACCTATTGATATTTTGCAGGTTCAAAGATTATTATCTAAGGTGATCTGATGTCATATTGTAAGTCAAAAGGCGTTTGGACACCATCGATTACGTCACGGATACTTAGAATACGGAAGCAAATAAATAACTTGACGTAACTTATGTATCTACCTATTTGCAATAAATATAGTTAGCCTATCTTTCTTAGAATCAAACTGCAAACGACCTTTATCTCGTAGAGTAAATAAAAAGATAACACTTACCCTCTCGCAGTGCGTCGGCGGCGCATGCGCCTCCATCTCTGTGTAGATGCAGAGCGTGGACTTCCTTGACAGCGAATCACTCGCCAGGCTACTCGAGCTTGAGCCCGTGGAGAACTTCATCTTGCTCGCTCATGCAACCGGATGACGTATCTTGCGTCTCACTCACGCAACCAGGTGACGTGTCTTGCGTCTCGGTCATGCAACCAGATGCAACTTCTATCTCTGTAATGCAATCAGGATTCAGGTGACGTCCAACTGCACTCCGATGCGGTGTTGCCGGCACATCACACGGGTGCGGGGTCACTCAGGGAGTCTCACTCCCCACTCCTCGGGGATTCAATCCTCGAGGAATCAGGAAATTCGTCTGCAGCAAAAGTGACAGCAACGATCCGAAACCAGCTGCTTTTCCTCAAGTGTTCCGTCGTAATATTGGTACCAGTCGTCTGGGTAGCCTGAAACAAGAGAAACTTGTTGAGATTTTTTGTCTAATCATTTATGTAATACTACAAATTAAACCGATGAACTCTCTAATTGAAAGCGCCAATGCGCACTGACTGATTGTGTCAATTCGCATCGGTCAACGAAAGCGTATATTAAATTATTATCAAATCTCATCGCATCTATTTATAATTTTTTTGCAATATTAGTTAACGCTGCAATTTCACAATTTGTTGTTTGCAATTATTGTTGCCGTATTTTTGAAAGTTTTATGTTGAAACTTTAGTTGGCAAGGACTCTGCAATTTAGATATGACGATCGGCGAACCACAAGACGGATCAAAGCCATTATGGTGAGCGAAGATGTAGACGAAGATAGCGAAAACTCTAATGCAATTGTAGCAAACTGTGATTGAATGAGTGATGTCGATTGTGCTGTTCATTCCATGGACGAATTTGCAATTGCTTTGTAATGTGCTTTACTTGATTCGAAATTAGGTACATGATAGATACCTATCGCTTGCGAAAGCGCTAAACTATGCATTATATCCGTACTTAATAAGTATTCACAGGCTACACTGCTGATCTTTCATTCATTTATTCAACGTGTGAGGTATCACCCTTTGGTGTCTGAGTTAAAAGCTGTCCAAAGGGCCCGCAAAAATAGATACCTATTCGTAGTAGGAACTAAGACTGATGCAAAAATATTCAACGAGATTTCATTTATTTAGCCAAATTAAAGGAAATACGTTTCCTATGAATAAAATATCAGCGCATCCTCTTGTCTATGTATCTGCAATGTCTTTGAATAGTAATTGGAAAAATAAAATTCTTATTTTTGAGTTATGGCTTCCGTTTTGAATTTAACCACGTACCTTCTTATTTCATAGCAGTAGGTATAAAATATCCTCACTGCCCAGTTGTCATTACTCCTAAATAATCATGCAACGAATATGAGCAATATATGAACAAAATAAGTGGATAGGTATCTTTATAAATAATAGTGAATGTAGTTCATTGACATCGTTATTGCTCGTCTGGCGGAAAGAAAATAAACTTGGCGTAGAATTATGAACATGATGGGGCACAATATTGCACCATTAAGATTTTATTGAGATTTTTCTTCCACAATATTTCCTTTATTTTTTATGTCATACGGTAGGAAACATGCAAACAGGGCGGGATAGAAAGGGATTTTCGCTATGCCTATCTCTCTAATCATAATATATAATTATTATTACCTAGGCTAATAAAAATTACATATTAATTACCTACATTTAGGAGCCATGACAGTCTGTTTTCGTCGATTTTGGGAAGTATTCTGCGCAATTTCTACTAATCAATTCATTTCTAGAGGTAACTAAATCCGACTGCATCCACTCCAGTCCAATTGGAACAGTAATGGTTAGTGGGAGCACTGATAAACTATATCGCGTTAGCATAAAACCCGTGACTTTAAATTATATCACGGTAGCAGCGTCTGTAAATTTGGTTATAAATAAAGATAACGTTAACATTTGGGAGCATGTTTGTGCTGCACGGTGACTCACACGAGTACAGTGTAGGTCGCATTCTTTGATATTCTCCAAAGATACTTGCGCTCGACGAAATCCCTGACTTTATAACGCACGTGACTGTTTAAACACGATACGAATGTCATTCGTGAGACAATTTTTAATCTTCTTGATCAGGAAAATCTTTGATCATTTTTTAAAGTTCTCATTTCAATTGTTTTCAAACAATTTTCTTTGCTGACAGTTTAATGGAAATTTTAATTAATATTTCCTAGAGTTTGGGTTGTTGTGTTCCGGGTTGAATGATAAGATCAATAAGGCCACCCATCTCATTTTTCATACTGATTGTAAGGCTGTATGAGTCACTTACTATTTTGGTACATTACTTGTAGTATTGTGAGCAACGTCGTGACGTGACGTTACCCATTTGTGTTTTTACATCTCACGAATTTGTTGAATAATATCTATTACCATTGCGTAACAATTTCTTTTGATCATGGACGCATCGCTGTAGGTGTTAAGGCCTCACCAAATTTTGTGTTACCTTCACGATGGTCAAGTGCAGGTTCTTATCGCATATCATTTTTGTATCAGTAATCGATCCATCTAAAGCCAAGCACTAAACACACAACAGGAATTTTCCATAGTTACCAGCTTACTAATGTACTTCTAATATTTCAATAAGAACTTCGCGATCACTTTCATCTGATCACGTCATACCTTCTCCTGTCCAAAACGAGTTGTTCGTCAATATTTATTACCTCGAGAGAATCAATCGCTGTCTTAATCTCAAAGACAGCATTCTTCGTCGTTGCGCAATAGTATGAAATCAATGCTACCGACTTGTACATTACCTAACTGCTGCACCTCATCATAACAATCGGTAAAACCTGATAGAGCAACTAGTTGTACGATCTGAGCATTGTTATTAATGCTTAAACATAATGTCAAATATCATCAATATATTGATTTTCAACCGATTCTTTATCTAAAGATTGGTTTTTATTTTATCTCAACGATAATATTATTTTATCACCATTACAAAAATTCAATGAAAGCGTATGTCTTTCGGAATATTCTAGATATCTACCTACCTATCTACCTATTTTTAATTAGCTTTGTTCACGAATTCATGCGCGTGCAGTACATAGTTGTCCCATTCCATACAATGTTTCCATTCCGTAAATTAATAAAAAAAAACTATTATCGGTTTAGACGTTTACATAATGATGCGCGACAAAATGGCGGACGAAAAATTAAACAGTTAAGCAAACAAACCTAACCTTCGTCTACTAAAACAAAAAAAAAACTGCACACACAATTGCAGCTAAGTATACTAACAACAAAGACATACTGTCTCGACCTTCGCGTAACAAAGAAAAGTTTTGTTAAACAAAGGTGCTATCTGGGAAAACCGCAAAGTTGCGACACCAATTGTAACCATGCTTTAAGGGCTTGTTTAACAATGATAAGTTAATTTGAGGCAGCGTTCAGTGTGAAGATATTGAAGGTAAAGAAGCATTTTCTTAAACAGTCAACAGCTGCAGACTGCAGTCTTTTAGAGCACCTAGTACTTAAGTACCTATATTATATTTATAACCCAATATTTTCTAATTTGTAGATGGATTTATTTAAGAAATATTATAATTTAACCGACGCGACCAAACTAGCTCCTAGATTTACATTGTTTACACGCGCCGTCAATATAAACGCAAATAATGATTCTTAGTATACCCACCATACTAAGAATTTTAAGACTTTCCATTTAATTAATGAGTCTATTCAGCCTAGTTTTGTCAAAAATATAATAGATACTAATTAATATTATCTAAGTAATTCGATTATTTTACATTTTCTTGATTCATCTATAGAAATATACACTTTGTAATTTGTTCGTAAGAAAGTACTGTTCATAGAGCATTCATATTAATTTGTACCTTGTAAGACAGTAAAAGAACCAAACATTTATATAATATTGTTATAAATATAATTTTAATATAATATAAAAATATTTCACTTGATGGTAAGTGACGATGCAGCCGAAGATGGAGCAAGTCTGTCTAGGAACAGCCTATTCACTCTAACCTCATAGTCTTCCAGATCAGGAGAAATGTATCACGACACCTATAGAACTTGTCCATAGATGCCTCGTCTCAGTTAACGAAATCGGGAAACTCACGTTGCATTGCAATTTTCTTATTAGCGAAGGCGATACAGCAGAACGGGCGCACGCAGATCTCATTACTTCCTCTATGTATGCATGAACATGTGCGTATGACAGACAGATAATGTCAATCATTCCATGTTATTAACACTACACACACACTCTGTCTGCACGCGTTTTTCATACATTTTGACATTGTCTTCATTCACAGGTAGGTAAGTAGGAAGTCTTAGTGGCCAGAGTTAGTTCATAATTCCATATATCAGTAATTTTCTTATTGAGAATCAGAGCCATCAAGCTAATTCTATTCGCATAATTACAAACACATTAAATTTAATGCCTAATTCGACTAAAGAAATTACGCAAGATGACATAAAAATAAGCAAATACAGGTTTCGTTTCTCAAGGGAAGTAGATTACGATACAGAGAATGATATAAGTGGGAGTTATAATCGAAACAGAGATCTTAACCACTGGGGCAATAGCAATCGGATCCCTAGGTGTAATCTTCTATTACCATACAACGGGATTTCCTTTTGCATAATAAACAGCTCGACAGACTTGATGGTTAGATGTGTAAGTGAAATAACTCCTGTTGTAACAGAACCGATTTTACTATCTAGATTTGCAATAGTACCTATCTTTAGGTAATTTTCCCAATGAAAATGGACGAGTTCAAAGTTTCTGGTTCTCACGTTATAATGAAATATTAATTTAAGCTAAAATTTAATTCAATAGTAAAAGAGAAAACAATAGAGTGCAACAAGGTTTTAAACAGTTTTTAAAAAATGTGACGGAAGAAGACAAAACAAGCCGCCAAAAGAAATACCTGAAGACAAGACACTGACGTGCCCTTTACGTTCGTTATTTTACGTGTTGCACTTTAATGTCTTTTCTTTTTCATTTTCTTACATTTAAATTGATTTTTATAATGTTACTACTACTTACCATGTAAACGAGGTAAACACTCAGAACTCAACAGAAACGAAATTCATCAAAACGCCGACACAACAAAACACGACACAGTTGAAAGGATGAAACAGTACGACTGCTAACTACTACTCAAAAACTAACAGCTAGAACGCAAGATAATATAAAACTGCCTGATTCGAAGCCAACAGTTTGTATAAATATGACGCTGCTCCACTTTTTCTTTCAGGAACCAATGGTCAGGGCACGCAAGCGTTGAATGTATGATTAGACGGTGATGCTCGGAGACAGGAAGTGCGTGAGGCACATTGACCGACAACTGGAAGTACTGGTTACATGATCAGGATACGGCTATTATTATGGTTTTGTAACCGTTTATTACCTACAAAATAGATACTTAGTTGACAACATCAGTAGTGATGGGTAGGTACCTACTGTTTTTGATGCCAGCAGACAAATTCAGCCAATTTTGCTGTTGTAACTGCCACACGTGCATGACAGATTTTACAAAATCTTTCTTAATCGTGTACACGTGAAGAAAGCCGTGTTCCAAGAAATAATTTCTCGGCTTTCTCTCCGCAAATTTATAAGATGAAATTATTCAGATTACTGATTCAAGTTCATGTAGGTACTAATTACAGATTTCGGGTATTTATTCATATTTTCTCGTACATGGACGCTATGTGTGGAAGTAATATGAGAGATAAGTTGCTTTATATATATTTGCTTTATAGTAAATTGCTTAGTCACTGCGAGCAACCGTTCTATCTGCTGCAGCTGCTGCAGTACTTGCAAGAAGCTAAACCAACAAAATAGATTGTACACTTTGCTTACAAACCGCAACCAAATACTGCAATTACCTTTAATAGAACAAGTTTAGCAATTGACGCAAACGGTTTTTGAAGTACAAACACAGTTTGTCTAATAAACCGGAACGTCATGAGGAAATCAGGTATGTCCCAAATACCAGGTGGGGAAAAAGTGGATATGCAGATGGTGCGTTACCTCCGCAATGAGGCTGCAGCTACACCCTGGGACTGGCACCAAGCCGTTGCGAGATCGGCAATCGGCCGGAACACCACGCAAGACCAAACGGTGCAATGGCACAACGACACGCAATCCAATACGCATAAAATCAAAATTGGTAGAACATAACGGTTGTCCCAGAAGGAATAACGAATAGCCCCAACAAATTGTCATTTGCTTAGTATTCGAAGATAAATGAGTAAATAATAATATGCAGAAATATCGGAGAGCGCTCGACAACGGTAAAGAGTAAAGTATCTTGAATGCGAAAGATATGAAATATGGGTATGTTTAACATAATCGGATGTGAGACGTGAGGCTGCGTCGAAACAGCGAACATTAGTGAGTCGCGACTTAATTATAACCACGTCAGCGCTGATAAAGGCTGCACCGCATAAGCCTTTAAGTCTGCTCGTAAAATGAACGTTACATAAATGAAGAGAAATATTTTTTCACTCGTTGGTACCAACTTTATGAAACTAAGTGAGAATTGCATTCAAGATTCCAATTAACGAGTCTTGAAATCGGTCAAGTCCCCAGTAATCGGACCGAAGCAGGTTGTGCTGTGGTCACTGCTGACGGTTGGTCGCGTAATGGGCTTTAATGACAATTGTATTGGGAGCAATTTTCTGGTTAACTCAATTCTGTTTCTTTTCCAAATCATCTCAAAGCAATAGTGTGATTATTTTTTATTGCCGTGCCCGTTGAAGCGTGCCACAGCGCCGTTCGGTCTACGTGTTGTTGTCCCAGCATTTCGGGTTTAACGACCCTGTTCTGAGGTCAGGTGCAAGATGGAAAAAATTCGCAGAAGTTTCCGCAATATCTAATTTTCGCTCGTAAACGTTAATTGCGCATAATATACTGTCAGACTGGGTTTGCGCGCGGCACATGTGCTGTTTCTACGTTTAGTTATTTAAAATAACCGTTACAACTAATTACTTATCATATTTAAAACTTTTACTGTACACTCTGTCCAGTTAACTTCTAGTGTTAGATAGACTATTTTAATATTAGCTATATTAACGGACACAACCTAGTTCCGCAACTTGTCCGATTCCGGATCTACCGTCACAAGTTAAGGCGAGCATGTACTTATGTGCTGAATACCAAACTATCCATGATAAAGGGACAGCATTCCAAACGTGAATGTGTGTTCAGTTTGCAATAAAATTGTACACCTACATAGATAGATGCAAGGTTTTCTAGTAGCCTGCACCTTACCTACTATCTGAGATAACATCTGTCCCTTATCTCTAACAAAGTTTGAAAAATGAGATCATTCGCTTGTTACATAATTGCGACTACAATATATTCTATTGTAGTCGCAAATATATTAGTGGTACCAGCAACGTGTGTGGTCCGAAAGCTCGAGATAAGTATCGAAACATTCAATAAATCACAGCAAATCCTTCTGTGGTCCTACAAAAAGTTGGGCTCAACTGGCAATCTCAGAAGAGGGCCGAGGAATTACCGGCCGTATATCTAGCGATCGTGTCAGTGCAACACTTGATGCCATTTCACGACAGGCTGCATGCTATTCACACTACGAAATGCCTAGGTCACGCGGCGCACGGCGTGGCAAGCAGAAAGATCATAATGCACGTTGTTGCCCTTGATTGTGTCCTGATAGACAGTATTGTCAAAAACCACTTTGTCCGTTCCTTTTAAACGCCCACCTTGAACGTAAATAGGCTGGTCACGAGTCTACCGAGCTTATTAAGATTTGCCATATCCATTCGGCCGCGTTTGTTTCTAATAATTGTTGCGGAAACAGACCATTCTCTTGGAATAGGTCGTACGGATAAAATTGCCATTTGTTGAAATGGGACGCAGTGTTTCGCAAGTTATCAAGTTATAGATAAATGTTTTGAAATAGTCTGTCTATCTGCGATATCAATCGAGAACCACTGACGAAAGGCATGATAATGGATAATGTGTAACAGTCAAATTCGCACTTGTAGCGTAGATAAATATTTTGGAATCTTCTTAATAAGCGGTAAATACTGTCGCTTTAATAGTATGTCAATATCTTTGCTGGTAACACTAAAGAGCATGTAACAAAAAAAGGTGAAGACCTAAACCTGTCCGTTGGGTCGATCTACCTGTGGCGTGACTGTTACATTCCGCGCATAGTTGAATCCTTCTTTGTTATCATCCGCTTTGAAGGCCCTTACCATGTGGGACATTGCGCATTGCCGCGCAAAATGGCCATCTACCTACTTCAAGGGAACGTCAATGACGCCAATGGATCGGAACAACCCAAACACACCGCTCTCTCAATAAATATTTTCAAACCATTTACCTGAATAAAAAACTAAATTACCTGTACGTGGAAACGTTACAATAAAAAAAACGGACAGCTCACTCATCTTTATTTAAAGTGAAAGATTTGTACGTTTTAACTTTTAAGAATAATGACGATGTCAATCAATTTGAACAAGATCTTTGTCTGTGCGACCAAGGCAGACGGAGAGCGATCGGCAGTGAGTATTTAACGAGCCCATCGATGTATGAGCGACGTTAAGTTCCCATGAGGATTCATTTGTTATGCTAATAGAGCTGGCGCTATCGGTTATCTTGTGCCACGTTTTTTGTCATAGCCACGGCGCAAACAAGATTACATTAGCGCCAGTGTCACGGACTCGCACGAAAAGTATGGATAGACTGTATGTAGGGCTTGCCAAGAACGCAACCCGATAAGTCTTAAGGCACAAGTGAGGCATCTGGGTGAGCACGCGTCATCATTGACCCCATCTTTGCCCTGAAGCTATCTTGGTCAAGAAAACCCATACCTGTAACAATAATTGATAACAAAAGACTGGAAGACAATGGCTGGATCGTCGTTAACCGTACAGAAACACCTGTGACACTAAAATTCAAATCGAATAGAACCGTTACAGGACGCCATTACGATTTAATTGGCCAAGCGTCGACAGTTCGACACATTCAAATTAACAGACAGGCCGCTAATGGAGAATAGCTATTGATTTCTTAATTAATAACTGTAAAAGCGTAAAATTGGTGATTAAACCGACGAGTTTCGTTGTTTTTTCTATGTAAGGTATGTTAGTGGCAAATGAGCAGATGTCCTTCCTATCAGCTCGTTTGCCACTAACATGTAAATCCAGTAAAAAAAATCCGTATTCAGCAGAATGATTTGGCGACTTGTAAAACACGGTAGTGACTTGTAAGAGACGAAGTGCTCGCTGACTTGTAGGTATACTGTATGGATGGATAGTGTCGCTTAATTTCTTTTTGCTTTAGTGTTTGTTTTGTTTTATTTTACTATCAAAAATATATAAATTAACGAAATCCAAATTATTTTGCTTATGTTTAATTTAGGTAATGTTTTAGGGCTCCATTCAATTAAAAATTAGATGCAAAATGTTAAAGTTATGAAAGAAAATAAATAAATAACATTTAATTACCTACATAATTTTTTTATTCATTTTCGTATATCCTTTTTGCCTAGGCGGGCAAGCCTTGGCACAGGGTAGAAAAATGCGATATGCTCCCTCACTAAACTATCTGTTCCAAGAAATATATTACCATAACCACCGCGTGCATTGCTTACTTCCAATCTATTTCTAGTTAATTTTCTTGGCGTTGCATTGCGTGGCGTCTATTATTCGCGCGCACAAACAACCGGATGTCCATACATGTGAAAACGGGTCACACTGCGTCGACGGCGGCGCGGGCGCAGCATTATGGATTCCCGGCGCGCGGTCGCTTCCTTTTTACTCTGTGGCTTTTCTATTGTAGCTAACCAGTTTTAGGTGGGTTGTGTTGGAAGTTGGGACAGATTACAAAGATAATATAAAAGGTACCTGCTATCAGATTCGTGCGTAGTTATAGGTAAGCAAATTAACTAATACCTAAAATACAAGACAGCTAAAGCTGGCACGTAAAATAGATTCACATCTTACGTGTGTAGTAAACTAGATGTAGGTTGATCTACGTAATAATGTGTTCATAATTAATAAGTAAGTTGTACACCGCAGAACTAACGTAAACAAAATAATAAAAAAAAACAATTGGTAGAAAACACGTTTGTTTTAATCTGATGGAAAGGTCACCGCTGCCTATTTGAAAATTAGCAACCGGGTATAATACACACGGGGGTATAGAAAGAAAGAAAGAAAGAAGACATTTGTTGCACGTAGACGACACGATAATTAGGTACAAAAAAAAAACAAGCAACTAAGCGTACATAAAATGAAAATAATTGTTAGAAAATAAAAATGAAAAAATAATAATAATAAAAGTTTCTACCTACCTACAGTTTATCTATTCCCAGTGGCATTGTTTAAACTCCCGAATCGCGGCTTCCACTGCAACTGGCCCCCTCAGCATGTACAGGCAAATATAAGTAGACCCATTAACTGCCAAACCAACGGTTTCCCATAAAGCACTGAAGATCTTACTCACCGGCAGGTACTCCAAGATACCATAAATATTATTGTTTGGCTGTATTCTGTAAGGTGGACGCACCCGCTTCCCCAGTCGAGCGGGAGATACCGCTATTCCATACCTTTCCTTAAATATTGTGTGTCTATTTGTTATAATAAATTGTATTGGTGTGAGAATTTACCTAAGTGTGAACGCGTGCCAGTAATTTGGGTATTAAAATATAATGAAGTTTGTATTTTATTAAGTTTCATTTATCAAGTTCCTAATGGCTGTTGAACGTGAAGCATATTTTTCTAAAATCTAGCAAATGTTTTAAATGCAAGTAATCACCTTAGTAAAGCTAACAGAGACACCAGGGGCCACGGTAACTTTGGGCGGCAGGCCAAGGACATTGGCATTATTATGAAATTCTTGTATATTTATTATTTACATAATATGTTTCATTATGACATGACAATAACGCAAACCATAGACTACCTACTCACCCGAGACTTCATTGTTGTCTATATTTCTCCCAAAAAAATTATTCGTGCGAATTTTGATATGTAAATTTTTCATTTTGTACCATTTTAACCATTCATTCTTTACACTTCTCTATGAATACTGAATACAGTAAATTAAAAGATAATGGTCACAAGACAAGAGCTAAACAGTTATGTTATCAGGATAACAATGAAAACCAGCGAAGGTTGGAAAATATGCGTTTTAAGTAGCCATTGCAAATACAACGTACCTAGAATTTAAGGAACGATTTAATACCTTAAAATCTGCGGTAAGAATATACTTTTAGTAAGTACTAGATTCTGATTTCGGCGGCTTTAAGCCCTCAAGCCTTTTCTTTTTTTATCGCACAGGTGAGCCACCCATATCAACAATTTAAGTTTCTAATCTATTAGCAGCAGAGTTACACAGAAACATGAAAAGACTTAAAGAAAAGTTGGCTACTGAGTTCACAAATTTTGGGTCTTTCTGTAGAAATTCCCAGTAGTGTTCCCGAGTCGGTAGGATTAATAGGCTAAAAGTGTTTTATTTGGAATAAGTAGGAAGTAGGTACCCAAATATAAGAGAATACTGGACTGCTGATTGTAAAGATCGCAGAGTTGAAATTACAGAACAGACTTTTTGATCTGGTCACTATCCGCCGTGGGCTGGGTCCACATCCCCACTACGTTGACCCTCTGTTGGTCACTTCGCGAAGGTTCGAAAGAACGTTTCTTGCTCGTGGAATGACCTAGACACAGTGTTTCCTAGTGACTATGACACGGGATCGTTCAAGAGGTATATTAGAAGTCTTTTTAGAGACGGGCCACGCATTGGTAACTTTCCTGGTGTTGATGTCCATAGGCGGTAGTGACCACTTTCCATCAGGTGGACCGCGTGCCTGTTTGTCTGCCGTACAAAATAAAAAAATGAAAACGAAGACGTAAACTAAACAAGTAGATACAACTGGTTACGTATACACTACGTGGTATCAAAAACGTGTTTGTTAATACAAAATGGATCAACAAACTCTGTAAATAACAAACAAATAACACGACCAATTCGTAAATTACAATTGCGCACAATACACTTAGTAAATTTGTATTATGATTGTCGATTTTATCGGCATTTAATGACGTCGATGTCGTATTTGCTTATGAAAATCAATAATATAATTTATTAATGTTACCGACCGACGTAGACACATTGGCCGCACATTGTTTTTGTGTCATTCAAAATCGATTAAAACAACTTTCTAACTATGTAGGAATCTAATATATACTCATAAGTGTAATGTTTTCTACGGTAAAAACATACATGAAGATATTTATTTAACAGAGATAATTAAATACAATTATAACAATAAAAACAATCTTTAGGCCTTTGTGGAAATCAGAGGCCTATGCCCAGCATGGGCGTTTTTGAGCTGATACGATGAAACAAAAACGTTTGGGTAAAGAAAATATTATGTATTCAATTAAGATATTCTCTGAAAAATATCATCCTCATAGCTGGTATGAGGCGTCAGCTTGTAATATTCTACACTATAATAACAAAACACTTATTTTTCACAAAATGCTTGCCTTTACCTGTACCTACTATATAAGAAAGAACATTAAGCCGGCTTGCACCAAACTCTTTAACTCTTTTAAGAATAACGTTTAACGATTTTTTTTGTGCGAAGTTTTTTGTATAAGTATCAACTTAAATGCATTTAGGAATTTGGTGCAGCCATCCTAAATGACCGTTATTTGTTACGTAATTTATCTACTAACAATGTCTAGCATTAATATTGCTCCTGACACATATGGTGGTGAATAATAATCGAATTAGTGTCCTAGATGCGACGCGGGCTGGCCAAGGCCCCGTTTATCAGCTTACAGCTTATAAACAGTTTTGACGTAAGCAGAAGCCAAACACAAGAGCTATTGCGGCGCGCTGTTTATGTGGAAACATGTGGAAAACACACGGGTGGTGAATACACGTGACTGCTAAGGTTCATAAGGACGTTTTTCGCTCGCATTTTTCTGATGTGAAATGAGCCTGCCGTAGTGTTTACTATGGACTCTGGCTCATATTCCAACAGGTGGCTCGCTTCATGTCTACCTGCCGTATACTGTGGTACTTATAACATAGAAAGTACTCACATCTTGGACATTTGCAATAGCAAGGATATCATTCGCTTGGTAGAACACCCTATACCTATCATCCTTCTTGCACAATTGCATGCCATTCTATCTAGATAAAACAACGTTGTGAAAGCCCCAACTGTTTTACTTTTTTGTTTTTATATGCAACATGGCAATGTCATTAAAGAATAATATACACGAACCCAACATAATCGTATTGGTAGATACTCGACCTTGTAGGTATTGTTTTGGCTAAGTTACATAGGTCGGTCAGGTACTGAACGACCATCTTGAACCTGTAGAGAAGTTAAGAAATAAAACGTAATCGCATCGGTAGTCGGAACAAAGCCAATAATAACAAAACCTACCGCACTATTGATACGACCACGTGTCTAGACAATAACAATCTTGCAAAAGGTAAACGTTAAGAGTGGGCGGAGATCGAGAACATTGTTGGAACATACTGTGATAAGTCAAAGATTAGCAAATGGGTGCGTATGCGCAACTGGCATCGATCTATCTGGATCGTGATCGATCGGGCCGTGAATCGAAGGCGTAGGCACGTGGCGCGCATTCCCACATTCTCTCACATGTCATGTGCACCAATCCACAAGGCGTAGGCCAGTTTTATCCGAAAGTACGGATCAAGGCGTTATCGAGTACTTATCGATCGCAACTCGCGACGCATTCCGATGTCGACACTTCGGAACAAATTCCTCGAGTCAACAGTCTGCGGATTTCAAACCTCCGTAGGAGAGGCCTCGGCTCGTTTTTTTGTACGCCCTAAAATAGTGAGCGAGTTTCGCAGGTTCTATTTCATTTTCTGGGAAGATTTGTGAAATATATCGATAGTATCTACCTATTCCTATGGGATACGGGCGTTAGTGTGTATGTATGTATGAATTTACGAAATAAGCTTAAAGAAAGTCACTCGTGGCTGGACTCTGTTCTGTTACGAAGCAACAATGATCTAGATCAATCTAGCTAGAATAAATTGCATGAGGCATTTCTTCATAGTCCTTACAGTGACGAAGTTTACTATAAAGTAATACGTAAACCGTAATGCGCAAACCGCATCCAAATCGGTCCATCCGTTCGGGAGCTACGTCGTTACAAACAGACACACATCGACAGATACACACGTCAAATTAACACTCCATTTTTCCGTCGGGGGCTAAAACCCAGGGATTAAAACATCAACTCTAGTAGCAACGACCTTGCGTACTACGTCCATCGCTAATGACGACTCCATTGCGTAACATGGATCTTGCAGCATCTCCGCGGTCTCTTTGCTGCCTCAAATTACAGTCTGCCTCCATAATAGATGTTTTCCTAATTATTGTTACTCTCGCAATCCGTTGGCACCGCAGCGGTTTGTTTACTACAAACGTACGGGGACAAATTATTTTATTTCGCAACAGCAGTTTTTATTGTTGTAATTGCAAGGCATTATTGTTTAGTCACTACAAAATAGTTTCTAAAAAGCCTTATTTGACAGTTTCTTTGCTAAAAAAACAAACAATATAAAACTTTACTCATTCATTTTTGACGACGGCTCTTGAATTACAGGGTGTAACCTTGTTATTCAATTAGAATGCTCCAATAACTACTTTTATTCGGAAAATGTTATACCCAAAATGGAGTTTCCCAAAAAGCAAATACGAACTTAATTACTGTTGCACGAAGGTCTTTAGAATGTGCGCCCGACCTTCTTCAGAACAATACTAGAACATCAGCTGTGCAAATGGACGAGTCGACATACAAAACGACTTTTTGTATAGACGAGCGAGTATGAGAATTACGCCTAATCTTTATGCATTGGGGTAGCTGACTATAGATATGGAAATTTTAGGAAAATACAGAACTTATCTTATCGTCAATATCCCGGTTGTGCTCGCGCGCCCGAGGGCCCAGGGTCCGCCTTTCCTCCAGAGAATCTGGATCTATTATAAACTGGACAGATTAGCAACTGGACAGAACGTGTACAGTTCATGACATATCATTGACCATGATCCAAGATTTGGCAGGTCAGGTAATTGCAGTGGAGCAACTGGGACCTGACCTCCGTGACCCTGTAAACAGGGGAACTGACCAGATTGGATCATGGTTACCATTCAGTCGCTTGAACCTGTGTATTTCCTAACGATGTTTTCCGTCACCGGTTAGCATCGGTTAGTGTTTAACAAATGTACAGAAAAGGTCATAAGTACATGACGGGACTGAGGTTCGAACGCGGTACCTTTCACGAGTCAGACACGCCAGCCATTCGCACTCGAAGCTCTTTCAAACATCGAAGGGAAATACAGAAGTAATAATCCATAACAATGCCGAACCACACTCAATTGTTATTGTATAATCGTTAACACTTTCACATTTATTATAAAAGTAAACACAACAACCTATAATATCAACCTATATAGATTATCGTGTCTTGTTTAATGTATTTCACCTTCAAAGACAATGGTACATTTTATAAGTTGATCAACATCGCCACATGATGGTAAACAAAATGTAGGTACCTCAAATACGTAATTATGCCTATCTGTAACATATCTATTGATATTGACAATATTATGAAGGCCCAGTACAAAGTGCGAGGAGAATTGAATATAGAATAACAAAGACAGAAAACTTTAGCGAATTAACGTTTGAAACTCAACACCGTGCGATTGCCCCACTTGCATTGTATGGCGAGGAATGCATAAAAACCGGATGTGTGAAATGAAAGGGCGTTGTTGACTATTGTCTAGTTTTTAATGAACACTTTATCTAAAACCTCAGCTAATGCCGTAGACTGGAGTGTGGAAGGTACTTAAAACCTTCTGATAAGAATAAGGCGTATATTGTTTGCGGTGTGTCCTGCCAGAAAAAACTGTTTCCTGTCGCTTTGTACGATAAAGTACGATAAAGGGACTTGTTCTTGAGCAAGATCATTGCTTTTGGATTAGAGGATTTTACGTAAACCCTGCGATTTCCTTGAAAGAAAGCATTACAAAGCTTGTAGGCTTTAAAATATTCGATAATAATAAAGATAAACTGTTAAACAGGTGCTCCAGTAGATGTTGGAAGTCACTTGGTCAGCAACGCGAAGAATACCTAAAGAATGGTACGATGAAGACGACAAACAGAAACTAAAGATGACTTCATTGCCACGATACAGATGTTAATGAACTTTTTCTTTTAGAAAACAGAACGTGCCTAGCAGTTGTAAGGCTCGCGTTGAAGCATGTCCAAAGATAATTTACATAATAATTAGCGCTTGACTCATGGAAACAATACACAACTGAGGAATTCAACATCTGCGATCACCGAATGATTGATAACTGACGTAACCCGTAATTGCTTCTCGTCGAATTCCTTTGGAATCGTGGGTATTATCGCCGAAATCGAAACAATGATGTCAGTCAATGGATTTAATTGCCACGAAGATAAAACTAGCCTTAACATTTTGTGTTATAATTAAAGAGGTTCGATGACGGACCAAAATGTCGATGCGTACTTTAATGTAGCTCATCATAACTGATTGTTTCCCATGGCCGCAGGACCACTTTTTATAAGGTTCTCAGTATTAACGCTTCCAATGATCGCAGGTGATTATCTAAAACTGCCTTCGCGAGTCGTGCGTTAGTAATTTCTCGCCGTGGTAATGGACTTTTTCTATCTGGCCACTGGCGAATCGGCTCGTACTACTGTGGCTATTTCGTCTGCCGGTGCGCAGGTTTTAGAGGTCAATGATATTTACAAGTTTCACATCTTCATAGAGGAGATACTTGAATCGTCTCGTCGCCTAGAATGTTGTTCTTCAAACCTACTTACGGGGCGTCATGTTTCGAATTTCTAACGTTCCTTCGTTATAATTCAAGATTTACGAGGCGCGTCTCGAATTTGTCGCGTGTTTTTCCAGTTGTGGCTGCTCATACTTTCGTCGGTATGTCGGTGTTTCGCAAAGAAAGTGAAGGAATGGCTCGCGGAATGCTTGAGATAATGAAATGGCACGTTGGTAAGGTTTCGCGTGTAAGATCGCGGCAGTCGGTGCACCTGCGCGGGCGCAGTGCGGTGAAATGCCCGCGGCGTCGCGTCACGCACCGGAGAAAGTGTACTACAAAGCATACCTGCGACTGGCTCCAAATTGGGTTATGACCTCGAATGTAAACGGCCACGGGTCTTCTTTTTTCGCTAGAACCGACGCGAGCCCGCGGACGCTCTTCCGCCAACCGGTCCCAACGACCCGAGCGACCGTTGCCTTTGGCTTATTTACCAACTATAAAGCACCATTAATTCCTTTCCGTTCGAGTTCCATTGATAACAAATAGGGGCACGACAAAACAAGAATCTGCTTGTTCGTCTATTCGCTGGGTGTAGAATTGTGTTACAGACGGTGAGTAAGGTCTTCAGTGATGAGGCGGGGATTTGGGGAGCAGTGGCTTTGGCATTGGAGGTTCATTTGTATTTTTGCTGCCAAAGCAACGTGGTATAGAGCTGGGAGTTGATGGGTGTTGTTCCGCGATACCCTTGGTGTTGCATATGTATGGCAGCAGTGGTCACTACACTTTCCTCACATATATTATCGGATTCGTTACCACGGTTATTATTGCTTTTACCTCGATATTCCGACACAGTTGCATGCGTCTTGGCCACGAGTAGACTGTAACTGCGTCGAAATATCGTGGTAAAAACAATACTATCCGTAGTAACGATCCCGATAATATGTGTAATTAAAGTGTAGTAAATAACCACGAAAGTCTTAAAATCTAATAACAGTGACCACTTTCCATCAGGTGGCCCGCTTGCCTGTTTACCCAAAACTACTTAAGACATATAAAAACTCCCTTGCATCAAAAGTCATGTCTAGACCATCTCACTCAGATTACAGTCACGATTTGATACCAAACCATAATAAATATTATTTAAATATATTAAATGTGTCTATAAATAACATATTTCACATATTGGCACATTTAATTAACCATTTTTATGAATATTCAATAAAAAAAACCAAGATCGTCATCGCAACAAGAGCAAAAATAGAGCGTTGGGAAAATGTCTAGTTAGTTGTTAGTCCTGAAGATTTTGCTGGAATGCGATCGGGGACCTAATAAATGCTGCATACAATTTTGAACTTTAAACTAACGGGGTAAATTATATAATGCTTCGGAGAGGTGCCGTAAAGGGTTGAGCAAAAACGGCGTCATTCCTGATGGTGTTTTGTTTCTTCCCTTGCAAGACTGGATTCCTTTGGCCGCGTCTCAATGGAGCCACGCTGTATTGTTTGGTAACATGTTATCTTTTATTGATATCTTTTAAATTTCTGGGTAAAAAGGACTACCTACCCACTAAGAGGTATACTAGCAGACTACCTATAATACTTTAATCGGTCGGATCCGGATCTACTATTGGTTATATTTATTATTTACATCGATCATTTCACCACAAGAATAAGGATCTCCTTACCCTAAACTATACAATTTAAAATATTATACTGCTTTACAGGGATTAGGTATATAATTAGTCTCTGGATTATTTTTAGTGGTCAGTGGTCTTTGGCGTAATTGCTCTCGCGCATGAGGGACTGTGTGCCTTGACCATAATCCAGGATTTAGCAGGTTGGTAATTACTTTGGATTATTTTAGTAATAGGAATTTGTTTGCTTCAATCTAGAAGGAAAATTAAAGGCAGAATTCCATTAATTCAATGCAATTCTACGTACATACATACGTACTTACTGGTTTTGCGGTTTGCTAAACCGAAACACAATAGTATGAATCAGTTGATTTCTTGTAGTTACTTACTTAATTATCATTGAGGTAACCTACTTTTATTTAATTAATTTTATATACTCTAAGTATCTAGTAAGTACTGTTTTAGTACCCACTTGTAGAACTATGTGTGATTTTCATTAATGCAACAGTTAATAATGTGTTTTTAATTCTAATTTGCATTAATAAAAGTATTAACGAGAAAATAAAATTATGCAGGTTAAATGTTGGCAAAGATGTCACAACTGTAGGTCTTTGTTATTAGAAATTTGATAAGGTAAATTAAACATTTATAGTATTTAGTAACTAGATCATAATCATCATAAGTCCCAGTTGCGCTCCTGCGCAGGACGTGAGGGCCCGGGGTCCGGCAACTTAATAACTAGATAGGTATGTATTATGATACTAGTAGCTATCATTTTAATTATTGCCTTCGACGAAAATTAACTACCTGTAGGTTAGTTTTAACGATAAAATCCGCGCAGAGTTAACTCTGCGTTATGCGACTTAACGAATTTAGACGTTAGTGTTAATGTTAATTTAGTAGTTAGTTAGCATTAGATACTAGTGTAGAGTTAGTGTAGTCACCATAAATGCACTAAACTAAGTATTTACCTTTTATGTTTCGGCAAACTTCGTCAATAAATTAACAGCCAACTTCGTGTCAACTCGTATAGTTTAATCACACACTGTAAATCATCGTAATTGAAAATGTATCTTTTAACTGACCACATAACATAACTGAGTCCATAGGGCACTGTTGAATAAACAAAATTACTTGATAAGAATAAAAAAGGACACGGAATGATAAAAAAAAATTGTTAAGTTCAACAGACTGGTTGGTATGCCTGCATTTCAAGTCAACGGAGCAAGAGTTGTAACTTAATTTAGAAGGCTGCGAATTTGTATAGTCACTGCACAGTATTTTGGTTGGTTGGTCGTCGTTATTTAAGTTTTGCACTGTAAGGTCACCGTATTGAAATGAAAGTTTGTGAACGGTTTTGTTTAGCTGTCACTTTGGCGCGAAACCGCCGGCGCGGCTAGTCGCTGCCGCGGGTGGAGTACAATTACCAATATGGCGGCCGGACCGAGCGAACAGCGAATGAACGAGCGCTGTTCAAATTCGAAATTCGAAGGGAACGGAACGAATGGACACTTCGTTCGATAGTGTTTACTGCCACAAACTTACGACGGCGTCGCTGTTGTTGAATTTTGTATTGCCCCCAATAGTATTTTAATTGGCGACCCTTAGTTCCAATTTTTATCACCGAGCCCGATAATTTTGTAGCACTTCATAGGGCGGTTGATGGTGTCGCCAGTGGTAAAGAAGTGGGAGTTTCGAACTGTCCTTTTTGTACAAATGCCTTTGTTCCGATTTTGGTGGCACTGTATAGTAGTCAGGTATAAACAAGTTCGCAAGTACTTTGCTTGCATTACAACACAATAGAAGACAGAGACTGTTTGTTTATTTATTTCACCGAACAAAACTTACGTATTATCCTAATCTATTTAAATTAGTAGATTGATGAAATTGCGTAATAGTATGATCTTTAGGTATTGTTTCTAACGTAATTTATCTAAACTGAAAAGAATGAGAGTCCAAACTTTATTGTTGTGACAGAATATTATAAACAATAAGAAGTACTTCGCAGTTCGTAAGATAAGGTTCATAGTAGGATAATAAGACAGTAAGATAGGTAGCATTATACTGAAAAACTATAGCGAAGGTAAAGTCGGCTTGTCATGCAGTCTATAAATTAGTACCTGAAATACCTCCTTTCCTTATAGGTAATATTTTCTTATTACTAAGAGGGTGTATTCATCATCATGGTCTAACCATAAAATAAAACATCAGAGATAAATTATTTTGTTTAGATTTCTGTTATTGTGGGCGGCCCTGCAAGGACCGATCTCGAAATTTTTTGGATTTGTCTCAAATTTTTTGTATATTAGTTCCTAAAATGCTGTAATGGCGCGAACTTTATGAATATTTATTAAAAGACGAAGCGCACCGAGCTCGAAAATGTATGGTATTTTGGCCCATAAAATCCAAATTGATTATACAAATAAGCGGGTAGTGCGTATATTTAAAAAATGAGCATGCGTAGCGAGCACGAAATTTTTGCAATTTTGGCTCTATTGACTCGGGGTGAACATTATTACCAAATACAACATAAACCAATGTTTTTTTTGGAATACCTACATATTGGCTCATTAAATCTGAATTAAGCACGAGCCGCGATTAGTGTGAATATTTAATAAATAGCGTAGCGAGCTCGAAATGTCTGGTATTTGTCTGGAAAAAATCTGGATTGATCAAGCGGCACAGGCAGCGTGAAATGATTTCGGGGGGGGGGGGGGGTTTATCCCCCTGAACCCTCCCCCCTTCGCTACGCTTATGCCGTACCTATACTGAAAATCATACAAAAGACATCAACGCGGGCTTCTCACGTTGAACTCGTTCATACGAAAATTTAATTAATTGTTCGACAAATTATAATATTGTACCTCTACTTAGGTCCACTACAAATAAAATCATTATTTTTAATTTCAATACACTTATTTATTCTCTTTTTTATTTGGCCTCGAGCGAGAGATACCCAGTACGATCCCCAGTGCCCCCATATACCAATAACTTTTTCTGAGATATGTATGTATGAACCTACAATAGCCTTTACGGCAAGGGAAAACATCGTGAGGAAACCTGCATATTCAGGAAGAATCAGGCGACTGAATGTGTAACCGTGATCGTATTCCGATGTTAAGTCAGTCAGAAGAGTAATAAATAATATTTATTTGTATAAATACTTTTACAGGGTATTCTTACGTCTATACTTATAAGCTTACTAGCAGCCGCCCCGGCTTCGCGCGGGTACCACCACGGGTACACGGGTATATAGCCTATGTCACCCGGGGATAGTGCAGCTTCCCAACGGTGAAAGAATTTTTGAAATCGGTCCAGTAGTTTCGAAGCCTATTCAATACAAACAAACAAACAAAAAATCAAACCTTTCCTCTTTATAATATTAGTATAGATAACAGTAATTACGAAACTCTGTTGCTAACATTATCTGATTTCCATGATTGAAATGGTTACTATTGCGATTACGTATGATTGATAATAATCGGAGATATATCAAAGAATTATTAGCAACAGAGTTACGTAATTAGCCTACTGATGGCAGTCGCTCTACTGTGACCCGATCTGCCAAATCGTGGACCATGGTCAAGGCGGACCCCGGGCCAGATGTGCGAAACGTGCCTGATTATTAAATAAAATATGTTGTTTAGATACTGGCATGATTCTTTATGATAACTTGTTGACTCTTACATTTCGTGCATTTACACATATTTATTTATCCATATATTTGGGGCTAGATAGCGCTGTGTGAAATGTCCAAGCATATATATTTTCATTCACTCCTTGTAAAAAATTCAAGGCAAAGATCAATGATATTTTGCTGAGAATAGGAACAAACTTTTTGTTGAGTAATTTAAAAAATAAAAACCTTTGTAACCATTGACAATTTCTTGACATGTTTTGACGTCAAAATATCAACAAATGTTCTCAATTTAGCAAAATTTCATCAATTTTTTTTTTCAAAATTATGCAGTATATTATGATTTAGAATAACTTTAATACAAATACAAAAATTCATAGTGTAAACAATGGCGTTGGATCTAGTCAGCATAGCGCAGCCACATTATATACCTGGGTATGAGCGTAATTTGTAGTACCTACCTATTTATAATTATGCTTACAGCTATATTCTATCATCGCACCGCTCGCCATCGACAGGGAGTTCATTCTCAAACCTTGGAGCCAAATTGGTCGTGAACTGTGCGGTTCCGAAGGAATTTTCTCCCGCGCACACTAAGATTGTGGTCTGTAGAATGAGCTCCCTGGAGGGGTTTTCCGTGGAGAGTACAACATGAAGATCTTCAAGAAAGGGGTGATAAAGTTTTTACGAGGTCGGCAGCGTGTGGGTGATGTTTCTGATATTGCAAACGTCCATATGCTGCAGTGACTGCTTACCATCAGGCAGGCCGTTAGATTGTTTACCACCTTAGTGGTATAAAAAGATTTATTTTATAAAAGGTTGGTAGACTGTGAAAGAAATTGATAGACTGTGAATAACGACAGATGACACGAAAGGAATGAGTAACAAGATGATGACTTTGTGTCCAAATGACAAGATGATTTAATATTGTAGTTAACTTAAAATTTGCACAGTGCTCGATATTGCCACCACCGCTCGTTGAATAGCTCATTTCGGAGCTCTATCCACTGTAAGGTTAGCTGGAAGAAATCCCATTGTGGGATAAGCCCGCCTTTGCAATGTATATTTATTTCCTTTGGTTAATGTTCTTTATTAAGTATACGCAATAGACAGTTTACATACATACATACATGACGAGTAATAGGGCCAGGGCAGTAATAGGGCAGGCCACAATAACCAATGTTACCCACCTCACGCCTTACAATCCATTCAACTAGTCCATTGATCATGTCCATAAAGATACAAATTACCTGAAAAACTCCGAAATTAAACGAATAATAAAAAATTCATCCAATACTTAAAAGAACTACTTACTTCAGACTAAACGTTATTACAGTGTAAAAGAATATTTAGAAGATAAATTAAAGCAATATACATACATATAATTTTACTATTTAACATACTATTTGCATATGTATATGTATTGTATTTAAAGTATTATTTACGTATGTATATGTATAGGTACCTACCTATTAAACTTCCCTATTTTAGATTTATAAACTTGTATATATTAATAGAAAATAGGGCATTAGGTTAGATATTACAATATTCTAAATGATACTTACATATTTATTATATATAGGTACGCGTTTTTGTCTGCCTATGTAAACTTTGCAATATGTAGATACCTAAAGTAAAACAACTTTTACTTATATTATTTAATATTAAGCTTAATAAAGATTGCCTTGTTAATAGCCATAGTAGGTAGATAATATAACGACATTGTTATTAAAATTAGAAAATAATATAACCCTAGTATTTTTAAGTTTTTAATATTGTAGTGCCCGTCAGGGTCATAATTGTAAAAATTACTTTTATGAAGCAATAAACATTTGAGTATTGAGTAACTTATAGAGCCCATAGCCGATAAGCGTAAAGGCTCTCGAATGACTAATGAGAAAGATACCTACATGGGCAAGGTCTGCAAGTAAGATACATTGTCATAAATTTTGGACATATCCCTTCAGAGTCACGACCTTCGCGCCAAATCTGTCTGAGAGACGGTTGTTTTGCTCCTCGGATCTGCTCGGATAAACGAAACAAAAGCTGCCCAAAATGGCCGCTACTTTTAACCAATTCTCGAAACAAAAATTAATTTCTGTTGCCGTAGGAGTTACAGTGCCACCGTCGGTTCAGTAGCCGGTGGCGCTAGTGGGGCCAGTGGAATAGAATTTACTAAATGGCGTCTGTAGTTCGGATTTAGTCTACTGAACAGGAAAGTTCGTGGGATTGTAGTTTGCGAAAGGAATTTTGGCAGCTGCAAAAGATAATTTTGTGCAGGTCACAAAGTTGTCGCCCGGATGATGTAACATCGTATTTTTAAGCCTTCATAACTCAAATTGTCAAAATGGCGCCTCCTTGGTGTTACTGTAACTGTTTTATTGATGGCCGCTGTCCTTTTCTGGAAGTGGATGCATCTCTTGGGCAATTACACGTGATTATTTCCATTCGTCTCGGTCCGTCCAATGTGATAAGTATATTTTATAAGATTATACGAAGTCTGGGTCACCGGTTTGGTTGGTCAACATTTAAAAGTAGAACAAACTTTGTTTCCGCAGACTAAAGTTTATCAACTGGTGTCGAAAGGTTGCTTGTGCGTGTTTAAAGTTGCATATAAAAGTATCCATATTCAGGAAGATAAATATGCGGCAGATAAATACTTACTATAATACACTGGTGGACTCAAAATCTACTTTAGTTTTGTTGCTCGACTTTTGGCAAAATACCTAACTCAATCTAGGTAGCAAATTTATTTACAAGACACAAGACAAGATGATTTTTTTTATTCATAAGTAGGTACATTAAACACGATCTGCACGATTGAATATTTTCGACTTGCCTGCGATGATCTACCTATAGGTAGTTCACTATAATTAAAATTTAAACAAACAGTTTCCATTACGGAATTTAGGTGAACAATGTTTATGGAATGAAAATTACAAATGACCTCATCACCATTTAATTTACTTTATTCTAATAAGAATTCCACAAAAGCGGTAACTAACTTCAACTTGAATGCCTTTATAATTGATTTTAATTAGTTACTGCCTTTCTCGAAGATATCTATAGCGGTTAAAGGAAATGGCTGCCTGGAAGAGTTATTAATTAAATGTGCGACGGTTAATTAATTAACCTTAATGTAAGGTTAATTTGAAAAGTCATTTTATTCATTTACTCGTTGCCATTACTATTGCCACTTCTTTGTGTAAATTAAGTTAGTTAGGTAGGTACTTAGGTAAGGCTTTATACGAAATTTTGTATTTTTAAGGTTAAGGTAACAACCTCTTTTTACCGGTAAATATTAGGTTCCCGCGGTGGAGCTGATTGTTTACGGATATGAGATTCAATCTGCGCGCGGGTGAAAGCCGCTGAGGACGGCTAGTACGTACGTACGTAAAGCTTAAAGTACCTAATTTTTGACATTTTTAAACCATTTTAACAGATACACCGGTCACTGTCCAGAGTATAAGTTCCGAATAGGAGACACATATGGGTCGACTACACACAAGATCCTTCTGGACCCCAGTGTCAACCACTCCGAGCGGCTCGTGTTGTCGGACAGGACTGCCGATGACTTCCAGGTTAGTAACACTGTTGCAGGTTTTTTATTGCCTATGCAGCCATTTGGATAGACTGTCCACCTGATGGAAAGTGGCCTATGGTTAGCAATACATTGCCCACCTCTATAACCTCGGGGCACGTTGCTCTGCCAACAATAGGCCCATCATCTGACGAAGCCACAGTACCCCATAGAGCACAGGAGACCGTTCATCGGCAGGAACAAAATACCTACTATTTAAGACAATATTGTTTGACTTCAAGCGCAGTGGAATTCAGAGGGCGTCTCTATTTCGATCGAGAATCCCGCTGTGCCCTAATCCTGATGGAAAGTGGCCACCATCGTCCAGGACATCTGCGACATAAGGCGAGAACCCCACCAAGTTACAGTGCAATCCTTTGCAGTGGTTCAGTTGGTTAACACGCAGAGGTCCCGGGTTCGATTCCCGTCAGGGCGTAAATTGAAATGACGAATTTTAATTTCTGTTACGGGTCTGGTTGTAGTATGTATAAGATATACGTATTTAAAAAAAAGTACTTATAAGTGGTTTATCAGTCATAATACCCATAACACCAGCTTTGATTACTCTGATGCTAGATGGCGCTGTGTGAATTTGTCCAAGCATATTTATTTTTTATTTATTTACATTAGTTGGGCTTAGTGAGGAGCTCCAGGTAGAGTGGGTACTTAAACTAGGTATTTAGTTAATTATCTACCGTCGTGCTTTACCCTAACGATGTTTCCAGATCTACCGGCCAGCTCAAAGTGACATCGACTCGGTAAATGCCAGATTTCGCAATGGGGATCCGGTTTACAAGCATCCTATGATACCCGGCTATGAGGGTAAGTGAACCCTTCATCGACACCACACTAGATGGCTACTACTACCATGATTTCATCATCAAAGTGACCAATAGTACCGATATTGGTCACTTTCATAATTAAATCATAGTTATTTTCTGAAATTAGCTTGAGGGAATATAGCGTAGCTGGTACCTGGTAGCAGATTCAATGATTCATAGATTCAAAATATTTATTTGTAAGAGAGCAGAGAGAGTTTGCAGGGTCACGGAGGTTATATGACTGTCGGTGCACTGTACTAATTACCTGATCGGCCAAACTCATCATGGCCAAGGCGGATCCCGGACCCTCCTGCGCGATGGAACAACCGGGACATTAACGCCAAGATGATTATTTATTAATACAGCGTAGTTAGCAGTAACCATTGGTCGATGAGGCGGAAAGGTTCTTGAGTGGTGACCACGTACCGAAATCGCAGCGTAGGACGGCCCCCAGATGAACGGACGACCTCGTAGAGGTCTTAGGGAGCCGGGATGGAAGACACACAGAACCGATCGGTAAAAGTCGTGCGGGAAGGCCTAGATGTTCAGCAGTGGACGTGCAAAATCTCATTAGGTGTAAAACTCATTGGTACCTAAGCATTGTAAAGGTTTACTGATTGGAGGACACAGGACTGCAAGCGTCCTACTTTTATTCATGCGTTATTATCGCAGCGGTGTGTAAGTGTGTCACGTGCGTCCTTATACAAAATGTAGGTACTGTGGGGCCCTATTTTTGAACCGCTTACATTCACGCGAGCGCTCGCGTGCGCTACTTGTCTCTTTCACGTTCTTGGTAAGTTGTTGAAAATCGTTCGCGTAGATGCAAGCTATTCAAAAATATATCCCCAGATTAATAAAATTCGAGTGCTCGCCTTCAAATGCCTGTCTCTTCGGATTGTAGAAACTTACCACGAGTGTATAAGATATAAGTAGCGCATGCGTGCACTCACGTGGATGCGAGTGGTTCGCCTCGAGTCGCGCGATTTTCAATATTGATTTTCGACATGAAAATTTCAATAGTTTTTAAATTAGGTACGTTGGCTACACCGATAGCGAATGGTTCAAAAATAGGAAAAATCGGCGTCATGCATCAAAAGATTGATTTTTTATGCTGAATATTAAAATTGAAAATCGTTCGATTCAAGACGAGCGATAAAAAAAACCTCTAGCAGCTATCTACAGTACAGAGCAAAGTGCAGTGTTCGAGATTTAAAAGACTACTCACTCACAATCGGTGCTAATTCTTATTCTGTGACTTACGTTAGGTCATACAGCTCAACGGAAATCGCCTGGTAGCCTTGCTTAGCGTCCTTTGCGGCATCAAAATATAAATTGAGAGTTTCATTTCCTTTTCGAGACATGCACTGATTCATAAATCAGTTTCAAATAGGTATACAATTTACCTTACAAATACTCGTATCTTAGCCTTGACAGAGTGCATTGAATTTGGATTTACCTACTTCTTTAAGCACTTTATTTTTTGTATGTAGAACATTCGCAAACAAACAAGCAATCTCTTGGTGATTCAGCGTCGTGAGTAACACATGCCATACCGGTCAGAGGAATTCCTCAGCTTCCTGATATCTCTGTTACCTACCAAAATAATTCTGCGGACAATCCCCTAGAACCTCTGTAAATGGGAGTTCTGAAGATAGCTCGGATTAGGTAAATAGGTATTGAGTAATCCATGGTGTTTCGCATAGACTGGTTGTCTTGTTGGCTATTCATTTATTGTTTTTCTGGGATAGTCGTGTAGGTGTTATTGTAATACCTACGATTGGGGTGACCAACCCTGTCTGTTCATTTTACAGGACATGTGATCTAAAATTACAGGATTTAAGGGAAAAATACGGGACAACGCGGGTTTTTCGTGACATTAGACGAATAAAGCTTAGTATATTAAAAAATATTAAAAAATTATATTTGTGCAACCTGCAATTCGTATTTAGAGTGAGTGGTCAATTCAAATACACAGGACCGTGTATGGTTCTGCATTTTTCTTAATAAAAACAGGAAATTATAGCCGAAATGGACGTCCTGGAAAATACAGGACAGTTGGCCACCCTACCTCCGATGTCCTAATGAACCTTGTGGTTTACTCATGGCTCTATTGTTTAGCTAATCGGCTTAGTTATGAAAGCCTCGCTTTCACGGTATTAAAACAAGGAAGATTTGTTTGTTTGTCATGGTTGTACTCAGAAACTAGTAAACCGACTTCATAATTCGTCACTAAAATTTCACAAACAGGAAGTTACACTTACCTAGCAATATCAACATGAGCATCAGGAGTTCATAACAGTCAACTTGGCCCAGTGACAAATTGCGTTAGAATGTACAGTCGCAGTCTGGCAAGTGAAAGAAAAGGAACCACTGCTCTTGCAAAAACGAATTTGCATTCTCTGCACATTTAAACGGCTGAATGTGTTAACCACTGATAGCAGGGTCACGGAGGTAAGATGGCAGTCGATCCACTGTAATTACCTGATCTGCCATATCCTGGATCATGGTCAGGGCAGACCCTGGGCCTGATTTATAATAAAGACCTACATTAATCCCGTAATTTTACACGGCATGACGGTTAAAAATGATAGGAGTAACTATTGTACGGAAAATATATTTAAATGCCTATAATGAAATACCTACGTAATCGAAGCGGATGTAGATGCCCAAAACCAGTCAAGTATTCATTGATGCCGAATCCATCTATACTTTCGTCATTACCTATCTAAGTAAATGCCATTGGTTCATACAGTTTCTCAGCAGGAAATTACCGTCTGACATTTATGTGCCATTGATAGCGTTGGCCTTTCAGATAGTGCTCTCTTTGGGCCCTTCGAACGGTACCCTACCTTTATCGGTCGCTCCAGTTGTGTCGCCACAAACTCCGTATCAGATGCAGACGGCCGCGCTGCGCCTGCGCATAGCTCGTAACGGGACTGTTTCATTTGATTTTATTAATGGTTATGCGCACGCGGCGGCGTACCTGGTAGCAATATGTGGTCCCATTTTAACCTTATGCTGCCTTGTGCAGGCTACAATATTGTCTCTTATAAGTAGACTATGTGAAACCGCTGATGATGACTATTGCATTTATTACGGAAAAGGTTACATATGACAGGTAGTTCATGCTACCTATTCAACTCTTATTTCGAATCAGTATGTTTCGTGTAGGTACTGGATCTAGATATAGGTACATAGGTAAATAATTCCAATTATTATAACTCACCTATAAGACGGCATGTTCGGAGCAACCTCAACACGCTCGAGCACTTATTATCCGAAACTTGGTACATTCTAATAAGCGGACAAAATTAAAAATCTTTAATGGAGAACCTACAGTTAATCCCAGAATGCTGTCTATAGCCTCCTAGTTTTGCGCTACGGCACTCACGAGCCTACATACTGGAATGTGTAGTGTGTGTGTAGGTACTTACCAATCATACTCGCTTGGCACGCCTGTTTGTAAGTAGCTGCCGCAGCCTAGGGTGAAATCCAACCTGGCCAATATCATCCTTGCAGATATTGTAAGTAAATTCGCCTGATGGTAAACAGTTACCATGGCGGTACTTACCGTGAACAAACTAGCGATCACTCGTGGAGGGTGTCACTTTTTTAGGCTTCTTGCCGCGTCTGAATGGGCACTTCGGCCAGCGCTACACGGTGGCAGCCACGGAAGCCCTATCCGAGTTCCAGAAGGCGCAGATGAACCAGCGGGCTGCCAGAAATCAGCTGGAACGAGTTGTCGACTTACAAGCCGGGAAAGGACAACCCTGGGACTTGGTTGACAGATTTGTAAGTGGAGAGCAATGTTATTATGGACGAGGGACACAGCGTCTGAATAAATGGCTACTGCGGATCGATGAACTAATGCTTACAATGCTGATGCAAATATCACAAAGGATATTGACATCCGAAACCAGAATACATAATTTTGCTTGGACCTCTGAAGATCTGTCATGTCCTTCAGCACTTCGTCCAGCCAGCGGTATCTAACACGTCCTCCGACGTTTCCCATTCGATTGAACAATTGCGTGTGGTGACAAACTTGTCTTAAAGCCGACATTTTATATTGAGTAGAAAGAGAACAGCAACTCCCCGTGCGAAGTCTTACATTTGATTTTGTTGTCTCCAGTCGGCAACTGCGGAGTACAAACTGCCTCTGATGGTTGTGAGGCCGGAATGCGCGGGCATATTACGCAACCTGCCGATGGACGAAGGGAAGCTGTCACCGCCCACTCACTCCACCAGTCCGTTCTTCATGGAAAATGATAACCCGGAGAAGTATATCAAGAAAGGTGAGAGAATAACCTGATATTGCCTTTTAATGCAGAATGCGAACTTCTGAGGCGATCAATTACAGTTGACATGAAAAAAGGCGCCAATGGACAAGATCTCTTTTGTCATATTTATTTTGCTCCATGCAGTCCATAGTTGTCATGGATACAGGATAAAGTAGTGTAAACAATTCGTCGGTACAATGTTATGATAAATTATTTTGGATTTTTAAGGGTTGTTTTTGAATTATTGTTAATGGGGTCGTATAAAGCATTACACAATTCATTTGTGCGGACCCAGATTTGGGGTTTTGACCCGTCACAATCTGTTCGTAAGTCTATTGAAATGTTTTGAGTATGTAGGTACTTCAGACTGCTAGAGACTGCGTTTAGGATATAAGATTCCTGATTCAGGATCAGGATTCGGATTCCGGATTCGTATTTCGGATTCGGATTCTGAACTCGTCGTCAAATAACAAAATTGCGTTGTTGTGTTTTGGTTCGAAGGATAAGTTGGTAAAGCTTGTCCTCACAGTAACAAAATTTGCTGTTTTACAGTTTTATAATAATCGTACCTATTTTAGATGGAGGTAACGGGCGGCAGTTATCGCTTTCTTTAAGATCACTGACTCATTGACTGTCTGCTTAGAAAGTGGAATACATAAAACATCTTTAAGCACCTTACATATGCGAAATATTTCCGTCACTCACGGCCTATGAGCGACTTACCCCTTAACCCCTAGGCGGTGTTTCCAAACCATTCATCATCTCAGCTAATGTACCTACGTCCACAGCTGAACATTGGCCTTCCCCTTCCACACCGATCAGGCGTATGCCTCTGGCCTCTGGCATTCCTTTACGAGGTACTCAGTCCATCTCGTGTGGGGTCAGTCTTATGTTGGGATTTCCGGGGTACCTAAGGGTCGCCACTCAAGAACTTTTTCGCTCCATCGGCCATCGGTCATGGGTTCTGCAAGTTACGTTGCCATTTCGTTTTGCATCTCAGGGAATCTGAGACTTACTTATTTTGGTGACCATAGTTCCGCTACAGAACGCATTGTTTCAAATAGGTATAAATGTAGTAATTCCATTTTTCCTTAGGATTTACGGGCCACGTGCCGTATGGCTTCTCAAGATTTGGCGAATCATCCAAGAAGCTCACCAACTCTGCTCTTTGTGACTTCTCCTCAAATTACAGGAGAAGGCAAAGTACTGAATGGGCTCCAATCAATGTTATAAAGTGAGTATTCATTGTCTTTTTGTTTTTCGGATATTGAGAAAGATACAATTTTTTCTCTATGATTGAGAAGAATAAAAATGAGCAGTTTTCCAATAGGTATCTAAGGCATTCCTAACCACTCACTAGATGGCGCCCCGACAATTTTGGTAATTGATAATCGCTTGAAAAACTTTCTTAGCAAACAGGATATAAACACTAGGTACGTTGTATTGGATAATATTGTATTTGTCAATAGTTTTCAACCATTTTAGAGGTTGTAATAATAATGGAACATAGTGCCAACTTCTATAAATTTTCTTTTGACACTTCGTTCAACCTTTAACAGTTATGTTTATATTAATTAACACTTTATTTTCAAGTTCAGTATTACTTGGCTGCATGAAATCACTGCCACCATCATACAGATTTAAAAAAGATTACCAAAATTGTAGGAGCGCCATCTATTGATGCTTTTTGAAACAAACTATCAATACCTACTGGAAAACTCCTCATTGAGTATAAGTTTAACAGATTTTTGACCTTATACGATATAAAAAAATGTTTTTAAAATGGCAATATTTAAAAAAAAATTGGCAACACTCAACAAATGTCATAATGACAGCTTACAGCACAAGTGACATTTGTTGTGTTGTGAGTGACTTCTGTGTGAAAAATCACACGTTTTTCCATTATATCCTTGGTATTTTCCTGCTAAAATGACCAAGAAAAAGATTTTACCAAACCTCTCTAAAGAGGAGAAAATGGTGATAGTGATTTCCGAGATAATACAGGAGTTGTTAATTGCTCATCGCCAAGGTAAAGATGTTAACCTCAACAAGATGAAAACCCGGATTGCTTCAAAGTATGGGCTTGGGACGTCGCCAAGGCTTGTCGATATCATAGCGGCGGTGCCCGCTGATGCCAAGAGTATCCTCCTGCCAAAGTTGAAGGCGAAACCTATCCGTACAGCGTCCGGAATTGCTGTGGTGGCCGTCATGTGCAAACCTCATAGATGCCCTCATATAAACTTCACTGGAAACATTTGCGTCTATTGTCCTGGGGGTCCAGACTCCGATTTCGAGTATTCCACGCAGAGCTACACAGGCTACGAACCCACGTCTATGAGAGCCATTCGCGCTCGTTACAACCCATACTTGCAGACGAGGCACAGAGTGGAACAGTTAAAGCAGCTGGGACACAGTGTGGATAAAGTAGAGTTCATTGTCATGGGAGGCACGTTTATGAGTCTACCTGAGGATTATAGGGATTATTTTATAAGGTAAAGTATGACTTACTTAACTAATATGAAATCTAGATTTTTCATAATTATCTTGTTGTATTATATCATAGAGATATTAAATAAAACAACAAACCTCCAACTGAAAAAGTATGATGACCCCTGACCAATTTTACATAATAAACTCAAAAATTTACATGAATACTTAATCGATTTTAATGAAACAAAGGTAGAAACCATCAATTGTCATCATAAAATCATAAAAAAATAGAGAAAATAGTATCCAAATTGGTCCGTCCGTTTGGGTATCAAATGGTCACACACCACAGATACACGTCATACTTATAAAACCCATATTTTTTCAACAGGGGATAAAATAGGACTTGGCAATGACATTTAAATTTTCCAGGAATCTCCATGATGCACTATCAGGACACACATCCAGTAGTGTAGCAGAAGCTGTCAAGTACTCAGAGAAAGCTAAGACGAAGTGCATTGGTATTACTATAGAGACGAGACCGGATTACTGTCTGCAAAGGCATATGAGTGATATGCTTAATTATGGTTGCACTAGGCAAGTATTCATTTAAATATATTTTTGTGCAAAGCATTTTGCATAGATTAGTTTGTTTTTGTTATCTGCAGTGAAATCTGACCCCTTGCTAATACTAAAGTTTTCTAGGATAGTTGGATTTCTCTGCACAAAATGTTTGCCAAGTATATTTGTTATAATTATAAGCACGGCATTGTGGAATTGGTAGGTGCTATAAACTTTGCCACTTGCAATATTTCAGATTGGAAATTGGTGTTCAATCTGTATATGAAGATATTGCCCGAGACACAAATAGGGGTCATACAGTAAAAGCTGTCTGTGAAAACTTTAATCTGGCTAAAGATGCTGGATATAAGGTTAGTTGATATTTAAAATTAACCAATATGACATATTTTCATCTGCAGTAATCTATTATTTATTTATTGATGACCTGAGTGGTTCAATGGTCAACATGCCGTCTGCCACGCAAGAGGTCCCGGGTTCGATTCCCGGCCGGGCAGAAATTGAAATGATGAATTTTAATTTCTGTTACGGGTCTGGGTGTTCTATGTATAATAAGTATGTATTTAAAAAAAAAGTATTTAAGTAGTATATCAGTTATCTAGCACCCATAGTACAAGCTTTGCTTAGTTTGGGGCTAGATGGCGCTGTGTGAATTTGTCCACGAATATTTATTTATTATTATTTATTTACCATAAATAATATGAAATAATACCATAATCGATTTCTTTCCATCCTTTCGCAGATTGTTGCCCATATGATGCCAGATCTTCCAAACATAGACTTTGAAAGGGATGTTGAGCAATTCATTGAATTCTTTGAAAATCCAGCGTTCAGAGCAGATGGTCTAAAAATATACCCAACATTGGTTATAAGAGGCACAGGTCTGTATGAGCTGTGGAAAACTGGAAGATACAAGAGTTATCCACCCTCTACACTTGTGGACCTCATTGCTAAGGTCCTAGCATTGGTTCCTCCATGGACAAGGGTGTACAGGTATGTTGAATCCAAGCGAAACCGGTTAGGTTCTTTTATGTAAAGAAAAGAGATTTCAGACAGACATTTCTGAAGAAATGGTGTACCATGTGTCAACAATAAATTTATGTTTCAGAGTACAACGTGACATACCGATGCCCCTAGTATCATCTGGAGTAGAGCATGGCAACTTGAGAGAGTTGGCGCTGGCCAGAATGGCTGATCTGGGTACGGACTGCAGAGATGTCAGGACAAGGGAAGTTGGCATTCAAGAGATACATAACAAAGTTAGGCCTTATGAGGTAAGTTGACATGTATTAAACTGAAATAAATAAATGTACAAGCTCTAAAGAGAAATATTATGAAACAAAAGTGCCTTTTGGTCTGTTGCGGTTTTAAACTATACAATTGATTTTTATAATCTGTCATGAGCGATTCCCAAAGCATACAGAAGTCCTAAGGATTGGTAATTTTGCTATAAATGAGAAATGAAACATGTTAATTGTGTATTTTCAGGTGGAACTAATTCGAAGGGACTACACAGCCAATGGTGGTTGGGAGACGTTCCTGGCGTACGAAGACCCTGATCAGGACATTTTAGTGGGACTTTTACGGCTTAGGAAGTGTGCCTCGGCCACTTATAGGCCTGAACTGATGCCTGGGCCAGGAGCCAATTTCAAACAATGCAGTATTGTTAGGGAGCTCCATGTCTATGGGTCTGTTGTACCGGTTAGTATAAGTCTTCAAATCGAGTAACTATTACGAGTATTTGACAGATTGTATTCATTGAAGTTTCAAACCATATTGATCTTTAGTCCTATGAAAATAGACATCGTATGATTGATTACTAACAGTAAATATACTTTCAGGTGAATGCCAGAGACCCAACGAAGTTCCAGCACCAGGGCTTTGGCATGTTGCTAATGGAAGAATCTGAGCGAATAGCCAAGGAGGAACATGGCTCTGACAAAATTGCCGTCATCTCTGGTGTAGGCACCAGGAATTACTATGCCAAAATCGGCTACCATCTTGAGGGACCCTACATGGTTAAAATGCTTACTTGAGTATAAGAATAAATGATTTATCTATGAATATGTTAAAGAACAGGCTTCTACTTATATGAAGAAGAAAATACTTTTTATAAAAAAGTTGTAAATAAATGTTACGATATTTCTTGTCTAGTTTCATTGTTGATCTGGTTTATTTCAGATTGTTACTTATTGCCCTTGAGATTTTTTTTCGTTCGAATGATTATTTTTGATACTTATCGCAAATCAAAGTAATTCTTCTGTTCTAAGTTTCCGCGTGCAGATTACTGACAAGAATCTTGACAATAATGTTTTCTTGCCATAGAAAACATGGTTCTTGCGATGCGGAGCAGTAGGTAGGGGCGTGGTAATGTCAATTTATTGCAACAATCTTAAAATTAGCCTAAGGGAAAGCGTTGTTACGTAAAACTCGTGAAGTCTTACCCACTGCCGCAAGAAGCTTGATAGAAAACACTACTTGTAGGTACAGCAGCATATCAACATCAACCACCAGTTTTAAACGAGCTATCATCACTATGAATGCACGTAAAACTCGGAGACAAATCTAAATGGGTGCAGTACTACCTTCTGTACAGTCAGCATCACAATTACATAAGCGAAATAATACACCAAAATGTACAGTACACATTAGAAACTTCATTTCCACGACAAATTCCGTATCGGTATGGACCCGATTCGTGACCAGTAGGTATTCTAAATAGTAGGTAGGTAGGTACTGTAATCGTATTTAATTTGATCATCTCATTCTGAACAGTGTTATCTACTTGCGGAGCTGTACTAGCTTTCACGCCAGCTTTAATACTACCCTACCCTGCTAACACAAGATCAACCCTTTCCTTTACCCCCATTTTCCCACCGAGCTAACCCCCTCCTTCCCGCAGGCCGGACCCCCCGCTGTCTATCAACCCCACCGAGGTGTACCACAAGCACGTCGGGCAGCTGCCTAACTACGGCGGTCACATACCGGGGGCGATATTCAGGTGCGGTAAAAATAAATCATCTTGGCGTTAATGTTCCGATTGTGCTCTCGAGAACGAGAGCCCGGATTCTGTCTTGACCATGATCCAGGCTTTGGCGATCAGGTAATTACAGTGTAACGATTACTATCTAACCTCCGTGACGCTGCTACCAGGGGAACCTGACCAGATTGGATTATGGTTACAAATTCAGTCGCCTGAATTTGCAGGTTTTATCACGATGTTTTCTCTCACCCGTAAGAGCATCGGTTAGAATTCAACTAATGTACATAACTCGGAAAAGAGTAATTGGTACCTACATGGCCGCAGCGGGATTCAAACCCGGAATCTCGCTTACGAGTTGGATATATACTCAACCGCCCGGCCACCGATGTTCTACTTTCAGGTTCGGTACTACATGTGTTTTTGTAGTGTTCACGGCAATGGATGCTTTGCTTGATATTAACGCGATTTATGCCTTACTTTCGTGGCCGCGTGGTGTCCGTCAGAGTAGAATAACACCAACACTTTACACTCGTCGGTGTCGTTGAAGGTGGCTAATGTTTTCGAGGAAAAGATCTAGAGTCTCCAACCCAGCTGCCCATTTTGTAACACTGCGATCTCCAACCCTGCCAAGCGTGGAGATTATGGCATTATTGCCAAATTATGGCATTATTGCGGGGCCTCCCCTCTCGTGGGGGAGGCCCAAGTCCTGCAGTGGACTGTTATGGACTGTGATGATCATGTATTATTTTAGGGATCTATTTCAAACAGAAGCGGTCGCGATTGAGCGCCTCGCGTTCTCGTCCTGTTCGAGCGTTCAGTAATGAGCTTTTTACATTTAGCTAAATTCAGTCGTCTAAATTCGGAAGCAAAAAGTAGAATGAATTGCTCATAAAATAAGGTCCATTTTGGTATCATGCCTATTGAAAGGCGGAGCGACGCGTAAAATAATACAAGTGATACGAAAGTTTACCTTATTTTATGAGCAATACATCCTACTTTGATTTTGCTTTCACGCTTTTTGTTTCTGAATTTAGCTAAATATAATAAGCGCATTATTCGTTTTGGTTGACTGAACGCGAACCCAAATGCCAATAAGTTTATTCGATATTCTCCATTGCAGGTTCGGTAGGACGTACGGCAACGATACGAGAGATGCCAAGAGGTGGCTGCGCGGTGATTTCACTCCTTGATTCGTCCAAACACCTCAAGATTTGCGAAGGGGTTATTTAATAATATTCGTAGGTATCCAACAAGAAATTGAGCCGTCGCTTAACATTTTGAAACGCTAAATTCATTTTTTGTAAGAAACAATGTGTGTAAAATAAAACTTTACATTTATTGGTCTGTTTCGTAAATTTATTTAAAACCAAATCAATATAAACAAAGTTTAAAATAAATCCAATAAAGATGAGTATATATGTTGCAGGCCAGACCCGATTTAAATTTTCTAAGCATTCATTTTAAACGTTTAAGCAACTTCACTTACGTACAAGACTTCATCAAATTCGTGAATGTCGAGGCTATCCACCTCCATGACAACACGAACATAGTGCGAAAACTAGTGAATATAAGTGATAAATAGAGAGATGAGTACTTAGTGCTTACTACAAAGAACATAAGAACAATTTAAAAGAAGCAAGACGAAAAAGTGTTATTGGACACATTCTTATATTAGTCTAACTTAGCAAATTATGTTCAATTTAAATTACTTAGTTAATTATTTAGTCTTTAGGCTAGATTGTAATTGCAATGCTGTACCTACTTGTTAGATAGGTAGCTCATCTTAAGAAAAGAAAAAACGTACGTACAACACTCTCATCTAGACCAGGGGCCAGATAAGATTGCTCGCGGATGACAAAGGAACTAAATTCGACAGACAGTCAACAATATTAACTTACAATATAAACAATGACAAGGACGCCATAACCTCAAAACAATCTTATGTGGCTCCGAGTCTAGTACCAGGTTGACAGAACTCAGCGAGCCTCCTGTGGCAAGATCACAGTTGGAAATATAATAGGTACTTCCCACAACCATTTACCTACCCGTCACGAGGTGCCAGTCCCCAGTGGGAGACCTTAGTCAATAAATAAATAAATAAATATTCGTGGACAAATTCACACAGCGCCATCTAGCCCCAAACTAAGCAAAGCTTGTGCTATGGGTGCTAGATAACTGATATACTACTTAAATACTTTTAAATACATACTTATTATACATAGAACACCCAGACCCGTAACAGAAATTAAAATTCATCATTTCAATTTCTGCCCGGCCGGGAATCGAACCCGAGACCTCTTGCGTAGCAGACCGGCACGTTGACCATTGAACCACTCAGGTCGTCGTTGAATCTAGCTTTACTAACGATATTAGGAGACACACTTCACGAGTGGCGAGCACGGAGCGGTGCTGGAGGCTTACCATGAGCTCTTATAGCAGGACCTAAATAGAACTGCCCAGCTTAGAGCGAGCCAAGCTTATATGACACATATAGCGCTGTCTCGTTCTAAGCAGGGCAGTTCTGTTTAGGACCTGTTGTAAAAGCTCATGGTAAGCCACCTGAAGTTCGATTCGCATCGAAGAAAGAAACTGTCACTTATTCAGACGTGTTTGGCTTAACTTTTGCAAGCTGCACATGCACATAATTGGCGGATTTAAGTCACTAAGATTTATTCTGACATGCTTAGAATAAGTTCGACCTGAAATCGGGTTTAGCCGCTACACAATTCAACAAAAATTATGTATAAATAACAATTAGACCTAGGTAATGCACATTTACTGTATTATCCTTAATATATACGTAACGTTCCAATTTACTTTTTCTTAGCATTCCATTCTTTCATTAGTTTATCTGCTAGCTGCAGAACTTCATCTTTCTGTAAGTGAGAAAAATAGTTGGTTAAAAAGAAAAGCCAAAATAAAGTGAGTCTGGGACTGTATAGTTCTTCCTAGCGGAAAGCAGTCTAACTTATTAAGTAACTTTTAAACATATGTACGTAAATTTATGTCGGGCGCCGCCGTACAATTTTAACAAGAAGTGTGTGATCCTTACCTTGATGAAGCAAAACCGCGCATAATCTTCACCCAAGTGCTTGTGCTCTGCAGAGTAGAACGCCGAAGGCGGAATGGCGAGTACGCCGGATTCCTTCGCGAATTTCTTCGTGAATTTGTAGTCTTTGTATTTATCCGGCTCTGACGATAGATCGATTTTGTTGCCTGCCGACAGAACGTAAAAGAAAATCTTAAAAATTGTGACAAACGAGCATACTGCGTACCTGATGGAAAGTAATTACTGTCGTCACATCTACGATATTGGGACGAGTAGAGTAGGTACTTAAGATGAGAACCATGACAGTTGTCCACCTAGGCCGCTATGCTCACTGTGTACCTAATTCATCACGAAAGACTCCTCAGACTTGACAGGGTCTTACTACCGGTAAAATGCTACCTTGAATTCCGTGGCAGTTAGTGGTAATCACAATAATTACCCAAGGTTCTGCTAGAGTACTGTAATCCGCAATGTGAATGTTGTAGAACATCATCGCCTCACTCAAACTCTCTAAACTTGTTCAGTAGCATAGTCCTGCCCAATACCCATCCTCTGTGCGGTTGAACCCCTGCCTGTAGCATCTTAGTTAGTCGAAGAGTCAACTAGCACGGCGCGAAAAGTATTTACGAAGAAAGATATTCATCATGATGAACGCCTTGGACCCCGTAGCAGTTAGTTCGCAGTAGCATTCAAGGTCCGCCTACAGAGTTATATCACCAGTAAGGCTGTCTTATAAATAATGTAGTAGCATAGTCTAATACCATCTTCTGACCGGTTGAACGCCTAAACGCCTTAAAAACCCTCTAGAACATCATCGAATCGGCAGCGCGGGATGATGACCCTGGTATTGCAAACGTCCATAGGCTGCGGTCACTGCTTACCCTCAGACACGGCGTAAGCTTGTTTGCCACGTTAGTGATATAAAAAAAAACATAATCCGAGCGGTCAGTTCCAGCTTCTGCCAGGGTCCGCTTTCCTTCCAGAACACCTTAGTTGCAAACTCACTCAAGCCCGTCCAGTCGGCGATTATGAAGAACCCTCCCTCGGGCACGGTGGGGTTGAATCCGTTCTCCCGCAGCATGCGCACGATGTAGTCCCGCTTTGATAGCAGCTCCGTGGCTATAGAGTTGAATATGCACTCGGGTGAGTCGCGACGCGCCAGCTCCTCTTCTAGGGAAAGGGCTACCGCTTCCTGTGGGAGAGATGGCAGTAAGCACATGGCACAGGTAAAACGATACTGACAGATCACACCGTAGCTCCATCGCGGCCGAAGTATAATAGCTTAACATATAGGTTCGCATTAGATATAGCATATATTTTCTATGCTATATCTAATGCGAAGTATTATTAAGTATACCTATTATTTGAATTGTTTAACTATGCATAAAATAACTTCAGGATGTCAAATATTTGAAACAGAAATACAGAATCATGTTGTTATTTTTATGTACAAGTAGACTTTTGTGAGCTATAATTATAGGTACCATTATAAAAAAAAGTGTTTATCCAACTCGCAAGCGAGAGGTACCGGGTTCAAATCCCGCTGCGGCCATGTACCAATAACTTATCTGAGTTATGTACATTAGTTGAATTCTGACCGATGCTCTTAAGGTGAGGAAACATCGTGATGAAACCTGCAAATTGTAGCGACTGCGTTTAAAACTATGATCCAATCTGGTCAGGGTCCCCTGGTAGCAGGGTCACGGTGGTCAGATAGTAGTCGCTCCACTGTAATTACCTGATCGCCAAATCCTAGATCATGGTCAAGGTGGACTCGGGCCCTCACGCTCGCGACATTAACGCCAAGATCATTCTTACTGTTTCTAGAAGAAAGACCCACCTGTATTGGCGTACAGCAGGTGTATACGCAATTCTGGTGCACCACCTGCAGGTTCCGCATGAGTGCTGTGGGCGCGTACGCCCAGCCGATCTTCCAGCCGGTGACCGAGAACGACTTGCCAGCAGAGCCGATGGTGATCGTGCGGTCCCACATGTCCGGGAGGGACGCTGGTGGAATTTCGGAGTCGTTAGTTTGTTTCTTTAGGGTTAGGTTCCACCGCTGCAATTTCTGTTTATACGCTTATTACATACATGAACAAATTCAGTAGCGGAAATTCAGAAGCAAAAAGCGTGAGAGCAAATCAAACTGGAATATATTGCTCACGGAATAAGGTCCGTTTTTGTATCACTTATGTTACGCGTCGCTCCGCTTTTCTAAAGCAGTGATACAAAAATGGACCTTATTTATGAGCAATACAGTCCACTTTGATTTGCTCTCACGCTTTTTGCTTCTGAATTTAGTTATATGTAATAAGCGCATTAGCTAGGATCTACAGTGCTGCAGCGATCCAAAAGAACTACTGTGTTTGACACCCAGGCACCCAGGCCCGCCCGAGAATGCGCTAATACTGTCTGAGGAACCGCTACAAATGATGTTCGGTAAAAAAAATGCTACTACTCGTTGCAGACCAGTAACAATTTTTGTTGGCCAGAAAATGGGCGTTTTTTATTTTCTAAATTTTTTGAACACTGCGCCTCCAATACCAGTACGTCATCGCCTAGCAACCTAACTAAACCTCATAATGTAGACACAAGAGGAGAAGTCAGGTATTAATTTAGTTTTATTTAAAACTTTATTGCTCAACAACACAATTTGCAGATCTAGTCGTAAATTATTTGTTGATCGGAGTTCAATAATGGACTATTACGGGCTCTTGATGTGTGATTCTGACGAATCCATTTACGTACTTACCTATCTATCGGTAAATGCATTCACTGCCCGTTATCTTATCACCATTAGGTTTGTTCTCTCTCAAGTGAGTATGACTGGTAAGGCCGTTTTTAAGAAAAATTGACATATTACTATTTCACTACTCGTAGGTATTAGGTACAGCTTTAATACTAGTCACAGACGCTCCGATTAGGCTGGACCCGACAAACCATCAGTTGCATTCGATACTAATCCTTACAACGTACAAAATAAAGTCGTTTTTGGATTCAGTCGGATGCACGAGCGAGCCGACCTTGGTCGGACGTCCGACCACGTCCCCCGCACCCAAAAGTAACTTTATTTTATCATCATCACAGCCCGTAACAGTCCACTGCAGGACTTAGGGCCTCTCCCACGAAAGGGGAGGTTATTGCCATAATCTCCACACTTGGCAGGCGGGTTGGAGATCGCAGTGTTTAAATATAACAATGGAAAATGCTGCTGCCCAGCAGCTTTCCAGACTACGGAGACTCTTGATCTTTTGCCTCGAAAACATTAGTCGCCTTGTACGACACCCATGAGTGTAAGGGGTTGGTGCTATTCTACTCTGCCGGACACCACACTGCTTTATTTTATACGGTGTAAGGATTAGTATCAACTGCAACTGACGGTTGGTCGGCTGCAGCCAAAACGGAACGTCCGTTACTAGTTTAAGATTCGCAAAATACCTAATGGGCAGACCGAATCGATGGCCGATAAGGCTACTTTAACGGGTCCCGAATGGCGCCCACGTGTCATCGAATCGAAGGACGTTTCTCAAAATATGTGGACTCTACCTTATAAAGGGCAGCAAGGAAGTAGAATGGCAATAATTTATGCATGAGGCACAAAGTCGATCGGTGCGGGGGGAGCCTATTCTGCAGCCGAGGCGATCTTTCGTTCATATAGGCAACTATTAAGCCGGCTTTTCACTGCGGGAGATAATGTTATATATATTTTAACTGAAGATATAATCGATATCGCTCACCTATACTGATATGCTTGTTTGGCGCGTAGATCATCCATTGGTAGACTTCATCCGATACGCAAATCACGTCGTGTTCCTTACATAGGTTCGCGATCACCTGAGTTTCCTCCATTGTGTACACTTTCCCCAGGGGGTTGTTCGGTGTGTTGAATATCAGCATCTTCGTCTTAGAGTTGAAGAGTGACCTTAGTTTCTTCTCATCCAAAACCCAGTCGGCCGACGAGCTTGAGCTCTTCGATTTCTGGAACGATTCGTTTGTCAACTATAAGTCGCATTAACTGCAAAGTAGTGGCTCTCAAGATTTAAAGGATAATGTTCTAGAGTTATTATTTTAACATTTGTTGTAATAGAGGAGAGAAGTCCTGTTTTATGTTTATTTAAGTTATCGAAAGAGACTTAAGTTTTGATTGTGATATTTGTCGACTATATTACCGAGTCATGAACCTTAAAAAATACAATTCTTTATTTAATAAACTGAATTTATTTCCTTAAATGTTTGGTATAATTAACCCCTACAATGGGGACGTTTGTACTAATTCCCTTATTGCATTTAAAGGCCAAATTACACAATAGTTTTATTTATATCGACATAAAAACAGTTCTAGCCTGTAGCCAATTAAAATACGCATTGTCGAGTAGCATTACCATTGCCTAACTATGAAAAAGAAGCTAGCAATAGATCAAAGGTAAAATGGTACAGTTGTACCCGGTCTAACCTACACAAGTAGTGATATCTCACATAATGGAAGAAAAAATGACATCAGGCAATTTCCAGTAGATTAAACAACGAAAAATGGTCCGACCAGACCCAGGAGCTAGCTAATAAATAAACGACGACGGGCTTCCACAAAAATGTATCGGGAACATCTTGGAGTTAATATCCCGGTTGTGCTCTCGCGCACGAGGGCCCGGCCATGATCCAGGATTTGGCACATCAGGTAATTACAGTGGGGCAACTGCCATCTGACCTCCGTGACCCTGCTATCAGGGGAACCTGATCAAATTGGATCATTGTGGACTTATATTTTATATGTATTTAACTGCTGTAAAACTGTGAAATGAACTAATAAATAAATAAACTGGTTACACATTCAGTCGTCTGAATGTACAAGTTTCATCACGATGTTTTTCCCACACCGTAAAAGCATAGATTAGTATTTAACTAATGTATATATCTCAGAAAAGAGTCATTGGTACATGGCCGCAGCGGTATTCGAACCCGGTACCTCTCGCTCACGAGTCGGATCCCTAACCGCTCGGCAACCCTTTGGAAAAATATTTTTCGTTTGATTATGACACACGACAGAGTACATTTAATTTATTTATTTATTTAACATTTTATTGCACACAGTAAAATACATAGAGAAACATCATACATATAGACGATACAACAGGCACTACTTATTTCTAAAAGAAATTTCTTCCAGCAGGCCTACAGAACCTGTACATGTACCTAACTGTCTAACAAGTAAATAAATAAATTATATATAAATATGCTTGGACAAATTTACACAGCGCCATCTAGCCCCAAAGTAAATCTTGTGTTATAGGTGTTAGATAACTGATAAACTACTTATATACTTTTTTTAAATATACACCTAGACCCGTAACAGAAATCAAAATTTATCATTTCAATTTCTGCTCGGCCGGGAATTGAACCCGGAACCTCTGCGTGGCGTGGTGCAAGTAAGTTATCGCAACGGTCGATCCATGCTATCGTGTAGCTAGTAGCTACGTTATCTTTAGTTTCATAACCGCGCACTTAAGACCCATAACGATTGACGACTATTCTTCACCATTAATAATAAAATATAAAATATAATAAAAATAATATACTTAATTACTTGTAGTAAACAAAATACTTATAACTAGGTACCCAAGTAGTTACGCCAGTTTCAAGCTGTCAAGTAAAAAGACACGGATTAAATGTTTTGCTAGGAAACCTAAGTTTACTATTCTCAAACAAATATCCTTCGAAGTTTGAGATTTAGCTTGATAAGTACGTAGGTATTCAATTAACCAATCCACACTGCAGCCTTACCGCCAAAATCCGATAGTATGCCGCCATCTTGATGCAATTGAGTGTAGACCAACCGCAGCAAACAGAACCAGAGCAGTGTTGCTGCGATTGGTTTAACTCCATTGCATAAAAATGGCGGCGTTCAATCGGAAATAGGCGGTACCACTGCTCGACCTGCGAGTGTGGTGAATTAATGCCAACGTCCTCAAAACATGAAACGACGCTCTGCGACGATAGTGATGGAAGTAGATTAAGATTCGTAACAGATTCGATTTGGCTGGAGCCGACCAACCTTCAGTTGCAATCGATACTAATCCTTACACTGTACAAAATAAAGTCGCTTTTGGGATAATACGGATGCACGGGCGAGATGACTTTGGAAGAAGTCCGACCACGTCTCCCGCAGCTAAAAGCGACTTTATTTTATACACTGAAGTATTAATATCAACTGCAACTGGCGGTTGGTCAGCACCAGTGAAAACGGAATGTCTGTACTACTTTAAGCACTAACCGCTTCCACTGACGAGATCCGTACAAGGTGACAATGTCAAGAGTAAGATCAAACCAGGACATCCGTAGACCAGAAAATAGGGGTTTTTTCGTGTTTTCAACCCGACAAGAACGACCAGTGTGATAACCTCAACTAACGAGCAGGAGGCTCAAGTCTAGCAGTGACTGTCGGTCGGCGTGTGCGTCGGTCGGCAGGTATATGTATAGCTATTTTAATGATAATGTATGAACAAGTTTTGGATAGCGCTAAAGCGTCACCACGGGTCAATTTACTGACTGACCGCACCACAGTTCAAAATAAGGCCCGCGTCGCTTTTTGACGCGAGCTATCCACACTGGAGCTCAAAATGCGCTGACGCGGCGCATCGGCTCATGGGCTCAAGCGTCACTTTTTCGGAAGACGAGACAGTACGAGACAGTGCGTCTTTTAACCACACACAAGACGCCATGTAATTACTTTTTTAGATTTAGACGCAGAGCTTGCCATATGAATATTATCTGTACTTGAAAAAGCCGACTCACAACTGATTTAACTTTTTCGTGAACTACAGGAACGCTAACCAATTTAAAAAAAAACTCTATATTTACCTCCAAAATTCGACTATATCTGCTGAGAACAAAAACATGCTAATTCATTCTCCACTGGTACAATTGCTCTATGCACAACACCAATACATTTTGGTTACCATAGTGCTACTCGACCGACATACGGCCGATCATTGGTTGAGCACTGCATGGGGCCTTAGGTCCTGTGCCAAGTTCGTCGTGAACCCCGCACGGCAGTTTACCATTAAATTCCTAACTCATTGCTGGCAATTAAGGCCTTCTTCACGAGTGTCGCGATTTAGAAACAGGCAGCGCAATGCCTTGCAGGCTGTTGAAACGATGATGTGAAAGCAACTTACAGATTCTAAAGGTATGAAGCGTACGAAGCGTGGGCACGCCACCAGCGGCCTTTATCTGGTAATCGTAGCAGTCGAAGAATGGTTCGACGACGATCACTTCGCCGCCATCGTCGACGTGGCATGGCGTGGAAACATCTACGCCGGTTGAGGGTTGAACAAATATTGGGTCGGCGATTATTTTCCCTTTTCTTTCACACTCTTATGGACCTACCACACGCACAAGCTTCACCATAGTTTTGCCTGCGCAGGCCAGTTAGTACACGGAACACCGAGCGTGTGGTTGATAAAAACGCTCGAAAAACAAACCGGCCTGCGCAGACTAAACTGTGGTGCAGCTTGTGCGTGTGGTAAGCCCAGCATGTTGTCTTTTCTTTAAGAACCAAGAAAGACCAGTAGTATCAAAGGTTATCTCCAATGCGTTGTTCACCTCTAATGCCCTGTGTGTCCCAGGCTAGGACACGCTGCTCTCGCAGCAACACAGAGCATAGAGGGCAGCAAATAGGCCAATGCTAAGCCCCTCCACTTCTAAAGCCTCGATTTCATACACCGGTTATATGGAATCGAAATGCCGAAACAAACTTAAACGCGTAAACAGTCTTTTCAATCGGTAAAGTTCCTTAAGATCTCCTCCATCCATGGTCTAAAATTCTACATGTACATAATTGGATTTCACCCAGGAAGTTACAAAGGGAAACGTTGCCCATATGCCCGTTTTTTTGCAACAGGGCTTATAACCCGTTCGATGACTGCTGTCTTTCAGCAAGCTTTCTGCACTGGCTAAATTGCTTAAAGTAATGAAGCTCTCTTCGATAACCACGAAATCAACGGCGGAGCACGTAGGTATCCCGTTTTCATTCCGTATCTACGACTACTGTTAGATAATTATGAATGTATACTATACTACTGACTGATCCTACAGCGGCTATAGCTTAGTTGGCAGTAGCCGCTGGCCTATAGGGTGTGGATTGAACACCGTAGAAGCGGTGCTAGATACTATCTATACCAAACTTATGGCTTAACGCGTTTTCTATTATTTTTGTTGTTTGTGTTTTTTGATCATCTTCGTGTCATCGTGGTCAGTAATTGTCTTACTTTTGCACAGACCACTTACTTTCGAAATTTAGTGTTTCCTCCAATCTTCTCCTTCGCCATTTAGGTTCGTACTCTTCACCAACTGTACTTACTCTTATTGCTGCATTTAAAAAGTGATTATTTTATTTGCTTACAAAACTGAAGCAATTATTAATTAATTAATTAGTGACCCATCGTGTGAATTCACATCTGTTCTTTTGTTTTGGTGGATTGACAAGGTATGTAAAAGTGGTTTGTTTACATCCATGGACAATTGATCTGAGCCAAAGTATATTAAGGGACATACTCAAACATGTCGTCTATCCAATAAATCTTTATGGTTGTAGATATGTACCTACATTAAAATCTGGGCTATAACGAAACAAGTACCTTCTTTTGCAAGCATTTACAATTGTGCACTAGCAGTCTGGGTCAAACAAAACAGTTTCATCGTTGGCTATGCCAATTAAAGTTTTATGCACCTGATAAATTTATATGGCTACTTCAAATTTCGATTTGCAATTTAAAATAACAATGTAGCTTTAACTCTGCCTTTGTTTTATGGGCTCAGTGGCGAGAGCGGTCAAGTAAGGTTAACAGGGTCTTGGAGGTCAGATGGCAGTTGCTCCACTGTAACTACATCATCTACCAAATCCTAGATTATTGTCAAGGCGGACCCCGGGCCAAGATGATGATGACGATATATTACTTACATACTTACTTACTTCAAGAGTTACCTGCCCCCGCATGAACTAAAAACTTAAATCTTTTTAGATTAATTGTTTACTTGCATTTTCATGCTGAATTCGGGGAAAGCATGAAAAGTGTGAGGACTGGGGGCCAAAAGAAAGAAGTTTACCAAAAACTTATGTCTCCTGGGCCGATCGTTCAATTTAGCTGATCGCTATTTGCCTGCACACATCGCGTCGATATGAGTTTCAATTCGGTTAGGTTACGTTGGTTTTGTGCGGCACAATAGGTTAGTTGTGCCCAACCACTTTAGGTATGATATACAGGAACTTGGAGCAGTATCGACGTGTCGTAATGAAATGTGAAGACAAATCTAATAATCAATCCAGATGTTATGGGCGACAGTTACCGCTTATCATCAGGTGGGCTATCTGCTCGTTTGTCACGGGGTAGTATAAAAAAATCGCGATCGACCCAATTCAACGATCGACATAAGACCTGTGCAATAAAAGAAGCCCGAAAAAACAATTAAGCCAATTGACCATTTTTGACATGCAAACATAAAGTATCACCACATGCTGGCCTAACTGGGTTCAAACATAGCCATATGCCCACAGTCGGCAGATTAACACCACACTGACCACACCAGCAGGCCTAACAAGAGTGTGCCCACACACACAGCTCGCGCCCGTATGTTTTCTCCTCTCAATACTAAGATGAAAGAGATAGGAATATCTATGTCGCGCCTTTTCTCGCTTATCGCGAGCGAGAGTACACTTGTGCTAGCCGTGCAGAGCTCAAAATACGCTCGCTGTATATACGCGACTCATTCGCTCAAGCGGTACTTTTTTGACAAACTGACAGTACAAGACAGTTGGGTCTTTTACGTCGACCTGCGTGGTCTCGTCCGTATCATCATCATCATTTTGGCTTTAATGTCACGGTTTTGCTCTCAAGCAGGAGGGCCCGGGGTCCGCCTTGACCATGATCCAGGAGTTGGCGATCAGGCAATTACAGGGGAGCGACTGCCATCTGACCTCTGTGACCCTGCTACCAGAGGAACCTGACCAGATTGGATCATGGTTTCAAATTGAGTTGCCTGAATTTGCAGGTTTCGTCACGATGTTTTCCCTCACCGTAAGAGCATCGGTCAGAATTCAACTATTGGTCACGTCCGTATGACGCCTTGTAGTTACTGTTTGAGATTTTGACGCAGCTAGCTTTGGCGTATTTTGAGTTACGATTTGGTCAGTTCTTTATATATGTAGAGTTGAACATAAATCCATAGGTAGTTTTCTGTGTAACACTGCCAAATTACATGACGGCCGGTCAACGAGCGGCGTAAGGAAAGACATGCTCGTAAATAACTAATCAATATTTATCTCATGAGCATTGGTATTGTAGTTAGTCTTTGGTTTTAATTGTTTAAAGTTATAATGCAGGTAAGTAGTTCATTGTTAGTATCCACGCAAAGAAGCAAAAAAAAAGTTGCGATAAATTATTTTTATATTAATTATTAAAGACGCCACAAGCAGGACCAGTCAATAAGCATACATGCATAAGTAAAATAACTTACTGGTGCCAACGGTATGAAGCGGGGAATCCCTCCGGCGGTCTTTACCATGTATTCGTAGCAATCGAAGAACGGTTCTATCATTATCACCTCGTCTCCTGTGTCAACATGGCCTGGCGTAGAAATAGACAAAGAATTGTTATATCTTGGAGAAGTTCACACAGCGCCATCTATCCCCAAAGTAAGCGAACCTTGTTAGTGGTATATACTGGAATGTAGGTAGTTTAAGATATTTTTGTGACATCGTTCGGCACCTACCCTCAACTACCAGTAAACATAAGTCTTATTATACCTTGTTTAATTGATGGAGCTAATTCCCCTCAATATCGTATAAACTATTAGCTGTTGGGTGCTAGACTACCATGGATCAATTTTAATTCAGTGGAGAATCCTCCACGGATCGCACTCGTCAAAGAAATGCTATTTTTATTATATTATGCGAAGGATTTTTCCATTAATCAGAGATAGGTATCCCACACAACTTAAGACTTCTGCGTCAATGTGCGTGGCCTACTTAATGGTATTCAGCGACAACCACCGTCAGACAATGAGGGATTTCACGATTTCAAATGACGCTAGTGAAGCGTAAGGTTTGTTGTAGGATTCAACAGAAATAACTGCTTTAAAATAACGTATCCATTCCAGCCAATGACAGGGCTTTATATTGGCCTTATGTCGCAGTAACGCCATCTCGTGGATTTCGGAATCACGAAAACCCTCATTTAATTCAGCGACGCGTAACTCTGCTCCTGCCGGAATTCGACAAGTGTTTAGAACAAAAGCGTGCTGTTTCACTCTCCATTGGTTAAATTGCTCCATACAGCACGGTCAGCACAAGTGTGGTCTCGCGCGCCACAAGCGAGGAACGGCGCGATATAGGTACTGCTATCTCTTTCACCGTAGTATTGACAGAAGGCAACAATGGCTCTTTCGTGGCGCGGGCTATGTCAATACTAAGATGAAAGAGACAGCAGGATCTACGTCGACTTTTCTCGCTTTTCGCTCTCGCGCGCAAACTTGTGCTAGCCGTGCAGATCACTGAGCTACACCCAAGACCTCAATTACAACCCAACAACAAATCTGCCCGGGCGAGAATTGAAAATAGAACCCAAATGTCTAAAAATGGCACAATACTATTTTTAAATACCTAATTAGCAAACTTTTCATAGACACGTCTTTGAAAAGCAAACATTTTTTTTGTTTTTGCTAAAAACGACCGCTTTTAGCATTCGTTCCAATGTTAGCTAAATAAAGTACCTACTAAGATGTTTTCGAAACGAGAAAACATTTATATTTAAATATACCTAGTTCATTGATACGAAGCGAAAAATGATATTTTCCTAAATTGGCAGCGCTATCGCACCCATTGAAAGGATCAGTAGGTATGGCTACCCAAGCAAACATATTGTAGGTATATAAAATCGGCATCATCAGCGTTGATGAAAATGATGTAGTGCACATACCTACTGGATATTCAGCGCATCTGCTGTCAACATGACTATCCAAAATGCCAGAAATAAATGGCATGAGTAGGTAATTTGCGTCGTTTATGTGATTCAAATCTATTAATAAGTACAAACCTAAAATAGTATTTTATGTTGATATTGCAATAAGGAATAAATACAATAGGTACCAACAATGTAGCTGTTTAAAAGGCATGATTAGATATATATAATTTTTGATATGATTTTTTTTTTCTTTTTTTTATGATATTGATTTTTTATTACCAGTTTTCGGGGTAGACTGGTAGATAAAGCTACAAAGCTTTAAGTCCACCTTTGTACTATTTTGTGCATAAAGTATTAAATAAATAAATAAATATGTTCCTAAATAATTCCTATAATAAGGGAAGGTGGCCTAAAACGGGTGTACCGCCTAAAGTGCGCTCCACATGTTCGCCGAAACTTCCGGCGAAACTTTTGCCGGAACTTTGGACGGCCTCTACATTCTCGCCTATTAGAGATGTGGTGGGTGTCAAAACGCGTCGACATTATATAGATTCATCGGTGTAATATCGCTAATCTGCTGTAAACAGGGTCACAGAGGTGATGGCGGCTGCTCTACTGTAATTACTTGACATACTAATATCCTGGATCATGATCAAGTGTACACGGAACCTGTTACGGGAAAAAGCGCTAGAATTATAAATATAAAATCCATCGAATCAAGACGACAACAAACTATCTCTACTTAGTCTATGAAATAGGCGAGACATGCCAAACATGCGCGGGACTACACGAATACACCCTCTACATTCTTGTGTTCCCGCGAAACTGTCCACATGTGGAGTGCGCTTAAGACGGGTAAGCGCTCGTGCGCTGCCACGTCAATAAGTAGTGTCGATGGGTGCATGTTCTATGTCTATGTAACTAGTTCCTTTCATTTTATTAATTAAAAAAAATCCCATAACAATCGCCAATTGCCAATATAGGCCAGTCAAATCTTACATCTAAAACGCAAAGCGCGATGTAACGCTGCATTTTTGGTATGTTATTTGGACCCCTTAAGAGAGTGTGAAACTACATTTTGCAAGCAAAAGAATATTGTGCTTCCTGCGTAATACGTGAAAAACTGCGAAATTTTGGGACTTTCTTCACTTTCAGGTCTAAAACTCAAAAACTATGCATTTTTCGACCAACAAAGCTTAATAGCTTTTAAAATTGATTAAAGGATTTAAGCCCAAACACAGCTCTCTAAAGCGTATAGCAACCAAGTTATGACTCTTTAAAGATGGTCTATTTTTCCCGAAAAACTTCAATTTCAGGTTTTGCTCCTGTCCGGAGCAAATTATTGGTAAAATTGCTAGTTCTATTATAAAAAAAATTAAAAGGGAGTTGTAGTACATTTAATTTGCTTTAACATCAACAAATTTGTTGGCAATATTATTTGTACAAATGATACATTGTATCTCAAGCAAAAGGACAAAAAGTATATTGCTACATTGTTAGCTTATAATATTAATTGTTATAACAATATTAGCGTAAGTAGGATTGACCAGGGCTCCTGCATGTTATCATCTAAGGACAAAGGATGCTCTTTAAACTAGATTTTAAAACAAAAGAAAAGCCCAATAATTGTTTACGATTAATTCATCAAAATATACAAGGTTTTTCTGGCAAAGAACATGAAATAGAATTATATTTAAAGAAAACTCCTGTAGAAGTTTTGTTTAACTGAGCACTGACTGAGAGAATCTGAGATGTCATTTAATTTATTTAACTATAATATAATTAGTTGTTTTAATCGGAAATCTATTTCCCGTGGTGGTTAATTAATTGCAGTACGGCAAAATATTAAATCGAAAGACCGGAAAGATGTTTCTGGCCTCTCAGTTGAACATAAGATTGAGTTATCCTGCGTGGAGCTAGAAAAGTGCATCATACTTTGTGTGTATAGGCCACCATACAATGAAAACTATGAGATTTTTGAAAAAACTATGGATCAAGTTTTAGAAAGACTTTGTACGTGTAAAAAAAAGGTAATCGTTTGTGGAGACTTTAATGTTAATTTACTTGAAAAAACAACGTTTAGTAAGAGAATAATAAGCTTATTTCGTAGTTTTAATCTTAATTATGTATTTTTAGAGCCGACACGATGCACAGAATCATCAGCGACTTGCATCGACAATGTGTTCTGCTGTTGCGAGGTCAACGAAAAGGCTATTATAAATTTTACAAGATCTGACCATAGTGGACAATTCGTTGTTTTTGATTTTACGGAACAATGTAATATCAATGAAATAATTACAAGACCAATTACTCAAAGGAGAATTGAACACTTCAAACAAGCCTTATCGGAGACCATTGCCGGCCTTTCTCTTGATTCTCATGACCCAAACATTCTATTTTCTGATATGTTCAATTCTGTCAATAATGTTTATCAAAGTGTTTTTACGCAACAAAGAATAAAAAGTAACTGTAAATCTAAATTTAGTGATTGGGCTACTTTAGGTATCCGCAAAAGCAGAGATAGAATGTTTGAACTATACGGTCAGCGAGCTTATTGCCATGATAAAGATTTTGTAGAATATGTAAAAAAATATTCAAAAACGTTTAAGAAAGTTTGTCTAATTGCAAAATCACAGCATTATAAGAAAATTATAAGTTCGTCTTCAAACAAGGCTAAGACTGTGTGGAATGTAATAAATAAGGAGGCAGGGAAAACAAAGCCTCGTGATACACATTATGAAATCAAAACAGAAACCGGAACTAGTACCGCAAATAAAGAAGTGGCAGAGTTGTTCCAAACATTTTTTACCGAAATACCGATTAAAACTACCTCGCTGCTAAACTCGTGCCCAATTAGTGCAGAAAACTTGTTAAAAGAAAATATAGGTGCCTGTGAAAATGGCTTTTGTTATTCCGAAGTAGACGCTAAAACTATCATTAAAGCTTTTAAAAGCATTAAGTTGAAAAATACGGAAGATATTTGGGGAATGTCAGTTAGAGTTATAAGTACTGTTGTTGATATTTTAGCACCGTATTTAGCTTACATTTTTAATGCTTGCGTCGAAGTAGGTGTTTTCCCCGACCTCATGAAAATCAGTAAAGTGGTGCCATTATTCAAATCAGGTTGTAAAAATAGTTTGAATAATTTTAGACCGGTATCCATCCTGCCCGTTTTCAGTAAAATCTTTGAAAAAATCATGTTAAGTCAAATGATTGTGCACTTTAACAGTAATAAATTATTTCATCAACAACAATATGGCTTCACAAAAGGCCGCAATACTACCGAAGCTGGTATTAGCCTCATTCAACAAATTTTTGGCGCTTGGGAAGAACATCATAATGCAGTAGGTGTTTTTTGCGATTTGTCTAAAGCATTTGATTGTGTAAATCATTCAACACTATTGCTAAAATTAAAACATTACGGTTTTACGCATGATAGTCTTGAAATGATGAAATCATACTTAGAAGGTAGAGTTCAAAAAGTAAATGTAAATGGCGAGTTATCTGCGGGTGGGAAAGTGAGCATTGGAGTGCCACAAGGATCTATATTGGGGCCGTTTCTCTTTCTTGTATATATAAATGACCTTCCATACATGGTGCAGAATATTGCTGGTATAGTCTTGTTTGCTGACGACACTTCACTGATATTTAAAATTAATAGGAAAGATAATAATATAGACGAAGTAAACTGTGTTCTTCAGAATGTGCTTCATTGGTTTACGATTAATAACTTAGTCTTAAACTCTAAAAAAACTAAATGCGTTAATTTTTGCCTCCCTAATGTACAAAGTAATCAATGTAATGTTATATTAGATAAAACGCAACTTGAGTTGGTAGAGAAAACTACTTTCTTAGGCGTTAATATAGATTCAAAAATTCAATGGGGCCCACATATTGAATCATTGGCTAGTAGGTTAAGTTCGGCTGCATTTGCCGTGTGGCGTATAAGGAGGCTAACGGATGTGAATACAGCTAGATTAGTTTATTATAGTTATTTTCATAGTATTATGTCATACGGCATCATACTATGGGGCAAGTGTGCTGATAGTGACATCATTTTCAAACTACAAAAGCGAGCTGTAAGAGCAATATATGGATTACGTCGACGTGATTCGCTCAAAGAATTGTTTAAAGAAATTGATGTATTGACTTTCTCAAGTCAATATATATTTGATAATATTATGTATGTCAGAAAGCATATTACCCAATTTGCTAAAAATACTGATATTCATAATGTCAATTTAAGAAACAAAAATAAACTGGTAACACCGTTGTTCAGACTAAGTAAAGTAAATTCATCTTTCATGGGTAACTGTATAAGATTTTATAATCATATTCCTGAATGTATTATTAATTTGCCTGAATTACAATTTAAAGATAAGGTGAAAACAACTTTAATGAAAAAAGCGTATTATAAAATTGATGAATATATCAATGACAAAAATGTATGGTGTTTTACTAGCTCTTCGAAATAGGAAGTTATTTATAAATTTACAATTTTGTTAATTGGGTGAGGATGATTTGATGCTTAATAGTCATTGAATAACAAATATTTTTTTAATGTGTACGGCATTGGCAGCGCATGCTCACTTAAAAGTCTGCCTGGTGGTGGCATGGGGGTCGGGTCGTTCTCTTCCCTCAAATATGGTTGAATTGGACGATGGCTGGGCCCTGCGTCATGCTCGTGAACGGGTGCTGCCTTGGTGGACTGGCCTGCTTTTGCTATGCCATTATTTATGTTTTTAAATTTATTTTTATTTTTAGTTATCTTGACCGATTTGTAGAGGTTCACATCATATTCCAATCAAGACAGGCTCACTCAAATTAAATTGACAAATGTATCAATGCAATGTAATCATATTTAAATGTACCTGTGGGTTTCTTGCCGTTTCTTTTTCCCACAGATGGTCATTTTCCTAACTGAAGCGGCATACTGACAGACAGACGACATTCTTTTCACTTATTTGTTCCGAGCTCAGGGGGCGACGCGGGTAGGCCGGCTGGTGCGTGCGGGTGTGAGCGCCGGCGGGCTGGCTGGGGCCGGGCGCGCGCCGCACATGATTCGCCTAGGCGGTTATGTGCGTGGCGCGTATCGGTGGCCGGTGTCTCGCCGGGGTAAGCCCTCGCGCGCGCTGATCGGTCTGCATGCGTCGCCCCCTACCTGGATGAGCTCGCTTAACTTCCCTTTGTTTTCCGTTAGATTTTTGACTTTTGAAAAGAGATTAATTAACGTAATCCTAATTCAATAAATACTTTTTCATTTTCATTTTCATTTTCAAAATGATGTACAGAACGAACTATGTGAGACTAATAGTTCATTCACAATCTTAAAAAAACGAGGAGAACGTAAAAATGTATTTTTGAAAAATAAAGTATTTATTAAGGTAGGAATAACAATTATACATATTATGAATACTAATCTGACATAATACAAATAACAAAACTTAATAAAACAATCACTAATTTTGTCCAAGGTAAACGGTATTAGAACTATTAGGAATGCTGCTCAGAAGGCTGGCCGTATTGTCCCCCGTCCGAAGTGGAAGTCAGCCCTATGGGTCTTTAGTAATATCGACCAAGCGAAATAGGGAGTGTGCGCATGGACACTAGAATTCAAGGGTTTCCACACCAAACGGCGTAAATATGTGGTTTCCACCAACACTTGCGCCGTTTGACACTTTCAGTTGAGACGGTATCGGGCCGTTACTGGAAGATGGAACTGTGCAAGGGTATCGCTACACGTGGTGTCCCTGACCAAACGTCGTCCCAGCTCCTAGGGCGGGAGTGTCATCCCTTCGGGCCTCTTACCGTCATCACGGGCCAAACCACCTGGCTCAAGCTTAGCGGGTGCTCCAGCGGAGGTGAAGGCCCGGCGGATGATATAGTGCGTAACGCGGTCGAGAAGTGTCCCAATATTTTTAGAAGACATTGTCTGAAGTTAGAGACCCGATTTACACTCGCCAGCAGCCAGCAAACGGGCACGCTCTGCAGAGTTGGTTGGTGCGCTTAAAAGATTGTTTCGCACCAATTTGCAGCGAGGCTCGCCCCATAGCCGCTGGGCTGGGCTGGAAATTTTTCGGGAGCTCGACCTCGTGCCACAGGCATTTATTTGGCGTCGATAGAATTCGCCGTAATAATAGTTCCTAGTTTAGATAATAACTTCTACACTGGATACTGTGAACTATGCACCGAGGACAGAAAAGCTGACAGGGACACATCTGAAACTTTCCTAACGCCTAGACCTCCATATCCATCTGTTTCCAAGATTTATGTTAAGAATTAAAATATAAGAATATGTTTCACTGTATTGTTGACAACACCGCAAAACACAACCATAGAATTGGAATTTTTTCTTTAATGAAGTCCGAGAGGGATTAATCAAAACTACCTCGAAAGAAGGAAGGAAGCCACGCCTTGTCGACGACATTGTAATAGCAATAGCGTCAAAAGCTGCAGAAATGGTACCAGCCCTCGGACAGCATACCAATCACCCTCAAATCGCGCATGAGGAGCTGTAAATCCTGTAAATCCGTGTTCGCATCCCCTCGTAGGATCCCGTGTTCTAAGTAGGTCGTACTACCACACGTTAAATTTAGAATTTAGCTTCTCGAGAGTCGCCTATTGCTGGCAGCAGACTACTGATTGCAAGAGGTAGCCTTTGTATATAAGATTGCTCGGCTTTTTGTAGCATTGCCTCATCAACTTATAAGCGGCCGGCAGCTTAGATCGTATTTGACCAAGCAAAGCGCCTCTATCGACGGAGTTGAATTAATTTCTACGTCACCCTTCAGTACGACTTCAACCCTATTTTGGAGGAATGTTCTCACGGCGTGGACGGCGGCTTCGCAGTCACCTTTAGATCCAAAGTCTAGCTGGATATGCTGGAAGTAATTTGCTGGGCTGGGGGGTGGAAAACCAGCGTCGGCAGGTAGTCCCTACCGCAATAGGACGAATGAAACCATATTTTTTTTAGTTTTAGGCGCCATACTTGGCGCGTACTTACTAAGGACTGTTCTACCTAGCCTGCTAGTGGTGTCGAGAATTCGTTTATAGAGTATTGTTCCTTGAAGGCCCTAATGTCGTCGTCGTATGAATGTAGATACAACATTAAAGCCAAGTAATGTCAAAAAAATACATTATTACGATTTCAATAGAACTCGGTAGAATGTCAGTAACCCATTGTAAAACTAAGCAACTTCAAACTAACATACAAACGGCCCTGGGTTCAGTTATTGAATCGCTCGCTTCTATTCGAACGATTTACAATGTTGAATATCGACGTGAAAAATTCAATATTTTTAGGCAACACCGAAAGAGGGGGCCGAAGTATGGGCAAAAAAAGGGAAAAAAATGACATTTTTCATAAGGAAAATTAAGATTGAAAATCGTTCGAATCAAAGCAAGCAATTCATTGGCGAAGTTGACAAATATCTTCCACTGGATCCTGAGACTGATAGAACGGTCTCGGAAGCTGATTGGCACATTGTGATGGTATTTTATTATTATTAAAACGTAATTTCTAACAAGCATAGCATAAGTACTTTGGTACCATTCACACAAATAAGTATTCACAGAATTCTTCAACAAACCATTTTCAAGATTGTAAGTAAACTATTAGTCTCACTTAGTTCGTTTTCTACTTCAATGAAAGTAAATTAAATGTACTACAACTTTCTTTTAGTTACTTTTATCATAGGACTAGCGATTTTATCAATAATTTGCTCGGGACGGGAGCAAAACTTAAAATTGTAAATTTTCCGGAAAAATTATCGACTTTGAAGAGTCATAACTTGGTCACTGTACATTTTGTAGAGCTGCGTTTGAGCTTAAATAGTGGCAAATATAATGAACTTTAAAAGCCATTCAGCTTCATTGGTCGAAAAATGCATAGCTTTTTATTTTTAGACCAGAAAGTGAAAAATGTCCGAAAATTTCGCAGTTTTTCACGTATTACGCAGGGAGCACAATTTTTTTTTGCTTGCAAAATGTAGTTTTACACTCTCTTAAGGGGTCCAAATAACATACCAAAAATGCAGCGTTACATCGCGCTTTGCGTTTTAGGGCCATTTTTTTGTAAGATTTGACTGGCCTAATATAAGTAATAAACTGCATGCGTCTATTTAAGGTGGAGGTGGAGTGGAGTCTACTTGTTCAAAAACATTCAAAAGGCCTTTCAACCTCTGAAAGATTCCTGAATGTTGTGTAGGTATGGAGCCATGCCGCTGCTGTTTATTCTTAGTCTAGGCATAGCCATGATCTGCATATCTATAGGGAAAATGGTATAAGCAACAAGCAAGCAGCAAGAGGAAGGAGTCTAGCAACATATTGCTGAGCAGTATTTTTCATGCAGACTAAATTGTCTGACGCTCCCTTTACTTAACTCTATCAATGAAAGTTAAACAAGAATAATCCATACAAGTATTATGTTATATTGCTTCACCTATCCGCTATCTTATCAATTCTCTATTATCTTAAATCAAATCAAATATACACTTCTTTATGGAACATCTTACCTAGATGAAACACATACCATTGTAATCTACTGTTTTCATTACTCACAGACCACAGGCACTTCACCGTTGTTCAATCTCCATTCCTTCCATTTCTTTCTTCAGCCATTCTTTTTCACATTTAGGCAACATCTTTTACATTTTTTAACATTTTATTAGACAAATAGACATGTCAGAGGGACTTTGTTTTAATAATTTTTAGTGATACGCACCTAATATGGCAGCGAATAGGGCTTCGTATGCTCCGGACGTAACTATAATTTCATTCTGAGGGTCGATTGTTCGTCCTATTATTGGAGAGTACAGTTTTGATAAACCTTGAACTAGTTTCGGATGGCCCTGGAAAATATTCATTTATGTTAAAAAGCTCTGTTGCCTATATATAAGCTCTGTTGCCGACAATTCTCTGACTTCTATGATTAAAATTGTAACTTTTGCGATCCCGTATCATTTCATTCATGAGTTCAGTTGCTAACAAAGTTTAATTGCTATAAACTAAAACTATTATTGAAATCAATCATACATCATCGCAAAAGTAACAATTTAAATAACTGAAGTTAAGGAATTGTTGGCAACAGAGTTATGTAATTAGCCTACTGGTATCATCATATCAGTCGACATTTCTGCATGCATATACATATTTAAACATAAAAGTCACAAAATATACTTACAAAACCTCTGGTGTATTGATGAACCAATGGATTATCGCTGTTTGCAACTTTGGTTAGTGCTGATGTGACACTCTTCGGGGGAAAGTAATCAGCGAAGCCCTGGCCGAGGTTAACTGGTGGTTTATGGTCCAATACCAGTTGAATATACTCCACCCTATAAAAGAAATAAGTAAGGTTGTGAGTTGCATTTAATATTTGGTGACCATTTGCATTTGGTATTTGGGCTACCCTAACACTTCATACTATTTGGCTAAATAGTTACTCACTATACGGCAACATACTAAACAAATAAAGATTGCAAGAAAACAATGATAAGAACACTAGGTCCTCATCCCTAGAAAACAGAAAAAATATACCTACTAATAAGAAAAAAGAACTTCAGCCTGCCACCAAGTGGGATGGAGGTCAAATGCCTGGCTACTAGTAATTAATAATAAAAAAATTATGTAAGAAAAATGGAAAAGTTTACTAGTAGTTGAACTCTAATTCTTTCAGATTTGCCTACCCTTGCATTATACTTTATTCTAAAACAACTTTTTTACTTACATTATGCGTTGGTTTTATAGTTAGAACTACCAACATAACTTCGGAAATACCTAGTATTCGACGCGGAAATTATTACAGTGTTTGGTACAGGTATTGAAATAAAAATGTAACGAACCACACACTCTTCTCGCCGGGTCCATACCGCTTCGGCAATGGATACTTATCCGCAGAGGGATTGCAAGCCATGTTAGGATCTGTAGTTGTACTCTGGTTCCGCAAGAACTCAAACACGCGTTGCACTGCGCAGGCACCGTTCCGCGTACTCACAGGAAACACACTTCTGCACAAAAACATTATCTACAGCTACAATAAAACGCCGAAGAACATAAATGTAACTAGAACAAAACCCTTGAGACAGGTCAAACTGATATCACATGACTATGTAAAGCGAATCAGAGCATGATATGACAAAACAGTAATAAAGTAGTTTGAGTAAATATAATAATACAAAATAAAATAATATATGGAAATGAAGGAGTAAAGAAAGCAAATACCTACCTCTGCAACTGTCAACAACAATCAACGTCAAGTCTACTGTCAGCTGTCAACCAACAGCTGACTGCTGTCAGTATATGGAGGTAATATAGTAGTTAGTTCTGGACCATTTTTCAGAGGAGGTAAGACTTCCGAAACTGTGGAGCGGTGAGAATAATAATGATAAAAATACACTTAGACGTTTATAGTTTGTGAAATATAGCTGTGACCGGTAATATCAATGAGCGGTTTTCCAATAGGTATCTAAAGCATTCCTAACCACTCACTAGATGGCGCCCCGACAATTTTGGTTATTGATAATCGCTTGAAATAGGTTCTTAGCAAACAGGATATAAACACTAGGTACGTTGTATTGGATAATATTGTATTTGTCAATAGTTTTCAACCATTTTAGAGGTTATAATACTAATGGAACCTAGTGCCAACTTCTATACATATTTCTTTTTACACTTCGTTCAACCTTTAACAGTTATGTTTTTATTAATAAACATTTTATTTTTAAGTTTAGTATTATTTGGCTGCATGAAATCCATGAAGTTATAGATAAAAGGTATGGAGACCACACTTCGAATACCTACTTGAAGCATATCTATGTGTTTCCATTTCGCTCTATGTGGGCAGGCCCTCTCTTTCTAAATAGGGTATCCTTCATTTTAATTTTCCTGGGACAAAAAGAGAAGTCCGACCACAGAGAGTAAGATAGAGTTATGTAGGTATTTGACTCAAGCGGTTGTTCCTAGTGAGGACTCCATTTTTATCTATACCTTCATGATGAAATCACTGCCACCATCATACAGATTATAAAAAGATTACCAAAATTGTAGGAGCGCCATCTATTGATGCTTTTTGAAACCAACTATCAATACCTACTGGAAAACTCCTCATTGGGGCCCTCTGCGTTATTGCGATTGGTCCCATAGGAGAACGATGGAACGGCCGTTAAACTTTTCCCCCTTAATATTTATGGAAATCTACAAGTAAACAAAACTGATTAAATATTGAAGACGTCCCGTCTGTATCTGTACGATAAACTTTTTGGACGTCTTCATTATTTAAATTAAGTTGGTTACTTGTCGATTTAAATCAATCGTCATGTTTCCCAAAACTTGACTTTTTATCTCACCATAATCATCCTGATACGGAGCGGTCAGTCCCGGCTTCTGCTAGGATCCGCTTTCCAACTCATTCTCCTCCATTTCGCCCGGTCTTTGGCATATTCGCGTCGTAAGCCATTGGCTCTCGCATCGGACTCGACGATGTCAATCCATCGCTTCTTGGGACTTACGCGGGACCTATTTCCTGATACTGGAAGGTATAGGCACCTATTTTCCGCGTATCCCTGGGGCTTAAGCAACCGCGAAGTGAAGTCCCGGAAGCTTCTTCAATCTTATTCACGATATATTTCAAGCCAAGACTGCCAGGCATCAAGCCGCATAGCGCTATATATGCACCGTATTATTATAATTTTGTCGGCGTGGAATTCGCGGGCGTGCTTCGTCAGAGCCAGCCTGGCCGTAAAGCATCACAGACCTAATATTTGAATTTATCTGTTCTATTCATTCGTTCATTGGCTCCCACACAGATGAAGTGTCGTTATTAATATTTGCACTCACACATCGAAATCAACTAACTAAGTAGTGGGGCGCGTCATCTTAGACTAGACGAGCTCTACCTCGATGTAGGTAGATAGATACTAGGGGTCGCAATATCGGCAGTCGCAATATTCCATTTGCAGCATACCGAAGCCCTGGTGCTGGAACTTCGTTGGGTCTCTGGCGTTCACCTGTTCACCAATTATATTTCCTGTTAGTAATCAATCATAGGATGTTAATTCTCATATTACTAAAGTTTAATTTGGTTTAAAATTTCAATGAATTCTATCTGTCAGATACTTATACTAACCTGTACAACAGACCCATAAACATGAAGCTCCCTAACGATACTGCATTGTTTGAAATTGGCTCCCGGCCCAGGCATCAGTTCAGACCTATAAGTGGCCGAGGCACACTTTCAAAGCCCTAAAAGTCCCTCTAAAATGTCCTGATCACCATTGGCTGTGTATTCCCTTCGAATTAGTTCCACCTGAAAATACACATTGAACATTTTTCATATTTCATTTATAGCAAAATTACCAATCCTTAGTTTAGACTTATATAAACTGTAAGTATGCTTTAGCAATCACTCATGACAGATTATAAAAATTAGTTGTGTAGTTTAAAACCGCAACAGACCAAAAGGCACTTTTGTTTCAAAATTTTTCTTTTTAGAGCTTGTACATTTATTTATTTCAGTTTAATACATATCAACTTACCTCATAAGGCCTAACTCTGTTATGTATCTCTTGAATGCCAACTTCCCTTGTCCTGACATCTCTGCAGTCCGTACCCAGATCAGCCATTCTGGCCAGCGCCAACTCTCTCAAGTTGCCATGCTCTACTCCAGATGATACAAGGGGCATGGGTATGTCACGTTGTACTCTAAAACATAAATTTATTGTTGACACATGGTACACCATTTCTTCAGAAATGTCTGCCTGAAATCTCTTTTCTTTACATAAAAGAACCTAACCGGTTTGCCTTGGATTCAACATACGTGTACACCCTTGTCCATGGAGGAACCAGTGCTAGGACCTTAGCAATGAGATCCACAAGTGTAGAGGGTGGATAAGTCTTGTATCTTCCAGCTTTCCACAGCTAATACAGACCTGTGCCTCTTATAACCAATGTTAGGTACATTTTAGACCATTTGCTCTGAACGCAGGATTTTCAATGAATTCAATAAATTGCTCAACATCCCTTTCAAATTCTATGTTTGGAAGATCTGGCATCATATGAGCAACAATCTGCGAAAGTATAGACAGAAATCGTTTATATCATAAATAATAGATTACTGCAGATGAAAATATGTCATTTTTTAAAATCAACTAACTTTATATCCAGCATCTTTAGCCAAATTAAAGTTTTTACAGGCAGCTTTTACTGTATGACCCCTATTTGTGTCTCGGGAAATACCTTCATAAACAGATTGGACACCAATTTCCAAAAAACATTTAAAAAAAAAATGATTGATGGTTCTTAGCGTTGTTTAATTAAAATCGGTTCCGTAGTTAGGAAAATATTTGAGTATATTATGTAAAATTGGTCAGGGGTTGTCCAACTCTTTCTGTTGAAAGTTAGTTGTTTTATATAATACTAGTGTACCCGGCGCGACTTCTTACGCGTAGCGTTCTAACCCTACACCACCCTACCCCTAGTTCTACCCTACCCTACACCAACCCTACATCGTGAGGACACAACTAAAAAATTCAAATTACACAGCAGCTGCACTGTCTTTCAGGCGGAACTGCTCGCAATACTCAAGGCTTGCGAGTGGGTGCAGGAAAGACAATTGAATGAGGTTATGATCCTCACCGACTCCATGTCGTCTGTCATGGCCATTGGAGACAGGAACAACGTGCACCCGTTGGTGTCCTCTATTCACCGACATGTCCACAATCGCACAAGAACAGGTAGGCTGGAGATAGCCTGGGTAAAAGGCCACACCGGTATAGCGGGCAACGAAGCTGCTGACCGAGCTGCTAATAGCGCCGCTGTTCTCCACAAGACACAGGATTATCTCTGCTTCCCTATTTCCTATGTGAAACACAAGGCGAAGCTTCGTAGCCGTGAAACCTGGCAGCGCCGGTACATGAGCGCGGAACAAGGCTCGCACACCATACGCATTCTCCCAAGTCTAGATGCCATAAATGCCCTGTGGAACCAAACCTGTGTAAACATTCACTTTACACAGATCCTAACTGGACACAGTTTCCACAAGGCCTATCTCAAAAGATTAAAAATTACAGATAATGACGTCTGTCCTTGTGACGACTCCACCTGCCAGACCCTTGAACAGCTTATTGAAAACTGCCCAATTTTTGGCCGAGACCGATACGACTACACCGAGGGAGGGGTTGCCGTAGTCTGGGAATAAAAACTCCATTCGAGACTGAATCTTTAAAGAAAAAACGCAACATTGACTTTTTTATACACTAGGTACACTAGTCACATAATTAAAACTATTAGATTAATAAATGGAACATTGTGTTTTTTTTAAATTGTTATTAGTGACTTCGCTGGTCCTAAATATTTGAAAAAAAAAGAGATACAATAAACGAGGAAAAAAAATTATGGACAACAGCCCAATACTTAGCTCAAGTACCTTAGGTGCATGATATGTTATTTAACGTTAAATGTATAATATATATTTAATCTTGTTATAGCTTTAAGAAACCTGTGCACAACGGGTGTATGTTGTACACAGGTACCCTCACCTTAACCCACGCTCCCGTTCGCGAACTCAGTTCACCACAACAACTAGATAAAACATAACTAGATAATGATAGAAAATCTATCCGAAGACTATGATTTATTGATTGATTAGGAGTACCTGGCGGTTAGGCGTCCGTGTTTTACACAGAACCCGAACGGCCCTTTCGAATTGACCCGAACGGCCCTTTTTTTTTATATTTATGTCATTCGGCAGGCAAACAGGCAAGCGGGCCACCTGATGAAAAGTGGTCACCACTGCCTATAGACATTAGCAACACCAAGAGTGTCGCCAATGCGTTGCCCACCTCTATAACACGTTGCTCGGGCAGCAAACAGGCAAATGCGTGGAGTGCCACTGCCAAAGCCACGGCTCCCCAAATCCCCACCCCATGGAGTACTAGCAACCTTACACACCGGCAGACACACAATAATATTTAAAAGAGTATTATTAGCTGCGATATTCTGTAAGGTGGAGGTACTTCCCCAGTCGGGCGGCTCCAAATCGAACGAGATACTCCGCTATGCCCTACATCTCTTAAAATAATTACAATAAAATAAACAACAATAAGGAACCTCAATACAAGCGGATGAAATAAATAAGATAGTTTACTAATGGACGACCTGAGTGGTTCAATGGTCAACATGCCAGTCAGCCACGCAAGAGGTCTTGGGTTCGATTCCCGGCCAGGCCGAAATTTAAATGACAAATTTTAATTTCTGTTACGGGTCTGGGTGTTCAATGGATAATAAGTATGTATTTAAAATAGATTATCAGTTACCTAGCACCCATAGTACAAGCTTTGCTTAGTTTGGGGCTAGATGGCGCTGTGTAAATTTGTCCACTATTATTTATTTATTTATTTATAGCAGAATTTCATTGAAATATTATGATTTTGATTTTCCCCCATAATAAATATTGTGGCCCCCCTTAACAATGTGGCCGAATAGTCGGCTTTCCCGACCAGTCGGCAAATCTCTACAAAAAACCTATTGTCGTATAAAATCCTCTAACTATTTAAGTCTGACTTTTTTGCGATCTACGCGACCAATAGTTAATAATTACCTAACAGCGCCAAATCTAGTGGCAGGGAAGTCATCGCGATCATCACGCGTCGTTCAGTATGTTGTATGTAGTATGTTAGAGATTATGTAAAAAATGGTACATAAGAGTTGTTTAACCAACTTGTAAGTTAAATGATAAATTACCTACATTCCGATTCCGTACACAGTTTTTCACCTCAGACATTTTTGGTTTACTCGTTACATAGTTAAATAAGTACTTCTTTACAATAGATTTGGAGCGACTTATCTACAAAATTAGAAACCTTCTAACTATTGAAATGAGAGTAAAAGAGTAACATCTTAGTTGGTACTTAAGTAGGTATAGTATGATTAGGCATTACATTACTTTTATCATAAACCAGAGGTAAAATAACTATAAACGGACTGTATCTATGCCTGTTGACTGAATGGGCTATGAATGGGCCTGGTGACTACCTATTTGACCATGTTTATACTATATTCTATGTACTATACCTATTAATTTAATAGACTAACACCCGGTTTCTGAAACGCTTGTCAACGCAAAAATCACGTAACAGCTTGTTAAACTCTGATTAAATGCAGTTTGGGTTTCTGAAAGGGCCAATTGACGGCTTGTTAACAGCTTGTCAACGGATTGTCAAATCTCCAATTAACGGCTGATTAATGTAATTTTGGGTTTCCGGAAAGCTTTTTCTCATGTTAACTGTATGTTATCGCCTTGTTATTTTAATTAACGAAAATCGACCAATTAACCGATTGTCAAAAGAAATTATATCCGATTTTCTTGGTCTAGGTCTTGGTCCTGGCCCTGGTCCAGGTCCTAGTTTTGGTCCAAGGCAAAGTTCAGGTCTAGGGTCCAGGTTCTGGTCCAGGATCATGACCAAAACTGCAACCTTGATCACAATTTGAGCTTGAACCAGAACCAGGACCTAGACCAGTGCCAGCACATAGACCATAAATATTAGCTGGACCAGGACCTGAACCACGGATATGTCAGGGTCCAGGGCCTGGACCTGAACTAGGAGCTGGTCTGGGGCCAGGGCCTGAACCTGAACCAGGAGCTGGTGCGGGGCCAGTACCTAGACCTGAACCAGGACCTGGTCCGAAGCCGTGGGAGGACTGTATTCAGCAGTGGACCGGGACTCACCTAACTGCCTAAAGATGATGATGATGGGATTACTGATTCACTGGAACCCTGACCCTATAACATAAATATTGTTATAATTTCTCTTTTCTCGCTCTGTATATATTTTTTTATATTATATTCGATTTTACACGAAAACTATACAATCGCTATCAGTTTCATCTAAAAGTTGAATATCCCACCACTATCAAAAGGCCGCTAGGGACCGAGACAAATCAATGCGTTAGACAGAAACAAAACATATATGAGTGAATGAATGTGACTGATTTTAGCAGGGGTAGCCAGACGAAAAAATTGATCTCTTGTTAATGGTCGATTAGCTAACAATAGATTGATTGGCCTTTCAGAAACCCACGGTGATTTAACAGCTTGTTAAATGTGACAGTCTGTTAGCTAATCAATGATTTGACAAGCGTTTCAGAAACCGGGTGTTAACAAATCGTTTAGGGATGCTGAGGTCGGTTTATACTTAACAGTATATTTTCTCCAGCCTTCAGACAGTTTCATTGAATGTAAGCCTTCAGTTTTAGACTTCTCATTATCTGATTCATGACTTCTTCATTTTCAGAGTCCTTACTTGTTGACATGTCGGAGGCTAAAGTATGATCATCGATTGTTAAAAACTGTCGGGAAACGGATATTGTGCGGGTTTGATTACTTTTGAATATTTTAAGATTCATCAAGTTGTCATTTTACATTTTCTATAATACGTACTGGAGGGTCTGTACAGTTTTTTATCTTTGGCCATTGTTAATTAACAAGTAACATCTTTTTTTTAAAACAAAAGGACCAGCGTTTCAAATACGTCCTAGATCACCAATAAACGGCCACTATGACCAACATAAATTAACTTCCAGGTCACCACCGTCAACTCTGACTTACTAGTCGGATTTCCGAGTTACACGGACTTTCAAGTTAACATAAGATGATCTGTTGGTATCTTAAATGTTTTGAAAGTATTATTTACTAGCAGCCGCCCGGTTTCGCACGGGTACCACTACGGGTACACGGGTTACTTTCAAGCGAAAATTATTCGATTCCGCACACGACCGCTGCGTAGGGAGCCGACCGCGAGAGTGAGCCGCGCGGCACTTTATTTCTTGACATTGACTCCCCTCCCGTACCCCGTGCTGCCTAGATAGCCGAGCGGACTGAGCGGCAAACACGCGACTTTTTCTAATATTCACATTTTTAAACTCGTGATATCTTTCGAATGGAATGTCTGAATTGAATAATTCAAAAAGTTATATAAAGGCATTGAAGCAGTCGTGAATATGAAGTAATTAATTTTGATAAGGATTAATACTAAGGTACAAATAAAGAGCGTTAATTAATTAAATTTTGAAAATAAAAGAAGACTTATTGTGACATAACTATAATAGTTAGACATATACTGTCGCAACACTTTTTGTAGATAATGATATGTTCTGCAAAGTCGTAGTACATTATTTTGTTCTATCAACAATAGTTTTCGCAGCACACGCGATGTAAGGAATTTTTTAGATATTTTTTATTGGAGTTTTATTAATGATCCGTATTTTTTAGAAAATATAATATAGCCTATGTCACCCGGGGATAGTGTAGCTTCCCATCGTAACTTTAAAATCGTTTACTAAGAAAAAATTACGTCATAATTACTTAAAATTAACCTATAAGTCATAGCGACCTATCGGTCTACATTTTAAGTCAATTCTACCAGATTTTCCGACCTTTTTTCAACCATAAAGTAAGTTAACTTTGTGGTGTGTCGCTTAAGTAAAAATTACGTAGGTAAAGAGGTAACCTATATTTTAACTTTATATTAAAAATGTGGTTATAGTCGATATATTTGGTGAATGGGACGTTAATTTTACTTAAAGAGGTAATTTAGTCTTAAGACCAGTAAAAAATTCTTATTATGTTTGCTGGGATACATCCATACGTGCAAACGTTAATGTTATACGTTATGCGGCTTGATGCCTGGCAGTCTTGGCTTCAGATATGTTGCGAATAAGATTGAAGAAGCTCTCGGGACTTCGCTTCGCTTCGGGTTGCGTAAGCCCCAGGGATACGTGGGAAGTAGGTGCCTATATCTTCCGGTATCAGGAAATAGGTCTCGCGTAAGTCTCAAGAAGCGATGGATTGACATCGTCGAGTCGGATGCGAGAGCCAATGGCTTACGACGCGAGTATGCCAAAGACCGAGCGAAATGGAGGTGAATGAGTTGGAAAGCGGACCCTAGCAGAAGCCGGGACTGACCGCTTCGTATAAGGATGATGGTGGTAAGATAAACAGTCAAGCGACTTGGGAAACATGAAGATTGATTTAAATCGACAAGTAACCAACTTTATTTGAATAAAGTAGACGTCCAAAAAGTTTAGTATTTGTCGTACAGATACAGAGAAGTCTTCAATATTCAATCAGTTTTGCTTACTTGTTGATTTCTATCAATATTAGGGGAAAACGGTCAGCGGCCGTTTCATCGTTCTCCGATGGGACCAATCGCAAAAACGCAGAGGGCCCCAATTGATATTACCGGTCACAGCTATATTTCACAAACATCAAAGTATATGTGTATTTTTATCATTACTATTCTCACCACTTCACAGTTTCGGAAGTCTTACCTACTCTGAAAAATGGTCCAAAACGAATTACTATATTAATCAATCAATCAATTTTTAATGAATGAGGAATTTTCCAGTAGGTATTGATAGTTGGTTTCAAAAAGCATCAATAGATGGCGCTCCTACAATTTTGGTAATCTTTTTTTAATCTGTATGATGGTTGCAGTGATTTCATGCAGCCAACTAATGCTAAACTTAAAATTAAAATGTTTATTAATATAACCATAACTGTTAAAGGTTAAACGAAGTGTAAAAAGAAACATTTATAGAAGTTGGCACTATGTTCCATTATTATTACAACCTCTAAAATGGTTGAAAACTATTGACAAATACAATATTATCCAATACAACGTACCCAGTGTTTATATCCTGTTTGCTAAGAACCTATTTCAAGCGATTATCAATTACCAAAATTGTCGGGGCGCCATCTAGTGAGTGGTTAGGAATGCTTTAGATACCTATTGGTAAACTGCTCATTGGCAAAGGGTCGTTCAACAGCTTGATAACCATTATTGCCAGTGTCAAAGTGCAAGGAAAACACTAAAAAAGTTTGACCGGTTTGAGAGAAAAAAAGAAAAAAAGAAAGAAAAAGTCAACATTACCCATCTGTGGCATTGACTAAAGCCACGAGAAAAATATATAATTTGGGTAACATGCAAAATATGCTGTGTAGAGACATCACCGGACGTCGCAAAACATAAATGTTAAATTTTATTAGAGTTCTATATTATAAGAACAAATATATTTACAGATTAAACGAATTAATGGAGCATTTGTATGAATAAGTAACGATTTAATGTTAGTTGGCCTTGGTACTTTAGAAGGAAGCAGGTCATAAAGGGAAACAGATTGTAATGGGCAGTTGAAAAGGATGTGATCTTCGGTTCCAATATCCGTGCCACAATCACAGACAGGGGAAGAGCGGATGCCAAATTGATGCAGACGCACAGGGGAACACGTATGACCTAGTCGAAGTCTACAGACAACCGAAGTGGCCCTTTTATCAACCTTTTGGTAGTTAAAAAACTAGGTCTTGCTGGAATATTTGGTTGGATATCGCCATAGTGCCTGCCCTTAAACTGCATAGAACGCGTCCAATCCGTCAACCAAGCCGAAATTAAATCAGTCTTAGCTGAAGAACTGAGGTCATGTGGGGATAAGTAGTAATGATTACGTAACCCTAAATTAACCGCCCCTTAGCAAAACGATCCACTGTCTCATTGCCCTGGATGCCATAATGACTTGGGATCCAGGCCAATGTCACGTCGAAACCAGCAGAGTAACAGTCGAATAGATAATTTATTTGTGTCAGCAATGTACCATAATAATCCCTGTTCTATAAAAATACAATAATACAAAGTTATCAATACAATGTCAAAACTTAATACTAATTTTAACAATATATCTATGTCAGCCAAATAACCCACCCCTGACCGCTCCCGGTGCAAAGGTGCCCATCACACTCGCTGCATTACCGCGTTGAATCGCAATGGCCAACCTCTGCACCAAGGACGACCTGGAGCGGGAGTCACCCGTGATATCTCCGAGCCTACGGCCTATTTCCCCCACAAAGCTCTCTGCGCTCCAACAGCCCAAGGTCTCCACGGCCACCGGCACAAAATGGTAGTGCTGCTCCAAGAAAGCGTACTTGATTCTCTTTTTAGAACTGGCGTCCTCGGCAGCGGCGGATGGAGAGTGAACGGTGCGATTCAGGTGGCTGGCGGCAACAGTGCTGACGCAAGTAGCGTCCCAAATTAAGCACTTGCCATTCTTCCAGGGCACCAGAGTCAACCCGTCCGGCCTCTTGCCATCGGATCTACTCAGATCCGGAGGCTCAAGCACACAAGGGACGTTCGCCCATATCAGGGCTCTACGGACTATGTCATAGGGGCATGGTGTCGCGGAAACCTCCCAGTGCAGCGACGACAACTCAGTGCGTGATGGCCATTGGCTTCCACCATGGAACCGCAGGTGCATACGTGGGGTTCCCACACCTTGCAGCCCAGACGGAGAGCCACCGCCACACGCAGAGAGTCGCTGTCGAGTAAGGTGCCCAGGTGAGGCGAAGGCACCGCCTATAACCACGCCCCGGATTCTGGTTGTGACACAGCCCGCAGTCTAGCCTTATCGACTCCCGAAGCACTCTCCAACAATTGCACAGTCGAATAGAGATTGTCTAATGTCCAAAACTATAGGAAAATTCCTGAAGCAAAACGGATTAGATGAAATTGATTGTAAACAGCTAAGAGAGTCAGAGAAGATAACAGAATTGGTAATTTTATGTGACAAAATGTACCTAATAGACTCCAATATGGCGACAGCCTCACCAGTAAACACTGAAGCAATAGGCGGGCACTTAAAATTTAAAAGAATCTGTTATTTGGGTATCCAAACAGCAGCACCAACCTCCCTGTCGTTATTAAGTTTGGAAGCATCGGTGAAAATCTAAATATGTTTACTCCAATGGGAATGTACAATTTTTAAAAACAAGGCATTGGCGGCTGGATTATCCTTATCGATACCAATATTCAGTAATACTTGGGGTTAAAAAACTAGGGATTGAAATGTGACTGAGAAAAGAGGGTGCAGAGGTTTTTGGAAGCAAGGTTGCGGAAGGTCGGAAATTTTTTGGAAACTTTTTACTAGACAAGGAAAATCTTTGTAATACCAGTATCTATTACCTGGTATGATATTTATCAAGTCATGCAACTAAGGTAGGAGAGGATGAGAGGAGTTCTGGACCATTCTAAAAAGAAATCTGTCACTGAGAAACGAATGACGAAGGGATAAGGGTGGGTTTACAGCCTCGACTTGCAGGGCATTGGTTGGCGAAGATTTCATCGCACCTAAGATAATGCGCAAACACTTGTACTGCACTTTGTCTAAGTTAGATAAAGCAACTTTACTGCAGGGATCTAGTATAAACGATCCATAGTCAACCAGACTACGAATTATAGCATTATAAACCAGTTTTTGACAATAAGGATGAGCTCCCCACCAAACACCCGACAAACAACGCATGACGTTAACATTTTTTTCGCACTTTTGTATTATATAATTTAAATGCGGAACACTGGTCATTTTACTGTCAAAAAATAAACCCAGAAATTCTACTTTATTAGAAACAGGAATAGACTCACCAGAGTATATGATGTTAATATCGGGAATATTTCTTCTCCTAGTGAAAATAACGACACTAGATTTGGCAACAGATAAAGAAAATCCATGCTCCGTTAGCCAAATTTCCAGATATGATAAAGCCCGGTTAAGCCTAAGGCATGCTTCCTCTATTGAGCTGCAACATACATAAAGGTCTAGGTCATCAGCAAACTGGAGCAAATCGCAAATAGAAACTACGACCTGCTCCAAATCGTAAGTGTACAGGTTGAAAAGAAGGGGACTAAGGACATAACCTTGCGGAAGGCCCTTTCATAAACGCCTTGTGGGAAAAGGGTTGCCATTAGCACGCACTTGAATAGACCTGTCCATCAGAGCGTTGCAGATAAAATGAGTCAGCCTCTCAGGTATACCCAGCCTAAGCATTTTCTGCCTGAGTATAGGAAGCAAAACATTATCGTAAGCTGCGGATATATCCAGAAACACGCCTACTACAAATTCATTTCTAGAAAAAGCACGCCTAATATCTGTAGATAGTATGGATAGACTATTCATACAGCCCATTCCTCTACGGAATCCAAATTGTGAATGGGCCAATAAACCCTTGGCCTCTACAAACCACTCTAGACGTTTTTTCAACATGTGTTCCATAACCTTGGCAGGAGTAGGTGATAACGCAATAGGTCTCCATGATGATGCGTCAGCTGCATCCTTACCCGGTTTCAATTTGGGAATCACAAGTTGGTTTTTCCAGGATTGAGGAACACAACCCAGCTCAAAGACTTTGTTGGCAAGAGAAAGAAAGAGAAATTTTGTCACTTGACCCGCATTTGACAAAAAGGGGTAAGGGATGCCATCCAAGCCAGGGGAAGAATTAATAAGAGTTTGAAGAGAAATTGACAATTCAGCCAGAGAGAAGGGTTCATCAAATTGATGGGGAAATGTGAAGTTAGGGTAGGAAATGGGTAGGCAATCACGATTGGGAACAGAAGGAGGGGCCAACTTATTCATGAAGTCATGAATTCAAATGGAGAAATAATTTGAGCTCATACTATTTGACGCGAAGGAACATCTAAAAGCACAGATAGATTTCCACAGCTACCACGAAGGGGAACGAGGAGCGAGGTTCTCACAAAAACGGGTCCAAGCAGATCTTTTCTTCTTTTTAAAAAGACGTTTGGCTAACGCCGCAGTTCTTTTAAAGAGAAGAAAATTGTCGATTGTCATCGATTGACAATACGCCGCTTCCGCATCCTTACGACGCTTATGCATCTGCGTACACTCCTCATCCCACCAAGGAGGAGATGATTTAGACCCGGGGGGTTTCTTCAGAGGGAAATTAACATCAGCAGCATGGGTCAAAGAAATAATCAACTTATCGTAACATGAAAACAGGATATTATCGTTAACCGTTGGAATCCCCTGTACTTGTGAATCCGTATGCCTGGAAACTTTTTCCAATCTGCCTTCCCCAAACGATACTTAAGGAGAGGTGAAAACACCCTCTTAGGAGGGTTAAAACGATCCGGTGCAGTTATCAAAATAGGCATATGATCACTACCATGGGAATCCTTTAGGACCTCCCATGATAACAAAGACCTCAAATCAGGTGAGCATAAAGATAGATCCACTGCACTAGGATTTTGTCCAGGGTATGATCGACGAGTTGGGGAGCCATAATTTAATAAGCAGATATTAAGCTGGTCTATGATATATTACCTCCTGACTATATTACTACTGACAGCAGTCAGCTGTCGGTTGACATGACCTTGATTGTCGTTGACAGTCAGGGTTTGCAGAATGGGGGTTTTTTCCCCATTTTGGGGAAATTTCGAGATATGTGGGGAAATTTTTTAAAGTATTTTTCTGTGAAATGTATCGTTTTGGGGAAAAATAAAATAAAACTGCTTACTTTTTCTTTCATTTCACAAAGAGCTTTTCATACAAGTGTATCATTTTGGGGAAAATTTAATTGAGAACTGGGGCAATTTGTAAATACCTATCTGGCAACCCTGTTGCCAGTTGCAGAGGTAGGTATTTGCTTTCTTTTCTCCTCCATTTCCACACATTAATTTATTTTGTATTATTATATTTACTCAAACTATTTTATTACTGTTTTGTCATTTCATGCTCTGATTTGCAGACGCTTTACATAGTCATGTAATATCAGTTTGACCTGTCTCAAGTGTTTTTCTTCTAGTTAGATTTATGTTCTTCGGCGTTTTATTGTAGCTGTAGATAATGTTTAGGTGCAGAAGTGTGTTTCCTGTGAGTACGCGGAACGGTGCCTGCGCAGTGCAACGTGTGTTTGAGTTTGTGCGAAACAAGAGTACAACTACAGATCCTAACATGGCTTGCAATCCCTCTGAGAACAAGTATCCATTGCCGAAGCGGTATGGACCCGGCGAGAAGAGTGTGTGGTTCGTTACATTTTTATTTCAATGCCTGTACCAAATACTGTTATAATTTCCGCGTCAAATACTAGGTATTTCCGAAGTTCTGTTGGTACAGGTCGTACACTTTCACCTGCTGATTTATTAATGTTTTATAATGGAAGCATATTAATTTTATTACTTTATTTATAGTCTTTTACCCTATATTAAGTTTATTTTAATTTAAGTTTGCTATAAGTTTTATAGATTTCGCGAAAATCAGCCGGAAGTACCGTAACGGGCATAACTTTATTTTGCCTCTCACTTCCGGATGGCGCGACATTTTTACGATACTCTGCAAATTGCCCTTGTTTTATGAATAAAAATGGACGGTAACCTGTAGCCAAACTAATAAACCAATATCTACAATATTTATTAAATAAATCCAGGCGATAATATAAAATTTACGTAAATATTACTGTGTAACGGGTGTAACAGGCTTTTGAAACTAACGGGCGTAACGCGTACGAATACGAATCAAAATTTTGTCAAAAAACTTTAATTTCTAAACTATTTTAAATCACAAAACATACTAAATTAAATAGGTTCAAGTCTTGTAATTAAATGTTTATTTAACATTATATTAATGGTTTAATTTAAGAAATATAGATACTGTAATCCAAGTTGTAATATGTGCGAATACTCTAATTCTCGATACTTTTTAAATCTTTCTTTGGCTGAAGGCATAGTTTCGTAAATCTTGAATACCAACACTAAAATATAAGTCATTATGCAAAACGCCCAACATGTAGGGCCACAGGCCTTTCAGGCCTTTGACAGACAGACGGACGAACGTCACCGGAGGTTTAGCAAGTGTTTCCTTTTTTTACCTTTCGGATATGGAACCCTAAAATTGACCCTTCGCTGTCAATTCGCACTCAACATCAGTTGAAAGCTCATTTTATTGCACCCACAAAGTCTCACTTAAACAGTGTTACATCTGTTACGTAACGGTCGTAATGCAATTTCATTAGCGAAATTATCATAATTTACAAAGTCCAGTATAAAATCTAAGACATTGGCCATTTGTTTGCAAACATATCCTTACTTTCCCAAAGCCGTGAAGCTGGTAGTGCAATAAGTAAACTACAGATTAAACTTTTACCTCATTTCCGTAACGGGTGTAACATGCGATGTCCCTTATAAAAGGTTAAATAAACAAAGGAAACTTCTTAATTTACAGAAAATTTTACGTTTACCAAGCAGTTCATGTATCACTGTTAAAAAAGGCATTAAATTAGCGTTTAGTGTTGTCATTTCTAGTACCGAAATGTCAACCGCAAAATAAAGAACGGCCCGCCCCAAGCAGAAGGTCCACTGGAAACAATGCGCCATTTCCGTCACACACACATTGACGTTACGTTTACATGCATTCTTAAGCAGTTTCAAGCAGTGCTCGGTCGCGATTCTTAACGCGAGAATTCGTTGTAGTGTCGACTTAAATTGAATATTATTTAATAAAACGATATTATTTTTGATAAAATAAAAGTACTTGTACGTAACTAAGATAACTGACACAAGCAACGCACGCAAAGTCCAAGAACTGATGGAACTCCATTTCAGACTTTGAGGCTAGTCGAACTTCAGCACCGCTGCATGTTCTAAAGCCGATGGTGAAGCGAGGTTGATCAAGGTCTTCCGCTAAAGACCCTAGGACTAGTTGAACAGTTTCAGGCACCACGTGACAGTTTATAACGGAATAAGAAACAGTAATGGCCACCTTATGGTTTCTAGAAATGTCTGTCTAGTTTAATATAAAAAAAATCGCTGACCACCTTCCTGCTCCATCATCAGATCAACTAACTAATACCATAATATTGCATTTTCCTCAATTTACATATGTATGAAATTTTCAAATCAATTTATTACTGGGAAGTGGGTCAAATCCCAGTCAGGAAAAGATTATTCTCAGGGTCTGATAATCAGGTGGCGACGAATTTTTAAAAAGTGAATAAATAGTAGATTATTATTACGCCTACTAAAGGCATAATGTCTGAAAGCTGGTATGGAAATCTAATATACCTACTTGAACACAATCTGAACTAGAGATGAAACGGATAGTGGTTTGGCCGGATACCGGATACCGGATATCCGGCCAGCCTCTTGACCGGATAGCCGGATATCCGGCGGCCGGATATTCGGCTGGACTTACACCCGGTTTCTGAAACGCTTGTCAACGCAAAAATCACGTAACAGCTTGTTAAACTCTGATTAAATGCAGTTTGGGTTTCTGAAAGGGCCAATTGACGGCTTGTTAACAGCTTGTCAACGGATTGTCAAATCTCCAATTAACGGCTGATTAATGTAATTTTGGGTTTCCGGAAAGGTTTTTCTCATGTTAACTGTATGTTATCGCCTTGTTATTTTAATTGGCGAAAATCGACCAATTAACCGATTGTCAAAAGAAATTATATCCGATTTTCTCGGTCCTGGCCCTGGTCCAGGTCCTAGTTTTGGTCCAAGGCAAAGTTCAGGTCTAGGGTCCAGGTTCTGGTCCAGGATCATGACCAAAACTGCAACCTTGATCACAATTTGAGCTTGAACCAGAACCAGGACCTAGACCAGTGCCAGCACATAGACCATAAATATTAGCTGGACCAGGACCTGGTTCGGGGCCTGGACATGGCCCTGAACCATGACCAGGACCTGAACCACGGATATATCAGGGTCCAGGGCCTGGACCTGAACTAGGAGCTGGTCCGGGGCCAGGGCCTGAACCTGAACCAGGACCTGGTGCGGGGCCATGACCTGGTCCGAAACCAGGACCTGGACCTGAACCACGAAGTGGTCTGGTTCCATATCCTGGACCTGAACCAGTACCTGGTCCGGGGCCAGTACCTAGACCTGAACCAGGACCTGGTCCGAAGCCGTGGGAGGACCGTATTCAGCAGTCGACCGGGACTCACCTAACTGCCTAAAGATGATGATGATGGGATTACTGATTCACTGGAACCCGTGACCCTATAACATAAATATTGTTATAATTTTTTTGATAATATTTGATTTTACACGAAAACTATACAATCGCTATCAGTTTCATCTAAAAGTTGAATATCCCGCCACTATCAAAAGGCCGCTAGGGACAGAGACAAATCAATGCGTTAGACAGAAACAAAACATATATGAGTGAATGAATGTGACTGATTTTAGCAGGGGTAGCCAGACGAAAAAATTGATCTCTTGTTAATGGTCGATTAGCTAACAATAGATTGATTGGCCTTTCAGAAACCCACGGTGATTTAACAGCTTGTTAAATGTGACAGTCTGTTAGCTAATCAATGATTTGACAAGCGTTTCAGAAACCGGGTGTTAGTCTCTGATCAAGTTTGTGCAAGCTGTAATCGTGGGGTGGGACTTTAGACGACTGCATATGTTTACGTGATTTCAAGTCTTTCTACAATGAGAATATATTGAACGTTGAACCGAACAATTATTTCGACCTAGAAAGGATTCGTAGTTTCGAAATACGGGCTTACACATGCTCCCAGCATAAAGGAGGACAAACGACATTGTATAATAATCCTCTAAAAATAGAAAATTTTGCATTTTTAATCCAGTATAAACCTTGATTGACTTTGGAAAAAATATTATACTAAACAACACTTGTCAAAACAAATTTTTTACGCTGGTCAGCGGGTTTTACCCTGTTGGGCAAAGTATGTGTCTAATTTCCACACTCGTGGAAGTTACAAAGTCTCATATATAGAGAAAATTAGAGAACGCCGAATGCGATGGTATGGGCATGAGCTCTGTCACCGCAAAGACCACTATGGTGCTAGTAGCCTTAAAGGGCTTGGCTAAAAAGTCATAGACAAAAAACACAGAATCGCCAGCAACGAAATGAATAAAAATGGGTTATCTATAATTAACTCATTAAGTTTTTTAAAAAACAGCCTCTTAAACCATGTAATATAGAAGTTATTATACTGTATTAGAATCATACCTACCAAACTTAAAGGAAAAAAGGGTATGTAGGGGCCTTTTTTTCTTTCGTACTAATCACCCCTGCATTATAACCAACAAAACAAAAGAAAAATTATTCAAATCGGTCCATCCGTTTTCGAGTTATAGCAAGATTAACGAAGAGCAATTGATTGATTTGTATGGAGATTGTATCATTTATAAACAAAATATCTAGTATACCACATCGATTTTGCATTAAATTATTATATTTGTTTGATGTACGTATTATGAATATTGTAACGGCATATATAAAATTTCTGGCGAATCTGGGTTTTTAGCCAAGACCTTTGTCGACGACGATGCGCTGCCGCGGAAGACCCCACACGCCACCTGGCTGACGGCGGTCCAACGAGACCTGAAGGATAATATCATTGACGCGGCTACTGCTCAATAAATGAAGGAAGACGATGTGCAAAATCATTTTTATGGACTTTTCATACATTTTTTACTATCCGGTATCCGGCCGGATATCAACGCGCTATCCGGTATCCGGCCGGATAGTAAATTAAGGCCGGATAGGCCGGATACCGGATAGCAACTGGATATCCGTTTCATCTCTAATCTGAACAGCTTGGGAAGCAATATGATCAAATTATGGCAAGGATTAGATATTAGACCTTTGCAAGTCCTTTGCAATAACATGTCCATGTTATTGTGAACGATCTTTAAAATTCTAGTCGATCTTTTAAATACTTTTTTCAAAATTCAGAATAAATACAGTAGCAACCCTAGTGAGTCGGCAAGTTTAGGTAATAATTTTCGAAGACGACGGGAGTGGACCTTCTGTAAGTTTTCTATTTTGTGTCTCTACCACCGGGCAATATTTTCTCATACTTCAAGACATGAAAAAAATATCAAAAAATATTTTTTGTTAGAATTTTCAGCTAAATGTTATGATTCAATGTCATAATGCTTACGTAAGTAGCTACTTATGTAAAAAGAGTACTTTAAAAAATTTTGTGTGGTAGCGTTTGACATAGAATGACCCAAAACTAAAACATAATGTAAATAAAAAAGTTGTTTTAGAATAAAGTATAATGCAAGGGGAGACTTTTAAATAGTATTGTGTTTCTGCCGGTGAGTAAGGTTTCCAGTGCTCCATGGGGTGGGGGGGATTTGGGGAACCATTTTTTTTTTATTAAGTGGCATTTGCCTTTTTGCTGTTGCGTTATAGAGGTGGGCAATGCATTGGCGATACTCTTGGTGTTGCTAATGTCTATAGGCAGTGGTGACCACTATATATCAGGTGACCCGCTTGCCTTGTATGCCTACCGTATGACATAAAAAAAAGCTTGGCATTTGACCTCCATCTCACGTGGTAGTAGGCTGAAGTTTTTTTCTTATTAGTAGGTATATTTTTTCTGGTTTCTAGAGATGAGGACCTAGTGTTGTTATCATTGTTTTCTTGCAAACTTTATTTATTTAGTATGTAGCCTTATAGTGAGTAACTATTCAGCCAAATAGTATAAAGTGTCAGGATAGCCGAAATACCAAATGGTCACCAAATATTCGTTGCAGCTCACAACTCTACCTATTTCTTTTATAGGGTGGAGTATATTCAACTGGTATTGGACCATAAACCACCGGTTAACCTCGGCCAGGGCTTCGCTGATTACTTTCCCCCGAAGAGTGTCACATCAGCACTAACCAAAGTTGCAAACAGCGATAATCCATTGGTTCATCAATACACCAGAGGTTTTGTAAGTATATTTTGTGATATTCTTGTTTAATATAATACGTATATTAATGCAGAAATGTCGAGTGATATGATGATACCAATAGGCTAATTACGTAACTCTGTTGCCTACAATTTCTTAACTTCAATTATTGAAATTGTTACTTTTGCGATGATGTATGATTTATTTCAATAATAGTTTCAGTTTATTGCAATTAAACTTTGTTAGCAACTGAACCCATGAAATCAATGATACGGGATCGTAAAAGTAACAATTTTAATCATGGAAGTCAGAGAATTGTTGGCAACAGCGTTGTCTAATTAGGCTACAGTAGACATTCCAGGCTTTTTAATATAAATGAATATTTCCAGGGCCATCCGAAACTAGTTCAAGGTTTATCAAAACTGTACTCTCCAATAATAGGACGAACAATCGACCCTCAGAATGAAATGATTGTTACGTGCGGAGCATACGAAGCCCTATTCGCTGCCATATTAGGTGCGTATCACTAAAAATTATTAAAACAAAGTCCCTCTGTCATGTCTATCTGTCTAATAAAATGTTAAAAAATGTAAAAGATCTGCCTAAATGTGGAATGTTGGAATGGAATAGTCAAATATTAGTTGAGTTTGAGATTGAACAACGGTGAATACCCTATGGTCTATGAGCAATGAAAACAGTAGATTACAATTTTATGTGTTTCATCTAGGTAAGATGTTCCATAATTAAGTGTATATTTTATTTGGTTTAAGATAATAGAGAATAGATAAGATAGCTGGTAGGTAAAGCAATATAACATAATACTTGTATGGATTATTCTTGTTTAACTTACATTGATAAAGTTAAGTAAAACAAGCATTAGACAATTTAGTCTGCATGAAAAATACTGTTCAGCAATACGTTGCTAGACTCCTTCCTCTTGCTGCTTGCTTGTTGCTTATACCATCTTCCTGTAGATATGCAGATCATGGCTATGCCTTGAGTAAGAATAAACAGCAGCGGCATGGCTCCATACCTACACTACTTTCAGGAATCTTTCAGAGGTTGAAAGGCCTTTTGAATGTTTTTGAACAAGCAGACTCCGCTCCACCTCCACCTTAAAAAGACGCATGCAGTTTATCATGTCGGCAATTTGCGATTATTATAGGATTTTTTTTAATGAATATAATGAAAAGGACTAGTCATGGCCCATAAAAAATTATCCCGGGTCCAGCGCAAATGATAGTTATCTCAGAATGTTAGTAAACTAATTTAAAGTAAACATAGAAATACCGCTAAAGGTAATCCGAGATAAGTCTTGAGGAGGCATGTCCTGAATTTCTGCTGAGTGGGCATCGAGCACAATGCAAAACAAGTAAGGGCTCAGCACAGAACCCTGGTGAACACCTACAGTAATCGGGAAGGGAGATAATTAGTATGACCTACGATGGTTTTGACGACAGCTCCAGTATTGGCATACATGTCCTGTATATTTCATATTTCATATTTATTCATGGGTAATATTCATTACAAATACAAATGTACGCCTCGGGCACAACATTTTGCTCTCAAAGCACATCAAATTATCTCCTGAGGGACACTGTCAAAAGCCCTCTGCAGGTCGAGAAATGCGTAATGCAACGGTTAATTCCTATTGCAATGGGACTCCTGGAGAACCCTGAGAGCAAAGACTGGATCCATGGTGCTGCAGCCCGGCTTTAACCTGTATTGGCATTCCGACAAGGAGCATTCCTGACGATGTCTCTGGTCAATGAGGAGTTTTCCAGTATGTATTGTCAATTGGTTTCAAAAAGCATCAATAGATGGCGCTCCTACAATTTTGGTAATTTTTTACCAAAAGGTTCAACGAAATGTATTTTAATACAAACCTTTCATATTATCTGTGATTTGTATTGTCTCCATTCTTGATCCTAGTGTCCATGAAACGAATTGACTCGGACCAATTGATGTTTGCTTTGTTTGTAATAATTTATTACAACCTCTAAAATGGTTAAAAACAATTGATAAAAACAATATTCACCAATACAACGTACCCAGTGTTTATATCCTCTTTGCTAAGAACCTATTTCAAGCGATTATTAATTACCAAAATTGTCGAGGCGCAATCTAGTGAGTGGTTAGGAATACTTTAGATACCTATTGGAAAAATGCTCATAGTCCGTTCGAATAGCATAGATATCTTCATTTCGGGTGACAGCTGTCAAATTTAAAACTGTAATAACTCTGAAACTTTTGGTCCTAAAACACTAGTTCCTGAAGAGAATTTATACTTCTTGTAGCGATCTACATTGTGGATGCCAACTGTCAAACTAAAAACTGGAATACCTTCGAAACTATCGCTCACGATAAAGGTAGAAACTGTATGGTCTCTGTGAAAATTGTATAACTTTGTTGTTTTTTTTTTTTTTTAACTATTTTTTGGCCTTGCCGGCCACTATTTTTTTAGTCCAAAATGAATGGTATCCTTTTTGTACGTTTCCTTCGTTGCAATTAAGTCGGCAGATTCGCGCGTAAAACCGTCAAAAAAGCTCTCATGCAAACGTTGCCTAACTCACAATATCTCGTAAATTTCTCGTGCGAACGTGGCCTAACTTGAAAAACCAGAATAACACCACCGTTTTCTTTGTTGTCACCGTGACGTGGCACCGCGCGGTGTGCCGCGTAGTGCACTGCACTGCATGAGTGGACATCGAGCCTTAGACTGCCTAAACTGGCCCAACCAAACACACAATTATTTTAGGCCCTGTCCCTTAATATACTTTGGCTGAGATCAATTTTCCATGGATGTAAACAAACCACGTTTACATACCTTGTCAATCCGCCAAAACAAAAGAACAGATGTGAATTTACACGATGGGTCACTCATTTTGCTTTAGTTTTGTTAGAAAATAAAATAATCACTTTTTAAATGCAGTAATGAGAGTAAGTTCAGTTGGTGAAGAATACGAACCTAAATAGCGAAGAAGAAGTTTGGAGGAAACACTAAGTTTCGAAAGTAGGTGGTCTGTGCAAGAGGAAGACAATTACTGGCCACGATGACAAGACGATGATCAAAAACACAAACCACAAAAATAATAGAAATCGCATTAAGCCATAATTTTAGTATATATAGCATCTAGCACCGCTTCTACGTGTTCAATCCCCACCCTATAGGCGAGCGGCCACTGCCAACTAAGCTATAGCCGCTGTAGGATCAGTCAGTAGTATAGTATACATTCATAAGAATCTAACAGTAGCCGTAGATACGAACTGAAACGGGATACCTACGTGCCCCGCCGTTGATTTCGTGGTCATCGAAGAAAGCTTTAATTATTTTAATCAATTTATTCCTGGGTGCAATCCAATTATGAACCTGTAGAATACCTTGGATGGAGGAGATCTAGAGTTCCTACGGAACCTTACTGATTGAAAAGACCGTGTACGCGTTAAATGTTTGCGTCGGCATTTCGATTCCATATAACCGGTGTATGAAACTGAGGCTTTAGCAGTGAAGAGGCCTAGCATTGGCCTATTTGCTGCCCTCTGTGCTCTGTGTTGCTGCCAGAGCAGCGTGTCCCAGCCTGGGACATCCAAGGCATTAGAGATTAACAACGCATTGGAGATGATCATTATTTAGGACTCCTGTGATTCCTAATGACATTTTTTTTTCATAATAATAGACTTCAAAAACACAAACAGTACAGGCTATGATGATATTAATACAAAAGTTGTGAAATACGTATCGCATATTATTTCTACACCAATCAGCCTTATTGTTAATCTGTGCATTGCTGAAGGTGTCTTCCCCGAGAAACTGAAATTAACTAGAATAAAACCATTGTTTACAAAAGTAGACTGCGAAAATGTTAATAATTATAGGCCTTTGGCCTTGATACCAATATTCTCTAAAATAAAAGAGAAAGTGATTTATACTTCGCTTTACCAATACTATGAAGCGAATAAAATATTGGTACCACAGCATACTACTACTCTCTTCCGACCGGTTTCGGCAATGGCGACCTCTTCAACCCCTAATCAGATCTGAGCTGATGCGCACGAAGATGGCTTGCATAGCCAAGCTTCGCGGCAAACTCCCGTGCACAATGTGGGCACGTCAGTTTGCCGTTTATAAAATTGTAAGTGATGGCTGCGGGTGTACGGGCTTTTACTTGATCGCGTTTAGCGTCGAGGTCAGCTTGGCGCTGCTCCTCAAAGTCGCGTACTTTCCTCTGTACAAGCCCGCGCCATTCAGACCTTTGTGCTGCCAAATCCTCCCACAAAGAGGGCTGAATGTTACACCCTTTCATGTGACGCTTCTGAACATCTTTATATCGGAGGAGTTGTCCGCCGCGTTTCCGCTTGCTCTCCTCTAGTTCAGAATAAAAGATGCGCTTCGCCACTCTTTCCTCCGCCATACGGGATACATGTCCGCACCACCGAAGCTGCCGACGTATTATATAGCTCTCAATGCCACCAACATTGGCTCGTCGCAGAACTTCGGTATTCGATTCGGCGATCGGACCATCTGATGTTCATAATTTTGCGTAGACATTTCAGGTGAAAGCGGTCTAATATGCGTATTTGGTGACGGTACAAGCACCACGTCTCAGAAGAATATAAGAGGTTTGGCAGCACAATTGCCATGTGCACGGATATTTTGGTGGGATATTATATCGTGCGAGCAGAAAACCTTGGCAGACAGCTTGCCGAATGCTACTGCTGCAGCACTGACTCTGCTGTTGATCTCGTCATCAAGGTCACACTTGGATGTTAAAGTATTCCCCAGGTATTGAAATTTATGTACCTGTTTCAAAACATCCTCACCAAGCTTTATGGCCAGTGTCTCGTGACCATGGGTGGTCATCACTTCCGTCTTTTTGACACTGATCTTCAGGCCGAAGTTGCAGCAGGCTTGGTGAAAAGCAGACAGACAGAAGCACAAGTCGTCAGCATACATAATGTCAGTAATTAATGCAGGTTGAAGAGGCCGCCATCTGTGCGGAAGCGGATGCGCACTCCCTCGGAGACTGATTGCAAGACTTCTTTGACTACTACTGCAAAGTATAAGGCAAACAGTGTGGGTGCTATAACACACCCTTGTTTCACTCCACAGGTAACGGGGAAGAAATCGGACTGTTCGCCATCTACGGTGACGCAGCATTGCATGTCGTCATGCAGGAGTCTAAGAAGTCTTACAAATTTCTCAGTGCACCCCAGCTTCTTCAGCACCATCCATAGGGCTTCGCGAGGAACGCTGTCAAATGCTTTTTCTAGGTCGACAAAGCAGAAAAACAGCTGACGACCCTGTTCTCTGCTTTTCTCCTGCAGTTGACGCACGGAAAAGACAGCATCGCAGGTGCCTCTATCAGGTCGGAAGCCAAACTGGGTTTCAGGCAGTATTTCCTCTGATATAGGGATCAGGCGGTTTAGTAGAAGGCGGGCAAAAGCCTTTCCAGGGGTTGAAAGTAGTGAGACACCACGGTAAGAGTTGGAATTTGGAACGGTCACCCTTGTTCTTATAGAGAGCACTAATGCGAGACACTACAAATTCAGTCGGAACTCGCTCCTCTTCCCACATTCGAACAAAAAGTTCCCAAACCCGTGTGTGCAACCCCTCACCGCCATACTTTAACAGCTCTCCCGGTATAAGGTCAATGCCAACCGCCCGCTCGTTGTGCTGCTGCCTGATGGCAGTGACAACCTCATCACGCGACAGTGGCTCATCCAGCTTGCTTGCCAAAGGGAGTTGGGTGATCTGGCTGATATGTTGTAGATCAGCAGAGCAATCTACATTGAGCAGGGACTTAAAATGTTCAGCCCAGCGTTTTGTCACGTCCTCCTTGCTTGTTAAAAGTTGCCTACTGTCTAATGACCTTAAAGGCATCCTAACTCGGTAGGACGTGCCAATCAGCCTGCGCACCTCGTTATAGACCTTCCCGAGCTGGTTAGTGTCTGCGAGCCACTGCATGCTACAAGCTTTGTCATGCCACCACCTGTCTTTGAGTTGTCGGGACAGCTTACGCAATTCTAAGTCACTTTCTTTGACCATCGCATCGCTTCCACCACGCCGTGAGTACTGCTGTAGGAGAACTCGATGCTTGACAAGTGCATTCCTGAGAACCGCATTATTCTCATCAAACCAATCTTCATTACGTCGGTTCTTCGGACCCAGGGTAACTGAAGCGGTTTCTTTGAGATGAGATGACAACGTCCTCCAATCAGCCCCAACATCGTCGGTCTCATTAATTGGCTGCAACTTATTGGCCAGAGCTTCAGCGAATTTCTCCCTCACCGCACGATCCTTTAATTTGTCTAAATTCAAAGGTGTAGGCTTTTGCACTTTGGATCTGCATGGTCGGCGGAGGCGTAGTCTCAGTTTGGTGACAATTAGCCGGTGATCAGTCCAGCAGTGAGCACCACGCATGACGCGGGTGACTTGGACTTGGCAAATGTCTCTTTGCCGTACGATGGCATAATCAATCAGATGCCAGTGTTTGGACCGTGGGTGCATCCACGTTGTCTTATGCTTGGCGGGAAGGCGGAACATTGTGTTAGATATGGCAAGCTGATGATATTGAGCACAAAGACTAAGTAGCATATGACCATTGCTGTTCACATTACCGACTCCGTGGCGACCCAGAACTCCAGGCCAAGCCTCATAGTCCCGTCCAACTCTGGCATTGAAATCGCCTAGCAATAAAAATCTGCTCTTTGGGGCTAATTTTGTCAAAACATCGTACTAACTCCTCATAGAATTTATCCTTGATGTCATCAGACTTGTCTAGGGTTGGAGCATAAACACTGATGACATTAAGAAAGTTGTCTCTGTCCAGGTGGAGGCGCACTGTGGTAACGCGGTCCTAGATGTGTACAGGGTACTCCTCAAGTCGCTTAACTAAGTGATTTTTAATTGCAAAGCCTACACCAGAACGTCTAGGTTCGGAGGATCCGTTTTCGTTTTTCCAAAAGAAAGTATAACCGCCACCATCTTCCACCAACTCACCTTCATCAGCGAGATGTGTTTCGCTGAGAGCAGCTACATCTATATTATAGCGATGAAGTTCACGAGCTACTATGGCGGTTTTACGTTCTGGGCAGGCATTGCAATCTCTATCAATAAGCGTTCTCACGTTCCACGCGCCAAAAGTCATGATAGGTTTCAAATTGTGTTTGGTACATTTTTGTATCTTTCGACCGCGATTACGGTGATGCGATGACAGCCGCGGTTGCTACCACCTTTCAAATAGGGTCGAGCATTTGTTTAGGGCACCTTTTCTAGCCCCCTCCCTGGCTGAGCGGGGAAAGCAGTGCCTCCCTAAATAGGGCTGCTTTGTCATCCTAGGTGCTGCCGAATCCGCACTGTCGCCCCAAATTTCCAGTGCAGAAGCGACCAAGGTGTGTAATCACACCCCCAGGACCGCCCGTATGCAGGAAGCGGACAAAGCCCAGCTTGCATCAGGCCGGACCTCTCTACCTCTTCCCATCGCCACGGGGCTTCAGCGACATCGGAGTCCCTTGTACGGAAGCGGTCAAGTGCGCAGGATATATTAAGGTGCACCAACATTCGCGCAGACGCAGGAGCACACACTCGTCCTCTCTCTCCTTAACTCAGTGGAACGGAGAACCGCTACGACTGAAGGATAGATCGGATGATGTATCTGGCCGACGGAAGCTATACGCCCTCTACCGTCGCCCTAGGCCATCTACCTTGCCTTGCTGAACCGCCGAGTCTCTCAAACCCATTCGCATATCTGCATTGGGATGCCTTCATCACCGGATCAGACTTTTGGTTGTTTACGGGAGGGATCCGCATTAACGATGCTGCTGCTCGTCTTCTGGCTTTGTCCCTTAGTCGCCTCTTACGACACCCACGGGAAGAGATGGAGTACCACAGCATAATGGGTTTCGCAAAAATAAAAACATTAACTATGTATGACATGTTATATCAAATTAATTTAAGAATGGATAATCGCCTAGCTATAATAGAATTATTTTTAGATTTGACTAAAGCTTTTGACTATGTTGACCACAATATATTACTTGAAAAATTAGAAGCTATTGGCATTAGAGGAAATGTCAATAAATTATTAAAATCATACCTCTGTGGAAGAACACAAATGACACAAAGTAATAAGATAATATGCCCCAAAACTAAAATTGAAACTAAATATCTGTCAAATAGTAATGCAGTTCACTATGGTGTTCCGCAAGGAAGTGTGTTGGAACCCTTATTATTTCTTATATATATAAATGAAATCGTTAAATCTATTAATAATCTAATGAATTTATTTGCCGATGACTGCACTGTGCTAATAAATAATATAATTGAAATTAGTCAAATATTATCTAATATTATTGACTGGTTACATAGTAATAACCTACAAATTAATCTTGACAAAACGAAAATTATTAATTTTAAACAGAGATATAAGGGGACTGCACATACAAATATAAAACATAATGGTCATATAATATAAGAGACAAATGAAACAAAGTTCCTAGGATTGTATTTAGATAGGAATATGAATTGGCATACTCACATTGAATACGTATGTAACAGGATCAGCCAATCAGTCACTTTATAGACTAAGCAAACTAGCCAGCAGAAAAACGTTGCTTGTAGCGTATTACGGTCTTGTACTCTCCGTGCTCAGATATGGGATTATCTTCTGGGGCAAAGTAACAAGAATTGATTAAGTATTTAAAGCACAGAAACGATGCATGAGGGCTATCTGTAACTTGCGACGTACTGATAGAATAACTAAATTTACTAACCATGCCGTCCTTATACGTTTACGAGGTTGTAGTGTTCGTACGTACGAACAGTCGCCTATTCCCAAGTGTGGAATGTGCCTGGCGCCCCGCGACCAGTTACATTTACAACCTTGCAAAACACCAGTATTTCACAAAAGTGTTTTTGCAATGGCCCCAAAAATCTATAATGACATACCGAAAATAACAAGTATCTCTTGGAAAGAGCGTTGTATACGGTAGAAGAACTTTTTTTTTAAATAAGAAGGTAGATAACACTCTTGCGCCCATCTTGAATAGTTAACATGGTAGCTGTTTTTTTTTTAAAATATATATATATATATATATATATATATATATATATATTTATACATACCTTGACATCTAGATTTGTGTTTGTTTTTGGTATTGTTATTTTTATTGATTTGACAATGATTTATTTTAGTTACAATTATATTAAGTGTACGACATGAAGGTTGATATGATATTTTTAACTGTATTAGGCATTTGACATTATTAGTGTTTATTTGACATTGTGTTTATATTGTTTTTAGTTATTGTTTACCTAATTAATTACAGTTTGACATTGTTATAAAATCATAATTAAATTACCTTAAATTTGTACGCCGAATGGCAGGTCACAGTTGAGCACACTTATAACTAATGTAACATATTTTTTACCTTTGTTACCACAAATAAAAATACATACATACATACATAAAGCTCACGCCTGTGTCCCACAGGTGAGGTAGGCAGAGTCTATGGACCGCCACTTTGCTCTGTCCTGACACAATTCCCTAGCCTCGCATATATCTACAACTCTTTTCATACATCTCCTTTTATTCTTACCACTTCGGACCCCAGCTTTTTTGAGAACATTACTGTTCTGATCAGTGAATGTTTTTCTGGGTCGTCCTTATAGGGCCGGTTTTCCAGATTCGCACTATATATCTCTTTCGTCAATCTTCTTTCATCCATTCGCTCTACATGCCCGAACCATCTCAACATCCCTCTTTCTATTTTTGTCACTACATCATCTTTCATGCCACACCTTTCACGGATCGCTATATTTTTACTCTATCACTTAATTTCACTCCACATACTTTCCTTAGGGACCTCATTTCCACCGCATTTATTCTACTTTCATTCCTCTTCTGCCATACCCAACATTCACTACCATATGTAAGTGTGGGAAGCAAAACTGCGTTAGGCAAAGCAAGGCGTGCTTTTTGCGGCAAACTTTTACTTCCCATCACACGATTAACGGCTCCATTCACTGCGTTACCCTTGTATACTTTCAATATCATTCTCATACTTTCCATCACTTGTAAACATACTTCCCAGATACACGAACTCTTTCACTTGCTCAACACTCTTCCCTTTTATTTCAATGGAAGTGACTGTCATGCCCTCATTTCTTTCAAACACCATTACTTTCGTCTTCTCGACATTTACTTTCATGCCTTTCCTTTCGAATGATTCACTCACAATATCCAACATCCTCTGCAGTTCGCTTTCCGACGATGCAAGTAATACTTGACCATCAGCGTACAAAAGGCATTTAATGTTGGACATTCCCATTCGCAGTCCACAATCACTCTCTCGCAGTTCATCAAGACAACTATCCATAAACAAATTAAAGACCCATGGTGAAGCCACACATCCCTGTCTGACACTTTTAGAGATGCCAAACCAGTCTGAGCAACTACCATTTATCCTAACACATGCAGTAGAACCTTCATATAATGATTGTAGTGCACGTATAAGGCTGCCTTCCAATCCGAATTTGGACAGCATATCTCATAACAAGCTTCTTTCCACTCTATCGTAAGCCTTCTTCAGATCTACGAAGGTGCAAAACAGTATCCGGTGGTTAGCCAGGAACTTCTCAGTGATGCACCTTAAAGAGAAGACTTGATCCATACAACCCATTCCCTTCCTAAATCCCGCTTGCACATCCCATATTCTCTCATTCGTCTTCTCTATCACTCTCTCTATCGAACCTTTGCATACAACTTGCCTACGATGCTAAGTAGGCTGATACCGCAATAATTGTTTGCTTCCTGGTGTGAGCCTTTACCTTACAGTGGTACAATAACGGCTTTGCACCAGTCTGTAGGTACTAAGACTTTTGTCCAACACTTATTAAAAAACATACATAACCAGGAAGCTACCAGCCCTTTTCCAGCCCTTAGCATCTCCACACTCACTCTATCATACCCTGCTGTTTTTCCTCTTTTCAGACACTTGATAGCATGAATCACTTCTTCCATACTAATTTCTCTCTCACAACTTTCCGTCTCAGGTTCCTGGTTGCGATCCTGACCCTGAGACGAAGTGTCACTACATTCAAATAGACCTTCAAAATAATCCTTCCATCTTTGCAACATACTTTCCTCATCTGTCACCAAAATACCATGTTCATCCCTTATGCCATCCATTCCTGAACATTCAGACAATCCCCGCGACAAACGAACCTGTTTCCAGAACAGCTTCTGATTGTCCCGGAAATTATGTGATAGTTTCTTCATATACTCTTCTTCCATAAACTTTTTCTTTAGTGCAACTCTTTCTTTCGTAATCTTCTTAACACTTTTATATATAATTTCAACTTTCCTGACCTCATCATCTGTAACCCTTGCATCTGTCTTCATTCTAGCTTTCACAGCCAACAACCAACTTCTTTAATCTTTCATCTACAACCTCGAAATCTATCATACTTCTATCATTACCTCTTTGCCATGTATACTTATGAATATCCCTATGATCAAACATAGTGTAGTGTAGTGTAGTGTTAATATAAGGAGATTATTTCCCAGGCATAACTCAATCAAACTAGCACCATTATCATTCACTCTCCTATCACCAAATTTCCCAACCACACTTTCACATCCACTCCTCTTTACACCAACCCATGCATGAAAATATCTCAAAAGAACTATTCTCTCATTCACATTGGACGCACTCACAACATCATCTAACAGACTCTTCTTTCTCAACCTGCGACTTTGACACATCCTATTACGCGCAATACACGCAAATATTACGCGCCTGCGGATTAGTCCTATTTTGAGTCGCACCCAGAGGAGTCGAGGGCTCACGCACTCATGCTCCACCATACAGTTCATCATTCTTTCAGACATCAAGAGTCCAACTCCCTGGCATGAACGGTGGTTCTCGTCAACCCCTGACCACACCGCGGTTATCGAGCCATGTTGAGCAACTCCTTTCCCTTTCATCTTGGTCTCGTTCACCCACAAAATATCCAACTTCCTCTCATCCATCGTCATACACACTTCGTCTAGTTTATTTTCTATCCCTCCACAAACATTCAGTGTTGCAAAGCGGCACTCTATTGCCCGCTTTCCGCCCTATGGAACTCGCTGGCGTGACAAGTGCCGAACTGCATCGCCGCCTTCGTGTTTATTATAACTATTCTAACACATTTGAGTCCCGCGAGAAGCAAGGGATAAAATCTGTCCGACTTGTCAGAGCCCCGCATGACAAAGTAAGGCTATTTAGTACCCAGAGATTGCCAGGTTCTGGGACAGAACGGCACGCTCACGACCAGACACACCTCTGGCCATGCATTCATCGGCACGGCAGACCTTAGATTGGTTGGGGATAGTTTATGAAAGGAAAGTAGTAAGTGAAGGAGAAGAGGGTGAATGGATACCGCCGTTGTGGAAGGGCAAGGGGCAGTACAACGGCGATAGCTCATGGGGCCGGGGTCGCGTACCCGTACTCCTTTGGTGGTCTTGGAAACTTACTACCAAGAGATGCTTCCTCTGACCAATTAAAATAAATTGAATTGAATTGAATTGAAGATAACCTTAATACTGGTCTTTCTTGGTTATTAAAGAAAAGACGACATAATGGGCTTACCACAGGCACAAACTGCACCACAGTTTTGCCTGCGCAGGTCGGTTTGTTATTCAAGCGATTTTACCAACTACACGCTCGGTGTTTCTTGTGCCAACCGACCTGCGCAGATAAAATTATGGGGAAGCTTGTGCGTGTGGTAGGTCCATAAGAGAATTAAAGAAAAGGGAAAATAATCGCCGACCCAATATTTGTTCAACCCTCAACCGGCGTAGATGTATCGATGTGTATCGAGAAGTAAAGTGGTGTGTCATGATCGTAGCGTGTGTCACTCGATAGTCACAGCCTACCCCTGTGGTATATGGACGTGAGTGTGTATGTACGAATATACGTTCATTTCCACGACAGGCCACATCGACGATGGCGACGAAGTGATCGTCGTCGAACCATTCTTCGACTGCTACGATTACCAGATAAAGGCCGCTGGTGGAGTGGGCCGCTTCATACCTTTAGAACCTGTAAGTTGCTTTCACCTCATCATTTCAACAGCCCACAAGGCACTGCGCTGCCTGTTTCTAAATCATTTACTTGAAGGAGACCTAAATTGCCAGGAATTTAATGGTAAACTGCCGCGCGGGGTTCACGACGGACTTGGCACAGGACCTAAGGTCCCAGGCAGTGCTCAACCAATGATCGGTACGTATGTCGGTCGAGTAGCACTATGTCAACCAAAATGTATTGGTGACGTGCATAGAGCAATTGTACCAGTGGAGAATCAATTAGCATGTTTTAGTTCTCAACAGATATGAATTTTGGAGGTAAATATAGATAATTTTTTTCTAAATTACTTAGATCTCCTGTAATTCACGAAAACGGTAAGTCGGTTGTGAGTCGGCTTTTTCAAGTACAGATGATATTCATATGGCAGCTCATGTACACGCGTATCTGACTTGGGGCGTCACGTGACAGGCGACCGCATATTCTAAAAGGACTAACCAAACCTCAGCTCAAAATATAAGTAGCTGCCTATACGCGGGCTCATCGGGTCATGCGTCGCCTTTTTGAAGCGTGCTCCACGCCTGAGTTCAAAATACGCCGAAGCTCTGCGTCAAAATCTTAAAAAGTAATCAAAGTCATGGCGTCTTGTGGACGTGTCCACACCGGTCGACAACGTAAAAGACGCAACTGTCTCGTACTGTCTGTCTTCCAAAAAAGTAGCGCTTGAGCCGATGAGCCGATACGCCGCGTCAGCGTATTTTGAGCTCCGGTGTGGACAGCTCGCGTCACAAACGCGACGCGAGCCGTATTTTGAAATCGTAAATTGACCCATAGTGTCGCTTTAGCGCTGCATAAAGTTGCTCATATAGCGACTTTATTTTGTATCCTGTAAGGATTAGTATCGACTGCAACTGACGGTTAGTCGGTTGCAGTGTTACTAGTCTTAATCTACTTGCATCACTATCGTCGCAGAGCGTCGTTTTTTCTTTTGAGGACGTTGGCATTAATTCACCACACTCGCAGGTCCAGCAGTGGTACCGCCTATCTCCGATTGAACGCCGCCATTTCTATGCAATGAAGTACCAATCCCATAAACATAGCTCTGGTTCTGGCTTGCTGCGGCTGGTCCACACTCAATTGCATCAAGATGGCGGCGTACGATCGGAGATTGGCGGTACGGCTGCAATGTGGGTTGGTTAATTGAATAAATAAATAATCGTGGACAAATTCACACAGCGCCATCTAGCCCCAAACTAAGGAAAGCTTGTACTGTGGGTGCTAGATAACTGATATACTACTTAAATACTTTGTAAATACATACTTATTATACAAAGAACACCCAGACCCGTAACAGAAATTAAAATTCATAATTTAAATTTCTGCCCGGCCGGAAATCGAACCCGGGACTGCTTGCGTGGCAAACCGGCATGTTGACCACTGTTGACCACTGAGTTGACTCCCGGCCGAGCGGAAATTGAAATGATGTTTTTGATTTCTGTTACGGGTCTGGGTGTTATATGTATAATAAGTATGTATTTTGCTTACTTTGGGGCTAGATGGCCCTGTGTGAATTTGTTCAAGCATATTTATATATTATTTATTTATTATTTATTTAGTTGTTAGACAGGTAGTACATCTCTGTCGTGTCATTATCAAACGAAAAATATTTTTTCATAGGGTTGTCGAGCGGTTAGGGATCCGACTCGTGAGCGAGGGTTACCGGGTTCGAATACCGCTGCGGCCATGTACCAATGACTCTTTTCTGAGATATATACATTAGTTAAATACTAATCTATGCTCTTACTGTGTGGGAAAAAATCGTGATGAAACCTGTACATTCAGACGACTGAATGTGTAACCAGTTTATTTATTCATTAGTTATTTCACAGTTTTACATATAATTTATTAGTCCACCATGATCCAATCTGATCAGATTCCCCTGATAGCAGGGTCACGGAGGTCAGATGGCAGTTGCCCCGCTGTAATTACCTGATGTGCCGAATCCTGGATCATGGCCGGACCTTCGTGCGCCAGAGCACAGCCGGGATATTACCTCCAAGATGTTCCCGATACATTTTTGTGGAAGTCTGTCGCCATTTATTTATTAGCTAGCTCCTGGGTCTGGTCGCACCATTTTTGTTGTTTAACCTACTGGAAATTGCCTGATGCACAAGCAGTGATATCTCACATAATGGAAGAAAAAATGTTCTTCCATTATGTGAGATATCACTGCTTGTGTTGGGTAGACGGGTACAACTGTACCATTTTACCTTTGATCTATTGCTAGTCTCTTTTTCATAGTTAGGCAATGGTAATGCTACTCGATGCGTATTTTAATTGGCTACAGGCTGGAACTGTTTTTATGTCGATATAAATAATACCAGTGTGTAATTTGGCCTTTAAATGCAATAAGGGAATTAGTACAAACCTAAGGTACAAACGTATTGTAGGGGTCAATTATATCAAACATTTAAGGAAATAAATTCAGTATATTAAGTAAAGAATTGTATTTTTTTAATGGCCATGACTCGGTGAAATAGTCAACAAATATCACAATCAAAACTTATAGTCTTTTTCAATAATTAAAATAAACAGGACTTCTCTCCTCTATTACAACAAGTGCTAAAATAAAAACTTTAGATCATTATCCTTTAAATCTTGAGCGTACTTCTTCACTACTTTGCAGTTAATGCGACTAATAGTTGACAAACGAATCGTTCCAGAAATCGAAGGGCTCAAGCTCGTCGGCCGACTGGGTTTTGGATGAGAAGAAACTAAGGTCACTCTTCAACTCGAAGACAAAGATGCTGATATTCAACACACCGAACAACCCCCTAGGGAAAGTGTTCACAATGGAGGAAACGCAGATGATTGCGAACTTATGTAAGGAACACGACGTGATTTGCGTATCGGATGAAGTCTACCAATGGATGATCTACGAGCCAAATAAGCATATCAGTATAGGTGAGCGATATCGATTACATCTTCAGTTAAAATATATATTACATTATCTCTCATTTAGGTACCTACCTATCTATACTAATATTATAAAGAGGAAAGGTTTGATCTTTTGTTTGTTTGTTTCTTTGTATTGAATAGGCTTCGAAACTACTGGACCGATTTCAAAAATTCTTTCATCGTTGGGAAGCTACACTATCCCCGGGTGACATAGGCTATATACCCGTGTACCCGTGCGAAGCCGGGGCGGTTGCTAGTATCGTATAGATAGGTAGGTACATAAATAAGATTCGTCAGAATCACACATCAAGAGCCCGTAATAGTCCATTATTAAACTCCGATCCACAAATAATTTACGACTAGATCTGCAAATTGTGTTGTTGTGAAATAGTTTTAAATAAAAATAAATTAACACCGGACTTCTCCTCTTGTGTATACATTATGAGGTTTAGGTTGCTAGGCGATAACGTACTGGTGTTGGAGACGCAGTGTTGAAAAAATTTGGAAAATAAATGACGCCCATTTTCTGGCCAACAAAAATTGTTCTGGTCTGCTACGAGTATTAGCATTTTTTTTACCAAATATCATTTGTAGCGGTTCCTGAGACAGTATTAAAGCGTTCTCGGGCGGGCCTGGGTGCCTGGGTGTCAAAACACAGTAGTTCTTTTGGATCGCTGCAGCACTGTAGATCCTAGCTGTAGAATGCGCTTATTACATATAACTAAATTCAGAAGCAAAAAGTGCGAGAGCAAATCCGCACCTTTAAAACATACCTTGATAGAATTTATTATTTGCAAATCCGATTTTTAAAAATATTAGTAAGTAGGAAACAAAAAGATAAATGTAACGGAAATTATGGGTTATTGTTCAAAAAATGTAATATCTTACCAGTGCATGAAAGAGTTAAGTATTTGTTATTGTTGGAACAGTTTGGCAAATCAGAATTTAAAAACAAAAAAAATCTAAATTGTAAACTTAGAACGAATGTTAGGAAAAAGTATGAGCAGCCTAGAGTGAACAATTACTTTGGCCAGCGACAGAGATTGTACCTGGTGCCTGGTATTCTGAATGAAGTTGATATCGAAGCAACCGAGAGCAGACATACTTATAAGTCAAAGCTGAAATGCCTGCTGATAGACAACTTCATTCGGAGTCTATGCCCAGGTGCAAATTAGGTATAAGTGTTTACTATTATTATTTTGTTTTTTTTTGTACTATGTTGGTAGGGTAAATATATTGAAGGCATAGAGAGTGCAAACCTTCGCCAACAAACTGTTTTACAGTTTGGCGAATTATACAAATAAATACCAATGTACCACATTTATGATAAATAAAAAAAAAAAAAAAAATGAAAGTGGACTGTATTGCTCATAAAATAAGGTCCATTTTTGTATCACTGCTTTTGAAAAGCGGAGTGACGCGTAACACAAGTAATACAAAAATGGACCTTATTCCGTGAGCAATATTTTCCACTTTGATTTGCTCTCACGCTTTTTGCTTCTGAATTAAGTCATGAATGTAATAAGCGCATAAACAGAATTTACAGCGGTGGAACCTTACCCTAAAGAAACAAACTAACGCCTCCGAAATTCCACCAGCGTCCCTCCCCGACATGTGGGACCGCACGATCACCATCGGCTCTGCTGGCAAGTCGTTCTCGGCCACCGGCTGGAAGATCGGCTGGGCGTACGCGCCCGCAGCACTTATGCGGAACCTGCAGGTGGTGCACCAGAATTGCGTCTACACCTGCTGTACGCCAATACAGGTAGGTCTTTCTTCTAGAAAGAGTGAAAATCTCTTGGCGTTAATGTCTCGAGCACGAGGGCCCGGGATCCGCCTTGACCATGATCCAGGATTTGGCGATCATTTAATTGCAGTGGAGCGACTACCATCTGAACCCCCGTGACCCTGCTACCAGGGGATCCTGACCAGATTGGATCATGGTTGCAAATTCAGTCGCCTGAATTTGCAGGTTTCATCACGATATTTTCCCTCACCTTAAGAGCATCGGTCAGAATTCAACTAATGTACATAACTCAGAAAAGAGTTATTGGTACATGGCCGCAGCGGGATTTGAACCCGGTACCTCTCGCTTACGAGTTGGATAAACACTTTTTTGTATAATGGTACCTATAATTATAGCTCACAAAAACCTATAAGTATGTATGTACATAAAAATAACAAAATGATTCTGTATTTCTGTTTCAAATATTTGACATCATGAAGTTATTTTATGCATAGTTAAACAATTCAAATAATTGGTGTACTTAATAATACTTCACATTAGATATAGAATAGAAAGTATATGCTATATCTAATGCGAACCTATATGTTTAGCTATCATACGTCGGCCGCGACTGAGCTGCGGTGTGGTCAATCAGTATGATTCTACCTGTGCCATGTGCTTACTGCCATCTCTCCCACAGGAAGCGGTAGCCCTTTCCCTAGAAGAGGAGCTGGCGCGTCGCGACTCACCCGAGTGCATATTCAACTCTATAGCCACGGAGTTGCTATCAAAGCGGGACTACATCGTGCGCATGCTGCGGGAGAACGGATTCAACCCCACCGTGCCCGAGGGAGGGTTCTTCATAATGGCCGACTGGACGGGCTTGAGTGAGTTTGAAGCTTAGATATTCTGCGTGGCTATTGTCTAACTGAGTTGGCAACGGAATTTGACATTTAATAATTCTACACTATGTCGTCTACATTCGCCACTGGCTATGGCGTCTACCAAATTAAGAGTTGTGTAAGATTATTGTGACGACCTGAGTAGTTCATTGGTCAACATGCCGGTCCCCCACGCAACAGGTCCCGGGTTCGATTCCCAGCCGTGCAGAAATTGAAATAATGAATTTCAATTTCTGTTCGGGTCTGGGTGTTCTATATATAATAAGGATGTATTTAATAAAAAGTATTTAAGTAGTATATCAGTTATCTAGCACCCAGTACAAGCTTTGCTTAGGTTGGGGTTAGATGGCGCTGTGTGAGTTTGTACACGAATATTTATTTATTTATATGTATTGTATGTCAAATTCAAGTCTTGGCAAGAAAGCGGACCCTGGCAGACGCCGGGAGTGACCGATGATGATGTTCTGGAAGGTTCTTAAGGCGTTTAGGCGTTCAACCGGGCAAAAGATGGGATTACACTATGCTACTACATTATTTATAAGAGAGCCTTACTGGTAATATGACTCTGTAGGAGGACCTTGAGGGAAAATGCGAACTAACTGCTACGGGATCCAAGGCAAGGAGTTCATCATGATGAATATCACTCGTCGAATATACTTCTGGCGCCGTGCTAGGTGAATCTTCGACTGACTAAGTTGCTGTGGGCAGTTCTTTACCTGATGGAGAAGTATCACAGTCTATATATGTGGAAAATGGGACCAAATTGTTCGCATATTGCGAGAGAGCGGGTTCATCACCACCGTGCCGGAAGGAGGGTTCTTCATTATGGCCGACTGGCTTAAGCGAGTTTGAGGCTAAAATGTTCTAAAAGGTTCTCAGGGCAATAAGGAGTTCAACAATAAGGAGGATACGGGCAGGACTATGCTACAGAACGGGCTTAGTGAGTTTGAGTGAGGCTATGATGTTTTACATAATATATTGCAAAGTACGTGATTTTACCGGACTAAGTACTCTGTGGGAGGATCTTGGGTAATTATTGTGATTGCAACTAACTGCTACGGAATCCAAAGTAGCATTTTACCGGTAGTAAGACCCTGTCAAGTCTGATGAGTATATCGTGATGAATACCACCGCCGTAGCAGTTCTTTACTCTTGGCTAAGTTAGGTACACAGTAAGCATAGCGGCCTAGGTGGACAAGTGTCATGGTTCTCATCTTAAGTACCTACTCTACTCGTCCCGATATCGTAGATGTGATGACAGTAATTACTTTCCATCAGCTATGCAGTAGGCTCGTTTGTCCAAATCTTTAAGGTTTTTTTTAATGTTCTGTCCGCAGACAAGAAAATCGATCTATCGTCAGAGCAGGATAAATACAAAGACTACAAATTCACGAAGAAATTCGCGAAGGAGTCCGGCGTACTCGCCATTCCGCCTTCGGCGTTCTACTCTGCAGAGCACAAGCACTTGGGTGAAGATTATGCGCGGTTTTGCTTCATCAAGGTAAGGGTCACACACTTTTTGTTAAAATGGTACGATTATCGAGTAAATGTATCCAATTGAGCGCGGAATGGATTTCTACATACATGCTAATAATATAAAACAAAGCTATGAAAAAGAAAAGTAATGAAATCATAAAACAAGCCAAAACAGCCATCTAGCGGCGAATTGTGGTGCTTCGATTTAAAAGCTGCATTAGCCGCCGTGGGCTGGGTACTTATCCCCACTTCGTAGACCCTCTGTTGGTCACCACGCGAAGGTTCGAAAGAACGTTTCTCGCTCGTACGATTAGGATGTGGAATGAGCTCCCAGCCACAGTGTTTCCTTTGGACTATGACATGGGATCGTTCAAGAGGTATATTAGAGGTCTCTTCAGAGGCGGGCAACGCATTGGTGACTCCCCTGGTGTTGCTGATGTTCATAGGCGGCGGTGACCACTTTCCATCAGGTGGCCCGCTTGCCTGTTTGTCTGATGAGTAAAAAAAAAATAATCATTAACCTATAGAAATAAATTTTGCGCACAATTGAATACATTTAATAGTATAAGTAAACCATAATACAATTACTAAACACTTAAAAAATTTAAAGTAATGAAAGAATGACAAGAGAAATTTAGAATGGGTGTCGAACTACCTCGAGTAGCAAAAATTCATGTACGCCAATGTTAATTAAATTCTTGTAAAATTCAGTCATTAATTTGAATATAACCATCAACCAACAATTTGATCATCGGGCCCGACCGTCTAACTCGAATGGATTATACATCGCCATCGCACTCGCTCAAACATATTGAATCTTCAATCATTTCTGCTCGACTTATTTAAGCGGTCGTGTCCGATGGGCATGAACTCGCGCGCTCTGTAGCTTAACTCCCAGAAACTATTCTGTGCTAACATAGCATGTTATTTATCCCGCCAATGTGGTTCCCGCGGGAACGGGAGTCTATAACATTATAAACGAATTTTACGTGAACATAGTCGCGATCAAAAGTATTTAAAAAATATGAAAATAACCATTATCTTCATCATCGCCTGAGCGATCAAGCCCCACATATGCCCGTACATATGTTTAAAAGTTACTTAATAAGTGAGACTACTTTCCGCTAAGAAAAACTATGCAGTCCCAGACACTTTATTTTGGCTTTTCTTTACAATAAACAACTATTTTTCTCACTTACAGAAAGATGAAGTTCTGCAGCTAGCAGATAAACTAATGAAAGAATGGAATGCTAAGAAAAAGTAAATTGGAAAGTTACATATATTGTAAAGTGATGATACAGTAAAATGTGCCTTTATCTAGGTCTAATTGTTATTTATTTTATACATTATTTTTGTTGAATTGTGTAGCGGCCAATCCCGATTTCAGGATTAACTTGTTTCAAGCATGTCAGAATAAATCTAAGTGACTTAAATACGCCAATTATGCGCATGTGCAGCTTGCAAAAGTTAAGTCACACGTCTGAATAAGTGACAGTTTCTTACTTCGAGGCGAATCGAACTTCAGGTAGCTTACCATGAGCTCTTATAACAGGTCCTAACCAGAATTGCCCTGCTTAGAACGAGACAGCGCTATATGCGTCACCATGGACTTACTACCCAAAGGGACTGCGCACTGCTTTGACTAAAACCGGGCAGAGCGAGAGTCACCATCGATAGTCCTTTGTCCCTTTCTAACAGTGTAAACACAATGTTATTGGTATAATCACCGTCATTCTTAATTGACAAGTGTCATGTTTGGTGTTGCCATTATTGGAGAAATATATTTACCGTGAATTTGGTATTATTATGAGGTAATCCATACAATCCGAAAAGTAGTTGTCAAAATACCTTTTGATCTACTGAACGTTTCTCCGACAAACGTCGAGTCGACATAATTATTAACCAACGATTTTTTGTTCCGCAAAACAGATAAAAGAGTTCGGTAACGATTTATCCTACAACACTAGTTTCTAAAGAGAAGTGATAGTACTCGTCGATATCTACATTTCGGATGACAGCTGTCAAACTTAAATGTGTTATAACTTGGAACCCATTGGTTCTAGAACACTAGTTTCTAAAGAGATATGATAGTACTCGTTGAGATCTACATTTCGTATGACAGCTGTCAAACTTAGAACTGTCATCCAAAATGTAGATCTCGATGAGTACTATCGTATTGCTCTAGGAACTAGTGTTCTAAGACCAATGGTTTCCGAGGTACAACGGTTCTAAGTTTGACAGCTGTCATGCGAAATGTAGATCTCGACGAACACTATCATTTTTCTTTAGGAACGAGTGTTATAGCACCAATAGTTTAGGAGTTATTTCAGTTCAAAGTTTGACAGCTGTCATTCGAAATGTAGATCTCAACAAGTACTATCATTTCTCTCTAGAAACTAGTGTTTAAGGACCAATGGGTACCGAGTTATAAAAGATTTAACTTTGACAGCTGTCATACGAAATGAGGATCTCGAGGAGTGCTATCATTTCACTCTAGGAAGTGTTCTAGGGCCAATAGTTTCCGAGTAGCAGGGTAAGCTTGGGCTGGACCCTGGTGAAAACATGACCTTCAGATTGCACCCGGTCCGGCCCTGCCTGGCCCTGAGGTCGGTGTCCGCGCCAAATAATAAAAGTAATTCGGAATTTGCATCAACAATGGTGGCAACACTAGAAAGGGACACAGGACTATCGATGGTGACTCTCGCTCTGCCCGGTTTTAGTCAAAGCAGTGCGCAGTCCCTTTGGGTAGTAAGTCCATGTGCGTCACATAAGCTTGTTTCGCTCTCAACAGGGCAGTTCTGTTTAGGTCCTGGTATGAGAGCTCATGGTAACCCTCCAGCACCGCACCGAGCTCGTCACTCGATAGGTGTGTCTCCTAATATCGTTGGTAAAGCTGGGTTGATCAAGGTCTATCGCTGAGGACCCTGAGTCTGTGGACTGGTTGGACAGTCTCAGAAGTCGAATGACACTTCGCGACGGTAGGTATATTGTTTTGGAGGTAACTATTATGAGTGACGTCACGGACGTTGTCGCTTACTCATACACTGTGTATACATTGTGTCTTTAAAAATACAACATTGCATATTTTCTTATATATTTATTGTTAAATACATCAAATAGTACAGTTAATTCGGTGGTATTAAAGTTCAAGTGTTAAATTAAAAGCATATTATAATAAAACACGATCAGTTAAAATAGTGCAGTTCGTTGACCTTGTTGCGGGTACCCACACATATAAACACAAACCGGTAAATCAGCTGTTTCGCGTAAATTCGCTGATATACATCTTCAATCACTATGGTTGTGAAGTGTCAAGACTAATAAGTAATTTAAATTTAATATAATTTGCTAAATTAGAATAATATAAGAATGTGTCCATTAACACCTTTTCGTATTTTACATTGTTCTTGTGTTCTTTGCACGCACTAAGCAATAATCGCACTATTTATCACTAATATTCACTACACTAACTCAAAAGGTTTTGTCCTTTTTAGTCTTCGCACTATGTTCGTGTTGTCATGGAGGGGGATAGCCTCGACATTCACACAAAGAGACCAAGTTGCTTAAACTTTCTAAATTATTGCTTAGAAAATCTAAGTCGGGTCTGGCCCGTAACATATACAGGGTGTTTCATAATACATGTATAAAGCCAAAAGGGTGTTAAAGTAGAGCTTTCAAAGAGTGCACTGGCGACTTCATTTTATCCGGACATTGAATTTTAATTTTAATAAAAAAAATTAATTTTTAAAGATAAATAACCATATCGACTACGTTGAAGCGCAGCTCTATTTCAAGTTGATGATCATATAAAAAACAGGTTAATAACCTCGTGCGACCCCTATCGAAACAAAGCAACCAGGAGCCTAATGCTGCGTACACACCGGGCGATGTGTGACGCGCACCCGTTTCGGCTAACGATTGTCCGTTGGCGTGTGCCGGCCGGCAATCCGCAGTGCAGCGTGGCGGTAACATCAAACGGATAGAAGTAATCATCCAATCACAGTTTGGGCGGATACCGAAGGCCAACAAACAAACGTGCAAATACGAGCCCGAATCGGTTCCCAAAACTCCCAAAGATCGTTTGCTTGACCACGAAATGCAAGTATTAGACCTTAGAAGTCAAAATAATTCGGCCGACAGCCCTTCGTTGGCGTACGTTGAGTGTGTACACACCATAAGGACGAGTAATAACCTCGTGCCATTCATATCAAAACAAACCAACCTCCTTCATCTTACTACCAGGCGTCGTACTAAATGTTACCTACTTATCTACATGAATAGGCTCTACCAAATTAACTAGGAGTTTCCTACACTAATTATTTTCGATAGGTAGGTATGCTTAAATAGTCGGAGCGTCGGTGGCCTAAGGTTGCGGTATCCGACTCGTACGCATGAGGTACCGGGTTCGAATCCCACTGCCGCCATGTACCACTAACTCTTTTCTAAGTTATGCACAGTAGCTGAATACTAACCGATGCTTTTACGGTGAGGGAAATCATCGTGATGAAACTTACACATTCAGTTCAGACGACTGAATGTGTAAGTAACCATGATCCAATCTGGTCAGGTTCCCTTGGTAGCAGGGTTAGGAGCCAGGAATGTCAGATGGCAGTCGCTCCACTGCAATTAATTACCTAATCTGCCAAATCCTAGATCATGGACCATAGTCAAGGCGGACCACGGGCACGGAAAATAATTTTGTGGAGAGAAAAGAATTTGTTACAGTGGAGCGACTACCATCTGACCTCCATGACCCTGCTACCAGGGGGACCTGACTCGATTGGATCATGGTTACAATTTCAGTTGCCAGAATTTGCAGATTTCATCATGATGTTTCCCTCACCATAGGAGCATCGGTTAATTTCAACTAATGTACATAACTCAGAAAAGAGTCATTGGTACATTGCCACAGCGGGATTCGAACCCGGCACCTCTCTCGCTTACGAGTCGGATACTCAACCGCCCAGCCACCAACGTTCTTGAAAAACATACTTAAGATAGCTACATAACTAAAACAGAATTCGTTCAATTGATAAATCGTTCTACACAAATAAGTAGGTACTATGTAACCTACGTAGCGTAGGGAACCACTTATGAGACTAGTTTTGTTGAAACAGATTACAGACAGGTTTTACTAAATACCTACATGTTTTCATGAACAGATAAAAGCGTTGTCTTTTCTGCCTATTTCCCGTCGGAAAAGAACCTCCTAACGTTACGATTAGGTACTAGCTAGGTAGCATATCTTAAAGTCTAGCTAGAACCTAGACCTTTAAAGCATGTAGGTACGTACCTTTTTAAAGTTATTTTATGAAAACAAACAGCGTCAGGTGCCATACTTTCTTGCTTTTTTGTGGCTCGGATGACTGATAGGTATTAACTATCAAGTAAGCTTGCACTCGTATCGTAGCGTAGCTAGGTATACACACAGATACACAACACTACGCAGGCTCTGGTTGCTATGCAATACGTAAATAGGTAGGTACCATGGTGTTTGGCCTACTGCTAGCTTGCATTCATACACAGAATAATGATTATCACAATACTTAAACGTTGAACGCTGAACACAGACAAGACTACGTTAATACTGGTACCTGAAGCTATAAATCATTCGTTCACATCGTTAACACTCTTATCACAGTTATCTTCACAATAGGTACTTAGGTATCCTACAACTACAACGCAACAATCATTTCGGTCACGCGAAAAGCTAAAAACTGAATGAACGAATACGACGCGAAAGTAGGCAAATTTCGTCAATGGAAGTCGCGCCGTGGGTCACAAAATAAAGAACGGCCCGCCAAAGTATTCTATTTTTAGATTTTGTAGTTTTCCGTTTCTATTTTGATGTCAAAAGCGCCGCCACAGCTCCGGCGCCGGCCTTGACCTTGACGGCACGTGCAAAAGGATTCGTACTTAGGGATCCGTGTTTTAGGGGTCTAACTTATTTCGCCTTTTATGTTCTCTCGTTTTATGTTCTCCTGGTAGTTGCACCATAATGTTGATTTGTTTTTATTTGATAAAGTCAGTCTCAAGCGAATCCAACTGTGGGCTTTATAATAATCCTTATGGCGATGGCCTACATTTGCTTATCACGATTTTATCGGGTAGTTTGGTACAATGACAGTAACCTAGACAGTAATTTCTAAAATTGTGTTTGGGTCCGTGCTCCACCTAGGTGACCTAGGTTCTCCAATTGGGTGAAGCATGGGATATTTACAGGTAAAGCTCCATCAACTAAGAATCATTTAGTTAATTTTAGTTGATAAGAAATGTTCGTGAAAACGATAGGTACGATTACCTACGCGACACTGAAACATGACTGACAGACATGACATGAGAAAGCAAACTCGTAAAAAGACAATGATGTTACATTAATTAGAGTTTGCTACATTAATATGCTACAGTAATTTGAATAAGACTACTTTGCTATTAGTTAGGTGGTGGTGCACTTTCGTAAAAACTATGAATGAACCTTTTGAATTAAAATCATAATTGATTACAATATTTTTTTGTACAGAACCCTCGAAACCAAAAAATACAAAACGGATAATTTAGACCTCCTTAATATTGCGCCTAGTACGTGGGGTGTCCATAAAATAAGCCAGTGCAAATACAGGCATGACGCATTTCATCTTAGTCCTCACAGTGACAACGCATCTGCTGTTCTGCATGTTTGTTGCCTGCAACCTAAATGCTTAAATCCTAGTACGTAAATAGTGTTGCTAGGTATTTTTTCAGCTATTCAAATTTAATATTCACCTTCTTGAATTCAAACATGTGTAGAATTTAATAATTACTATTAGATAGGTACTAAAATGACAACTTTCCTTATTTCGGAGCTGGCGGAAAAGTTCAACGAGAAATGCATAAACTTGTGCCAAGACTCACCACATGCATTCAACAGGATGTAGACTGAGTGAAAAAATAGACAAAAAAGTATAACAACAATATCGTGTAGTTTTGCTGCACTTTCCAAAAATATTAAAATCTAGTGAATGTACTTTATGGACATCCTGTGATATCAGTATCCCGTACATAGTCCACCTGCTTCAGTCATGACTGCCTAGTACAATAGAAGATATGGCGCAGACGCGAAATCAAGCTGTAACTTTTTTGCCTATTAATGTTTATTGTGTTTTCGCAATTAGTTTGAAGACTATGTACCTAGGTGCAACATTGTGTTGAAGGCAACAAAAAAACCAATAAATTAAAGTAGAAACAAACATCGAAATGTCTTGTTTTTGTGCCGGACTGCTCACGAGCTGCTTGTAATAATAATTTTATTAACCAGCCACTTGAGGTATTGATCGTAGTGATCTTTAGATTGAATTTTAAAACTCATATGAAACGGTAGGTAGAAAAGACTTAAAGGCACAAAACCTATATCGTATCTGTAACTGGTAAAATTGTATTATTCAGTTGATTGACCTGATTATGAACTTGAGTGATCTATTACAACTGATTTCTAGAGATGCGGTCTTTCGTTTTCAAAATGTGATTATCGACATTGAAAAAGAAAAAGTTCGATAGTCATTTTCTCGGTAACTATTCCACGCACGAAAAAAAGAATTGTACCTATCGTTTTAATACGTTTAGCACTCCATCCAGTTCACGGCTTTATACATGTATTATGAAACACCCTGTATACGCATCTCTATTGGATTATTTATATTTGAAACTTTCTTTATATTGAGTTGGTTAAATAAATTTACGAAACATACCAATAAATGTAAAGTTTTATTTTACACACATTGTTTCTTACAAAATAAAAAATTAGTGTTTCAAAATGTTAAGCGACGGCTCAATTTCTTGTTGGATACCTACGAATATTATTAAATAACCCCTCCGCAAATCTTGAGATGTTTGGACGAATCAAGGAGTGAAATCACCGCACAGCCACCTCTTGGCATCTCTCGTATCGTTGCCGTACGTCCTACCGAACCTGCAATGGAGAATATCGAATAAACTTACTTGCATTGGCATTTGGGTTCGCGTTTGGTCAACTAAAACGAATAATGCGCTTATTATATTTAGCTAAATTCAGAAACAAAAAGCGTGAGAGCAAAATCAAAGTAGGATGTATTGCTCATAAAATAAGGTAAACTTTGTCACTTGTTTTACGCGTCGCTCCGCCTTTCAATAGGCATGATACAAAAATGGACCTTATTTTATTTTTCCACTTTGATTTACTTTAACTATTTTTGCTTCCGAATTTAGACGACTGAATTTAGCTAAATGTAAAAAGCTCATTATTACTAACCTCATGACATTAAGATTGTGATATTCTTTATCTGTTGTAACATTATTTTAAGAATAATGACTACTCAAGAATTTAATGACATTTGACGTGTAAATTTATGTTTATCAAAATAAATGAATTGAATTGAATTGAACTGAACGCTCGAACGCAGGACGAGAACGCGAGACGCTCAATCGCGACCGCTTTCTGTCTGATATAGATCCCTAAAATAATACATTATCATCACAGTCCATAACAGTCGTGACGCTTCTGATAGACGTGACGCTTCTGATAGAGGCGAACTCCAGGGCGGAAATCGAACGGCATGGGGCTGAGGCCCTACGTCTGGTGACAGAATGGGGCCTCAGAAACAGGTTGGCCTTCGCTCCGGCGAAGAGCGCAAAGATTACTCTAAAGGGAAAGTTTAAGAGACCACCTGTGCTACGCCTAGGAGGGCAATCGGTCAGGAGTGTCTCGACCGTCAAGGTATTGGGGGTGACGCTGGACGAATCGCACTCGTTCGCGGCCCACGCGCAGGATATTGGGGAGAGGGCGGCAAGATGCTTTGGGAAAATGACTAGGGTATCTACTTCGTCTTGGGGGATTAAATATAGAGCGCTCCGAATACTGTACTTTGGTACGTTCGTTGCTACGGTGACGTACGCGGCCTCTGTATGGTGCAGTAGGATCGGGTTCTATGTGGTGAAGAGCCGTCTGCTCAGAACTTAGCGCCCGGCACTGATCCTTCTCACGAAGGCGTACCGTACCACAAGTACTGCCGCTCTGGCGGTGCTTGCTGGTGTCCTGCCTGCGGACCTGGAGGTGGGGCGGATGGGAAAGGTGGAAGCGGACCGTACCGGGTTGGACGGAAGGGCAGTGATCGAGCTCAAGAAAACTGCCCATGATGAGGCGGTAGACGCCTGACAGGAGCGCTGGGATGCCGAGGAGAAGGGTGCGGATCTCAAGCGCTTCTTCCCGTGCGTCCGCGGTAGACTAGGGGCCACGTGGGTGGAGCCCGATTATGTTGTTTCCCAGATGCTGTCCGGTCATGGCGCATTTAGAGCGCGATTATGGGCATTTCATCTGAACGACTGTGCAGAGTGTTTATGCGGGGAGGCATTGGAGACTAGGGACCACATTTTGTGGGAATGCGAGAGGTACCAACAGGAGCGCAGCATCATGCTTGCTGGGTTAGAGCGGAAGGAAGTGGGTCCGGTCTACTTCACGGACCTTGTGTCCTCAGAGGCGAACTTCGCAAGGTTGAGAGAGTTTGCGTACGCATGGCACCGCGTGAGGAGAATGGAGGAGGAATAGGAGCAGAAGAAGAGATGGAGGAGGGAGCGAACGAGTATGGCAGCTGGCCGACGGAGCAGGAGTGTGTATTGTGACGTCAGCCCGCTAAGGGAGAGTGCATATGGAACAACTGGATTTGTGGGTGTCAAGAAGTGCGCACGCCCAAAGAGCCACCGGCAAGTAAGCGTGCACATCACCCGTGATTAAGTCTGACGCGGTCCGTATGACCGAGAGGTCGATAGGACCCTGGGTGGAGGTGGGTTAGTCCATAACAGTCCACTGCAGGACATGGGGCCTCCCCCGCGAGAGGGGAGGCCCTGCAATAATGCCATAATTTGGCAGTAATGGCATAATCTCCACGCTTGGCAGACTGGTTGGAGATCGCAGTGTTACAAAATTGGCAGCTGCGTTGGAGACTCTAGATCTTTTCCTCGAAAACATTAGTCGCCTTCAACGACACGTTATTCTACTCTGCCGGTCACTACGCGGCCATGAAAGTAAGTCATAAGTCGCGTTAATATCAAGCAAAGCATCATATAGAAGCCTGTTCTTCAAAATATTCATAGATAGATCATTTATTCTTATACCTAAGTAAGTATTTTAACCATATAGGGTCCCTCAAGATGATAGCCGATTTTGGCATAGTAATTCCTGGTGCCCAGAAATGACGGCAATTTTGTCAGAGCCATGATCTTCCTTAGCTATTCGCTCAGCTTCTTCCATTGGCAGCATACCGAAGACCTGGCGCGGGAACTTCGTTGGGTCTTTGGCGTTCACCTGAAATTACATTTCCTGTTAGTAATCAATCATAGGATGTATATTCTCATATTACAAAAGTTTAATTTGGTTTAAAATTTCAATGAATTCAATCTGTCAGATACTCCTAATAGGTACTCGATTTGAACAAAGATTTATAGTAACCGGTACAACAGACCCATAAACATGGAGCTCCCTAACGATACTGCATTATTTGAAATTGGCTTTGGCGACCGAACTCTTCGTATTTTTATTATAACTGTAAATATTTTAATGACAATTAATTATATTCTATTCTACACATAATATAAAATAAAATCGGAAAAAAAAATAATAATAATTACTGATCTAGATTTATAACCGGCGACTTCTGGATCATGAATCATAATAGTCTCTAACCATTAGACTGAGGAAGGTAAATAAAATACTGTGGAAGAAATCATTTGTGATTATATAATTGGATTGTACTTATTTTATTTTATTTTATTTTATTTGGGTGGTTTACAGCTGTAATACATAATGCATTAAAAAATAGCTTATCTATGAGCCATTTACAAACCGCCACATATAAATTTAACAAGATACATACTTTTTAAGTAATAAATATTTTTCTTATGAGCTATAACCATGGACTTATTACCCAAAGGGACTGCGCACTGCTTTGACTAAAACCGGGCAGAGCGAGAGTCACCATCGATAGTCCTTTGTTCCTTTCTAACAGTGTAAACGAGGCTATGGTGTAAACACAATGTTATTGGCATAATCACCGTCATTCTAAATTGACAAGTGTCATGTTTGGTGTTGCCATTATTGGAGAAATATATTTACCGTGAATTTGGTATTATTATGAGGTAATCCGTACAATCCGAAAAGTAGTTGTCAAAATACCTTTTGAACTACTGAACGTTTCTCCGACAAACGTCGAATCAACATAAATATTAGCCTACGACTTTTTGTTCCACAAAACAAATAAAAGATCGGTAACGATTTATCCTACAACACTAGTTTCTAAAGAGAAGTGATAGTACTCGTCGATATCTACATTTCGGGTGACAGCTGTCAAATTTAAATGTGTTATAACTCGGAACCCATTGGTTCTAGAACACTAGTTTCTAAAAATATATGATAGTTCTCGTCGAGATCTACATTTCGTATGACAGCTGTCAAAGTTAAATCTTTTATAACTCGGAACCCATTGGTCCTAAAACACTAGTTTCTGTAGAGAAGTGATAGTACTTGTCGAGATCTGCATTTCGTATGACAGCTGTCAAACTTAGAACTGTCATGCGAAATGTAGATCTCGACAAGTACTATCACTTCTCTACAGAAACTAGTGTTTTAGGACCAATCTCGCTACGCTCGCTCATTTCAAAACGATTGACTTTTCTTCATCGGCCACCTCAGGGGACAGGCCCCCTAGGAAAATAGTCCTAGATACGCCAATGGGTATACTTGACGTTGACATTACATCGCCCCATGAAGGAAATGCCCGGTACCAAGACATCTAACGACAATTTCGCGATGACGAATTTCATTGATTATAGATTGTAACTTTAAAATTATATTTATTTGAGTTTAAGCACTTTGGAGCATTAGGATCTGGTCAAGGTGACGTCAGATACTCTCTGTCTCGGAGTCTGCGTTTAAATTTTTTGCCCCTGTTACAGGCCCCACCCTGTAAATAAAAGTAACGCGCGATATATTGACAACTGTGTGGAAATTTGTGTATAAATAATACCTTATAAAGTAAAACCTAACTACTTACCATTCTATCCTATGGAACTGTTAACATGTTACTCAGACATACCGTATTGTTTATACATGCAAAATCGCCGGAAAACGTAATATAGCAACGAAACCTAGACAGAAAGACGCGTTATTTTTCAGCGATCATTTCTGTGTAACTAACTCAATTTTGTAAAATCACGACTTACTGTACTCTTTCTTATGGCGGCAGGGAGTCCCGACAACAAGATGGCTATCATTATCTGTTATACTGGATGTGTGTTTAGAGACTCCCAGGTACAGTTTATCCGTATAATTTCCACCGAGATACAGGAGGATCATAAAGCTGAGTGCCCGTTACATTGTATGAGTATTTTGGGGACATACGGCGGTTTAGTTCGTCAAACTTTTTTATTTTAGTATCACGTTCAATTTTGTTTTAACATGTTTTTGTACATGTTCGATTTCTTTTAATCTTTTCACTCGATTGCGTCAGAAGGAGGGTTATGTTTTTCGAGTGTATGTATGTAGGTGTCAAAGTCCATTTCTTTGGCGCGGGCTAGAGGCCTAACAGCTCAATGAATTTTATCATATGAGCCGTTGTTAATCGTCTTGATCGCGCGAGCGACACGGGTGCATTAAAATATTTAAAATTCAAAATGGCGGATTTATTTGTGACTTTCGAAAAAATAATGTTTTCTCTGAAAATAATGAGTGGGTATCAAGATAAAGGTCTAAAACTTATCTAAAAGAATTTTTTGCTTTTCTATTTTCAATAGCAGTCGGGATTTTTAGTTTTTACCCAACTGCGACAGAAGGAGGGTTATGTTTGTACTACTTGCTTGTTGATCAAATGTTGCTTAAACTTCTGTATATTAACTAAACAAATTGGGTACCTACTTTACCAATCTACTTTTCCAAAAATTTAGTTCTCGGTTGCTTAAAAGTAGCGAATTATAAGGGCATATATCCGTAAAAGCTGGTTACCAACGCTGTTCTACTAGCGCTTATTAGAATCGGTCCGCGCAGGCAGAAAATCAGCGCAGGCAGTCTCTATACTTTGTGCCGTACCAGCTCCGACCTGGTCTGACCTACTCGTCAGCGACGTTCGGCGCTTATCGGTGCAGGTATGGCGCAAAGTATAGAGACTGCCTGCGCCGACTTTCTGCGCGGACCGGTTCTAATAAGCACTGGTAGATCGATACTGTTATCCTGCTTTCTACGTGTATACGCCCTAAGAGAGCACTATGTGTAAGTGCCTATATGTAGTAGATTAGATATCGAAAAAGTTGCCCGTCAATGATCTCCGTGTACATCATCCAGATTATATTGATCTCTACTCTACACAGTTCGTGTTTCATTCGTGGTAATGTTACCCAAAAATGTACTGACAACTTCCGGTAAGTATCTTCAGGTAAATACTTGCCAATGTTGAACGCAGTGTGTCTCTACAATCTACATATATTGTTTTGGTGCCATGGCTCCAGCCCCTCAACTAAAAGGGTTATCGCATCTGACGTTATGTTTGTGTATTACCCCATTTGTTGGTTCCACTGGGAGCCATACATAAAAATATCGGTGATGTCGTACCAAGGTAAATACAAATGGAAGAACAATGTATAATAAAATTGTAAGTTAGCGGACAGTGAAGTCCGTGTTCAGTATGAAAATATGAATATGAATATGTTTAATATATGTTAATGACTACAAAAATAGAAGAACAGAAGTACCTACTAGGTAGCTGGGAGTTCAATATACGATATCACTGGGGTTCGATCCCGGTACCTCGGAGTACGAGTCGGACTTATTAACCATTAGACCACCGCCGCTTATAGGACGTAGGACAGGAAATTCCAATTTGCTCTTGTTCAATATTGCTTAAAGTTTTTAGTTCCGATGCCGCCTACAATTGCCTTCAGGTGTACTAAACACAACTATGAGGAGAGTAGGTACCTAGACGCTGAATTTTGGGCATTCTACTAAATAAATAAATATGACAAATTCACACAGCACCATGTAGCCCCAAAGTAAGCAAAGCTTGTGTTATGGGTGTTAGATAACTGATAAACTACTTATACTCGTATATACTTGTTGCACAGATCCAGACCCGTAACAGAAATTCGAACCCGGGACCATGGCGACCGGAATGTTAACCAACTGAACCACTCTGGTTGTCAAATTTGTTGTTGACGTTACGAATCTAGTTTGTTCCTACAATATAAGAGCATAGGTACACAAGTTCATCTTAAGTTCTTAGTGCTGCAAGTGGTCTTAGGAATATATTTCTGTGCAGTTGTCGAAAGGTTTTTAAAACATTACAGAAATATATTTTTAATTTTTATACTTAGGCGGTCAAGGAAGTGTTCTGTGTGCCAGGGACAGCTAAGTAGTTAATGGTAGGTAGTACCAGGTAGGTACCAGGTTTGGTACTATCAACCCTTCTTTAAACAAACTCATTTTAGCTACTACCTTTGTTACTGTAGTTACGTAAGTAAGTTATCAACGGAAAACAAAAAGGGAGTAACCTAAAGAATCGAACATCAAAAGAAAAAATATTGAAAAACAAAACGTTATCTTTTTAACCGCAAAGCCTTGTGAACATAATTTTAGGACCATAACTGTGAAATTGAAATCTCAATAAAATGGTTAAAACAAATTAGTTCCCATTGCTAGAAGTAGAATATATTCGATATACGACCTTTTTTATTGGTACTGAATTAGAAGATCATAATTAATTCACGGACCGCAAAAATATCGTTAATACGAGTACGAGGGAGTGACGGATAGAATTGGTCGACTATTGAGTAAATACTCAATAAAGACAATATTCACTCCTTTCAAGAAAAATTTCGCGGAGTATGAGGTCACCTAAAGATACCTTCCCTTTGGAACACCCAAGTGTATACAAGATTGATTGTAGTTGCGGAAAGTCTTATATCAACCAAACCAAACAAACCATCTCGAGTCGGGTAAAAGAGCATATACTAAAAGCCATAAAAACAATCAGAGCTACAATTCTGCCATTGCCCAACACCTCTTAGAATCTGGAACTAACCACTGGATGGAGTTACATAACCCACGGGTGTTATCTACTGAACGACACTACACTCCACGTTTAGGCCGGATTTAGATAACCTAAATCCGGCCACGTGAGGCCGGATTTAGGTTATCGAATACTTGGTCACCAGTGATTCAGTCTCTAAAACCTGAACTAGGTCGAAATAAGACTAAAAAAGTGAGTGATACGGTCAGTGTAGTGTGCCGTGAGTGGCCGTGACTTAAAAGTAAGTTCGAGTTCCAGTAGTAGCAAAAAACTTGTGCGAAAGCGGGTAGATAGACTTCGGCCGCTTTATCGCTAACCAGCATCGTCCGGCGCTCGCAGCTCTTCAGTCGTCCCGTGACCATGATGCATGCAACTGTGTCGAAATATCGGGCTACTCGTCAACAAAGGAACGCGCTAGGAAACCCGGAACATACCCTTAAAATGTGTAATAATAACCGCGATAGTTTAAAACATTATGTTACTTACATTTTGTTTTAATTTTGCTTTTTAGTTGAGTGCAAAACTTTTTTTTAAAAATGGTATTTATTTTAAATACCCAGTCAGCAATAAAAATCAGCTTAAAAGTTATTTGGACAGAATAATAATATGTTTTTGTCGCCCGAGAAATAAAAACACCAGCAGGTGTGTCTAAATCAAGGATTTCCTGAAAATAAATAGATATTTGGGGTGCTTTATAATGGTCATGTTCACAAAATAAATAATTGGTCATCATAATTATTATTTGGGTAGCAGAATCATACAATTGGTCAGTAGGATTACCTCATCAATTGGTTTGCATAAAATAATATTGATATGCTATAATCTCTAAGGTCTGCATTTTACAATTATTGAAAAAAAGCGGCATCGATCGTTAAATGTAGGTCTGTATTGTCAAAAGTGTGCATAGATTACTATACATTGCTTATCGTGTTTATTATTATTTTTTATGTAAAATGGATAACAGTTTATGTAATGATGAAGAAAACCAACAAGTTATGACGATGACGAGGTGGTAATGAGGAGTAAATAGATGTATAAAGTGCAAACGTTACTTTAATTTAAACTTAAAAGCACGAAACCATTTTTTTATAAATTTCTATAAATACTAAGTAATCGTGTCCACCTACTTATATGAAAATAGGGCCCGCCTGCTTTCAAGTTTAAATAAAATCTACATTTGCACTTTATACACCTATTTACTTACACTATTCTGCTTGTTTCTAAAAATTTTTATGCCCATATAATTAAGATTAAGACCAGTTTTTAAATGGGCCCCATATTTTTGCTAATAAACTACTAGGAAAAGTTGAGTTATTTCATCACAACTTTGTCTACAACTTTGACAGTTTCTGAAGATCAATCTAACAGTAGTTTCAGCATTATAGACCTTAAATGTCAAATTCACGTGCTAATGTAAACCTGGCCAAAGATAATAAATAAGTACTTGAAGATAATATATTATTAAGAAACCATAAATTTCGTGCAAAGTTGCAACAGTTTACGGTACTTAGTTGTGTAGTACGATTTGATTTATTTGTTTTTTGTTACAAAGGAGGTACTTTAAAAATTGACCCGTAAATATTTCAAGGTCCAGATAACTTAAATAACGCCACCACCTTGATCCAATACATAGAATAACGTCTCGCCTAATTCAGTACCGGACTCGAATGAACAAAATGAATGCTATTGGGGAGTACAGAATCAATCCTTTTTTGCATTTTGATTTTCAAATATCGTAAATGCTAGAATACAATGTACTTCATAAGTAATAGAATATTTTCAGATTGTTTTCGTATTTTCTTATTTTGGGTGCATCACAAAATGTACAATACAATGTTTTTATTTATAAAACGGGATAAAAAGAAACTAAAAAGCATGAAAATTATGTTAGTAGAACGGAACATAAAATCCACTGTAATGAAGCTAGAGTATTACCAAGTTCATTTCGTTCAAAATCGTGCATTTCAGTCCAGTTCGGCTCTGTAGGAGTTGATCCTATTCGAATTTGATGTTGTGACGTCATTCTATACAATTGGATCGAGATGGCGACATTCAATTCGAGTTCTGCATTACCACCCCTGCCTACGGAGTAAGAAGTTCCTTTCGTAATTGCCCCCACCCCATTCAATTCGGCAATCGTCACACGTCGCCCGCTGAGCCTCTGCACGATAAAGAGAATTTAATTTTGTCGTAATTCTACGAAACGTAACGTAACGCCCCATGTGAGTACACCTCGCGTTTTATTTTGAGCGGCGCGCACACTGACGCGGGCACGTGACATGAGTTCGTCCGTCTGCCTCTCCTTACAGATCGTTCGTTTTATATTGACCTTTCGCGAGGACCATTAAGAGGATCTTCGGACAACACTGCTGCAGGGCTGATAGGAGGTACGTGTGCAGTTTATACTAATCCTTATAAAGTATAAAATAAAATCGCATTAGGATGCGAGAGACGTGGTCGGACGTTCGACCAAGGTCGAACGCACAGCTCACTTATTACTTACTTTCATCATCATCATATCAGCCAAAAAACACCCAGTGCTGGGCATAGGCCTTCCCCAGAGATCTCCACAAAGGCCGGTCCTGTGCCTTCCGCATCCAGCTGAAATCTGCGATCTTTACCAGGTCGTCGGTTACTTACTTACATCATATCAGCCAGAAGACGCCCACTGCTGGGCATGGGCCTACCCCAGAGATCTCCATCAAGGCCGGTGCTGCGCTTTCCGCATCCAGCTGGTACCTCAGATCTTTACCAGGTTGTCGGTCAACGTTGTGGGACCTTGTGGGACCCACGCTGCGTGGTTACTTACTGTAATGAGGTAAAACTTAGTTTGGTTTTAAATTTTAACTTTTCTCTATTCCACTTTTTACGAACTCTACACTTTTACTGAGTATCATAATATACCTACATCTACAATAATCTTGGAATAGAAGTGTAGACTAATACTGAATTTTGTCACATCCATTAACAAAATCCTATAATAGCCACAAATTTTAACAAGAAATTAAAATCAGTTTAAAACGCTGAAAGTGAATCCTGAACTGAAACTGTCTTTTTCCCACGAAACGGAACTTACGCATTTTAAATGACGCTGGCGTCAACCGAAACTTATTCATATTTCAACTCGTTTAATTACAAACACTCTCATTTAGTACCAAATTAACGGAGTTTCGACTCCTCCGTCCCTAATCGCAGTCAAAACCTAAATGCGACAATGCAAATTCCAAAATTTTAATATTGTAATTCAAACCACACCTTTGCTCCGACCGCGGCGGTGTGTAAGCCTCAAATTCGATTGCTCGTAGAAGACAACCATTTACGCCAAATTAAATTTTTGCGCCTCATTTTGCTTAACATCACTTACATATTTCGGCAGCCCATTCTTTTAGGCAAGCGCTTGTTATTTACAATTATTATCTGCAATTTTTTGCTTTATTAAAATTGTTCTTTTTAATGCTATTTTGTAAGAGATCTTGTTTTTTTTTAGCCACGGCGACGGAACGAAGAACGAAGATATATGCGTTTAGAGTGAGAGGTTGTGTGTTCTGCAATTTAATGTTATCGTTTATCTCTAGAACGGTTTGACCGATTTCGATACGGCTTTCTATAATGGATTTATGATTCATCAGCGATGATTCTTAGAAAGGTGTTATGGTATTACCTTCCCAGGGGTATTAGTATGATATTAATCGACTTCTTAGATTTGAAAGCCGCGAAAAGTGCTTGTAAATGAGCTTGAACTCTTCCAACACTAAAGGAGTTGACTTTGATTTTCATTTGTTATTACGACGCCTCCTATATATGGTACCCTACTTTGAGCCACAAAAGCTTGACCTTTGGTAAATGTTTTCGGGCCTAGATAGAGGACCGACTTATCGACAGTAGCGCCTTTCAGTTTATGCACTGTAGCATAATATGCTGATTTCGAAGAGCGTCGGTGGCCGAGCGGTTAGAGTATCCGACTCGTAAGCCAGAGGTCCCGGGTTCCAATCCCGCTCCGGCCATGTACCAATGGACTGAGTTATGTATATTAGTTTAATACTAACCGATGCTTTTACGGTGAGGGAAAACAGCGTTATGAAACCTGCACATTCAGGCGACTGGATGTGTAACCATGATCCAATCCGGTCAGGTTCCCCTGGTAGCAGGGTCATGGAGGTCAGATTGCAGTCGCTCCACTGTTATTACCTGACCTGCCAAAACCCTGGATCATGGTCAAGGCGGACCCCGGGCCCTCGTGCGCGAGAGCACAACCGGGACATTAACGCCAAGATGATTATTTTTACTTTTTATAATATGCTGATTGCAGTATATTATATTGCACTTGACTGTTTATTTTTGTATTAAAAGCAGTAGATATTAGAAATGCTCATGGATAAGTACGAACATAATGGTCTTTGACTACATTGGCTCTGACTGCTTCGCATTTAAATATCCGGTCAGTAAGAAAAATTATTAAAAATCTATTTTATCAGAATAAGAATGTTTCTGTCAGCCGTGAAGTAAACCCAGCAGGTCAACAATTAAATCAGGTTTTGGAAGAAAATAAGTATACCTTATATATTTGGGTTGCTTGATAATGGTAATGTTTGCAAAATTAATATTTGTATTGTAATACAAAATTATTATTTGTGCAGCAGAATTATATTATGCAATCAATTACCAAAAAAATTAATATGTATATGCTATAATCCGCTCGCGCACACTATGCGAGCATTGCGGGAGTTGAGCATTCGTGCGCGAGAGCACAACCGTAATAATAACGCCAAGACCGTTATGATTAAATATTACATTATACTCGCATTAATAATTATACTAACAAATAATGTACGGAACCCTCGGTGCACGAGTCCGACTCGCACTTGACCATTTTATAAATTGATTTGCAAGTAGTAGTCAATTAGTCTAGTCCAATAATTTAAGAATAACTCAAAGCAGCATTAAATTGCGCGCTTTTGTCATTTTGTTGCTTTAGACATAAAATTCAATAGCAAATAAAAATTAATATAAAAGCTTCTCAAAATTTTCTAAAATGCGAATCACGATTTGCTGCTCTATTATTAATACTGCTGCTTACATATATAATTTACTACGACCTCAATAGGTATAAAAGCTTCCCAATATCACAATACTTGCTGCCTAATTTAGTAATTTATGCCGACCACTAGATACAGCTCAATTCACTTTGTTTGCTGATAAAACACATTTTGCAACTGACCAAAACCTCTTTAATTAGCCGGCCAATTAAATAATAGCCATTTGGTATTGTTTCCCGGGCGTATGATGCCGGATGATGCTTAAACCAATATTTAGTTAATTTAAGCCCTTGATGCCACCGCAATGGAGTGAGAGGGCAAAACAACAAACTTGCGAATTGCGATGTTTTGTGTGCGCAAAATAACACTGTGTTAATGAGGTGCTTACAGACCGACAAGGATCATAATGAATGTGACGTAAAAAGGAAGTAACACGCTGTCGTATTGAACACGTCCATTATAATGACACCAATAGGAACTAGCGCCCTCAATTGCGTTCATTATGGTCCTTGTCGCACTGTAGAAGGCCACTTGCCGTCGTATCTGTTGTTATGTTGATGTTAGGGGATGGAATTAACCCTTCGCATGGTTGTGACACATTTGTGTATTCTATATAACATTCTGTCTCATTTAGATAGCCTCGTTACTCATTTAGAGTGACATAGGTACTTGTTCGCCCTTATAAGACGCAATTCTCCGGATACTGAAATTGAGGGAGCTAATGAACTTGTGATGTTTTTTATTTTATAATAGTTACATCCGACTGTAAAATAGGATAAGGTGGCCTAGAACGGGTAATTTTCGCGCGAGGATTAAAAAAATCTAAAAATGTGGTGAATATCTTAGCTTGATTTAGTTTATAAGGATAGGATGTTTATTAAACTTGAAAATAAAACACTATTCTAAAGCATTTTCTATCAAATATTTAATCAATAGAAAAAATAAGAAACTTGTAAAAAAACGTTTTGCCCGCATATGAGCCTAAAACGGGTATCTATCTGATTTGGGCAAAACGTCATAATTTTTAGGATAGGTAAATCAAACTTAAAATCTAACAAGTAGGAAAAAACACAGTACCTACCGACTATAGATTATCATTTCGACTCTTACCCCCTCTACCACCACCACCACCCGCTTCCACCACCCCACCACTGCCACTTCTACCTCCACAGGACGCATCAATATTTTTGTACGGTCTCATTACCGCACATCGTTCCGTGTCAGCATTTATGCGATATAGGCATTCCGCCCGTACGTGTTAAGGACTCAAATAAAATGGATTTACATAACATACTTACAAGTTTTATTCATCATATCAAGGTATCATCTACAACACTGTGCAGAGCTACCAAGAGCCCGTACAATTTTATTTTCCGATGGTACATAATAATAAACCAAGTGACGTTTTTCGAAAATCATACCGCAATCCACCCATTATTACTTACTTACACTCACGACATCGTAGCGTAGACAATAAAAAATGAAAACCACACGGAACGTAACGAGACCGAAACCAAAACGACTATCATCATAATCCAAGCGGTCAGTCTCGGCTTCTGCCAGGGTCCGCTTTCCGATTCATTTTCCTCTATTTCGCCCGGTCTTGAGCACCCTCGCGTCGTAAACCATTGGCTCTCGCATCAGATTCGGCGCTGTCGATCCATCGCTTCTTGGGTCTGCCGCGGGACCTCTTTCCAGATACCGGAAGATTTAGGCACCTATTTGCCTATTCGATCTTATCCGCGATATCTCTCACGCCAAAGCTGCCGCGGATATACTCGTTACGCAATCGACCAAGTCGCGTAACGCCACACATCCACCGCAGCATCTTCATTTCGTTGACGTGGAGTTCGCGGACATGCTTCGTCAGCCCCGGCCAGGCTTTGCAGCTGTATAGAATCACAGGTCTAATTATGCTCTTGTATATACCGAAAGGTTGCATTAAATGTTTTCGAGGCAAAAGATCTAGACTCTCCATAGACTGGAAAATAGGCAGCAGCGATTTACATTGTGGTATTTATAACACTGCGATCTCCAATCCGCCTGCCAAGCGTGGATATCATGGCAATAATCTCCCCTTTCGTGGGAGAGGCCCTAAGTCCTGCAGTGGACTGATATGGGCTGTAATGGTGGTAAACCGAAACCAAAACATCCATTTTACATAATCGACAAATGCAGAATTTTATTTCCTAATAATGTTCAGAGACATCATAAAGACTTCGGAGAACAAATTCTGTGTAATCAACAACCACTTTTATACCAAATTGGTATTTCTATATAATTTCAACGTTTCCATTAAACCAGAATGGCCACGTAAACGCACAAACTTTGTGGAGCTTCAGAAGGTTTTTGGCCAATTTCGGAAACAAACAGTCAAAGTAATTACTCTGTTACAAGGGAAATGTAATTGCCTTCTATTACCACAGTGGAAGATTTTACTTCTGCCGACCAATTTTGAGGAAAATTGTTGATGGGCAAATTCTGAAGCTTTTAGGCTGTTTCTCAATCCTTTGCCATGATTTTTACAAGGATTAATGATTCGCGGTTCCGTAGGTACCACGACTAGAGCCAGCGAGCGCATATAGGAATGGGTAAGTATGTAAGATGAAGGAGGCTATGGTAAGTATACCTACACTGCCATATTTGGAGGCACGGAAGTGTCAGAAACCTAACATTTTGAATTGGAATTTTCAGACCCTCATATCTTTGGTTTGGATGCTAGAAAACTCAAATTTTCAGAATAAATGTACATAACAGACTTTATAACACACGTTTCATTTGAATAACTTTAATTTATAGTAAGGATTTTATTAGCAAATAAAATACGTCGATTATTTAATAAAATATTTTGACATTGACTGACTGATTCACTGCTTGACTAACTTTTCATCAAAGCCTCTATGGCACTTTGCGAAGCCCTAGGAAGCTGAAATTGGGTATACAGAATATTTAATAGGGTATTTTATTTATTTATTTATAAGGAGGGATTTCCGAGAGTAGGTACAGAAGCCAGCGTATCTACCAACAACCAGTATAAAAGAAGCTAACATTGCTTTGCGTATCTATAGAGAGCGTAGCTCTTCTAATACTGGTTTTGCGTAGATCGATATATAGTTGAATGTAGGTAATGCACCTTCAGAAAATTTGTACGGTGCGGATCCCATCGGACTCGGCGGCAAGATTAGTGTGGATTTCAATATTTACTGGGTCATCAATCAATGATTGAAGCTATTGCTCAAGCCGATGACGAATTGGAGATAGAGAAGTCAAAATAGCTACTTAAATAATTTTGTTTTATGATGTTTTGTATGTACACACAAATTATGGGTAGGTATGACATTAAATGTTGTTTGTTTGGGGTTGTAGTTCAATGGTAGATTTTCCGAGAGCCGATTAAAAAGAAAAAATAGTTCTAATATTTGTACTAGATGGCGTTGATTAGACATAATTCTCAAAAATAAATCAAAACGAAGCCGTTTGATGTTTAAAAAGTACACATTTTGCGCTTTCTTCCAGAACAGGTTCTACGTAAAATACGTCACGAAACACTTCGAGTAACTTCGGTTAATAAATTTAATACTTGGGAATCCTGTCTAGCGCCATCTAGTAAGGCACGACTGAACTACACTTTTTAAAGTAGCTGTTTGAAAATCCCTCATTTATTGTAGTAGTCAAAGAAATAATATAGGTAGGTACAATGACTTCTATATACTGTAGGTACTTTTAATTAGACTCTGTCTAAAAAGTAAAGTGACTTGGGAAATTATAAGATTGAAAGATATGAACAAGTAAGCAACGCTGATTGAATAATGAAGACGTCCGTCTGTATACAACAAGATAGTTGCTACAAAAACCTGAGTGACCTGAGTAGTTCAGCTGGTTAACATAACGCGCCTCTGCCACGAAGTTCTGCCACGCAGAGGTCCCGGCTTCCATTCGGCTGGAAAACGCTGTTGCCCATTTCCCAGCCTACGGCGACTAGATCTTTAGCCTCGAAAACATTAGTCGCCTTGTACGACACCCACGAGTGTATGGGGTTGCTGCTATTCTACTCTGCCGGACACTATACCACCATCATCGGCACGTTACTTCTTTATACGCCTCATTCAGTATTATCGTTGTCGCTTGATTGTCGTGCTCAATCAAAGAGTTTCATATTTTCTGCATACTAAATTTTTTGGAAACGCTTTAAGCTCAATGAGAGGTTTTCAATTTGACAGTTATTGAAAAATAAAAATGGCGCTGTACTGAACTCTTTGTCAAGTTTGTTCTAAGCATAGAGAAAAAATGTTATCTACAGAAGCCTGTATACATATACAGAGTGTCAATTCGAGACATAATGTCACACATCTCTATAACACACACTAAGGCAAATGCAGGGACGAAACAAGGCAGCCCATCTGCAGATAAGTTATTTTTTACTACGAATTTCTATTCCGTAACGAACACAAACAAAACTGACTTGTATTATATTGTCATTATAATAAAAGTGCAATGAAGGTGCCGACCTAATCGTTATCACCGACGTCGTCAGCCTATACACAACTCAAATACTAGGGAATAAATCTGTCTTCTCATTGAAAGAGAACGGGCAATAGTTTACCACTCAGGCCCGATGCGAATTGGCAGACTTCACAATTCTAATTAATCTCTAACATGCAAGTTTTTTCACGATATTTTCCTTCACTGAAAGCCAAATAAATTAACATATATGAATTAGGTATATAATATAAAAACCATTTTTTAAGGAACCTACCACCGTCTTTTCGATCACTCAATCCTACATACCGTGAGTACCGTGCCTTCTAGAGGACATCATCATGAAGAAAAAATTAATGAAAAGGGTATGTACATAAATATATCAAACAGGCAGCATATTCTTTATTTTCAGTGAAAATTCTGGTGGGTACGGTACCAGGACAAAAGGCACTTGCATATACTCGTACTTATTACCTTGTTCTTCAAAATGTTTACAACACAGCACTTCCAATTTGCAACCCAGACATCACCATGTCTGGTCATCAGGAAACCTAGAAGAATAAATAAATGAAAATAAACGTACATTCGCGATTAATACGTTAAAGTTTTTTTTAAATGTCTAAATATTTAAAATATCATTTAGGTACATTTTTAAATCATAAATAAATCATAAAAATCTTTATTGTTTTTACTGTGTGTTACATAGGTGGAAAAATATGTATTTGACATTCGATCAGCAGTAAATATCTGTCTCATACAGATATACAATAGGTTTATTACTACACTAATATATTTAATTAAAGAACAATAACAATGACTCGTAACAATTACTAATTTAAATTATAATTATAAAATTCTTGCAGTGTATAAAAGGTTTTACTAATTAACCAACTATGCAGCCCATTATTAAATGTAAAGCCTTTTAAGGATTTTAGGTCACGCGGCAGTTTGTTATAAATTTTGAGACACATATGGCTACAATTATTTACAAATAGACTGGTATTGGGACAATGCATGTATATTTTGCGTTCGGGATCTCTCACTGAGCGTGTTGATAGGCTACTGTATTGAGCAAATATATTGGGGTTGTGTTTGACGAATTTACATATTTCCATGATGTACATATTGGTAAGGGTTAACAAGTTGTGTTTTTGGAAGAAAGGTCGACAAGATTCTAAGGGTCCTAAGCCACATAATGCTCGAACGCACTTTTTTTGTGCAATAAATGCTTTTCGAATGAAAGAGCTATTACCCCAGATTATTAGCCCATATCTTAAGATGGATGCTATGTAGCCGTGATAAGCGGATAGGGCTACATTTTGAGACACTATTTGTCTGAGTCTGCGGAGAACATAAACAAACTTATTGATCTTAGCACATACATTATCTACATGGTTCATAAAATTAAGGCTTTTGTCAATTTGTAGCCCAAGGAACGGAGCGCTGTCAACTTCATTAATGGGTGCGCCTTTATAATTAATATTGAGCTTTACATTTTTCCGCCCTTTAGTAGTAAATTGTATAAACCGTGTTTTTAAAAGATTAACTTGTAAATTATTAGCTGATAGCCAGTCTATCACAGAATTAATAATGCAGTTTATATTTGATTCGTAGTTTTGTAAATTTTCTTTATCAGATGTAACTATTATGGAAATATCATCGGCAAAAAGTATACATTCGTTATTAGGAGTAAGGTTAGGTAGATCATTGATATATAAAAGGAATAACAACGGTCCCAAGACGCTACCTTGTGGAACGCCAAATCGGTAAAATTTGTATAAAGAGGTATAGCGTGTGAGAACATTATTACTACTTATTTTATTTATTTGTGTGCATTGTTGTCTGTTTACTAGGTATGATTTTATCCAAGATAACGCTGGACCTCGAATTCCGTATTTTTCTAATTTAGAGAGCAGGATGTTATGGGACACAAAGTCAAATGCTTTGGACATATCAAAGAACAACACGGTCACGAGTTCTCTTTTGTCTAAATGATTTAGTATACTTTTAACTAGGTTAAATCCAGCTAAAGCAGTAGACTTGCCTTTTTGAAATCCATGCTGTTCTTCTTTTATAATGTTAAACTTGTTACAAAATTCCGTTAATCTTAAATGCATACATTTTTCAAATATCTTTGATAATATTGGAATCAGTGCAATAGGTCTGTAATTTGGTAATTCTGATTGATTTCCTTTCTTGAATAGTGGTTTAACAATAGAAATTTTTAGGTCGTTTGGAAAAACGCCTTGTTCAAATGATAGATTAACTAAATATGTCAGAATAGGTGCTAGTTCAACTCTACATTCTTTTAGTATTTTTGTGGATATTCCATCGTATCCACAAGCATTTGTGTTATTAAGTGAAAAAATTACTTTAATAATCTCAGGCTCATTAAAAGGGCTCAAAAATATGGAGTTATTTAAGTATTCAATATTTGTATTTATTTTGTTTTGGTTTGTGTTATCATTATTTGTAAGATTTATGAAGTAGTTATTAAATGCGTTAGCAATATCAGTAGGATCAGAAATAATTTGTCCGTCGAGGTTTATTTCGTCGATATTATTGTCAAAGTTTTTAATGCCTGTTTCTTCGTTTATAACTTTCCAGGATGCTTTACAAGTGTTTTTACTATTTGAAATTAGTTTATTGTAATTACATTTTTTTGACGTAAGTATACATTTTTTTAAAGTTTTAGAGTAGTTTAGGTATATTTTCTTGCTATCTTGTGTTTTATTTTTATAGTACTCATAACGTAATGTTCTTTTTTTCTTTGTACATAATCTGATACCCCTAGTAATCCACTTCGACTTTTTAGGCTTATTATTAACTGTAATTTTAATCATTGGAAAGCATAAATCATAAAGCAAACAAAAAGATTCATGAAAAGTTGTGAATGCTTCATTAACATCCTGTTTTTCTCGGATGGGGGATAGTGGGAAGGAATTTAAATACTCTCTGAATTTTTGAATATTTGAGCGACAATAATCTCTTTTATAGAAAATCCAATTTTCCCGAAATTCTTTTTTATTCTTTACCGGAATCTGTAATATTTGTGTAGTTTCATGATCAGAGAGTCCAAGTGGAATAATTTTACCTAATCCTTTTTTAATATTGCTAATTATAAGATCAAGGCAGGAAGACCCTCTGGTAGGTTCATTGATATGAGAAGACAAGTTATGGTTATTTATAATATCCTTTAAATATTTAGATGCATTAGTTACTTCCATGAGGTTTATATTAAAATCCCCAGTAATAACAATTTTCTTGTTATTATATTTTTTTGACATTGTATGTAGTAATTCTTCTAATTTCATAAGGAATGAGTTAGCAAATTTTTTATGTGAGTTGTAAATACAGATAAGGATGATATTATACTCAGGTAAATGAACACCACAGCATTCAAAAATTTTAGGAACTGAAAATGTAATTAGGTTTAGTGGAATGCTTCGTGTTCCTTTTCTCAGTAAAATACATGAACCGCCTCTCTTTGTACGTCTAGAATAATTCGCAACTAGATTAAAGTTTGTAATATTAACTGTACTTTCTTCACCTTTTTTAATAAATGTTTCCGTGAAACAAAGTGCATCTGGTTCAATACCTTCTTCCATTAATTCTGAAATAGCGATATCAATTACATCTTTTTTACTATTAACACTCTGTATGTTTTGATGGAGTATAGTGAGGTATTTAGTTTTAGTTTTAGACGCGAAAAAACTGGTTGTTTTGTTGATTGTCTTGTAATGAAGGTAAGGGGCTATCGGCTGGGGGTTTTTGTATTATAGGAAAATAGAATGGAATTGTTCCTCTCTTTAATAAAGTTAGAATGTCAGGGCTGGCACTTTTTACGTTAGTCACATTATGTTTATTTATTTTGGAGTAATAGTAAGGTATAGTACTTTTGTGCGTGTTTCTACTAATTTTTAGATCAGTTGTGCTAGGATCATTGTTTTGTTTACGTTTCGAGAACGATAAATACTTGCAATCGTAGTCGGCACAATCAATAACATAGTTTATGCGATGACACACAGTATCTAGGATGCGAGTGACAGATCCGGGTCTACTATAATGAGATAAATAATTACAATTTACAAAAGTACAATTCCGGAAATTATTACATATTAGCTTGAGTTGCTTGTTTAAGCTGTTTTCGTTTAAATGTCTATTTTTCCTAACACTGAGTACAATAACATCATTGCTTTCGTAAGTTTTAATTACATTATACAACTCAGAAGTAATTTCTAATGGACTGCTATCATTTTCACCAACACAGATTACAATTTTGTCTGTAACATTTATTTCCGAATTTATACAACTTATTAATATTTCGTTTGTTAGGGCGTTAGGCTTCGTGATCGATAAGACATCGTATTTTTCATATGGTGTGTTCACCCTCGAGTCTACTAGTCTTGCAGCAAGTCCGACACACTGTTGTCCACCATATATCCAAATTTTCTTTTGTTTCGCAGATCTACACTCCATATTATGACAATTTCCTGTTTTAGCCGGCTGACTTGATGTGGAGATATTTCTAATCTTCGAGTTTGTTTGAGTCTGTGTATTTGGTTTTGTCGTATTAGGTTTGCTGACGGGTTTGTTCCGGTTTTCGTTGCCATTGCTTTGGGTATCAATATCTATTATTTTCATACTAGTATTAATAGGCTTAGTGGTACTAATTGGATGAGCCACATTCGTAACTTGCGGTGTCGATAAAACATTTCTAGCATTATTTTCTTGAATTAATTCTGAAATTTGTTTGCGGCATTGTTCAAGTTGATGATTTAGAGAATCAATTATGGTTTTGTATTCGGTACATTGACAACAGCGTGGAGGCGAGTCAGGGTAACTGGTTCTTGAAATTGAGTTATGCGACGATCTGGTGTCATCTAAATCACACATCGAACCGAATATTCGGCTATGCTCTTGTTTCTTTCGCAATGTTATGTTTCTGTACAGTGAGGGTGAACTACTATCTTCATTTTCAGAATCGCTAACAGCTATGTACTCATTATTGTTATTGGAATATATTGTTTTTGGTACGGAACCCTAATAAGTTTAAAATTGTGTACCGCTATGTACAATTTTATTCAACAAATACTAAATCCGACCCTGTTTACATCGAAATATTTCCATATCTATTTAGACACCGAAATATAACTCAATTTGCCAATAATTTTATATCTGTCTTTAAGGGCATATTGTTTTAAGATAAAGATTTCAATTATTGCAAATTCACACTATTACTATGCATATTTTTATCACAATTTCTAAAATTAATTCCCGATAGCCACGACCTAGATTGTGTACCCTACCGGTGAAAGGATAATCCAGGTGTATTTCCATACTTTGCGCTTTCACATAACTGTGCACTACATTACACCGTCTTTTAAATGGTTTGATTTAAATTTGATTAGGAAATTATGAAATTTACACCGATGTTTCAAAAGAAACATCTGGTGGTTGTTAGCTAGAGCAACGTGGTGAACGTTCAAAACATTGCGTTCTTCACTTTCTAACAGGCTCGTTCCTATGGGTATAAAAACGGGATAGCAAGATTCATAATCATTTTAGAGTGAGCGAACAGGGAATATTTATTTTATTCGACAGATGTATATAGATAGTAATGTATTATAGATAGATATTTATCCATGGATATTCCATAAAATTAATTTATATGGTCACCCTATTAAAAAGAGACAAACAGCATCTGTTCTACACCTCTTGCTCGGCTCGGGTTTACCCGACCGAAGAGTGCTCAGTCCTGTTAAATATGATAAGTCCATGCATGTAAGTACCTAATTGCGCCATCTATTAACGAAAATAGATTTTCTCTTTTTTAAATGTCATCTTGAAAACCTCTCATAGCATGGAATACATTGGCAGGCAAATTGTTCCATTCCTTAGCCTATCTAAGCATTAAAAATGCCAAGGGTATCTGCGCGTAGTTTCGCGGGTTTCCTACCGCGGACCTGTGTTTACGAGTAGCCTGATATTTCAATGGTATCTCATACACACACACGATATTACTAGGGTTATCGTTATATTATTATTTAATCACAATTCATGTTTTGGTATGGGTACTTAGCTGTATGGTATTCTTAGCTTCACTTATCATCACAGCCCATATCAGTCCACTGCAGAACTTAGGGTCTCTCCCACGAAAGGGGATGAAATACTTATCAAACTGAAGGGGCTCATATAAAATAGCGTAAATTAGGATTGTGATGCTGTGCGGCTGCGAATTGCTCGGGGAAGGAATAAGGTAGCCGCCAATGTTGGTAAGCGAAGATGGAGAGGTGGAAAAAGGTAAATACCCACCTGGCCGCGTCATTTCACCGGGGGACCAGGGGTTCAACAGTTGATCGTTGTTTTTATGCCGGGAAGTTGGAGCACTTCTCTAGCGCGATGTAGGACGGTCAGCGCCATCTATGTGCGGATGCTTGCCTTGTGTTTGTGTACGCGTAATGTGGGTATTATTGAGTTTCCCTATTGGAGCGATAGATGTCGCTACACGAAAAGTAGCCGACGCCGACGAGGCACGTCCGCGAACTGCACACCATCGAAAATACTGGGGGGTGTACGATATTACGCGATTTGAGTGAGTCCGTAACGACCACATCCGTGATAGCCTTGGCGTGACAGACATATCGCGTTTAGGACATTTCGCTTGGGCTAATTATGTACAATAAATAAACATATTTTTTTTTAAATTAAAATCTTGTATAATACATTTCAATGTTTCATCTAGTAAAATACGTAAGTATAAGGTGAAAAATAACAATTAATTTGCCATCAGGTCATTAAATCATTAGGCCATAGGCCATTAGGTGGAGAGCGAAATATGCTATGTAACTACTAACCGTCATCAGGCCGTATATTGGTCTGTAGTAAGTATGTTTATTTATAAAAATAAATGCGTAGATAGTTCACTCGACCTTTGCCTCTAAAAGCCTTCCAGTTCGTGTATCGAACAGTGGAAAACACCCATGGGAGACGTCTTTTTGATTGGCGAATCGAATTAGTGGAGTGTAGTGACCGTTTGGCAGGAAATAGACGCCTAATGGATTACTTATTTAAATTGGCGTGCTGGCAGGCTATTAGGGGCGTCTAGCTATGTAACTACTATGACTATGGCAAGGGAAATATTTTTAAATTGGCTCCTGTATTTCTCATCATAAACGTGAATGCTTTTACCTCAATGCGTGACCAGTAGCCGTATTCACAATGATTCGAAACCGTTTCCGAACGATTCGACACGAAATTCGTGAGCTGCGAATCCGTGTCGATCGATTCGAAAACTGTTATTCAGAATCCCGATCGATTCCACGGAAACTCTACTCTCCATAACATATGAAAATTTCATCAAAATTAACTGAAACCACATTTTCCTAATAACTTTTGCGGGGTCCTTTGTCGATTCCGTATCCGAATCCGATTTCCGAGCCATTGTGAATACGGCTACTGAATGGTTCCATTGGTTAACATGCCAGTCTGCCAAACAGATATCCCGGGTTTGATTCGCGGCCGAGCCGAAATATAAATGATGAATTTTAAATTCCTTTACCAGTCTTGGTGTAGTATGTATAATAAAGTATACAAGTAGTTTATCAGTTATCTAAGACCCATAATACAAGCTTTGCTCACTTTGGGGCTTGATGGCGCTATGGGAATTTGTTCAAGCATATTTATTTTTATTTTATTTTAGTCATGAGATTAAACTTTAGTTACCATTATTGGTAGCTCTACGGGTAATTAAACTTTACAATATTTACATTTCATCAATGCTAAAACATCTATACTAATAAAGGAAAGGTTGGCCGTGGGTTGTCCGGCAGAATAGAATAGCACCAACCCCTTACACTCCTGGATGTCGTACAAGGCGACTAACGTTTTCGAGGCAAATTTCTCTCTCTGAGACTCAAAGAGTCTCCATAAGCTGCCATTGGGCAGCAGCTTTTTTTATTGTTATATTTATAACACTACGATCTCAAACCCACCGGCCAATCGTGAAGATTATGGTCTAATAGCCTCTCCTTCAATGGGAGAGGCCCTAAGTCCTGCAGTGGACTGTTATGGGCTGTGATAATGATGATGAATAAAGGAAATGTTTGTTTGTATAGTAAGTTACTCTAAGTTGGAGGTAATCTCCGAACTCCAGGTAGGAACAAGTTGTGGAAAATTTATTTAGTTCAAGTTTTACAAAACCACAAAAGCGATTTCGCAAATTATTTTACTAACAGCATAGCCTTGTAACGTACAGTGCCAGTTAGTTCAGTTAATTCAGTTCAGTTAATAAAGAAAACACAAAGACTCAGGGTAATAGGTTCTATTCTTTCAGTTCGGAAAACTAACAAGAAATTTATAAAAGTAAAAAAAAGGTAAAACAAAAGTTCTTAAAACAGTATATTGCACGTAACCATATTCCTGACAGGATCACAGGAAGGATTACAGGGTTCACATTTCATCGATTGAAAATTTCAAATTATATATGCAAACTTATGTATTTTTGTACCGGTCATTTGTTATTATATTGAGTTTGAGAATATAGCTTCTGCTGAGCAATAATACTAGTTATTTTCAAATAATATTCCTTTTCGTCAAATAGCATCAAAAATCCTTCATCTTTTTTCACTTCCAAACTTCAGACTCCCAGACATCAGTTCGATTTTCTTTCTCTAACCGTCAATCATTTCAAATTGATCACAGCTACAGTCTTTTTCGTGGGCAGCAAATAGGAAATAAATCTTCGCCATCATGGCATCGATCTGTGGTTCGTCACTGCTTGACAACTTTACAACAACTTAAAAACACTATTTACGCCAATATATTTTAAAAAATTCTACAGAAAATACGTATTCAAGGCCAAAAGGAAATACATAATTCGTTGACCATTTAGGAGTAATGGTCGTTTCGAAACAAACATAGTTTCCTTTAAGGAAATAAAACTGAAAACTACATTTAATTTGAAAATAAACGTTTCAAGAACCTGAACAGTTATTTGAAAAGAAATCCTACAAATAACCATATTTGTCCACGAATATTTATTTATTATTTATTTATTCATCAGGGCAAGCCTCAACAGCCTACACTTTCCCGTGTAACATAAGGTACTTTTGATACGCGGGAAAGATGAAATAACCGAACTGTGCTCTTAATTAATAAAAAAGCTCTGTAACAAAAACAAACCTTAATTCTAACTAAACTTATATAAATATTGTTATCCAGTACCGAATTTGGAAAGGAGAATTTTATAGTTTTTATTATTTTTTCGTAAAATAATTGTATTACAATTAAGTATAATAATAAGAAATGCTTAAAAAATTCACACAGTACCATCTAGCCCCAAAGTAAGCAACGCTTGTGTCATGTAATGAAAAACTACTTATATACTTGTAAATAGGTACATACTTATCATACATGTAACACCCAGACCTGTAACAGAAATTAGAATTCATAATTTAATTTCTGCCCGGCCAGGATTTGAACCTCTACGTGGCAGACATGTGCATGTTAGCCACTGAACCACTCAGGTCGTTTGATGATTAATAATCGCAGATATAACATAAGGTAGATAGGTACTTATTATATCCTCGTACGTAACAAGCCCTGGTTAACATACCTGGTACGTTCCAGTCTCCGCTAGAAGTATTGTTTTGCGCATGGTTCCAGTCAAGAGACTAACTCGGGTCGACGATGCCACGATTGTTTATTGATATTCATAAGTGTTGTAAAACACAAACTGAATAAAATTACTTGATTTGATTTGATTTGGTATGGGATTTTCAAAAATCCTTAAAAGATAGGTATTCGACGATGCCTACTTCATTCTACATAATATATATTATGATGACCAATGGACTATATACCTAGGTTACAACAAATAATGACTTGTAAACATTTTTACTAATAAAATTATGTATGTAGTAGTATGTATGTAAGTAGTTACCTACATACTACATACAGATTTATTCTTTATAAATCAGACAAGACAGGCGTTTGACCGCCATCTCACCTGTTGGTAAGTGACGATGCGGCCGAAGATGGAGCATACCCGTCTTGGAACAGCCTATTCACTCTAGCCTTGAAGGCATCCAGATTATATTGATCAGGGAACACACTCGCAGGCCACGGTTTCTATTCCTTAGCCTTACGCATTATAAAGGTCGAGCCAAAGCGGTTCGTTCGGATAGCTGGAAGATACACGACATAAGGATGAAGCGCTCGCCCGGATCGCGTCTCCCGATGGCGGAAAGGGGCCGGCGGAATGAGGTCGTACAGCTGCTTCGGACACTCCGAAATGTAACCTGTACAAGACCGACAGACGCGCAACCCTACGCCGATGTACGAGGCTCTGCAGCCTAGCTTCAATCAACCGCGGGTCACAAATTATCTTCTTAGCACATTTTCCACCGAATCCAAAACCGCCAGTTGATATTAGGCTGATCCATCCCAGAGCTGGCAGCAGTACTCCATGCAGGATCGCACTTGTGCTTGATATAACTGAAGCAACTGCTTTGAAGTGAAGTACCGCCTAACCTTCGAGAGGATACCAAGTTTTTTTGCTGCAGTCTTTGCTTTGGATTCGACGTACTGACCGAAATTGAGATTTGAAGATAGCTCAACACCAAGAAGCTGTAGGTTGTCGCTAATTTCCACAGGAACATCCCGAAAAGTTGCGAGTTAGATGGCATGGACTCCTTTTGGCGGAAAACAAATTTGCCTGAGTTTTGGTTGCGTTGAACGCCACCAGATTGGCTTCACCCCAATCAGAAACTGCTTTGCCTTAGATATCGGTAATGTGATGCGGTCGTTTTTCATTCGTAAGTTTAGTCATCATCATCATCATCATCATCTTGGCGTTATGTCCCGGTTGCGCTCCCGCGCAGCACGCGACGGCCCAGGGTCCGCCTATTTATTAGTTTAGTGAAAAAAAAAATACTTCTTGTTTTTTTGTAAAAATAACTTTTATTTCCTAAAATTATGGACAGTACAGACTTAAAAACTTAAATATTGACTAATTTAATGAAACAGGTGTTACAAGTTGCAATGTTACTTAACTCATTCAGGAGTAAGTTTGAGTATTTTCGTCATTGTTGGCAGTATTTTCACATTTTACACACTTAATAACTATACATATTAAACTTACTTATTATGACTAAAATTAATGAAGTCTAAGTTCCTAGGTACAGAGGGATGTTAAAATAAGTATGACGTGGTGGGAAGGAGCATAAAATATCTAAACCTTCGGCGATGAGAATGAGAAATTTGGGAATGAAGGAGAGAATTGGAATGTTCCAGAAGGTCAGGGAAGTAGGTACTTAATTCCTAGCTAAGTTACGGTTCTGCTGGGAGTGGTACTCTTTGTTTTGTGGCCGCTTCGATTGATGACTCTGTAAAAGTAAAAGAAAACAATTTATGAATGCGTAATTTTGACATCTTAATAATTTTAGATACCGCAGTGTCGTAAAGTACAATTGAAAATAACCAGATTGCAGTTCTACAATTTTGTTACTGAAACCAGGCATGCCTTGTATCTAGATATGGGCGACAGTTACCGCATCAGATGGACTATAAAGTTACAAGTAGGTACCTACTCTTTCTCGCTGTGTTGTTTCGTCATCATCACAGCCCATAACAGTGCACTGCAGGACTAAGGGCCTCTCCCATGAAAAGCAAGCATCTCCATGCTTGAGATCGCAGTGTTATAAATATAACAATGGAAAACGCTGCTGCCCATTTTCTAGCCTACGGGGACTAGATCTCTTGCCTCGAAAACATTTGTCGCCTTGTACACATTTGTCGCCTACGACACCCACGAGTGTCCTTACGCTCCCCTACAGAGCAGAATAGCGCCAACCCCTTAGTTGGTGCTATTCTACTCTGACGGACACCACACGGCCAGCGGCTGTGTTGTTAAAAAATACTAATTGTTTTTATGCCTCTGTCTTCAAGTTTTAGTCAACCATCTATCAGACTTCTTCAAAAGTTAAATGAAGCTACTAACTCCAACACAGATTGTCCTAATTAAACCGAGACGTGAAGTGGACATGTAGCAAATTATGCGTCGCCAATCCAATTTAGTTACCGTCACTCGTCAGTTCGTCACCCTTGATTGGATGACCAGATTATGTTGGTACCCGAGTAATCTCTTAGATATTTCAATATACCCCGAAAGGCGGAACTTTTATATTGTATTTTATATCTAAATTCTTACCTGTGTACCACAAATAAATACATTCATTCATTCATTAAGCCATTTCTAGGGCCAAAGACTCTTTAGGACCCAAACACCGAACTCATATATCATGCTAACTTAGCAACCGTTAGCTTTGCCAATGTCTGGCTTCCGAGCCCGCAGGCTCTAACCCCATTACATGCTAATGGGGGTCCGAATTGAAGAGCCAACATCGGTTTACTCGGCGATTTAACTATGAATACGGTACTCTTTATTTAGGCATCGAAAGACTTTGCAAATAGATTTTTCGCTCTGAACTGAATGGATCACCAAATTAATGTAAGTGTTTATACAATGAAATATCTACATGTTGATAATATGTAAGTAGGCATGTTACATTTTACCCATTTCCCGGTTTCCGATTGAGCTAAAATCTTGCACACTCTTGTAAGTTCGGTGACAATGCAATGTCATAACATGGTATAATAATAATAGGGGAGCTTATTCGATGATGGAGATGGAAGGTGGTTGGAACTCCTAAACTACGCATAGTAAATCCGTTGAGTTTGGGCTCGTTTGATTAGTCTCGACAAATACTCTGACTGATTATGGAGAATGTGCGATAAAAGCTAGGAAAAAAATTAATTTTTTTTTTAATTTAATTTAAACTTGTTAAAAGTATGACTTACCAAACTCGATAGTGCATACACCTACTTAATACAATGTGGCTAATACATACCTACATATTATAACATATAATTTTTTAATAACACTTGTTAGGCATTTGACCGCCATCTCGCCTGGTGGTAAGTGAGGATGTGGCCGAAGATCATAACATATTAACATCATAACATAGGCAGTGACATTACCGGTCTCAGATCCTGCGGGATGTTGTCCTCCTCCTCTGGTGGGGGTGCCGTGGTGGTTGGTATATCACACTCCTCGGTGGGCGGCACCACGCACCGTAAGGAACGCCTGTCGAAGACCAGCATGGCCGGGCATCGTTGCAGACGGGGGTAGCCCCCCTGGCACTGCCAGTAGCGGTTGCAGGACTTCCCAAGAGGCACGTTCCCGTTAGGATCCTCGTTGCAGAGCGCTGTGAAGTGAAACAACAATTTACCTAATTCATACTTTGAAGACAAAATGTCGTTATTGAATAACCTTATAGGTTGTGAGAGCGCCGTAGGTTATCCTACGTAACTAAGTACAAGAAAAATTCCACTTTGTAGTGATAGTAGACATTTAAGAGATGAAGAAAAGATCAAGCTCGCATCTAAAAAGCTGGGTGTGCTTAACAGATCAAAGCAATACTTCACGCCGGGGCAACGGCTTCTCCTTTACAAGGCTCAAGTTAGACCCCATCTGGAGTATTGCTCTCTATGGGCGGGAGCACCGGCATATCAGCTTGGTCCTTGTGACTCGATCCAAAAGCGCGCTGTGAGAATTGTCGATGATACTATGCTCACAAGTGGTATTGAGCCGCTGAGTCAGCGGAGGGATTTCGCCTCCCTTTGTGTGTTCTACCGCCTGTACAACGGTGTTTGTTCTGAAGAACTGTTTGACATGATGACTACAGCTACATTCTATCATCGCGCCGCTCGCCATCGACAGGGAGTTCATCCTCACACCTTGGAGCCAAAGGTGTGAGGTGTGCGGTTCCAAAGGAACTTTCTCCCACGCACACTAAAGTTGTGGAATGAACTACCTGGAGAGGTTTTACCTGGAGAGTACAACATGGAGTTCTTCAAGAAAAGTTTTAAAAGATTTTTACGAGGTCGGGAACGCGTGGGTAATGCCCCTGGTATTGCAAACGTCCATAGGCTGCGGTGACTGCTTACCATCAGGCAGGCCGTAGGCTTGTTTTCCACCTAAGTGGTATAAAAAAAAGAGACCCACAAAACGTTGGTCTGCCCGTGCAAAGCGTCGAACAAAAAAATTATTTCTTTATGTTGACACAAACTTCGACTTTTATTAGAGATAATACTTTCCTACAAATCCTCTTACGTGGGTTCCATAAAGCCGGGGTGCCTCCCATCTTCTTGGCAGTTTCGCTTCTCAGCAATAGTATAGTCGCAATAGAGAATAGTGACTTCAATTGCATAACCTACGGCTCACAGTCTCTTACGATAATTACGAAACAGTTTAATTAATATTTCCTACATAAAGTCACACTATATAAAAAATCTTGGCGAGAATATCCCGCGCGAGAGCCCGGGGCGAAGTTTTGGCAGCCATCTGACCTCCGTGACCCTGTTGACACGGGAACCTGATCTGATTGGATCATGGTTACGCATTCAGTTCCCTGAATGTCCAGGTTTCATTACGAACACCTTAACAGTATCGGTAAGTGTTCAACTAATGTACCCACATAACTCAGAAAAAGTCATAGGTAGGTGATTGGGGATTGACATATGGGGATTGACCTCGGTACCTACCTACCTACGCTCAAGCACGAGTCGGACACGATAGCCATTTTATAAGGCCACCGATGCTCTAACTCTGCTTATCTTTACACGTTATTTTATAAGTTTAACGTGAGTTTCTGTGGATCTGTCTATCTGTGTGTCTGTCTGTGGCATTGATAGCCAGTTTAATCGAGATGGTTGATAGCTTTGTTTCATTATAAACGGTTCCGTAGTTAAGAAAATATTGAAGAATATGTATAGGTACTTGGTCGGGGGTATTGCGACGTTTTTCCGAAGTATAAATTATTATTCAATGTAAGCTGAAGCCGAAACAGCTGACATCAATTTTAAGGAAATTGTAAGTCTTCAAATAAGTCTATACTGGTTGATCCTGTAAGTTTAATACCCGTGCAATGCCTCTAATAAGTAAATTGTAGAAATTGCCAAATAAACATTAAGTATGTCAATATTGTAAAGGTCTCACCATAATCGAATATAGTCTGTAGAAAACGTTGGAATGATTTTTAGAATCAGCTTGATGGATTCGATACAGAATGAATCGATTTCGCTTATCAACAGCTGGCCGGCCGATTATCCGATTCAATTCGTCATTAGATTGCCATCTAGAACTAGAACTGTCCAACGATTACATAAAGGTTGAACCGTACTCGTGCCAGCGACCGTTTGATTGCAGACTTTATTGTACCAGCAATTAAGGTGAAAACAGCGTGAGTTAATTGCTGAGTGAAAATATGTAGTCGAATGATACTAACGAAATATGCGAGGAATACGGTGGATGAAATAGATAATTAACTTGATGGACTGTGTGTGATGAAAGTTAAAAGAATTCAAGCTAATTGTGAAGATGGATTATTTTGTTTTGTTCAATTGGCCATGTGTGGACCGTATTAATAGTAATGTACAGTTTTCCAATAGGTATGTAAATCATTCCTAGTCACTCGATAGATGGCACCCCAACAATTTTGGTAAGTAATTGAAGAGCGCTTGAAATATGTACTAATATAAGCACTGAATACATTCAAAAATTTTAGAGGTTTTAATAAATTATTGTAAACATAACAAACATCAATTTGACTGAGTCAGTTCGTTTCATGAACTCTAGGATCAAGAATGAACGTAACTAATTTAAATATGAAAGGTTTGTATTAAAATGGAACATAGTGCCTACTTGAATAAACATTTATTTTTACTATTCTTTCAACTTTTAAAAGTTTTGTTTATATAATTAAACTGTAATTTTTAAGTTTAATATTAGTTGGCTGCATGACATCACTGCCACATTCATACATATTAAAAAAGACGTACCTAAATATTTTTAAACCCAACTGACAATTGTAGATAAAAGGTATACAAGGTGTCCTTACGCTCTGGACAAAGCCGAATACTACTAGTAGAGTAGGGTATTTCAAACAAAACTGCAAAGTATCATAACAATCGGTCCAGTATTTACTGATAAATCAACGATTTTAAATGTATCACTCAGGAGCAGCCTGTATGTAGTTGCATGGTCTAGAAAGTACCCTAAACATTGTAAAATTGTGTGTGGGAGAGAGAGAGAGAGAGAGAAGGAAGTGACACATAACTCATTCACTTATTTCTGAAATTCTACCCTCCAAAATATATTTAATCCTATTTCTGGCAGCCATCGACATTCTCAAACCAGTCGCAGGATTGTGGGTCCTCGTTCTAGAGCAGACCGCCCGCGCCGATGCAAAGCTACGAGTACTCGATGGCGGTGCGACAACGATAATATAATAAGCATGAGAGCGTCACTTTCTTCAGTAGTTACCGTGTACTTAAGGAGCATCGGTGGCCGAGCGGTTAAGGTATCCGACTCGTAAGCGACAGATACCTTGTCCGAATCCCGCTGCGGCCATGAACCAATTACTCTTTTCTGAGTTATGTACATTAATTGAATACTAACCGATGCTATTACAGTGTGGGGAAACATCGTGATGAAACCTGCACATTCAGATGACTGAATGTGATCCAATATGATCAGGTTTCAGATGGTAGTCGCTTTACTGTAATTACCTGATCTGCCAAATCCTGGATCATGGTTAAGGCGGACCTCAGACCCTAGCGCGCTAGAAAATAACCAGGACATTAACGCCAATATATATTTTTACTAAATACGCTTTCATTGCTATATTGTTGTTGATCTCAATTGTCTACCCAAACGGAACCTAACCTCTCACAGCAATACTCACGGTGCTTCTGGCAGCCATCGACATTCTCGGGCCAGTCGCAAGAGTGTGCGTTCTCGTTGTATAGCAGGCCGCCGATGCAAAGCTGCTCGGTAGCGGTCCCGTTCCAGCAGGTCCAGTAGCGGGTGCAGGAGGTCTCGTGGCCGAAGATGCCGTACAGCCAGTCGCAGTGTTCAGTCGAAATCGGCGGGTCTAAGGGTAGAGGTTTGTTTGGGTAAGTATACATTTTTAAATGTATGGTTGAGTATTGCAGTTGAAACTCTGTGAATGTTTGTTCAGCTTTAATCACAGGAGCACGGGAGTCTATTGTTTTTCCGAAAGCAAGGGGTTTGACATTCAGTTATAACATATGGAGGGTTGCCGTAAGGTAGGTACAGTACGTTGTACTCGGTACTTACATATTTTATTAACATTAGAGGTAGAGAAAGATTACACGCCTGTAGTCGCTGATGCGTTCCCGGCATATTTTGTGAAAGGTTCAAATATGTATGTACTTCCATCGAACCCTAGTTACTAAGAACGACAATGACAATAACAATTTGAAGCTTCTCGAGGGATAAGCCTGTGGTTTGCCAATTCGGCAGTTTCCACGCTCGCCTGGAAGGTTGGTAACAAAAGAAAAATCGTCGCAGTCTATTTTGTAGTCTACAGAGTCCTAGGTGGTCTGTGATGGTGATGATGATGATGACCTCTCGATGGCCATCCACCCACCTGAGTAAAAATAAGAGCGGAGTTCTTGTCACTCATCAGTTTAGCGAACCTCGGTTTAGAATAAAAGATGGACGCATGAAAACTATAGAAGACTTACTATAAAGATTTAAAGACGACAAGACTTACTTATTTGAACCTTGGGATATTCGCAGTAGTTAGACCTCCAGGGGTAGTCGCATCCTTCGGTGACACCCCGGTGCTTCCCCGCGAACACTAGCCCGTTAGGGCAGTCATACTGTATCGACTGTCCGTTGTCGCATTCCCAGAATTTGTCGCAGTATTTTTCGTCAGCCACAACTCGCGCCTTGGTTTTGCAAGGATCCTCCACTTGTGCGCACGACACCACTGCGATGCTGGCCAGGAACGCTGGAAGAAAGAAAGATATATTTTTAATGAATATCTACTTTGTTTCCACGCAGTGACAAACTAGCAGACAGCCCACCTACTGCAAACGGTAACTGTCGCCCATAAAATCTACGATTCATGGATTCATATGGGTAGGGTAAAAACCGGATACTTGTCCCCCTTTTCGAAAAAGTTATATTATTAAGAAAAATGCACTTACTAAGACTTGTGCTACATGTATATCAAAACATATGTCGTTGATCTTCTATAATAGCCTATTTTTGTAAACATAGAGTAAATGCTGTTTGGGGGATAGTTGCCTACAGTGGTGGATACTTGCCCTATGGTAAAAATGCATCAGGGGGATAGTTGCCTTGTGCGGGGATAGACGCCTCACTATGATTTTATTGGATAGAATCAATGTTTATTATTTACTGACATCCTTTATTAAGCACAAATAAAAATATTGTTAAGTAGTACTTTTAAGTTTTAATGTTTGAAACCATAAAATCATCAGCATCCCGTCGTCTGTCGGGTAGGATCCGCTTTCCAGCTTATTCTTCGCCATTTCGTTTTGTTTTGGGTTTTCATCTGGACCATTGAGGTCCACTTCAACCACAAGCTGTTCAGAGGATTGCAGCGTTTCTTCGAGACTATCCCAGAAGGCAGTCATTTCTGTGTCGACGCAGCCACATTAAAGAGCATTGAACTGACAAGTATGCTTTCTTATCACTCCCCCCCTTTGATCACCATAAGGGTATCCTAGCTAGTGTAGGGGCACCACGTTTGATTTTCGTTTTTACTTGCGAGGCATTTTGCTCACCTAGAATGATAACAGAGACAGATAAGCATCAATGCCTCTTCTTGTCCTATAATTTTACAATTTATTTAAAACTTCATGCACATTACAGTACAATGGCGGACTTAAAGCTACGTAGCTTTTTCTACCAGTCAACCAGACAGCAATTAACAAAAGTTACAGTTGGGGATAGTTGGGGCAACTATAATAGTAAATGGGGCGACTATTTTTTTGATACTGATACTTGCCCTTTTTATTGGTGAAATAAATTTAAACTTTTCATCTATAAAACAAGCGGATTATTTTTACTCATGAGGACAACACGCGTGCGTCTACGCGGTTGGATTACATGGCACTAACGCCTTCAGGAGGGCCACTTTCAATTATAGTAGAGAGCTAACACCACCACCATCTCCAACATAGTGTATTCAAAACCGGGGCAACTATCCCACTGGGGCAAGTATCCGGCTTTTACCCTATTAGGCAACACAAATGCAGAACCGCAGGTGCGTTGTCACTGTAAGAGCTGAGATGAAATGCCTGTAGTTGCGCTGGCTACCTGATCCTTCAAACCGGAACACCACAGTGCAAGCATTTCTGCTTGGTAGCAGAAATAGATAAGGCAGTGGCACACAGGCAGACTTTTCATGGTTGACAGAGTCCTCCAACCTGATAAATACTTTAAATACCGACTATCTCTACATCACTACGTACTGGTTATAAAACAAAATCCCACATCGCGTTTGTCTGTCTGTCTGTTTGCGATAAACTCAAAAATTAGTGAACGGATCTTCATGCGGTTTTCACCAATAGACAGAGCGATTCATGAGGAAGGTTTAGTTGAATAATTTATGGATTATTGTGATTTATATTACTTTGTTACAAACTCATCAGCGGCGTCGTTGTTGTTAGCATTTATACGACACCCATCTCTACCTAGGGTCCTATCGACCTCGCGGTCATACAGACCGCGTCAGGCCTAATCTGCTGGTGGCTCTTTGGGCGTGCTCATTGATATGACAGTTCAAAATGGCGTCACTTAGTTCCAGTTTTGGCCACTGGATCTGATAATTGCCACTCAAATGTGATTCATAATATGAAACGCTAAGGTGGCCTTTTTAGACCCCTAGTTCCGACCCCTAGTTAGTAAACAGAGCAATGTTACTTAGTAATATTCCTATCTAAAATCAATACTTATTTGAAACGTAAGTAGTCCTTTTCTAGCAAAAAGATTTGTTTTATTTCCACAGTACTAAACGTTAAATCGGTAGAGCTCGTCTAGTCTAAGATGACGCGCCCCACTACTTAGTTAGTTGATTTCGATGTGTGAGTGCAAATATTAATTATGACACTTCATCTGTGTGGGAGCGTCGACTGCTCCAATCGAACGACATTGGTGTCTCACCGGCAACTGAATGACCAATTACAACGGCATTTGTATATGTATTGCGTCCATATTTTAAACTTGCTTGTGTGCGTTAATGCGATAGTGGGGCGCGTCATTTTAGATTAGACGAGCTCTACCATGAGTTTCACATACGTTTCCCGTTTACTGTTACGTGAAAACCACACTAGCCACAGTAAAATAAAAGCTAACTTCTGGTAGTTCCGAGATATAGGTCCTTGACAAGTGTTGTTGATTATTATGCTTTGTCTATACTTTGTCAAATATAGGATGATAATTTTGACAGCTCACTAATTGTTGGTCCTTGGCGCACGCCCATGAAGTTTCGTGTTTTATTTCGGTAAAATGTACTACGGATAATATCGTACTTTTTACAGTAAGAGACCTTTCACAGCAACGATTTCGACTCGCACGTATTCTACGGAATATGCTGAGTGACCAAATAATAATACGCACGTGTCGAATCGTCGTTGTGAAAGGATTTTAATATCGTATTAATAAATAATGAATTCAAAAGAAAATAAATAGTTTATTTTGTATAACACGTACTGAATAACCATGCAACTATCGATTCCAAGTTCTATGACAATGATAATCGATAATCGAATAGAGTCGTTAACAATTTTACACTACCCCATCCCTACTGTGAACTGTCAAAATTATCATCCTAAATTTGACAAAGTCAGTGTCACAAAAAACTGTTTATATTTACAAATAAAAGTTATGTTTTAGTAACGCCTAGGCACTTATTTAAATCCTGTTAAATTGATAATAACATATACTTTATGTCCAAATAACATTACAAAATCATAGACGATCCCCGAAATGAAGAAGTCAATAACTGGTTGAAACTGCGCTTACAGTTTGTCCACTGGGTTTAAAGTAGTTTTAACCCACTGGAAACAGCAAAGATTAATACTGCATAATTATTGGTAAGTTTTATCTATATCTTGGAGTATATATACCTAATTTCAACTAAGTAGACATGTTGTACTGAGTAAACTTATATTAGGTATTATTTGTTAACAGGATAAGACTCTGGAGTCATGGTGGTGCAGTAAATTCTCAGAAATGGACGCCTGTAACTTTGAAAAGGAACTGCACTTACCCTAGTTAAATGAAGTTCGAAGGCACGACCACATGTGCAAAAAGAAAAAGTCAACATCGGCTAACAAAAATTTTTTGAAATTAAAGATGCAAGCGGTACCTAAAGAGCAGGATTCCAGACTTTAGCATTAGTTACTGCAATACTATACTTATTAAAAATTGTTTGTAAAAGTGAAAGTGGTAATTTATGTTTAAGTTCTGATTTTTTAGATTTTGAATAAAAATACATATATTTATAAGTACCTAATTCATAATTTGATTTTTAATTTCTAACTTTAAATTACTAACATTAGTATAGTATAGGTATATTACAGCTAAAATAATAGCTCTGCTATTTTCTATTGTCAATACAATCCCATAGTTATTTCTCACTAATAATACCTAAGGTTAAAATTTTAAATTACCTATGTGTAAACCCCCAACCTCTTCAATGTCTTAGAGGCAGACCAACTAAGACATTCATAGACCAGTAAATAGACAGCAGTTTTTTGTACTTGTGTGTGCTCAAGGCTGGAATCTGGACCGAAGCTGAAGATCCAACGGTATGTCTGGTGTAAAGATTATGGTAAAACCCTCCACTAATGTGGAGGAGGCAAACTGTTTACCATTAAAGACTGTTATGTGTGTGATAAAAATAAAATATAAGAATAAATTTTTCTTATTAATTTAATCTTTCATAGTATGGCACAACATAATTTTTATTACAATATTGTTGTTGGAAGCAGTTGTGTGGCTTTATATAGAGCATAATGGAAAACAAAAAATATTTGCTAATGTCATCATCATCATCATATCAGCCAGAAGACGCCTACTGCTGGGCATAAGCCTCCCCCAGAGATCTCCACAAAGACCGGTCCTGTGTTTTCCGCATCCAGCTGGTACCTGCGATTCTTACTAGGTCTTCGGTCCACCTTGTAGGAGGTCTACCCACGCTGCGTCTACCGGTACGTGGTCGCTACTCGAGAACTTTACTGCTCCATCGGCCATCTGTTCTTAGAGCTATGTGCCCTGCCCACTGCCACTTCAGTCTGGCAATCCTTAGAGCTATATTGGTGATCTCCTCTTTTCTGACTCGATCGCGCAAATCGGAGGAGCATAGCTCTTTCCATTGCCCTTTGGGTAACAGTGAGCTTTCTTATAAGGCCCATGTCATCAACTTATAAATATTAGTTTTTATAAGTAAAATTTATAAAACAAGCCATCGAGTAACTTATCTTGTAAATGTCACTTTTTAAACATTTTATTATTATTATTAGGTGTTATAGGTTAATAGACAAGTAGCATTTCTGCTGATATGTCTATACAGCAGTGCTAATAATAGCTTTCACTTCCATAACACATAGGTACTACATTTTAGTTCACTGAATAATTTTATTAATTTTGCACCAAATGTCCAACTTGTTTTTAACAGAAGGGGCGGTTACCTATGAGATACTATTGCCCCATGTCTGAGAACCAATTCCAACTTTTCACAATTCACAACCTTATGGAATAGCAAGTGATAAACGATATTAGTCTTAGATGGTGTGCGATTTATCCTTGTGCTGTGTCCACGCAATGCATCAGCACCTTTCATATTAAACATTCAACGAAAGTTAAGCTTGTAAGTCTCATTGATGCCACCCTGTATCCTTATTTCTTCCAATGTGGTAAGGTTCAATTCTTGTAGTCTTTCCTCATATGTCTTCTGTTTCAGAGCTGCTGGTATCTTGGTGGCTCTTCCCTGCACACTCTCGAGAACATAAATGTCTTGTAGAGAGTTTTAACACTTCTTACCTTAGAAAAAACAGTAAGAGACGTAATCACAGTGTGTGTATTAAATTATTCATTTGTTTTCGCTTATGGGCTTCATGTTGCGATAAAACGTATTTTCATCAGCCGCATGGACTTCGGCGAACATCCTCCAAGCAAAATATCGCCTTCCAGACATTTTTGGCACGAAAATAATAACTATCTCCAAACGAAAAATACTTCTCACATTAAAAATTTTAGTGAGTACTGTAACCACAGTAGTTTCGGTAATTTACTAAAGCATCTGTCAAATTTGTGACTCATGATACGGATTTGTATGCAAAACGCTGCGTAAACCACACTCCCCACGTAATCTATGTGTAGTAAAGTAAATTAACCAATAGCAACTCACATCTATAGCAACAATAGCAATAGCAACTCTAATTAGAGATTATGTCACGGGCCCGAGAATCGCCACCCAGGTTTGGATTACGGGTTTTTCCCCTATTCTAATGCGCCGCGCGGAGGACCTTTTAGGGTAATTCCCTTCGTTTATTTCTATACCGTTTCTGTACCGTAGCCAGTCAATGTTGCCAGATCGTACCTTTTGGTACGATTTACGTACTATTTGACCGTGTGTCGTACCCTTGGCGTATAGCTAGTGTCAAATAAGAAGAGACTTGGTGGAACACGTGGTTCGACTTGCGCTGTATACGATTATCTGCGAGAAATCCCCTCTACTACCATTTGACAAGACTCTTCTTTCGTAACGCGAGTTATACTTGGCTCGACATCGTATTATTTCGTACGTTTTCGCCGTGGAATCCCGAAATTACAAAATACAAAATTTTGTTGAGAAGGCGGTCACTTTGCTTTTCCTGTCTGTAAAATATCGTAAAGCAAAAAAGGAAGAGTTAATTTTGACAAATTATGCTATATTTTTGCTCTTGTCTGGTCACAGTCAAAATAACGCCATTTTATTTAGAAAAAACGGCACACCGTACATTTTTAGCCATTTTCGTACTATTTCAGGGGCCGGACGTACTTTTTTCAAAACTACTGCTGGTAACACTGATCTCACCATTATTTATATATAACGTGTCCAACGATGTACTGAGATAGTGTGAATTAATACTCATGTCGGATGGACACTGATAACAAGTATTTTATTTTCTTGAGTGCTAAATATTGAAATCTTTTAAGTGGAAATCTTGGGAGTATTATCCAAAAACGGTAAGTTTCTGATACCTATTTCACTCCTTATTTATACTTGGCGTGTTGTCAAACGTCGATGATTGTGAGCATATAGGCACTGGCCGTGTGGTGCCCCGCACCAACCCCTTAAGTTCATGGGTGTCGTACAAGGCGACTCGTTTTCGAGACAAAAGATCTAGAGCCAAGCCGGTCGGTCTGTCCTGTGCCTTCTGCATCCAGCCGGTGCCTATGATCTTTTCCAGGTATATAGGTGCTTAATATCTATTGGATTTTATTAATGTTCATTATTTTCTGAAATAATGGTCATGTTGGCGTTAATTGGGCACATGGTCCGCCTCGATCACGGTCCAGGTTTGGCATATCAGGCAATTACAGTGCAGTGATTGCCATCCGACCTTCGTGACTCTGTTAACAGAGGAACCTGAACATATTGGATATTGGTTTCACATTGATGTTTCTCACGTTGTTGTTGTAGAAGGAATTGTTCTAATAACTAACAGTACTGACTTAAATTGACAAAACAATTTGAAAACATACATAAGTGCCTACTTACGTATACAAAGGCCTGATGCGTCACTCACATAGTACGATAGAGGTACTTAGTTACTATTTATCTTTGGCCGACACCTATCTAAAATTAAATCGATACCTTGGTAGGCACTTACTTCACGTATAGATAAGTTCGTTTAATCATGAATTATATCGAACACTGTCAACCTAAATCTAGTTGTTTTTACTTTATTATAGGTATAAATCCCGGTAAACCTATTGGGCAACGCACGTAACTGCAGGTAGGCTACTTTTCATAAGTGTTTTTATATTTACAATATTGTTCTTATGACGTTAAAGAATTTTTTAATCATAAAAATATGGTTCCATTTAATCATACTTTGTAAAAAAAAAGTGCTTAAATCATTTATAAGTGCTAATAATTATTAATTTTATGAAATGTGGTAAATATGCTTATATACTAATTTAATATTTGTATGCCCAAAATAGGGCTAGACATAGAGAGACGTCCAACTTTATAACAACTAAGTTATGTATTAATACTTACGATACAAATAAATGACAATGAACTTTGTGCCTGTTCAAACCGTCTTGCACTACGTCCAAAATCCTTTACCAGGAGATTTAATTAATGTTAGACTAGCTCTATGTTCTCCGGAGATCAGTAGAAAATTTGTAGTAAAGTAAGTAGTAGATATTTTTCAAAATGCCAATCTGTCCTACCGTTTACCAACATTGATTTACTACCAACCGTAGATAAAGCACTTCATACAAAAATGCGCTTGAAATCTGTCGCCTAATCCTAATTGACTATACATTTGTACGTAGCAATATATTAGCTAAATACGCACGCCCGAATCAAAATGTCATTACGTACAGTAACATATTTACCAAATATCAACTTTTTTTCATACACATAAAGCTCAAAATTGCTTTTCACGCTGTGGATAATGCTGCCTTTTCGGGACTTCCCCCGATATTGACTGCCGACTAGAACAAGGCAGGAAAGGAGTAGACATGTATTAACATATTTTTAAAGTGTATGTAAAATATAGAAATTATTTATTTCATTTAAGAATTGATTTACGTGTCATTTTGTTGTCAGTGTCAGATTTGTTATCCCAAAGAAGTAAAATAAATAAAAATAAAGGTGATTATTACCTTGAACATTTAAATTGCTAATTTTATCCAGATAATTATTAATTATTATAATTAAAAAGTGGCCGAGTTGTTGTACGGCAGAGTAGAATAGCACCAACCCCTTACACTCGTGGGTGTCGTAGAAGGCGACTAATGTTTTAAAGACCAAAGATCTAGAGTCTCTGTAGGATGGGAAATTTACAACACTGCGCTCCCCAACCCGCCTGCCAAGCATCGAGATTATGGCAATAACCTCCCCTTTCGTGGGAGAGACCCTAAGTCCTGCAGTGGACTGTTGATGGGCTGTGATGATGTGATGATAATTAAAAAGATTAATATTTTTTTGGGATTTGAGAGGGTTGATTGACAGATAAATATGTGAACTAAGCGCGGTTACAGACATAAAAAAATCATTGGTACCTATACTAAAAAAAAAAGAAATAAGCGACTTCATTTCTTTTTGTGTGCAATCATTGTTTTCGCTTTAACGCATGCGCATGAATGAGACAACTGACGTGATGTCTGACACTGACAATATGTTTGATTAAAATAAATATTTTTGATGGGTTTTATGTGCAAATCGCTATATTAATGCATGATAAGATGTATAATGTGTTTATTCACGCAAAATATTAAATCCCATCCTTTTATCGTCGTTAAAGGCTATTGTTTTGACAATTTTTAAACACGCACTTGGGCTTACATGCCGAACGGCCAATGATGCACTACGGAAAAGGACTGCTTCACTAGCGATTAAGCGCTTATTACACGTTCCTAATTTCAGTGACTGAATGCAGAAACAAAAAGCGTGAGAGCAAATCAAAGTGGAATGTATTGCTCATAGAATAAGGTCAATTTTTGTACCACTTATATTAAGTCACGCGTCGCTCCGCTTTTCAAAAATCTGATATACAAAAATGGACCTTATTCTATGAGCAATACATTCCACTTTGATTTGCTCTGACCCTTTTGTTTCTGAATTTAGTAACTGAATTTGGGAATGTGAAATAAGCACATTAAGCAGTCCTTCACCGGCCCACTTTTCAAGCGTTCATACGGTTAGTAATAAATCAATGTTTATAATGCAAAGATTATGATGTCGTAGAGCGTTGTCTCTCGTCGTCTGTGAGTATTCACCTATTAAATAAAAAAATCATCTTGGCGTTAATGTCCCGGTTGTGCTTTCGGGCACGAGGGCTAGGGCCTTGACCATGATCCAGGATTTGGCAGATCAGGTAATTACGGTGGAGGGAATGCCATCTGCCACCAGGGGAACCTGACCAGAGTGGACCAAGGTTACACATTCACTCGCCGAAATGTGCAGGTTTTATCACGATGTTTTCACTTACCGTAAGAGTATCGGTTAGTGTTCAACTAATGTACATACCTCAGTAAAGAGTCATTGGTACATGGCCGCATCGGCATTCGAACCCGGTACTTCTCGCATACGAGTCGGATTCCTTTACCGGTCGACCACCGACGCTTCTACCTATTAATAGGTACAAAGTCGACACTTTATGTATTACTAGCCGTTCCCTGCGGTTTTCACCCGTGCGCAGTTTGTCTAACTGTAAACATTCAAGTATTCTGCGGGATCCTATCATTTTCCAGTGTCAAAAGTACCATATTACACTCGGTGATAATATAGCTGACTTTCACCCATATTCGTTTACGCACTCTGTGGTTTGTGGGTTACCACCACCACTTAGTTTTTCGTCGTACTTCTAAGCAAATACTTTAAAATCGCGCTATGACGATTTTACAACGCGTAAAAGTGATTCACGCACTTGGTCTCTAGTGCCCATAAAGAGTTAAACAATACATAGGCTGATTAGTCTTACATAATACCACCCTTTGTGTCGCTTTGATTCAAATATTATTAAAGTAGGTATTCAAGATTTGTTTTTTGTTCCAGACTTTAAAATGTGGATCAAAACATTTGCAAAGTTGATAGAGGTAACGGCGCTCGAAGACTACGTTCTGAAGGCAGGCTCGGAGATCGTCATCGATGGCCAGAACTTTTTTTACACTCTTTATGAACAAAGTAATCTTCCGTATATTTTTGGCTGTGAGAGCGACAAGTACGCGGATTTTGTAAAAAAACGCTTAATGATTTTCAAAATGGCAAATATTAAATGCTATTTCTTAATGAAGGGAGGACACTCGAAAAAGGAAACAATGATTTCTCATTACTTCAAAAAAGATAGCAGTAAGAAGCTTCTAGTGGATAGCGACTATCCAATGAAACCATTTCCAATTTTTATGAAAGAAGTCTATAAACAAGTTTTAGATGAACTGGGACTTGATTACACAATTTGCCAATATGAATCGATTGAGGAATGTATAGCGATGGCTCAGAAATACCAATGTCCAGTGCTTAGCTTTGACGCAAAGATGTGTTTCACAAACGTAAAGTACGTTCCGTACAACTTATTGGAATTTGACGAAAAAAGTAACACAATTAATTGCAAAATATACCACTATGACAAATTTCTGACTAAATACGGCTTGAATGAAGAGAGATTAGCCATTTTTGCCCTTTTGACCGACGTTGATATTTTCCCTGAAGATAATTTCAAGGTCCTATTCGAATATTATTTAAAAGCTCGTCTCGGTCCTTACAAACGAAACTTGAGTATTATTAGATGGCTATCAAAGTCACAAAGAAAACACGCTCTGGACATTATTTTTAAGTTTAATCCTGGAGACAAACAGAAGTTCTTGGAAGAAGAATGTAAGATGCGTCAATTCATTGAACGGCAGCCAGTTCCGGGTGTCCCCACTGCTTATCTAGAAAACGGGCTCGTGGTAGAAGAGAACGATCCCATGTGGCTCGAGAAAGGTGTGGCAGCAAAGTACATTGACGTGTGCTACGTGAACGTGTACAGGCACGGTGTAGTCACCGGTTCCTGGGTAGTCGATGACGGAGACGCCGTCAGCGCAATGCTTCTGTCTTGCGATCTTATAAAATACGCCCTCGACTTAATGACGGACTTTCACAATGATGGTATGACGCTCATTGATAAGAACGGCAATACACTGCTGTCTAATTCGGTAGAGAAACCAACTTACGAGGCGGTTAATTGTGTCTTCGAAAACGGGTGGGATAGAATTAGATCACTGAAACTGTTCGAGCACTACTTCATAAAAACTTTGCAAGGCTTTGATTTCTCCAAGTTGACTGCGCTGCCCGAAGACTGTAGACTGCTCATGGTGGCACTTGTGTACTTCACACGCCAAAAGGCTGCCGACACAACCAATGAGGTCTATAGTGTCCTGCTGTCTTACATTATGCTGAGTATGCTTGGTGAACATTCCATGAAAGACATGAAACCTGATATGGCACTGAAGCCTATCTTAGATTCGACCACTGACAGAACTACTGTATTAGAAGCGGATAAAGCCACTGCCGCAGCTGCACTGGGAAAATATAATTGCAATGTTGGTTTTACATTAGCTTCTCCAACATTAAACAGAAAACTTTTGCATCCATTAGTTGAATTACAATATCTTATACATCAGGTCAATGCCTTGAACACTCTCTGTGGATCTCCCTTCAAAAGAACGATTTACAGTAAGACCTATAACGGAACATTCGTCTACAAAATTTTGTGGGATATCACAGAGACCTTCGGCGGTAACGGCGATGACTTCCTGAAGCATACACTGGGTCCCGCACCCACGGTCTACGCATTCATGAATGGTCTCTTGGACGTCTACAGAGGTACACTTTTCGCCTAAACAAACTAGGTACGAGTACAACTGTTTCTATACAACGTAGAAGTAAAATTATTTGTTTTTAAGTATATATGTTATTTCCTCAAGTTTATTCAAATAATAAATGTATAAATTATACAAACAGTTTTGTTTTCTCTTTACAATGTACAATATTTTGGTCATATAGTCTTATACTTTTCGTCAACCAATTTCACATGAAACATTTTTCGTGGGGTACCTACATGTTTCATTTCGAGTTTTATGAAAACAAGGTAGGTATTAAATAAGTATCTTATCACATACTTCAGACTTTTTAGTTTGGAGCTAGATAACATACTCTGTGTTATTCACACAAGATTATTTGTTTATTTATTTAACATATTGTAACGATACGCACTTTGGCATCAATTTCCCCATTGTGCGCCAGGGGTCTGCCTTGACTATGAACCAGGATTTGGCAGGTCAGGGAGCACCTGACCAGATAGGATCATGGTTACAAGTTGCCTGAATGTGCAGTTATGATACGTTTTATGTGCTTAAACACTTACACCCCGCACATATTGCACGGCCCTAAGGATTATTTGCTTAACATAGCTCATTAGTCGTATTGCACCACTGGCATACGCGTTGCTGACACCTGCCTATGGTTGATTATGCGGGGCCACGCGCCATTTGATTTTTGCAGTGGAATACGTGACAAGGCATCAACCGAACCATCGATTCTAGCCGCGGGAAAGTGCTCTCTGTTAGTTTCCTTATGAAATTGGTATGCCGTGGCGTTTGTAACTAGAATCGTTATGTGGCCTTTAAATAATTGAGAATTTGAAATACTTTTGGTAATAATTTTTTTTAATTCTACGCCCCTGTTTCACAAACTATGGCCTAATAGCTAGCGGGCCGAGTTGTAAGCGAGATCGGTTTCGATTCCTAGTATGGCCATGAACCAATAACTTTCTACGTACAGCACTAATATATGCTTTTACGGCGAGGGAAAACACCGTGAGGAAACTTGCGCATTCAGGAAACTAAATAGGTAACCATGATCCAATCTGGTGATGTCCCCTGGTAGCACGGTCACGGAGGTCAGATGGAAGTCGCTCCACTGTAATTACCTGATTTGCCAAATTCTGGATCATGGTCAAGGCCGGACCCCCGGGCACTACGTTAGGTTACAATACGTTAAATAAATAAATAATCTTGAGTGCTATCTATCTCCAAACTACCTACCGCACAAGTGCTCAACCGGGATAGGTATTGACGCCAAGATTATATTTCACAAGCTATAAGTAAATCATCATCACAGCCCATAACAGTCCACTGCAGGACTTCGGGCCTCTCCCACGAAAGGGGAGGTCATTGCCATAATCTCCACGCTTGGCAGGCGGGTTGGAGATCGCAGTGCAGTTGATGTAAATCTACCCAGAAAGATGCTGCTGCCCACCTTTCGGATTTGTCCCTTAGTCGCCTCTTACGACACCCACGGGAAGAGATGGGGTGGTGCTATTCTTTGAGGTGGCGGCACCACACACCACTATAAGTAAATAGCGGTAAGTAAAAGGACAGGAATTACCAACGCCAAAACACAGGTGTTGTAAATTTTACGTGTGTATTTGTGTGTCTGTCTGTGGCATCGTGTAGCTCCCGAACCATAGCCTCCGTAAGATGAAGGAGGCTATGTCCCGAACGGATTGGCCAATTTCGATGCGATTTCTTTTTATGAAAACCAACTTAATTGAGATTGTTCTTAACTTTGTTTCGTTCAAATCTGGTGAGTGATATGTGAAATTTTAAGTATTATGTAGACCTTGTCTGTTTTCAGACATCTGTCAGTTAGGTCTACATTTACTATTATATAGTAGTGGACTTCTATTGGCTGTTAAAGATTTTGAGGATGACATAATCATAAAATGATCGAGCACCGTCATATGTCCCAAACCAGTCCCCAGATCCCTAGCGGAAGGCCTTTGTCAACCTCTTTTCGATAACTGCCTGAGTTTAGGTGTGCCTCTTGATACCATCCAGTTCCATCCATTTCTCGGAAAATTCGAGCGTTGCTTAACCTTGGTTATCTTATCGGTGTCACAAACACGCTGCCACTAGACCAGTGCCGCTTCATAATATAATCATGTTACTTATGTAGGTATATTTCATTTTCATATTACATATCTCATTAGGTGTCACTTGTACATGAGAGTAGGTATAACGTGCTTCTCTCTATATACCTTGCGTAATGTTTTACGATTTCCGCCATTACCATATTATGTGGGCTCAGATGTCAAGTCCCGTGTCTGCCGCTTCGACCAGAAAGCTAGCTCTCACGGCAGTCACAAGCTCAAAGGGTATACAAGAACGCTCTACGGCTTCGAGACTTGCCGGCGCTGAGGAAGCACGTCCGATAACTCCACGCCAACGAAATGTAAATGCGGTGGTGGATGTGCCGCGTTATGCTTCTAGACCCGCAGCGGCACCACTGATCTTCAACAGCATGATCCATCCCTCTGGAATGACGTCACAACATGCTTTACGGATAGGCCCTATGACGATAGAGCCTGTTATAGGGAATATCCTGTGAAATGGACTGAAATGTACGATTTTGAACGTCCACAAAGTCGGCCATACTCTACATAGAGGAAAGAACGTTCGCCAACAACCAACAATGACATTTATAATGTTGCGTTCAACTAACACTGAACACAAACATACTCGTAATTTTCACGTAGCCTTGGCGTGTGGGATATCGCGAATAAGGTTGAAAGGGCTAACTTCATCTGCCGGTACCAGGAAAGAGGTCCCGACGGAGGCCTTGGAAGCCTTGGAAGGACATCGCTGAGTCTGGACGCGAGAGCCAACGGCTTAGGACGCGAAGATGTCGAAGATCAGGCGAAGTGGAGATGAAAGAGTAGTAAAGCAAACCATGGCCTAGGATGATGATGATGATGATATGGATGATTGGTTTTACACTATTTACGTACGTGCATTGGTTTTAACACTATCTACGTAGAGATAGTTAAATATGATATAACGCAGGGCACGCGGAATATGTTCGTAAGTAGCATAAAGTTTTAACCGGGATAAAGATTTAAAATCTTTATCCTGGTTAAAACATGCATTAAACAAGAAGCTTGATTCAGATCCACCGCATTGTGTCAAGAGTCAAAGTTACACTCAAACTACTTAGTAGTTAGGTAACTACTTAACTGCATAGAACTTCTGATAAGTGTTAACGTTACGGTTAACGTTAAGTACCAACACAATTTGCTAGCTTTTGCCCGCGCCTTCGTATGCGTAAATAGGACCCGAATTCGGATTATTCGGTAACGGTAATTTCGGGATGAATTACGAGTATAGCCTATGTGCAATAGCTAGCTCCAAAACTGCCAAAATTAATGAAATTCGTTTAGTTGTTTTTGCGTGAAAACAAATACCCGCATCATCATGTGGACTTCGCAGATCAGCTGATTACAATAGAGCACCTGCCATCTTTGGTCACCTCACCTGGTTTCCTCACGATGTTTTCTCTCATTGAATGAGCTGATGACATTACAGACATCCAAACGCTACATGTCGCCGGAACACAAAAGAAACATACATATTAAATTTATCACTGTTTCTCAGCTGATGTTGAAAGCTTCGGGGTTAATAATTAAACGACTGGATGCCGTTCGAGGAGTCCTGGAGTCACGAAGTTTCCCCCAGCTGAGAGGTAAAGTACACTTAACTAATTGTTTGAACTTCATATGTAACTTGTGTTACTTTGCAGTACTCGGTAGTGGGGATTCAATTTAACGGTGATAACGATTTTTGTATACGTGGTTTTGATGCTCTCTAAATTGTATTCTATATATTTAACGACCTGCCTAGCTAGCACGAGTTGGTCTCGCGCGCGATAAGTGAGAAAAGGCGCGACGAAGATACTGCTATCTCTTTCATATTAGTATTGAGAGAAGGAAACAAACTCTCTCTCGCGGCGCGCGCTGTATCGCGGACACACTTGTGATAGCCATGGTGAGTGGTTTGGTTAGTTAACATGGCGGTCGCCACGCAGAAGTTCGATTCGATTTCGGGTTTGATTCCCGGCCGAGCAGAAATTGAAATGATGAATTTTAATTTCTGTTACGGATCTGGGTGTAGTATCTATGTATAAATAAAATAAATATTTAAATATTCGTGGACATATTCACACAGTGCCATCTAGCCCTAAACTAAGCAAAACTTGTACTATAGGTGCTAGATAACTGATATACTTCTTATATACTTTTAAATACATACTAATAAATACATAATATTATACATAGAACTTAAACGTAACAGAAATTAAAATTCATCATTTCAATTTCTGCCCGGCCGGGAATGGAACCCTGGACCTCTTGCGTGGCAGGCGTGTTGACCTGTTGACCATTGAACCACTCAGGTCGAATAAGTAAGTATTAAAAAAAAAGAAAAAATAGATGTAATAGTTTATCAGTTATCTATCAATCACAACACAAGCTTTGCTTACTTTGCTCCTGATACCTATGAGATGCGTTTGTTCTCGACAATGAAGCGAATATAATGCGGGGATGCACATTCGATTGAAAACACGTAAGACACTGACGTAACACATAGTATAATTGTACGTTTTGTATTTGACACAACACCACTTACCACCACGAGCACTTATGGCCATTTACGAAACCATAGCTTTCGCCACGTCTGTTACTGGGTGCAAATATCAGAGGATCCAGTTTTGGAAGTGGTACAAAAGTTACCTATATTATGATAGATAGGTACCTAAGCAACTAATAGAGAGACTAATAAGAGAGAAAATAATTTTGGACAGAACAAAGCTGGATTATCTATGAATCAGTATGGGTCATAGAAGATATATGAAGGAAATAATGAATAAGAATTGCATTGTTAATAATATTTATTTATATTATATACTTAGGTATTTATTGAATAATAAAAATGATTAATGTAACATGCAGGTAGGTAATGTGCACCCACCAAAATCAATCAAAAACCTTGATAACTTGGCTGGTGGTCTGCGTTATGAAAATCTAGATTCGAAATAAAAAAAAAATTAAATTACCGGCACTTTTGGAGCACGCAAGAGACCTTTCCCATTCTGGGAACGAGAACACTCCCAGACCGGGTCAAAATAGACATTTTAAAACTAGTAGCAGACCGCTATGGGTGAACTTTTGTTTTTCTTATATTGCAAATCCATCTGCAACAATGTACTACACAGTTTATGCAATAAAGTTTTATTCTATTCTACTATCGGTTTTGGCTTGAGTCGATTAACCGTCAGTTGCAGTTGATACTAATCTTTACGATGTATAAAATAAATTCGCTTTTGGGTGCGAGGGAACTTGATCGGACGTCCGACCAAGGAATTAATCCAAAAGCGTCTTTATTTTGTACAGCGTAAGGATTAGTATAGACTGCAACTGACGGATGGTCGGTTCCAGCCAAATCAGAGCGTTACTAGTATTATTGACAGACGCATAAAAGCCCAATGCGTATTACTTAACCGCCAAAAGCCACTCCCCACACATTAAACTTAAACTAACCTATTCGGCACCAACTCTCAAACAAATCCGCAAAGCCACGTAACGATTTGTCTAAACAATTCCCATATCCGAGCCGGCTATTGTCTCACCTCGCGTGTTACGTCATTCGGTGCGCTTGCGCATAGAAAGCGGTTCTAGATGACACCGCTGTGCCACCAAATCAGTTCTCAGTCAATACCTATTTCATCATCATCACAGCCCGTAACAGTCCACTGCAGGACTTAGGGCCTCTCCCACGAAAGGGGAGGTTATTGCCATAATCTCCACGCTTGGCAGGCGGGTTGGAGATCGCAGTGTTTAAATAATACAATGGAAAATGCTGCTGCCCATTTTCCAGACTACGGAGACTCTTGATCTTTTGCCTCGAAAACATTAGTCGCCTTGTACGACACCCATGTGTGTAAGGGGTTGGTGCTATTCTACTCTGCCGGACACCACACGGCCATACCTATTTATACTCTAATTTTTTTTTGTAAATATCCTTGTTGTGCTCCCTTCAGCCTTTACTATGATCCAGAATTTTACTGTTCGGATTAGTAGGGCGACTACCGTTTGACCTCCGAGACCCTGTTAACAGGGAAACCAGATCAGCATGGATCATGGTTACATAATTAGTCGCCTGAATGTGCCGGTTTTATCACGATGTTCGACATGGTCGCTCAGCTGGTGACCTTCTTGTGTACCTCCCGCACCGGTGGGCTGAAGCTGTCGATAGCAAGATGGAGGCTCTGGCTGACATAGCCAAGGCATTTGATCGTGTCTGGCACAGGGCACTGCTATTAAAACTTCCGAAATTTAAAATCCCCGAGGGGCTCTTCAATTGGGTATCCAGCTTTCTGTCTGCTGCTCCGATACCAAGACTATCAATGCTGGAGTATCCCATTTTTCAGTGCTATCTTGCACGCTGTTTCTTCTGCATATCAATGATATGCTGAATATCCCCAGTATTAATTGTTATGCGGTTGACAGTACTGGAGATCCTCGTTATACTGGCCGAGATCATGTCCCTCGTTCCAAGGTGTCGGAAAGCCGAATTAGACTTGTGTCGAATATTGAACATTCTATGGAGTAAGTTGTTCAGTGGGGCGGACTAAACCCTGTCGAATTCAACCCCTCGAAGATACAGGTCAGCACATTTTACGTCAAAAAACGTCCTTTTGTCGCAGTTTCAAGGATCTTTGGTGTCGACATATCGGCTAGCTTGAGGTTCCGGAGTTACCTAGAAGGTAAGGCAAAACTAGGTTCGAAAAAACTTAGAGTGCTTAACCGGTCCAAGCGATACTTCACCGTAGGGCAGCGCCTGCTGCTGTATAAGGCACAGGTGCAGCCTGATTTGGAGTATTGTTCCCATCTTTGGGCCAGCAAAACTGCCGACCTGCTTAATCCTCTGGACTTCGTACAAAGACGCGCCGTACAAATTGTCGACGATCCCATCCTCACAAACAAGTTAGAGCCACTGGCTTACCGAAAGGAAATTGGCTCCCTGTGTGTGTTCTATCGGCTGCACAATGGTTAGTATTCTGAGGAACTTTTTGATCTGGTGCCCACAGTACTATTCCGCCATCGCACCACCCGCCGTTGAGGACCCTGAGACTGATTTAGCGGTCTCACGAGGATTCTTTAAAATTTATTTTTAGTATAGTATACAGGCTGTGTGGTGTCCGGCAGAGTAGAATAGCACCAATCCTTTACACCATGGGTGTCGTACAAGGCGACTCATGTTTTCGAGGCAAATGATCAAGAGTCTCCGTAGTCTGGAAAATGGGTAGCAGCATTTTCCATTGTTCCTAACCTCCCCTTTCGTGGGAGAGGCCCTAAGTCCTGCAGTGGACTGTTTCCGGCTGTGATGATGATAGTATACAGGAGGCACAAAACTAATTTATTGGAAAAATTATTACTGTTTTTCCAATAAATTAATTTTGTGCGTCCTACTATGCCTCTTTACTTCATTACGACCAATTTTACAAATTACACCAATCTCTTAGCTAAGGCGAAGGCTTTATTTAGTGAATAAAGTGTATCAAGGTATCTAATATAATAAGTTTAGGTTGACGTAAACAGCTTACGTTAATATAGTATTAGATACTGGGTATAATGATGTAGACATTTAGTTATTGACGCTGAAATTTTCAATGGTAAAACGTGTGCTTGTAAGGGGAATCAACAAGAAGTAGGTATATAACAACTTAGTATGAAGTCACACCCATTGGCTTTGAGACAAAGGGCTTGGGGTCCTGCGGCCAAAACTGTTATAAAGGATATCCGCCAGGCGTCTCTGTGAGGCTACTGGTAACCTCAGGGCTGGCAACTTTTCACAAGCTTTTATTTAACTGGTACTGGTCGTATGTAAGTTCAAAATGGCCGTCAAAATTTGCAAACAATTTTTCGACCATTTGTTGATATTCGATTGAGCTGTGGTATACCTATGTAACTTGGATGGTACCATTTAGCTTGTCTGATGATGGAGTCGGAAGGTGGTCTAAGTAACTAATGAACGCAATAGGATAACCTCATCGTGTTTGGGCTCGTTGGAATGGTCTTAATGAGTAGGTACTAAACCTACTACTAGAGGTTGAGCCCAATTATTCAAGGAGAAATGTTGCCTGCCTTCTAAGCACCGTGTACGCTAGTATATAGAAGTCTTTGGCACCGTGCCTCGCGGGGATACCCTGGAGGAGGTTTTTAAATCTGTAAATTTAGATTTAGGATTTGTTTGTTGATTTAGGAGTTTATATGTGTAAATACATTGGTGATTAGAAAAAAATAAAAAACTTAGTATGTAGGTATAACTTAGTAAATAGTAGAGTCCAGCACCATGAAATGGTGAATATTTGAAATTTGTAACTTTTATCACTACATGAAGTTCCACGCCGCGTCTGTCTGTTCCCGATAAATTAAAAACTACTAAACGAATTTTCACCAATAGCCAGAGTGATCAATGAGGAAGGTTTATGTGTATAAAACATGCACTGAGGGCCTAGTGTGAGTTCCGCTTCGAGTTTACTTAACTATCGCGTTTGCGTTTACGTCGAAATTAGTATGAAGAAAAAAACTTCATTTACGTACCACTAGGCGGCGCTATATATTTTTTCATACTAATTTCCACGTAAACGCAAACGCGATAGTAAAGTAAAATCGAAGCGGAACTCACACTAGGCCCTCAGGTCATTTATAGTGAGTATTCAGATGTGGGGAACCGTTTGATAGTGGAGTGGGGTGTTAGAGATACCAGAGTTATTTTGTCATACCTAAACCTAATGTTCAATTGACACTACTATATCACTACATAGTATAAAACAAAGTCGCTTTCTCTGTCCCTATGTCCCATTATATGCTTAAATCTTTGAAACTACGCAACGGATTTTGATGCGGTTTTTTTTAATAGATAGAGTGATTCAAGAGGAAGGTTTATAAGCAAGAAAAATGGGTAGAGGGTGGGTAGGTGTACGTGAACGAAGTCGCGCCGGGTCCACTAGTTATATATAAATCTAAATAAGCCATTTATAGCGCACAAAAAATACAATAAGAAATACAAAATAATACAACCTATAATATTGAAACGATGGAGGCCTTTGTGACTCAATCACACAACTACATGTTTTATACTCCGCGAATTTAGATATATTTCGTCATGTTATACGTTTGGCAAACAGGCAAGCGGGCCAGCTGGTCGAAAGTGGTCACAGCTGCCTATAAACATTAGCAACACCAGGGGTATCATATACCACGTTGCTCTGTCAGCAAAAAGGCAAATGCGTACACAATTTTACCCCTACCTACCCCATTTTCCTTGCTTATAAACCTTCCTCTTGAATCACTCTATCGATTGTTGAAAACCACATTAAAAACCGTTGCGTAGTTTAAAAGACCTAAGCGTACTTAAATACATACATAGGGACAGACGGCGATAAGCGACTTTGTTATCCAACCCGCTGATATAAATAGCTATTACGCTACGCAAACCAGCAACTCGATAATTATTGTGATAACATTTTTAACCATACTAATATGTGTACATCTATAATGTGTATCATCATCACATTTTAAGAGAGGTAGGGCATAGCGGGGAATCCTGATCGAATCGGAGCCGCCCGACTGGGGAAGTATCTCCACCTTGCAGGATACTATTTTAAATAATATTGTGATATTGCTGGTGAGTAAGGTCTCGGTAGTCCATGTGCTCCATGTCTTAGTGCTCCATGGGGTGGGGATGTGGGGAACCGCGGCTTTGACAGTGGAGGGGCATTTGCCTTTTTGCTGCCAGAGCAACGTGTTATAGAGGTGGGCAACGCATTGGCGATACCCCTGGTGTTACTAATGTCTATAGGCAGCGGTGACCACTTTTCAAAAGACATTGTTAAAAATGGCCTATGAATCAACACGCATGAAACATTTACTATAATTACTAGATCTTTTTATAATGTACATTACAAATATTTAAATAGAACGGACACTTCTTAATTTCGAAAACATTTTAAAAAGTATTCACTTCCGTCATAATCCTCGGTGTTACTATTTAGACATTATCTATTTTGACAGATTACAGTAGGGATGTGGTTGTATAAAATCGTAAATAAATCGTTCTTTGAGAATGATAATCGATAATCGAATAGCGATTATCGATTATCATTCTCAAAGAACTTGGAATCGATAGTTGTATGGTTATGCTATACGTATTATACAAAATAAACTATTTATTTTCTTCTGAATTGATAATTTATTAATACGACATTAAAAACCCTTCTACAACAACGATTATGACACGTGCGTATTTCTATCATCCTATTGCGTAGAATACGCGCGACTCGAAATCGTTGTTGTGAAAGGTCTCTTAAGGTGAAATTCAAACAAGAAATAAGAGTTTAGTTACAAAAATAATAAGGTTACCTAAATGTTAATTTTATATATTCGATTATATTATATCAATACCGATTTTCGATTGTCTGTTGTTATTTGTTATTCGTGGCACTTCACTAAAGGGGCGGGGCCGGTCTATGAAGTACACAAAACTTCATAGGCGTGCGCCAAAGACCAACAACATATAATAGCGCCAAAGACTAATAACATTTGACATATGGTACTAGTACAATGCTATACCTACTTTATAATCACACGAAAATAAAAAAGGAAATCCTTAATAAAACCCTTGCATGTCCATAAGACTCCTGACTCCTAGACTCCTAGAGTTTAATGTCAAGAAGCGCGCATCTGTCAAGCCTACTCCTGGAGTTTGGTCCCCTACGACAGATTTTTTGACCGATAATTCAAAGAAAACTAAGGTAGTTAAGTATCCTATATTGCTCTCACCTGGATAACGAGTAGGGTGGAAAACAAGGATGCAAGCCTTTAAAACTCAGCATCAGCGGGATATGACGAGAATTATATCAGCAGAGCTGTTTTCGAAACAGTAGTTCAGAGTGTTATAACTGACCTAGCAGTGTGACAATAAAACGTTTACCTACAATTTATAATCCAATGTAAATACGTCCTTACACTCAGTAATAAATGCTAAGTTATTGCTACATACCGAATGTTTTTATTGACGTAATTATAACCTCAAAATCCGAAAGTGTCTAGATTTTTTTCGAATTCTCAAAAGTGTCCGTTGTTTTAATTTAGGTTCAATCGAATATATACATTATCTAAAACCCAAAAAGTAAATACACCTCCCTGTTGGATCTTAGGCCAACTATGTATGGACGACGAGCAATGTCCTTTCCTAGTTTGTATCCACAAAGATCGTGCTTTACGAAAGTCTACTTGGGGCGTCTCGAAATTTTAGACGGACGATGAAGGTACCCAATTTCCATAATAAGTTAGTTTAGTACTCTGCTCTAAAATAAGGTCAATTTTTGTATCACAGCTTTTCAAAAGCGGAGCGACGCGTCACATAATACGTGTAAGTGACACCTACCTACTCTTAGTAGGAGTAGGAGTAGAGTAGGTAGGTATTAGGAGAAAACACGTTTAACTAAGCCTGGTGTTTACTCCGGCCTTACAACACAAGACACCGTTGTCAGCCATAGTAATTCTGTAATCCCTTTCTTGTGTGCCAAAACCTAAATAAATACATTTAACTTGACCCTTCTTAGGTACCAACGGTTGAGGGTTTCTGAAGGCCTGTGAAGTTTGAAGTTGAAATGGGGGTCACAGATTTCAACTTCAAACTTCATACTACTATATTTTTTGTATACCTGATGTCTGGTAGTAAGCACCGCAGCCTGGACAATGCAGGGGCATCACCCACGCATTGTTGACCTCGTAAAAACCTTTTCAAGAACTCCATGTTGTACTCTCCAGGTTGTTCATTTCACAACCTTAGTGTGCGTGGGAGAAAGTTCTTTTAGAACCGCACAGTTCGCGACCAATTCGGCTCCAAATTTTTTTGACCAATTTATCATTATCTTATTTTTTTATCATTAAGTGTGTAATTTTATATCATTAATTAGAAGAATGTCGTGTTTTGCCTCTGTAGGTATGTGTGGAAAAGTTAAAGAATTGACGGTGGTTTAATTTTACTTTTTTGTTACAGACAACTCCTTTCAAAAGAACCAAAATAACTATAAGGAAAAAATAACTGCTCCAATAAAAATACCTGTCCCATAACCCAAAGGATTTACCTGAACAATTTATTCGGGACGCATTTATTTAAGCGTAAGAAAATCTTCTAAGGCCTTTAGGTTGGGCCTCGTTGGCTTTGAGAATACAGCCTAATAGAGATTCGTAATTCAATATGAGCAGGTTTCTTCTTATTACAGTAATCTAAGTATATATTAATACGTCACTGTTTTCGCGCGAAACGAATTAGGCTCTTCTAGTTACTTTATATATACAAATCAATTAATTATAACAAGTTGGATTATTTACAACCCGCGTGATCGTGCTTTTTTAGCATTCATTTTATATTTTTATATTATTTTTTATATTCCAACATTTGTAACAGTAATTATAGCATTGCAGATTTTAATTAACTACGTAATGAATATATTTATTTTATTAATTGACAACCAACTCGTATGTTGTTAACTTGATACGCTGGATTCGGAATTAGTTAATGAATTCACTGAGTACTTGTACTGCTTACTATGATATATTTTATCCCATGTATGTTTCCTGTAGTGTGCAACAAAGAAATTTTGTATTGTATTGCAATGAAATCAATTAAACTATAACCTTTTCAGTTTTCAACGGTTTCAATGAAACCGGTTTAAGCGATAATAAGTTGTTCAATTTCAATTATTAAGCAAATTTTTCACGGAGGTCGGCGAATTGGATAGAATTTATCTTTTATTTAGTTTCATCATTATCATAGTACTATTAGTGCACAGGAACAGGTGCAGCCTAATTAAGTAACGCTGTTGTCAACAATTATCTGATTTCATTGATTGAAATTGTTACTTTTGCGGTTACATGTCATCGATTTCATTGGTCCAGTTGCTAACAAAAACTAGAGAATTGTTGGCAACAGAGTTACCAATTGAGCACCCATCTAAGTGGTTCAGTTGGTTAAGTTGGTCTGCCACGCAGAGGTCCCAGGTTCGGTTCCTGGCCAACCAGAAATTAAATTATGTATTTTAATTTCTGTTACGGGTCTGGGTGTAGTGTGTGTAAAAATAATTTAACGTATTCCAAGAAAAAAGTATTTAAGTAGTTTATCAGTACACCCATAACGCAATCTTTGCTTACTTTGGGGCTAGATGGCGCTGTGTGAATTTGTTCAAGCATATTATTTATTTATTTATGGCATATTTACCCTGTCCTCGGCCCGTAGCATCCAGCATCTACCTGCAGTCTTTCGTTAACTAGAGCCTCCTCCATGTCAATGGAGAACTTTTCCATAATCTCTACGCTTGATAGGAGTGTTGGAGATCGCAGTATTTAAGGAAACGCTTGCCTGCTGCCCATTTTCTTTTACCGATAAAATGGCTAGTATGCCATTAGTAGCCTTGAATTATTGTCTAGCACGAAAACGTTCTTTTCTAAAAATATCATCTGAAAGTGTGAAAAGAACATGTATCTACTTCCGCGTCTGTCTGTCTGTTTATTTATATACCATAGTCTTTAGATTATGGTTGATGGTGCTGTGTTCGAAGTTATCTGAGTGTTGACACACATTTTAACTTAAACACGGATTGGTTTAATATACATATTAAGTTAACTACAATGGTAAATGCTATTGGTATATGGTATGGTAAGAGATGTAGACTGTTTGGTGTGCAGTGGACAACTAATTTTTAACAATATGTCAACTAGGTTAAATAAAATATAGCGCTGACATAACAGCGGTGTTTGCACCGTATTAACTTCGCCGTAACCGCGCAACGGAGTTTGATGCAGTTTTTAAAATCAGTTAGTTAAATAATTTCTTCCGGAATATGTGGTTATTTCTAAAATGAATTTAAAAAAAATAATCATCTTGGCGTTAATGTCCCGGTTGTGCTCTCGAGAACGAGGGCCCGGGGTCAGCCTTGACCATGATCCAGGATTTGGCAATCAGGTAATTACAGTGGAGCGACTACCATCTGACCTCCGTGACCCTGCTACCAGGGGTAACCTGACCAGATTGGATCATGGTTACAAATTCAGTTGCCTGAATTTGTAGGTTTCATCAATATGTTTTCCCTCACCGTAAGAGCATCGGTTAATGTTCAACTAACATAACTCAGAAAATAGTCATTGGTACATGGCCGCAGCGGGATTCGAACCCGGTACCTCTCGCTTGCGCATTGCATTTTATTAGTAACTAAAGGGTCGCCTGTACCTACTATTCATAGTATGCATGTATGAACTAGTATGACCAATCGAGTACGAGGAAAAGGGGTTTTTATTTTCACGACACCTAGTCAGGTAGGAGTTGGTGCTATGCTGTAATCTACTCTGTCGGACCCACAATAAAGTTGAATTTACATCCACACCGTATCAAGAATCATTCGCCTATGAGGAGTGTACTGTGAACAGGAAAGCGTTGCTGCAGCTTTATTAGTTATGCCTGCATTTACGTAACGTAATATGGTTATGTATTATGTGTGTACAAGTGTGAGAGATGAAATCTTAAACGCCATTTTGAATCTTAAATTTTAAGTTGCACTTAAGCTGTACGCCGTAACATTCGACAAGCTGTACGCTCAGTACAATCGTATTGCATTATACATTTATGTGTACGACCTATAAATAAATTATAACAATTTAATTTAGTCCTCCACGGAATATTATTTATATTTTCTATTTATTTAGGGAAAGCCAAAAGCAATGAGCACAGAGCCAATTATGGGTTTCCACCGACAGAAGCTGGATAAACTAATACATACTAAACTAAAAGTTAAGCATACCGAACAGTCTATAAGACTTTACAATTTCAAATTTAAACTAAAATATACCTACAATACTCGAAAGTAATGCAACAATAGTTATTTCACTGACCATTAGCCGTGGCTAATGTGCTGATTACATTTGACTTAATTTAGAAACAAAAAGCGTAAGAGCAAATCAAAGTGGAATATACTCAGAATAAGGTCCATTTTTGTATCACTTTTATTATGATACGCGTCGCTTCGCTTTTCAAAAATCTGTGATACAAAAATGGACCTTATTAAATATGTTATACATTCCACTTTGATTTGTTCTCACGCTTTTTGCTTCTGAATTTTGTTACTGAATTTAGTCAAATGAAATCAGCGTATATGAAAGGCTCAGCTCAGTCCAGTTTTTGAATACGCCGTCAACGCATCCGCGACTCTCCTGATGTTGCGGATGTCCATGGGCGGCAGGGGGACGCACTTGCGCGGAGTGGCCAAGCCTATTTTTGGCCCAGGCCCAAAACGATTCATGCATTAAAATTAATATTTGTTGCGTTTGGGCCCGCAGTTTAAAATGTCCATAAATGGTTTTCGGGGAAAAATAATTTTTAAATAGAATTATTAAGTGGGGGCCCGAACGATTGAGAAAAAATAATAATTTTTAATTACGCAGGCGTTTCGTTGGCTTCCTGTTATTATAATAAAAAATCAATATACATACGAGCACCAACTCCAAATATACCTAAACTAGACACTAATTCATTATGTATTATCTAAAGTAGGTAAGTTACTGTACTCGACGATTTCTAGACTCTCACTTTAAAAAACCGTGAGTCTTACTCAGCGTCTAAGTCATTGTCTTTCCATATCCTGCTTTTAGAAAAGGCAGCATTCAAATTACTCAGACAGAGTAAAAAGTGAAAAATGTTCACGTAACGCGGAACGACGCCATTGTCTGGCTTAATGAATTTAAGGGTTTCGCAGAAGCTATTACCTGCAGTTACTTTCATCATATTAGCCGAAAGACCCACTGCTGGAAATAGGCCTCCCCCAGATATGCCCACAAAGGTCGGTCCTGTGATTTCCGCATCCAGCTCGCGTAAGGCACATAAGCCGATGGAGCAGTAAAGTTCTCGAGTGGCGATACCGAAAGATATAGCGTGGGTAGGCGTCCCACAAGGTGGACAGACCACCTGGTAAAGATCGCAGGTACCAGCTGCTGTTACTTTATTGGATTGAAATGTATTTGTATATCAGCCATACCATTGACCAAGGTCTTCCGTTGGATTTCAACTGGTTTAACAGTCTCGAGAGCCTAAAAAAAACTATAATTTGCACCCCGTGACGGTATATTTAATTATTATTACAGTAATATGACTCTTCACAACTATTATATTACTATTTTAGTTTCCAGTACCTACACTTACAATTAAAAATGTAGGTACTGGAAACTAAAACGGTTTTTACGATGTACAATACGCGTAATACCTATGGTATTGCAGACGTCCATAGAATACGGTAACTGAAAGTGCTTATCATCCGGCGACCCATAGTTACAACGCAAGAGCATAAGTGCAAGACCATCTTAAGAATTATATTCCTGTGCACTACAGTGCAATCGTTAAACGGTTTTTATAGTATTCATGAATTAATTGTTTACTTATTATATAAAAATACGTTTGGGCATAAAGGACAGCAAATGCTTCCTTTTTTTAGGAAACTGATTTTGGCTAAAGATGCCCTAAACACCGTAAATGTTGCTGTAGCAGCAAAAGAAAATTTTCTTGAAGTGGTAATGCACTTATGTTCTTGCATTGTACCTACCCTTGTTTGCAAGCTTAGTATTCCCTTGAGATTAGTATACTTATATAAGTACCTGCATATTTATATTAATACTGATATTGGACGCTGAGAACAAAACGGAACGTGACTCTATTATGGAATGCACACTTTTATCACAAATTACCATTGTCAGACAGGTAAAGTGTGTCGCTTGAATAATAATGGGGGTTCCGTATGAATTTTAAAGGATGTACTTGAAATGATTTTATTGAAATGAAATCTATGTGTATTTACGTACCTACTTAAAATGTCTCAATCAGATCCAAAAACAATACAAGCAGGTACCTACTCTAAAATTATGCTTTGCGTGCTTTGATACTGTCAATGGCGTATCAGTGCAATTCAAAATCAAATAAAATGGCGGCGGATTATCAGTTCTGTAAGAGTGTGTTAATTGTTATGAAACTGTCGTACATTGCACGCTTCACTTTCCATTCCATCATGATTGGTGGAGGAGAAAAGGAAAATAATTCTTATGGCGCGTTGACACTCAAGTCCACTACTATTCTTGCACAATACGTCTATAAAACAAATCTCGTGCAGCACTTCTCGTTGGCCCGAACACTGTCGAGATTCCACAATAGAGGCTACATTTCCGCAATTTCCGCCCCAACACTGAGCTTTGAACGTTACAAATATCAATAAAATGTTACCCCAAAGTGGTCCCAGGAAAGTCGGGTTTCCTTTGCAGCCATTGTAGCAAAAAAGTCGTTAATGTTGGTGATATTTTAGCGTGAGATTTCCTCTTTACTGAGAGACAAGTAACCTCTTAAGAAATATTGGAAAGCATACAAATTCACTAGACACCGTTGTAAAGGGTTGTTTTTGTAGTCGTTGTGGCGAGGTTACACCCGCCTTGAATGTCATTGACACAGGTTCTAATTTATACATGTGCACATACTATCGGAAACACAAGTTACCCCACGTGGCCCATCGGAGGACCTGATCACCCTTAGTGACGAAGCAATTAAATGGATTTTAATTTGTAATTGAATATGTTTATTGTATATTCTATTTTTACCAAGATGTAGCTAAAACAATATCTTGTGCGGAGAGAACCCTAAATCCCAGGCGCAATTGTCTTTGTGTATAAGGTTTCACCTTGCCTCTTATTCTTTCAGAAAGTATTCTTTTTGTAAGTATCGTCATTCCGGGACAAGAATAAAGATATCAGAGAAAAGAACTCTCTTTGATAAAAAAGAATAAGTGCGCAAGAAAACGGCACGTAGTCTACTTTTTGATGTTTCAACAAAGGCTTTCTCGGTGCCTTGACCTTCTTCATAGTATTGGAGTGTATCTAGATTTTCTTACATTTATTTGGAGTAGGATGAGTATTGAAGAATGATTTTATCAAGTGCACTTAGATTTCGATTTGAATATTTCCAAGAATTACCGTAGATTTGTTTTCCTTATTTGACTATGAAGAGGTTTTGAAGAAGTAGCTCACTTTTAAAATCGTGGTCATGGCGGGCTCCGGGCCCTCGTGCGCGACACAACCGGGACATTAAGGTCAGGTGATTATATCTGTATTACTGGCGACAACATTTTTTTTTATATAATAGGTAGGCAAACAGGCAAAAGGCCACCTGAGGGCACACGCACACGAGTCGACTGCTCCTTCTCTGTGGGTGGCAGGTGGCCTATGGGGCTAACCTCGTGCCCGGGCTAGGCTACTCTCTGTGGGTAGCAGGGCCTATGGGGCTAACCCCGTGCCCGGGCTTCTTTTCGGCCAGGCTATGTCCTGGCCTGTCTTGACTTGGCGCTAGGGTGCGCCTTAATGGCTTCGTTTGCCGCTGATGCGGCATTGCATGATAAGTTTTTCTTTCATTATAATTGGGCTTATGTTTTTAACGTTGTGGCTTGTTTGTTGCAGACGGATCTCAATCCATCCGCGACAAGGGCGTTGGTGAGGGATGGAAAGTGGTCACCACTGCTTATGTTCTTCGTTTTAGGTTGTGACTTCCGTTATGTAGCGATTTTGCCACACCGCTGTTTATAGACATTAGCAACATCAAGGGTGGCCTTGTACTGTAGCCGTAATCACAATGGCTCGGAAATCGGATTCGGATACGGAATCGACAAAGGACCCCGCAAAAGTTCTTATGAAAATGTAGTTTCAATTAATTTTGATGTAATTGTCATATGTTATTGAGAGTAGAGTTTCCGTGGAATCTATCGGGATTCAGAATAACCGTTTTCGAATCGATCGAGACGGATTCGCCGCCACGAATTTCGTGTCATTCGTTCGGAAACGGTTTCGAATCATTGTGAATACGGCTACTGATTCGTCGATTTAGGTCGATAACAAAACGTTTCAAAAGCTACGTAAATACCAAAGAATGTTAAATGAGTTATTTTACCCTAGCCGGTAAGGAACACAGCTTCAACTATTGAGAAATAAGTTTTCTCATAAAACTTAAGCTACAATAGCGTTCGACTGTCTGCGTGTATTCATTTAGCATTCACCACCTGCAGCCAAGGAGGTCATGTGAACGCCAATATACGGCGTGTGTATAAATAAATTATCTGTTGGCGGAATAAATAATTAGGTACTTAGTTTTAAATATAGAATCACAATCCCTGAACGAAATGACAATACAATACAATGAAAGATTGTACCGAATTATAATAATAAATAAATAAATATGCTTTGACAAATTCACACAGCGCCATCTAGCCCCAAAGTAAGCAAAGCTTGGTTATGGGTGTGTGATGATAAACTACTTATATACTTTTTAAAATACATACTTATTAGACATAATACACCCAGAATCGAAATTAAAATTCATCATTTCCATTTCTCCTCGGCCGGGAATCGAACCCGGGACCTCTGCGTGGCAGACCAGATGTTGGCCCCAACTGAAACACTCACTAATTATCCCATGCCAATTATATGGTTTCCGTTAGATTTTTGACTTTTTAATTTGAATTTCAATTCAATTTATTTTTATTTGTGGTAACACAGGAAAAAAAGTTATTACATTAGATATAAGTGCGCTCAACTGTGACCTGCCACAGTCGTTCAGCGTACAATTTTATTGTAATTTAATTATGATTTTATAAACAATGTCAAACTGTAATTAATTAGGTAAACAATATAAACACAATGTATAAACATAATGTGAAATGCCTAATACAGTTAAAAATATCATATCAACCATCATCATACACTTAATATAATTGTAACTAAAATAAATCATTGTCAAATCAATAAAAATAACATTACTAAAAACAAACAAAATCTAGATGTCAAGGTATGTACCTATATGAAAAAACCTACCGTGTTAAATATTCAAAGATGGGCGCCAGAGTGTTATCTACCTTCTCCTTGAAAAGAGATTAATAATTATCGTAATCCTAATTCAATACATACTTTTTTCATTTTCATATGTATTTAAAAACATACACGTTGAAATTATAACACTGCCCATTTACGGGAGCTTAAAAATATTTTTACCAAAATGCGGAAATTGTGTACTTACGTCTATTTGGGGAAAAGCCTCTCTAAATAGAGTATACAAACCATGACACGAAAGTCTCTGCGGATGCTCACATGTGAGAGTGGAATAAACCAGGCGCATATTGAACTCACTAGAGTGTGAACTCGTTAATCAGTGAACTTTACTACCGTAGATCGTTATATTAAGCGTCTAACACACTGTGCCGTTTCAACTGTACAGTAGAACTGTGCAAAAGCTGACTATGTTTAAAAAATAATCATCTTGGCGTTAATATCTAACATCGAAAACTATCTAACATCAGAAATAAATAATCAGGGTTATATTATTTGTAAATATAAATTAATGTATAGGATTAGGATTTTTATATTGTCGGTAGCAATAGGTATTGTGTAGATCTTAATTATGAGTAGTTATGTGTTATCTGTGATGCCAAATATATATTCACTTAGTTGTCCAGAATCGTCTGTCTCAATATGTAGGTATACTAATACGTACATATTTCCAGCAAGGCTACCAATAGGCAAGGCTACACGCTGTACGCACGCCCACAAAATCATTGTTATTAAGTTTAAACAATGGCAAAGCTTCTGTGCGATCGTATGTATTGTATTTGCGTCTTGCACAACGGACGCCCGCGACGCAATCTAGCCGCATCCTGCCTGCCTTTTCCGCGCGCGTTTTCAATCCATTACTGGTCTTTCAAGAACTCCAACGCTAGCGGCACGTACTAAGAGGCAATGTATTAAGATTCGCTTAGGGTCCCGCTGGCACGTCGTCAGATCGACAGATAATTGGCAACACAGAGGGCAAAAGACCTAGGGGTCGCTCACCGACTAGATGGTCAGACCAACTGAAAGTCGCACAAAAATGCACACAATGACAATTTATCCGTTTCCGAATGGAATCCCACCATGGCCACAATCTTCAGACATGAAGGACCGACCTGAAAGAGAGAGGGTCCCGCTATCTTGATGCAGCGCAGGCCTCAATGGTTTGTATTGCGTTCGGCCACGTAACGTTGGCAGTGATTATTCATGAAATTTTAAGTGAGGATTCATTGGTTTAAAATAATCTTTACTCGAAGGTTAGGTACAGTAGACGGATACTATGTCCTGTATTTTGCGAGTGCAATGTAGGTACTGTGTAATGCTTTGACAGCCTCATGTGGATGTGAGTTTGTTTTTTGGCCACAGAGTAAAAAAGTATCAGAAATTAAACTTTATTCAGTATACTTAAAGACACGTCGAATATCTACCCTCAAAACTTTACAAGTTTGCTCTATAAGCGAATGAAATCGGAGAGAGAGTAGGTAATCAATTGATATAATTCAGTACATACCTGTAACTACGAGGTCAGAGTACAACAAATGGTACAATATAAACAATAAACAAAAACTGCTTAGTAACTGCAATCAATCAACAGTCAGAGAAATTGTGATACCTATTGACATAGGTTGACATATCTGTAGGCGCATTTGTGGTAGAGAAGTTTACTAATCCCCTGGCATGCCTGGCATACCTCGATTAAGTAATACTGATTGATTAAATAAGATGTAGGTATGACGTGGTGTGTACCTAAATAGGTAGACATTTCGGTGCAATTAGAGTATGAGAACGTGTACATTACGGTGAGGGCAAACATCGTGATGAAACCTGCACATTTAGGCGATAATTCAGTGTAACCATGATCCAATCGGGTCAGGTTCCCTTGGTAGCTAGGTCACGGAGGTCAAAAGGCAGTCGCTCAGTAATTATCTGATCTGCCAAATCCTGGATCACGGTCAAGTCGGACCCCGGGCCCCCGTGCGCGTGAGCACAACCGGGATATTAACGCCAAGATGATTATATTTTTAGAGCATTAGATCATAGAGAAACAATTTTAAGCCAGAGAATTCGCTCGTGCCTTTTGGTTTGCTTTTTATGTTATACTCCAGACAAACAGGTAATCAGGCCACCTGATGGAAAGTGGTCACCACCTCTCTAGCGAGTCTTTAGAATGACTCCATGAGGAGCTTGGTTTGCTTTGAACACTTTATTTTAAAGGTTTTATGATTTTGCCTATTTGTAGATAGTAACAACAAATGTCTGAGGCAAATATTGGGCGTTATTTAATAGTCTTTCTATACATATAATATTGGTTATTGACTGGGATAACTCACCGAAAATTAATTAGAAGCATGTCAAGTGTGCGGTGTCAGCCGCCCATGAGGCGGCCGTAAAGACGGTCTACGCTATAAAAGTGAAGTTGTAAAAGGGCAATTTTTTTCCTCCATTAACTTGATTAGTTTCCGACGAAATGAACGGCGACACAGCGGCGGCTATGGCTTAACAGTAATACAGCTTAGAGGGTTTAGCTTCGAAATATATGTCAAAAGCTCCGTTACAGAATAACATAAACGGTGACAGAAAAAGGAAAAATCGGATATAAAATCGGAATAATCCGAAATACCTACTAATTTATTGAAATCATTGTATTGTGAAAATATTGTGTCGTGGCGTCCATACAAATAATTTTTTATTTTCTTTCTTTAAAGCAAAAGCTAGAAAGAATTTCGAATATTTTTGGATTCTAAACCATTTTCAACTAATATCTACTTAAGTATTAGTAATGAGTACTAGCTATCATGATTGGCCGTTATTTAATTTTGTATTTCATTACAGAATTTACCACAACATTATGATTCTCAATAAGTACAGAAATACAGATGTATTTACTTTATCAGTTTTTATTTATCTAAAAATCACATAGTTACCAGGAATGGCGAATAAATTAGGTTAACGAAGATAAGGCCCTTTATTCATATATTTATGAACCCTTTTTTGTATGTACATTTTCGTGTATACACGTGCGTTTGTAAACAAATGTTTGTTTTGGGAATTCTTTGTAATGCATTTTGTGTACAATAAAGAGTTTAATACATTTACAGGCAACCATTTTAAATTTTTCTACACCTTAGCCTGCCATACCTTAGCTTAAATACCTTACAATACTTTTACCAACAATGAAAAGGTCCATGAGGAACTACTTCAGTCAACTAGCTAATAAGCATTGCTATTCAGAGAGGTAATGCTGCCTGCCAACATCTTGGGTACGCTTCCACACGGCCCAAATTTTTTACATTTTTTAAGTAAGTCTAGAAAGTTACATTTTTTTCTTTTTTATTGTACATATTTAGTTTTTGTGTTATCTGTTTTCCTCAATAAAACAATTGAATTCGCTAATATTTTATTAAAGTAGGGACACTGTAAGTCCTCGGTACTGTGGCCAACAACCGATCGGTTGTGTAAGCGAACAACCAATGGACGATGACCGATGGCTATGATGATGTATGGTGCCCTACAGATGTTAAAGGTTGGCCTAGTTTTAATCGCCATAGCCTCAATTACAATTCTGATTTTGTACTACGGTCAGTTTTTGCTTTCTGATCAGGTAATTAAGTAAGCATTTTTTCAATCAATGAGCGAATAAATCGCAATAATAATCATCTAATCTATTGTTGGTAAGTAATTCAGTTTTAATGACAATGAGATTTTGAAATGGATTTGAAATAGACCACTAGCTAACCGAAGGGACTTTGGCTCCCTGTGTGTGTTCTACCGGCTGTACAACGGGGAGTGTTCTGAGGAACTATTTGATCTGGTGCCCACAGCATAATTCCGCCATCGCAGCACCCACCGCGGGCTGGGTACCCATCCCCATTACGTAGACCCACTAGTGGAGTCAATGTGAAGCTTTGAAAGAACGTTTCTCGCTCGGACGATTAGGATGTGGAATGAACTCCCAGCCACAGTGTTTCCTTTGGACTATGACATTGGATCGTTCAAGAGGTATATTAGAGGTCTCTTTAGAGGCGGGCAACGTATTGGCAGCGCCACCGGGGTTGATGATGTCTATAGGCGGCGGTGACCACCTTCCATCAGGTGACCCGCATCTGCCATGCCATTCCGAGCCTTTCACAGGTTTAATTTTGCAGTACTAATAGGTAGTTGATTATAAAGAGATGAAGAGGTTGACAGACAGGAGAGAAGAGTGGCGATTGATCCACCGACAAGATTCATACAATATATGATGATGATGATAGGTAGTTGAAACTAAGTTTATTACAGATTTCCACAAATATAACTTCTATATAAGTACATAACTTACTTACTTACTTACGTTATAAGCCATATTCGAGATACCTAAGCGACTAGCTCCACTAATGCAGTGCAGTGCACTGCGCGGCGCACCACGCAGTGCCACGTCACGGTGACAACAAAGAAAACGGTGGTGTTATTCTGGTTTTTCACGTTAGGCAATGATCGCACGAGAGATTTACGAATGATTGTGAGTTAGGCAACGTTTGCACGAGAGCTTTTTCGACGCTTTTACGCGCGTTATTTTAAACGACTCGCATGATTATTGACCTTATGTCGACCTTATGTATGGAGGTCAGTTGGCAGTCGTTCCACTGTAATTGCCTGATCTGCTAAATCTTGGATCATAGTCAAAGCGGGCCCCGGGTCCTCGCGTGCGAGAGCACAAACAGGATTTGACGCCAAGATCATCATTATCATCGTCTTGGTGTTAAATTTCGGTTGCCAGGAGTCCGCCTTCCTACTCCTCTTGGTCCACTTCGCTCGGTCTTCGGTATCCTTGGTGGTGAGTTTGTTAGCACGCATGTCGTTCTTATCGACGTCTAGCCATCGCTTCGTGAGTTGAACTCTCCTTCCCGTGCCTAGCGGGCTGGCATGGTCAGACATTATTGTCCCCACGTAATTTGCCGTTTAATTTCCTTACTATCATTATCCGCATCTTGTCTCTCACGTTCCGTTTAGAGTAATCTGATCGATTATAATCGTATGGTGCAGGATGTTTTTCAACAAGCTCATAAAACATTATATTGAAGTCAACATCATCATAATGACGCCACGATAATTATTTAATTTATATTATTGTCAATGCTACATTGACATTACAATTTGTGTGCCGTTTTTGTAACCTTGATCTGGCTCGGGTTGATATTTGATTATAACATAATGGTGACATCCTGAAAACCTGCTGAAAACGGTCCGGATACATTTCCAGGTTTACCATCAACTGGTAAGTCTATTTTTACACCGGTATTCCATATAGGGTGCACCCAATAGTTACGTCGAGGTCGTCTACATTTTTGCATATTAACCATCTGCAGTACGGCCAACATGTCTTCATCCCCGGAAGAAGACATAATTTTACTTTAAAATCTTTGAAAACGAATTTTTTTTTGGATGTTTACTTCTGACAGGTGTCCATAGATACACCATCTGTAGACCGTGGTAAGTCATTCCATATTTTAACTAAAATGTATAACATCAGTAATATCTAAGGAAATTGAACCATGCAACTTCCGCGAATACTATACTATAAATGATACTTTTTACCCGACTACGATGGAGCTAAGGGAGGGTAATGAAGTTAACAATCTATGTATGTAAAGTTGATAAACGTGGAAGAATCGACAGAGATTTGTCAGGACCATAGCAAGTGGAACAATGTCGTCTCTGTCGTATGTCGTCAATGTCGTACTCTTGCGGGGGAAAGGGGTTTGTGTGTATGTATGTTTATATGAATGTTTGTATGGATGTTTATTCTAGAATTTTGAATTTTGAATTTCTGTCCTTTACGAATGTTTACTTAAACTGAGTGTATACCACGGTGGCTCATTCAAAACTATAACTACAAAGTATAACATCAGTAGTAAGTATAAAGAGAGTGAATATAACTTAAATTACTCGGAAACCATTGCTCTTAGAAAACTGGATCCTAAAAAAAAATGATAGTGCCCGTCGATATCTATAAGTATTTGCTGTTCTGGAACAAGCGTTTTAAGGCAAATAGTTTCAGAGTTATTACAGTTTTAAGATTGACAGCTGTCATACGGAATGTAGATCTCGACTATCATTTCTCTTCAGGAACTAGTGTTCAAGGAGCGATAGTTTCAGAGTTATTACAGTATTAAGTTTGACAGCTGTCAACCGAAATGTAGATGTCGACGAGCACTATCATTTCTCTTCAGAAACTAGTGTTCTAGAAGTGATAGTTTAAGAGTTATTACAGTTTTAAGTTTGACAGCTGTCAACCGAAATGTAGATGTCGACGAGCACTATCATTTCTCTTTAGGAATTAGTATTCTAGCACCAATAGTTTCAGAGTTATTACAGTTTTAAGTGTGACAGGTGCCATCCAAAATGTAGTTTTCTACGAGTACCAGCATTTCTTTTTAGAAACTAGTGTTCTAGAACCAAACATGCCTTATTTATAATTCGGGATGAACTGAGAAGAGAATGACGACAGGATCACGAAAGCGAAACAACTACCATAATGTTAAAGAATCAGAAAAAGGGGAGGGGCTTACGCATCAGCTGTCAAACTTTCTTTGACAAGGTCGGTTTCCTATTTCATTCACACGCGTTGTATATGTACTAAAAAAAGTAGACAGATATATGTGTGTCAACTGTGTCACATAAAGAGGAAAGATTCGAACTGTTGGTAAAAAGAAACAGTCAGATGTGACGTTTCATGTTGACATCTACTGACATCGCACCGCACGCTGCACGATGGGGTCAAATTGAAAAACGTAGACAAAATTCATACAGAACTGACATTTCGGGCTTCAATTGCGGGTGTTGCCCCATCATGCAGTGCGCCGCGCGGCGCGCTGCACAGTGGGACATTCCGCTATCTGTCAATATACTTGCATACAAATTGCTCGGCGTGTAACAAGTTTTGCCACATCGTGCAGTGCACTGCGCAGCGCACTGCATGAGTGTGCGTTCAAGATAATGATATTCCATTTCCATATTATTCGAATGAATGCAGAACCTTGTCCGCGTCGCACGAGATATTTCGCTACACATCAACTTTAGTGACACAAAGAATCTAGTAAAACTCTGAAGCGAACATTTATCGTGAAGCTGCGTTATTATGCTGCCACCAACTTTTCTGTTAAGTGGACAAAATCGGAACTAAGACATTATTGTAACTAAATTTCAGGTTGAAAAGCCTACTTCATTGCCAGTGGCGACGCTATCAACTGCACGGTTAGATGTACTGTCTAAGTAAAACGTCAGCTAGCCCGCTACCCTCGGGGATGGGTAGATAAAATACCTAGTTTGATGTTGCTTTTAAAGAATTCAAGGAGTTTTCTGTTGCATTTTCAAGTGTCTTTCTGGCACTTTCCTGCTAGGTACTTTAGCTAATGTTATAGCCTTAGATAAGTGTTATTGTTGGATGCTTAGAGTATGAAAACAATGTAATGTTATGATAGTAGTTTATGCAACTCGCATATAAAATTTTATGCAGTTGCATATACTGTGTTACCACACCCATATTTTCATGTTATAAATTCGTTCCTATCATTTTCACAACTTGACTTGCCACAGGCTGGAAGTTAGCTGCGAGTCATTACTGTTGCTGCGTCGAGGATATCAAGCGGCGTGAAATTCAAATTCAATAAATCATATTTTAGCGTTATTGTCCCGGTTCGCTCTCGAGCACGAGCGCCCGGGGTCCGCCTGGACCATAATCCAGGATTTGGCGATCTGGAGTGGATCGACTACCATCTGACCTCCGTGACCGTGCTACCAGGGGAACCTGACTAGATTGGATCATGGTTACAAATTCAGTTGCCTGAATTTGCAGGTTTCGTCACGATTTTTCCCTTACCGTAAGAGCTCGGTTAGAACTCAGCTAATGTACTTAACTCAGAAAATAGTAATTGGTACATGGCCGCAGCGGGATTCGAACCCGGTACCTCTCTCTTACGGGTAGGATACTCAACCGCTCGGCCACCGACGCTCTCGATCGTTAGTAAAAATATTCCTTATAAATATCTAGTGGACCCTGCGCGACTTTGTTCGCGTACGAGTACTAAAGTAGGTACTTTTACCCTTTGCTTATCAACGTCCCTCTCGTATCACTATACGTATTATTGAAAACCGCATTAAAAACCATTGGGTCGTTAAATCTGAAGACTTTGTTTTAACCTATGTATAGATTTTATAATATCATCATCATCATCATCACAGCCCATAACAGTCCACTGCAGGACTTCGGGTCTCTCCCACGAAAGGGGAGGTCATTGCCATAATCTCCACGCTTGGCAGGCGGGTTGGAGATCGCTGTGCAGTTGATATAAATCTACCCAGAAAGATGCTGCTGCCCACCTTTCGGATTTGTCCCTTAGTCGCCTCTTACGACACCCACGGGAGATGGGGATTTTATAATATACCTTCTCAATAATAATTACTGAGTGAAACTCGTCCGCACAATCGGAACGTGACGTCCCATACCACGACAAACTAATCATTCCCTGTCAATTTCGTCAAAAGGAGGATAATTAAAGTTGTGTCACGTTGTAACACCGGAGAACTTTCCCCATCAAAGTTCCTCCATTCGTATCTTAGAATATCATGGCGTTGTTTTTCTTTGCGTTTATTAGTTTTGTTTGGTGAGGGGGCGGGGACGGTAAATATACGTTATATAGTCTACTTTATGAGATGAATCCATTATAAGGAATTTGTTAAGTTAAATTATTTATCAATGATACAAATGTAGATACAGGTAGCTTAGCGTTTTTTTACATTTGGTTATATTCAGTCGTCTAATTCAGAAGCAAAAAGCGTGAGAGCAAACCAAGTGGAATATATTCCTAGAATAGAATAAGGTAATTTTTTGTAATTATTTATTTATTTCTTACGCGTCGCACCGCTTTTCAAAAGGCGTGATACAAAAATTTACCTTATTCTATGAGCAATATATTCCACTTGGAACTTGCTCTCACTCTTTTTGCACCTGAATTTAGTGGACTGAATTTAGCCAAGTGTAATACGCGCATTACCTTCAATTTTTTATGACTGTAGGTCACAAACACCAATGACAAATGAATGAATGAATGGTAAATGACAGCTTTCAGTGTGACTCAGGCGTCCAACCAAACCAAATCTGTCCTAAAACTTGCATAATGGAGGACTTGTCCGAGGCCACTCCAAACTTGTTTGCGTCCTCGAAAACTGGGCGAATAAAGTGTAACTCAGCGTTTAGTCTATCAACTCATTATAATAATTACGTTTACGAAAATAGGCTTTTATAGAAGATTAAATACCTATGTTTCATATACATGTTTCATCTTTCTTAGTAAGTACATATTTCTTCATAATAGAGCTTATTCGAAAAGTGGGGCAAGTATCCGGCTTTTACCCTAAAGATAAAAAAATTGCCGCAGGTCCCTGGATTGCGGAAAAGTGCCCAGAAGACTGGGCGCGTTGCCCCACTGTATAGCGAGGTTTATACGCTGACTTAAGTAGAGCCTTCTGGTCATTACTAATGTCGACCAGATGCTCGGCTAGGTTAGGAATTTGCGCTTGGTGCCCACAGCCCAAGGGTTTCTACTCCAAATGGCACAAATATGTAGTTGCCACCTAGACAAGCATATTTGCGCCGTTTGGCGTTTTCAGCAGAGGCGGCACCCGCCCCTGCTCGACACGCGGTTGTTTGAAGATGGGACGGCGTGTGGGTGTCGATGCACCTATCATCCCAGACCTGGGGCCGTCCCAGCTTGTAAGGATGGTATATTGATTATGATAATGAATAATGATATTGGTAATCAATATAGGCACACAAGATTGGCAATCAATAAATTCATTGACATTGAAATAATATACGTTGTCCATTAATAAAGTTTAATGGAGAACAATAATGATATTACAAAGAGGCCTAATCAAACAATGACTTCTTAATAATAGGTAGCTATCATATACCAATTTTCTAGCCCAAAGTTCCGGTTTTTAATAACGAAATTAGACTAATCTTCTGTAGAGCCATCGGAAATATGCACCGAGGAACTAAAAAATCTAATTTAGTATAATAAAAGACACCTCCTGCTCTTAGTAAATAACTGCGACTTACCGATGAGGCTCGACCAGCGCTTCGTGGCTGACATTTTGCGTGTAGTCGTTACGTATTCTGCAACGAGAGAAACAAGCAAATAAATAAATATGAAATGTGAAATACCTATGAAATATGAAAAACAAATGAGTTCAAAGTGCGTCACAGCAACGAAGTTCGGTAAATTCGGTAAATGATTTTAATAAAACAAAGAGAATGGTGATGTGCAGAGATTTGTGCTCTCCTTAGGCTGGGATATAGGCGATAAGGCCGCCTTTCCTCATATGTGTTCCTTGTTACTGTAAGTGATTGGTATTGTTATGTTTTATGAACAATAAAGTATTTATCTATCTATCTTTCTACTTAATTGTTCAGACTGCCTCCAGTACAGTTCTACGACACATAGGTAATAATGCAGATCACCACTTAAGTATTGTCACGAAACCGTGTGCGCACGTACTGTGAGACCTCATGGTAACGTATACATTGGCGCTATATTCTGCGCTATACCGGACACCGCACCTCAAAATATTTCCTTCTAAATATAATAAAGATTTTCCGTTTTTTCCTTCTTCCTGTTGTTTCTCTATAACCATCTGCATATAAGTAGGTCAATCCATAACAAAATGTCGTCATCCATATATAGTAGATGTCCCACCATCTCGTACTAAGCGTTTTGCATCCACTTTTCTTATGCGCATTACAAAGGACTGTAACTCTGTCACTGTTCCCCGATAAGTATAACCTTGGGGTCTTCAAATCAAGAGTAAATCTTCTAGACACGCAATCATCTTTGACCTCATCGTCGCTTCCCATCAGGTGAGTTGAAGTCAAATGCAAGCAAGCCTATTAATAATAAAAAAGCTGAAGAAGTACAGTAGAGAATCCTGCGGCAATCTTAGTAGGGAAGTACCTATGTGCATGTCGTGACTTTCACGCGAAAGCAGCCATCATGCATTTCATCTACGATTCACGCAATCCAAGTTTCATACCTATGTCGTAAAACCGTGTTTATATAATAGGCATAGGCACCTACAGCCATACTAAAGTGGAAGTTTAGCAATTTGCCGCATTGAGTGCTTGGGCACATTCGGGCATCCCGATGTTTTATTGCTGTTCGAATGTTCCAGAACTTTAGCCATCGCGCCGGTGATCTATCTTAGTTTGGAGATAATGCTCTGCTCTGTTTTCCTTGGGAATTACTGTCTTGTCCATCGTAATGGTTCCAATAACAAGCAGATTTCAAATAGTTGAATTATCTAGATTGTATCAAAATCAACACAATCCCGGTCATTAGGAAGGTTCAGATAATCAAGAAATATTTATTGAAACTCGTCAGGCGGTAAAAATCATACAATACCTCTTTGCCCTTAGGACTAAGACGCTGTCCTAGTTGGAAACGTGATCGTGCGTTGCACGGTTTTGAGGTCTCCTTTTGGTCGTGTACCGTCGTAAAACCGCGGTCCCACCAGCGTTGCTAATTAGGACAGTGCCTTAGAGAATAGGGCGTGCCTCTCTCGAAGCAAACGCTTAGGCCGCTCACTAACAAAGTTGCCTCGCGCGTGGCAGTTTACTCGGTGAGTTTGCAGCCTTTTACGTAATTGAAGATGACCTTTGGATTTAACACCTGACGAAAAAGGGGGTGTTATAAGTTTGACGTGTGTATTTGTTATCTGTGCCTGTGGCGTAGCTCCCGAATTCGATGGAAATTTCTTTTTTGAAAACCAATTGCATCGAGATAGTTCCTAGTCCTATTCCATTAACATCGGTGAGAAATGGTTTTCTGAAATATTGTGTCGGTTTCCCACAGAAACCTTACAAAACGTTGGTCTGCCCGTGCACAAACTAGCAAAAAGATTTTTTTATAACCCACTACAAAGCGGAATTTTATTGTACTTAATAACCTACGGCACCACAAAACAACCACAAAACTAGGGCAATGTGGGTGTTGGTATCGATATGTATTGATCTAGGTTATTTTCATGAAAACACCGAGCGCGACCGATTGAATTTCAGCGTGAATGAATGCATCGCTCCAAAATCCAATACGGGTGTAGTTGTTGTTTTGTATGTCAGTATCATCTATGTATGTAGTTCATCATATTGACCGTGTGGTGTCCGGTAGAGCAGAATAGCACCAACCCCTTACACTCGTGGGGGTCGTACAAGGCATCTTATGTTTTCTAGGCAAAAGATCTAGAGTCTCTGTAGGCTGGAAAATGCCCAGCAGCGTTTTCGTAAGTAAAATATGTTCATTGTACTTACTTCAAAGGTACAAACATATTAAACAAGACAATATCCAATAGAGAAAATTAAAAAAATATTTTAATAAATAAGCCTATTGTCATTATTAGCCATGCCATGGAGAAGTGCAAATACGAATATGGTGTGAATAAATACGAGGCGTACAAGCCTTACCTCAACCAGTTAATCAGCTCAAATTAACATTTCTCGAGGCTAATACTGGTTTAGTTGTAACCGCTAAGACATCTCAAGCGCGCTCTAATGGCCCTAGGGCGGTCCCTAAAGAGGAGATGTGAGATTCTCACGAGACACGGGTTGCATCAGATGCGCGTCCTCGCTAAAAATGACCGTGGCGCAAGCGCGTGCGCAGCGAAAGTCGCAATTAGCTGTCTGTGACGTAATTGCGCGGAATCGGACATACATATATGTATTAGGCATTTAAATATGAAATTGCCGTGAATGGCGAAAATAACGAAACTTTAATGCTCAAAGGCATATGCGTACAATTTCTTGAGAACGGTAAATCCGATTACAATGAAACTTTAGTATAATCAGACATCATATAGACTTAGGTACTAAGGTAAAATTACAAGTACTAAGGTGAAATTACAGATTTATTTATGCCATAATAAAACATGTGTAGGGCAAACCTGACCACCAAATGGAAAGGGGTACTATCATACATGCTGATTAAACCTTCGATCAAGTTCATCGAACCTCTTTTAGTAGGTCTAGGTATATGAAATTGGACGTGTGGTGTACGGCAGAGTAGAATAGCACCAACCCTCGTGGGTGTCGTACAAGGCGACTAATGATTTTAGGCAAAATATAGTCTCCGTAGGCTGGAAAATGGGCAGCAGCGTTTTTCATTGTTATATTTATAACACTACGATCTCCAACCCGCCTGCCATGCGTGGAGATGATGGCAATACTAGTTTCATTGATTTCTATGATGACAATAACCTCCCCTTTCGTGTGAGAGGCTCTAGGTCCTGCAGTGAACTGATATGGGCTGTGAAGATGAAGGTATGATATTGCCGTTTTCCCTCCTCAATACCTCGCCTCTGGTGTAGGGGTAGATGGACTGACACCACATAGGGGCCATAGCATGGGGTCGTGGCATGGGTATGGGATTGTCCGAAGACCTTACCCACTAACCCACGGCGTATCCTACGCCGTCAGCGGAATACCACAGACCCTTATAGATAGTTTGCTACTGGTTACGATAATGACGCTGAATCGACGGTGTATTTTTCTGGAGTATCTTAGTTTTCTTTTCACACAACACACACACATAAACATAACATAACATATATATATGTATATATATAGAGGAAAGTAACCAAATATGGAATTCCTTGATTTCTTCGGAAATAACATTTAAAATCGTAATAAAGAGCCATATTCTGTTTCATATACTCACATTTGACGTGTATAGTTCAATCTTGTCAGTAAGGCGAAGCCCGGTGACATGGCATGTATGTGTTTTGTTTGGTCGCTGTTCAAAACATTTTTAGGCACGTAAAAACGATGTATTTATTATTATTTAGTGAGTGATAACATTTTCCTCATATATTTATGTGGTTACATATATGGTAGTTATTGTATTTCCAGGCCATTTATTTGTTTCAGTTTTGTATTTATTTTAATATGAACAATAATTTCTGATGTCATCAAATTCCAAATATGGACAGGCACTGGGATCCATTTATGGAATATTCCATGTTTGGATCAAAATTGCAACTAATTGTTGAATTTTTACTTTAAATGTGTTTATATAAAGAAGATTTAATCAGCTTAACCGATTTGCATCAAATGATTTATATTTGCTAGGCCGGACGGAACATCGGGTACCACTCGCACTATATCGATTTGTATTAGTATCTATCTACCAGTATTTTTAGAAAAAAAAATTTTTTTTTTGCAATTTTGCGTCTAATGATTTTTACAAATAATTACCAATTTAATAAATAATGAGATTGTTATTAAGTGTTATAAAACATTATTTAACCATATTTTTAAACATTTGTTGTGACTTTTTCTCATGGTCTATATTTGGGGTACCTATTCCATATTTGACTACCTTTTTCATTTTTTGATTAATCTAGATTTTTGATACTGTAATTAGTTATAAAAATCATAAGACTATCACTAAGTGTTGCAAATCATTATGCCTTCTCATCGAATAAAGAAATTGACTTCGTACTAAGAATAGTTAAATTTTTATACTCAAAAAACAAAATGGTATTCCATATTTGGTTACTTTCCTCTATATATATATATATATATATATATATATATATATATATATATATATATATGACGGATCACGGTCAATAGTATGGACTCATGTGGTCAATAGTACGGACTCATGACGATGAAAACGGAAGTGGGAGTGCGCCCTCTGGTGGGGCGTGCTGACAGAGTCTCGACGGCACGACTCGGGCCGAGTGGCGGCCATTCTTGGTGCGACCGCCGCCGAGGAGTGACGCGTCTTGAAACTGTCTCCACATTTCGTTTGTTTACGTTTGAAGTTCGTTAATAGAAAGTGTTATTTACGTTTAAAAATAAAGTAATTTTAAAATCACCTTTGAAATAAGAAAGTAAATTACCTCAACTGCCTACATTTGTAATACCGCTCTGAATTCTAGTGAAATTATAAGTGATGTGCAAAAATGAAATGGAATAAATACAGTGGAGTAAATGTGAACCTTTTCTTTAATTTATCTGGACGAATACGACCTAATACTGATATCACCACCCTGATGACAATGATCCTGATACACCCCTTTCCTTCACGCGACGACATCAGAAGCGGTGATGACGAACGCAACGCCCAAGAGATGGTATGATGAAAAGCAACAAAGAAAATGCAGATACGCTACGTGAAAGCGTAATAATAAAAGAAAGGTGATTACTCGATCCAGTTGAGTTGCCTACATTAAAATGTAAAATTATTTAACATGTTCAAAGCGCAGCCAAGAGTCCAAACACCCCGAGATATAAGACAAAGACTTCGTCAGAAAGATTGGGGGATTCATAAAGTAAACAGCAGATAATCTGTACCAAATGGGTCATGGTCAAGGCAGACCCCGGGCCTTCGAGAGCACCACTGGGATATCGACAACATGGCTTTTGGTAACTTTGGTATGGCTTCTTTGTTTTTGTTAAATTTAATTTAGATTACTCATGTAAAATATTATCCTTTTTAAATATAAAATTGAGTTAGTTAAATAATTTGCGTAGTTCTAAATTAGCCAGCTAAAGTTTATTCAATGACTTTAAAGTAAACGCTTACATTTAGATTCATTTAGCAGTGTGGTTTGACACCACAAGTAAATTAATTTCTTAGATTTCTGCAGATTAAATAAAATCAAACAATAAAAAACGGTGTATATTAATTTTTTATTTTTGTTTTACTAAAACAATTATTTTCTTCTATTGCATAACAATGGTGCACAACGGTTCGCTTCACCTACGAGAACAACATTGGAATGCAACGCTGGACTGGTAGCCTCAACGTCATTGTTTCAACATGGGACGACGATGGTAGACAATCTGCGAGTGTACATGTCTGAGAAATGATGTGATATTAACAGTTCCTCTCTATCTGGTGAGTCCTATACATAATTATTATTTAGTAAAAACCTGTGCTGAAGAGGCTCCCTAGCGGATTTTAGGAGTTATTTACTTTGACAATTAAGAAAAGTATTCTGACAGAAACACTATTGATACCCTTAGTAGAGAGAATGGCAGGTTTATTTGTATCTTTAGTGAAACTACAAACAGAAAGAATGTAAACAAAACATAAACAACGTCAGTTACGTCAGTGTTACAATTTGTTGGTAAAAATGTCAAAAACTACTGCTAAGTTTAAAAATGTTAGCTTTTGCGGGTACCTATGTCAATTAATGTAGGCTGTCTGATAGAAAGTTACTAAGAAAAAAAATCACTCCACAAAAATAGTAAGAATTATGTTAAATCCGTCCCAATGTCAAACAGTGTTTATAGTAAAAAAAAGTGTTATTTAATCTAAGATTATTTTACCATCTTGAAACATGGTGCGCTATGATTTTACGTATTACCAACATCACGTCAGTTATCAGAAAACAAGAATAAGAAATACTTGGAAAGCATAGTGCTATTATTTTTATAAATTGAGTACGTAAGCATAGTTATGGTGGTGCTGCTGCTGACTGACTTCTTCTTCTTGATCGTTGCCTCACTGCTGAGGATCCTGATCCTGATCCTGATCTTCGGTAAACTGCATGTCTCCATCGGTTTCGATGAATCGTTCGGATATTTGGTCCACCCATCTTTTCGGACTTCGGCCTCTGGGTCTCTTGCCTTCGACTTTTCCCGTCACCATAAGTCGTTCCAGATTGCTGATTAAGTAAATATTTGATAATAACAGTGTGGCAGGGATGCCGTAGCAGTGAGTTTGTGGAACAATTAGCTGGTGTACTTTAGGATGTTGTCTTAGAGATAGGATAGGCTTCACATAGGTTTCGAATGTGCAAATTCAATAACGACCCCGCGATCTCCGCGATTTCTATGCGAGCGGGAGGGTGCAAACATGTATCGAGAGAAAAAAAAGAGGAAAATTATTAGCGTGTTTGTTTACATTTAACAGGAGAAATTCGAACGAAATTTTCCATATTTCAGTATAATGTTTGTTATTGTGGTCGTAGTTTCCCAATGTTGTAGAATAGAGAGATAAGATATCCGCGGTAAAAATGGGATCACCGATATACGTTTCTTTTAATACTACAAAAATAAAGGTAGTTTGGTTAGTAACGTAATTTTATATTAGTATCAAGTTATTTAACGAAAAAAAAAAAGTAAACACGAGTAAGTGAACTGATTGACGGTAGATAATTTCGAATTATGTTTTGAGGAACTAAAGATAAACCTGTGACTTAGTTCGACCGAAAACCATGTGTACTAAGTTAATGTGACTTAGTTTGACCTGGATAAAGATTTTGTTAGACGGATCAATCTAAGACGCTAAACCAATACGTGACGACTATCGAGCCGAGGTTTGTATGAGATTTATGTGATCGTTTTGTTTTCTCAAAATTTGTTGCATCATCGGATGAAGGTGATCGTGTTTTATCAGTGATGGTGGGCTAATGGAGCCTATGGGAGAGTTTTATGGTTGCTTACCGGCCTGATGGAGGCTATGGGAGCGTGGCTAATAGCAGGTAGATGTTTTAAGCTTTGTGAGAAAGTGTTGAACGATAACGATGATGAGAAAGTCCAGATATTTTGGTGATAGTTCAATAGCCGGTTTTATAAATTATTTTTAGCTTCGAGTACTGAAATTTCCTTGATTACTGATATAAAGTAACTATTTTGAGTTCTGTTGTTGTGCCAGTAAGATGAGACAGTGTAAGCAATGGTGAGATTTCATATCCTTCTGCCAGTACAAGTTTTTAAGTACCTGAATTGTTGTTGAGGTCAAACATCCAGATTTATTTGGCTGACTTGGAGTGACCCGGGAGTCATGTGTGTGACTCATTGGGCTAAGAGCCCCGAAAGTCTCGGATGTTGTGGCTGTAGATAGCAAATTTTATTTTGTAATTTTTTTAGAAGGCGGCTCTATATGGGATGCCTTCGTTATTACAAACATTGTTAAATGGTTTCAAAATGGGAGCTTAAACGTAACGTAAAGTCTAGATAGAGTATACTCGTTCGAACAGTTAAAATCGATGACGATGATTATTGCTTGTTTAGTTTTGGTGTGGCAACAAATGGACTATTGTTACCTATAACTGGCGTATCAAATAGACGTGAGAGCTTCTTATTATTAAACTTCTGATTTAGTTTTGATATTGGGCAGTAGAAATAATGTTTATTTTTATTTTATTTTATTTCGTTGTTTTTGTAGAGATGACACCGTAAACAGTTGTTCGGATCTGTGACGATTACTTGTTGTGTAACTCGTAGACCGTTATTGACCGGGTTATGATAGCAGATAGACTGTTACCTATCACTGACTTAGTACAGATTTGGTCGAAGGATTGACCACGAGCTGAGAATCTATAGACAGCTTCTATTTATTTGTCCCGCCTGTGTGGCTCCCGTCTGTGTGGCTCCCGCCTGTGTGGCTCCCGCCTGTGTGGCTCCCGTCTGTGTGGCTCCCGTCTGTGTGGCTCCCGTCTGTGTGGCTCCCGCCTGTGTGGCTCCCGCCTGTGTGGCTCCCGTCTGTGTGGCTCCCGCCTGTGTGGCTCCCCGCCTGTGTAGCTCCCGCTTGTGTGGCTCCCGCCTGTGTGGCTCCCGCCTGTGTGGCTCCCGCCTGTTTGGCATTTCGCCTGTTTGGCATTTCGCCTGTGTGGCATAGTCTGTGTGACATTAAGTCTGTGTGGTATTTAGCCTGTGAGGCATTCTACCTGTATGGCTTTTCGCCGGTGTGGCATTTTTATGTGTGGCATTATGCCTCTGTGAAATTTACCCGTGTGTGACATCTTACCTGTATCGTGCTTTGGTAGACGTGACACAGGATATATGATGAATAAACTCATAGTTTGACGATTAGAGTGGCACTGACCAGAGTGACACCCAACCTGTGTGGCACCTAGTCTGTGTGGTATTTCGCTTGTGTGCAGGTCCAGTTGCGTGGCGGCCTGGTTGCGTGGCGGCCTGGTTGCGTGGCGGCCTGATTGCGTGGCGGCCCGACTGATGGCGTCCGTCGTGTGGTGGTTCGTCGCCTGTGTGTCATTTCTCCTGTATGGTAACATTACTTATTCTTTTTAAATTAGGATGGCGCTGACGGATGACCAAAAATCATATGGCATTTAATGAAGGAGTGTTTCAATCCCACTCGAAGTAACATTGGGTCTTTTGCTGAGTACTGAAAATTTGATGTAGGTATGTCACATATTTGTAGTGAATCTAAGTACCTACAGTAATGGACGTCGGGGACGATACGCGAGCTCTGTGATTGGGGCTTGTTTCCCACCCAACAAGAGCATCAAGGGGAAAACACTGGTGACGATGATTAAACCTTCTTCATTGGTGGTAATTGTGATACGGTTTATGAACCGTCTGGTGTTATACCTTGTCACGCCTCTCTAATGAACTGAAGTCGTAGCTGAATTTATGTCGGCAACTTATAAAGAATAATTTATGTACAAGATGATGTTGTTATCTCTCAATCTACAGAAGTTTAGTATGATAAATGATAATGGACGTATGTTTTATGTGAAGAATTGGTGGGTTAATGCAGTCGTGATAGATCCAATCACATGATTCATAAGACTTATTTGGGTGATGTGTTGTGGTCAGAAGTGACCGAGCGAACATAGTGCTGTGCTATGGTTTTCATGTTTCAGATTACACACGAGGACGTGTGTACAGCAGGACGGCCGTAACGGATCACGGTCAATAGTATGGACTCATGTGGTCAATAGTACGGACTCATGACGATGAAAACGGAAGTGGGAGTGCGCCCTCTGGTGGGGCGTGCTGACAGAGTCTCGACGGCACGACTCGGGCCGAGTGGCGGCCATTCTTGGCGCGACCGCCGCCGAGGAGTGACGCGTCTTGAAACTGTCTCCACATTTCGTTTGTTTACGTTTGAAGTTCGTTAATAGAAAGTGTTATTTACGTTTAAAAATAAAGTAATTTAAAAATTACCTTTGAAATAAGAAAGTAAATTACCTCAACTGCCTACATTTGTAATACCGCTCTGAATTCTAGTGAAATTATAAGTGATGTGCAAAAATGAAATGGAATAAATACAGTGGAGTAAATGTGAACCTTTTCTTTAATTTATCTGGACGAATACGACCTAATACTGATATCACCACCCTGATGACAATGATCCTGATACACCCCTTTCCTTCACGCGACGACATATATATATACATATATATATATTTGCTAATGCTCAAAAATGCTAGAATCACAGACATGATGATTGATGGTCCCCTTGACTCCTTACCGCTTTTTTGCGTTTGAATTTGTGTTTGAAATTTGGAACTACTTTCCTATAACTTAACTGACAGGGCAACATCCGAAAACCCCCGACCAAGTATACATATACTCAAATATTTTCGAAACTACTGAAACGAATATAATGAAACAAAGCCAAGAACAAACTAGAATAAACTGACTTTCTAATACAGAAAACCGCATCGAAATCGGTCCATCCGTTCCAACTTTAACGGCCCTTTATTTACATCAACGTGTTAAAAATCGCCCCAAAGCCGCAGTTAAGTCAGCTTAGCAACGACAATTTACGTTGTACAAAAAGCTTTTCCGTTCAAGTTTTCTTCATAACAATAAGTATTTCGCGCATCTCAAAGGTTGAAAAGCCTTTGTGGAGTTTATTTTAGTAATAAGTACGAAACTCTCGAACCATACCGCCTTTTAATCTTATAAAGTAACCGTGGTGCGGTGTTTGTATTAAATATTATTTTTCGGAGTTTTCGCTCCTAATGAAACATATTTCATTCATTCATTACATTAATGAAAAGCTTCCTGGTATACCTAACAAATATTTGAATCGAAATGGAAATTGTTTATTTAATTGAAGTACGATGTAGAGTGGGTAAAGTTCGTTGACGTTCAATAAATACAAATTGCACAATTCTTTTTTGTTAAGCACTACGCTATAGGTAAGCCTAGGTACTTTATTTACCTACCTATCCTATCCTAGATTCATACTTTAGATTCAGTGTTGATTTTCACAAAATTCATACAAATGAATAGGCTTCAATAAGCTTGGACAAAGTCACACAGCGCAATCTAGCCCCAAAGTAAGCAAAGCTTGTGTTATGGGTGTAAGATAACTGATAAACTATTCTTATACTTTTCTTTATATACATACTACACCAGATCCGTAGCGCAAATTAAAATTCATCATTTAAATTTCTGCTCGGCCGGGAATCGAACCCGGGACCTCTGCGTAGCGACCGTCATGTTAACCAACTGAACCACTCAGGTAGTCAGGTACAAGAAACTTATAATTTTTAAGTCATACTATATTATTCACGATTCTCTCAAAAACTTTATTTTTAATGCTGTAAGTTAGTGTAGAGTTTTACTAAAAGGCTTTTACGTCGTGGACTTTTGGGACAGTCTGCGTAGAAAAAGTGTCATAGTTATGTCAACCTAAAGCCTAATTTAACTTGATATTATCTAAGTAACACTTGCCAAATTGTCATACATACCTACGTATTTGTCACACATACATACGTATGTCATACATACGTATTGTCACACATACCTACGTATTAATAAAGAACCGTTAAACAACGCCGCGATACATTCCGTGCGTCATTGCGAGTGGGACATTTTTGCAATTGATTTGTATTCTGGATAGACACAGCATACTGTACTAATTTATTCTACGAAATTGGCATTCACATATCACCTTGGTCCGAATCATGGTACACTGGGTCGATATACAGAGCTAAGTAGGTTAACTGGCGTATTCTTTATTTTCTTTTTCGCGTTGCTGGTAGCCAGAGTAATAGGACATTCCCAAGTATTTTGTGGTAATAGACAAGAACCACCAGTTTAGTCCTCACAGTGACACCTGCAGTTCTGCATTTTCGTCGAAATGCAACTGAAGTTCAACAATGACCACAGTAACCAGTTTTCATCAGGTGCCGACCTGATCAGCTGGTATTTTACTTTTATTCTACGCAATGATAAACGAGCAAATAGCCCACCTAATGGAAAGCGGTAACTGTCGCCCATCACAGTCATCATCAACACAGCCCATAACAGTCCATTGCAGGACTTAGGGCCTCTCCCACGGAAGGGGAGGTTTTTGCCATAATCTCCACGCTTGGCGGGCGGGTTGGAGTTGTAATTGCAGTGTTACATCACAGTTTGATTCATATATTTAAGTTGCAGGCGACAAAAATGCAGAACCGTAGGCGCGTTGTCACTGTGAAGACTAAGATGAAATGGCTCATGCCTGTAATTGCGCTGGCTATCTCTATCCTTTAAACTGGAATAAAAAAAAATAAAAAAATATTCGTGGACAAATTCACACAGCGCCATCTAGCCCCAAACTAAGCAAAGCATGTACTATGGGTGCTAGATAACTAAATACTTTTTAAATACATACTTATTATACATAGAACACCCAGACCCGTAACGGAAATTAAAATTCATCATCTCAATTTCAGCCCGGCCGGGAATCGAACCCGGGACCTCTTGCGTGGCAGACCGGTATGTTGACCATTGAACCACTCAGGTCGTCAACAATAGAAGCATTCTTGCTGGGCGGCAGAAATAGATAAGGCGTCACGGAGTTGTTTAAAATAGTACATTAAAATAGGATTTAGTGCGATAGGATAGTGTTTAAACTAGGTCTGGTACCTTGACATTAACGTGATCCTGTTTAAGAACAGCAGGCCGACCTAAGCCAACATGTAATAGCTGCACATTTGCAGCTATAAATACAATTTAGCGGTCATTACTCAGGCTGAATTAAGACTTATAAATATTTGATTATGAATTTATTGATCTGAGAATGTCTTTGAATAGTGCGCAGAAATAATAGTGTCAAGTAGTACTTATTATTAAGTTCGACTATTGTAAATATTTCCTACCGCGTACCTTTGTTGACGAGTAGCCCGATATTTTGTTTACTAGTCGTCCCGTGACCATGACGCATTCAATTGCGTCAAAATATCGGGCTACTCGTCAACAAAGGTACGCGGTAGGAAACCCGGAAGAAACCCCATTAAAATGTGTGATAATAACCGCGATAATAAAAAAAACATATTGTAAATATCATCAAAATGTAGGTACTTAAAAAATTTGCACGATCAGCTTGTGTCGTCCTCAGTAGTAAGTGGTATATAGGCGTCTATATCGATATACATAATATGCACTGTTCATGAAGGAGCGACTGGGATTATTGTAACGGCTCCAAATATAATTGGAATCAAAATTGCAAAAGCTTTGCCTTGCTTTGCCTAGTCTGGCTTGTGTGGGCTTAGTACTTGAGTCCGCGGTCGCTACCGATGCTGGCATACTACACGCCAGACTTTGTTTACCAGAGTGTTGAGATGAATAATGAAGTGGTGCAAATAGTGGATGGGATATTACTAATTAAACTTGAATTGATATTTACTTTAATTTTATTTTTAGCAACTAAAGTATCTATTACGTAGATGTTGACTTATTTTGTTTTCAATTGTGCATAACTGAGATTGAAAATATCAATTCGTGACATTTAATCTTATTATTAATATATTTTTCTTCACTTAACGACTAATAGGTAATTTGTAAATTAGGTACACTGTAATTAGCGTAATAACATTTTAATTCTATTAAACGTAAATTATGTCTCACAAATATACGAGTAATAGGTAAATTTGCAACGATTTCGTAAATACAGTGACTCTTTTCTGAGTTATGTACAATAGTTGAATGAATACTAACTGCCGCCCTTACAGTGTGGGAAAACATCGTGATGAAACCTACACATTCAGGTGTTCGCAATGTGTAACCATGATCTAAACTGGTCAGGTTTCCCTGGTAGCAGGGTCATGGAGGTCAGTTGCTCCGCTGTAATTACCTGATCTGCCAAATCCTGGATCATGGTCAAGCCGGACCCCGGGCCCTCGTGAGTGAGAGTACAACAGGGACATTAGACTCTAGCTCAAAATTTTTTTTTCGTTGCGCAGTTTACAGTTTAGTTTCAGAGCCTTAGTATTTTCTCACGGGGAACTCCGTAAAGATCCGAAGTTTTTTTACAATAACTATAAAATTGTAAATGTGTTTCTCTAGTTACATATTATTTTTCATATTTTTTTTGTGACGTATTATATTACATATTAATTTTCCTCCACCGGCTACATTGCTCAGGCTTAGATTATTCCGGTTGGCTGGTAGATAAGACTATTTTAACTTTAAGCCCGCCACTGTACTTTTTGTGCATAAAGTTTTAATAAATGAATAAATAAATTATAACTAAACCTAATTATACCTACAATAATAGAGTTAAATTATAATTACTGCCTTCGTGATATTCAGCTAAGTTAAAGATTAATCTAAATGGGATCTATCTTAAATCTTTAACATTTAACGAAGTGATCATTACCAGGCTTAGCAAAGGTCATAATCGGATCGAATGTTGCACAAAACAAATGAAGGATTAACTCAATCTCAAATCGTTAAAGTTAATAGATCAACAAGTTAAAAAAAGTGTGAGAACTTGTTTGTAAATGTGAGAATCAAGTGCCGCATATACAGGCCGTAACAGAAACATGATAAAAAAAAACAAAATAAATTAGAATCAAACAGTACTTCATCTTCAACATGTCATTTCATCTTAGTCCTCACAGTGACAACGCACCAGCGGTTCTGCATTTTTGTTACCTGCAGCCTAAATGTATGAATTGTGGATATTATTGGCGACAGTTACCACTTACCATCACGTGGGCTGTAACTGAATAGCAGAAAAAAAACTTGTTAGGTCAGGCACGAACTATCAACGATTAATACAAATTCGTGAAACAATGCGCGAATTTTACACCCATAAAATAAGCAAATATATATATGCTTATATTACTGTGCTGTATTTTTTATACAAAACATTTTAATCGCAGTAAAATAAATTAGAAACGACAAAGACTATTGTTTTTTTTTATTCAACTAAGGTGGGAAACAAGCTGTTATGTTCGGAGGCTACACAAGGATTATGTAAGTGATGAGTATTTCTTGTAACGTCTCATAATGAAAATAGTAAACCTCCGGTTAAGTGTTAGGTGAAGTTGTAATGTTTAGGTAAATATGTACTGTGGGTAATAAAAGTTGGCATTCTAGCTACAGCTTATGATGCAAGGATGCTGAGCACCTAGCGAAGTGGAGGGAGAAAAGTAGAAAAGTGAACCCTAGGTACTAGTGGAAGAAAAAAATTTACAAGTATAAGTTCATTTGATATAATACATTCAGTAATGCATGAACCGTCGATGTTACGAGCGACTGTTACCTACACGCTTACCATCGGGTGGTCTGCTTGTTTGTTTATCATGAATAAATAAAAAATCATCTTTAATAATTATTATAATAAATAATCGTGGACAAATTCACACAGCGCCATCTAGCCCCAAACTAAGCAAAGCTTGTGTTATGGGTGCTAGATAACTGATAAACTACTTATATACTTTTATATACATACTTATTATACATAGAACACCCAGACCCGTAACAGAATCTTGGCGAGGACCCGGGGTCCGCCTTGACTATAATTATTATTTTTATTGTATTTTGTATTTATACTAGCAGTTGACCGCCATCTCACCTTGTGGTAAGTGACAATGCGGTCAATGATGGAGCATGCCTGTCTAGGAACAGCCTATTCACTCTAGCCTTGAAGGTAATCCAGGATTTGGCAGATCGGATAATTACAGTGAAGCGACTGCCATCTGACCTCCGTGACCTACCAGGGGAACCTGCCCAGATTGGATCATGGTTACACATCCAGTCGCCTAAATGTACAGCTTTCATCACGATGTTGTCTCTCACCGTAAGAGCATCGGATAGTGTTTAACTAATGTACATAACTAAGAAAAGAGTCATTGGTACATGGGATTCGAACTCGTACCATACCTTAACCACTCGGCCACCGACGCCTCATCTACTAAGTAGGTAGCATAAATATAATAAAACATAAACTTTTATAAATCAACCTGTATATCTGGGCTTACCCAGATTCCATGGCTCATTCAAGTGATCGGTGCGTTACGTCACAGCGATTGCATGAGCCGACCCACTGTTTGACCGACTTACTGTGAACATTACCGGCACGCTATCAAAAAATCATCAACAGACAAACATTAGTTATGCGCAGCGGCTTTCAAACTGTTGTTCTTCAATAGTCAGATTTTAGTAGAGGTTCGTTGAGCGGTGTTTTCGAATGAAGGTGTTTCCAATACAGAAGGTGCATAAAATAACGAAGGTGCATCCTCCTTTCTTATTTCAATAAAAAAATTGTTTTGTTTTACTCTAAATGAAGTTAGTAATATTTCAAAATAAAGAATGATGAAGAACATACAATTTGCTGTTTTCCTTGTGTACATGTTCTTTGTAAGTAAGTAAGTAAAAACTCTGTATTGCACACATATTACAGGACAATATACAAGAATCAGCATAATATACATGCGCGCAAAGGCGGTCTTTGGTGTTCAATAAAATAACAAAATAGTCAATTTATTAATTTATATTATTATTACACTGTAACAACAATCACTTTCACAGCAATTTTGTTAGTAAAAACTTAGAATCTAGAACAATCATATTATTTATACTCTTTCATTGCCAAGAAATTTTTAACGAAACTTTGACTAGAGCTGTCCGACAAGCATGAAATATGATGTGAATCGAACCGATAATATTGTAAATCTATTCGAAATATTACCTAAACTACGTAACAAAACGATCTATAGACCAGTTTTTATTGTGCTCCAAAATATCTGACAAGTGCCGTATAGGTAAGCTTGGATTAACGACTTTATAAAGTACTGTAGGCGTGTATTTCAATTTGCTTTCATTGTGTGTTAGAAATTAATTTCGCCCACTTTTCCATTGGGATTTGACACTTGAGTGATTATGTGAAGCCGCCTTTGAAGAATCAAAGGTGGTAGATCCATATAACTCAATTAAATACATACATATACCTCTAGAGCACAGAATAAGGCGGAATATGAGGAGCGGAGAGGTGAGGAGAAGTTTGGATGTACTTATCTACTACCGAAACTGTGCGAAGTGGAGCTGAGCTGAAAACATAACGCGAATGGAGGGCGGGACTAGCGGTACATAAGTAAAAAATGGAACAGAGACCACTCCTAATGAGCAGGCAGTTGTGTGAAGATTTGGGGTTGTTCCAACGGGGGACAGCGAAGCACAGCTACTCTCCGCTTCGCTCAAGCGGTGCAGCTCAACGAGGGACTGCGATTCCATGCGGTGCAGCTCAACGAGGGACTGCGAGGCCAAGCGGTGCAGTCCAACGAGGGACTGCGAGGCCAAACGGTTTGTTCCGTTTTCACTGACCAAGCGGTGCAGTCCAAAGAGGGACAGCGAAGCACAGCTACTCTCCTCTCCACTCAAGCGGTGCAGCTCAACGAGGGACTGCGAGGCCAAGCGGTTTGTTACGTCTTCACTGACCAAGCGGTGCAGTCCAAAGAGGGACAGCGAAGCACAGCTACTCTCCTCTACGCTCAAGCGGTGCAGCTCAACTAGGGATAGTGAGGCCAAGCGGTGCAGCCCAAAGAGGGACAGCGAGGCCAAGCGGTGCAGACCAACGAGGGACAGCGAGGCACGGCTCCTCTAATTTCTACTAAAGCTAAGCGGAAACGAGACGTATAAATTAATAATGAAATCATATTGGTTCCGCTGGTCTCGTCTCCGCTATGGTGGAGTACAGGCGTAATGGTAGAACTAATTTACTTAAAGACTGAAATAGGTAGACTCATTTACCCCAGCCGTTGTTGGCAAGTATAATGACGTCACCGTCAACCGGTCAGAAAACGCGTTCGCGTCGTCGTGCCCGTACAGGCACCGCGTAGCAATCGGACAGACAACGTGCCGTTCGTCCTATGGGAGCGCACATAGCGAGGTGACTATGCGGGTTCGATACGGTGAAAGTGAATTAAATATTGACATGTAATTACTATTACCAAATAAATAATATGAATATGAATATAAAAGTGCGGCTGCAATGCGGGCGCTGCGCGTTTGTTTATAAAAAATTAAATAAGCTTTTTGTCATTAGTATAGAGACCAAAATTGCATAAACATTTGAGGATCAAATCGTGCAGCTCTTACACTTGATTAATAGAGAAAAATAGTGACCAATGTTAGTGTCCCAGCAAATCAAAAGAAACCCGTTCTTCTTACATGTGCCCCACATAATAACATGTCAACAAGAAGTGTGCACGACACACAAAATTACACGCTCTTCCCGCCAAGATTAAAGGGCTCTGATTCCAAGCCAATAGAGACTTCCAACTTCCAAGCAGAAAAACCGGAATGGACAATATTTCAAATTCTTCCTTTGGCATTTACAGCTAGAAACATATCAGTTGGGCCATAGAGGTCCAGGTTAATATTAAAATATGTCACTGCACATAAAAGTATCCACATTAACGTAAACGCGATCGAAACTAGATAATTTACGATAAAATAATGGAGGCATTAGATAATAACTAATGACAGTATCAAGAATCCAAGGATATAAATCAACAAATAAGAGATTTCCCTCCTAAGTCATTTAATGATTAGAAATAGATTAGAAAAGAACCTAGTAGTTCGAAAACGAATTCAACTGTAAGCTTTAATTTTTTACTGGTTTATTTATTGTGGGTAAAAATATTGTTTACGATAAATAGGTCCCTGGGACCTGTTCAATTTAAAAAGTTTCTTTTTATAACACAATGGTGGCAAACAAGCTTACGGCCTGTTCGATAGGAAGCAGTCACCGCAGCCTATGGATGTTTGCAATACCAGGGGCATCAGCTTTCCAATATCTTTGGGCATCACCCACGCGTTACAAGTTACTTTTTACAAAATAAAATGCCTATTATAAATAAGTATTTTGAAATGTTGTCGCCAACGATATTTTCGTTGTAAGGAGCCATGAAATTCGGGGATATTGTGCGTTGGCTACGTAGCCAGGTGTAATCGCTGGGGTCGTGTAATCGATGCCGAGAGAAATGCTTTCAACCGAGCCTTTCCGACCTTCTTTGTGGACTTAGGGAGGGGACCAGCGACTGACCAAGACTGGGTTTTAAGATAGCGCAAGAAATTCAAGCAAGTCCTCACAAAAAAAATTGCTAGTAGAAGTGATACCTTCTTATCTAGCTGATACTAAATTGGTCGCACAAGGTACAAGCAACGGTTCTGACACAAATCTTTAAGTCAGTAGGCATAGAATTGAAATCTAAAATATTCCTACAAACGGTATGGTTAATAATGGTTGACTATCCTCGGTCATAGGACTATAGGTTGTGCATGAGTGCGCGGAACTACAATTTAAGCCATTAGCACATGGGGACTTAAAATGTACCCCCAAAAGGGGTATATTGCGCTATTAAGGGCCGATTTTTCAATCCTCAGATAAAATTTATCTACCCGATAAAGTAATATACTGTCAAATTAGAACAATCTGTAATCCTTCACTTTTGTATGAACTAATGATACCATTTCATTTTAGTCGCTTAATAACTTATCAGACTGTTATGTTTTATCTAAGGATTGAAAAATCGGCCCTTAGTCACGTAAAAGACTTACGATATCGGAAACTGTTCTTCATAAAAGTTGTAGGGCATTTACTGCAGCATAGATTGAGACCAGGTTTATATTTCTTAGACTACAAGAATAGCAGTAGTACAGAGACCGAATCTGAATTGAAAATAGGAAATTGCGCATCACTATATCCAATTTCGGTTCTTTGAAAGATACCATTGGGTTAGGTGCTTCGTTGTAGAACTCCTTTCGAGCGGATTTCAAAGAAGAAATCAAGCTTCACGACATACCTATGTATAGGAACCTAATTCTACATTATAGCGAAAACAAACAAATGTAATTAGATAAACTCTCAGTATATCGAGTAAGTCAAGAGGTTACACGTTCGCCTAATTTGATGATGACAACACCCCTTTTACCCTTTATCATTGAATATTTTTCTGGAGTACATTCATTATAGCCTTGGCGTTACGTACGAAATATAGGATTTTTTATCTATCTATCTATAGTATTATGAATAATTCTATCTAAGTACCTATAGGCCATCCATTTTCGTCTATAGGTAGGTTTATTGTGAAAGAAAACAATAGTGGCTTCCTAGCGCCTTAGCTTACGCCATATTCTACAACTAACAGGCAGGTATACTCCAGCGTAAACTGCATATATAGTTCGTGCTAAATGGATTGGCAATAGTGGACATTGATCTCTAGGTCAGAACGAATTTGTTAGTGGTCAAACCGATAGCTGTAACGCATTAAATAGTCGTATTTGTTACGATATATCGAAATAGAAAAGTTTTATAGGAGTTACCATGTATTTTTCATGATAAATCTATGCACGCTATTGCCAATCCATGGCATATCATGGTATGACATGAAGTCGCAGTGCAGTGCACTGGCGTCATCGCCTACCTAACCAGATAAGTCTAACGGTCTCTTTGTTTTCCAATAGTTTTTAAATGTTTGATAAGAAATTAAAGATCTCAATATAATAAACATTTTTTGAGTTTTGTTTTGCGTCATATATATTACCTGTACAAGGGCAGTGATCAAGGCTAGGAATTAACGACAATTTCTACAGATCCAGGGAAAAGTGCGATCCTATCCAATAAAAATATGAACCAGCATTCTGTCGGTTTAGGACCTCTGTAATGCTTTATACAGAAAAATACACACACATAACAGCAAGTTGAATCATCAAAATAACGAATGCAAATTTGGGATTAAAGTCAAATGTATAGCGCTTCGGTCATCGCACCCTAAGCCGCCATTTGTCACCCTGACAGCACATGTTACCACGGTTTCAGCATCCATTACTTAGGTGAAAAACACAGTTTCGAGTTATACAAGGTGATGAAATTTTTTGTTTAGCACAATAAAATTCTAAGATATTAATCGAGTTAATTACACTACTGCATTGGAAAAACGATGCCAAGTGTAGGTGAAAAGAGAAGGTGAAACATTTTTGTTTAACTTTGTTTATCAACTCTGTGATATAATTAAATAAGCAGAAAGACCACCTGATGACATGCGATAAAAAATAATAAGTACCTAGGTAAGTATATTATATCGAGAATAATTTTCTTAAAATGACTTTGGTAGTTTATGCCCGCCATCGCTATATTTAAATTGTTTATAATTCTCATTAAAATTATATTGAAAATCTATCTGTAGGTACGTTTAGTATTTGTCCCACCTTGTAGACCGTGGGTGCAAACACCCTGACAACTTAAATTTATTAGTTGCGGTTTCGTTATAGCTAAGCTGTTTCAAGTTTCGTCTGCTAATTTATTGACATATTATAACGGCAACGTGCAGGTATTTAGTATAAACTTTGGGCGCTGTTGAAAACAGCTTAATAAAACAGAATAAAAACAGGTACCTACAATCTTAAACTGTCATAGTATATAGAATTCTTTGGGAACAGTTTCTTACAAGCGAATTTTTAAAGTTCTGGAAAGCAGATAAATCGATTACAATAAAAACTTTGTTCACAATCATACAACAGACAGTCATCAGACAACATTAAAATAACCTAGTGTAATGTATTTTTTTTAATAACCATGTAATCAAATAAAATCTGGTGAAAGAGGCAAAACTGACAACAAATAAAAGAGGGGTATTAAGTATCAAACTTTAAATTAATTTAAATTTTAAATGACTTTGCAGCATTTAGACATTATCTACTCTATTTTAGAAATCAATACCTAGTTATTACACCCTATTAAACCTGACCTTTCTTACACTTCGCAATTTCATCTAAAAGTTTTAAATGTGATTTTTGTACCACCTTGTATAGATCGTGGTTGAAACAGCGTCCGTTGAATTTATGAGATGACCGAATTGGATGTTGATCGATGTATTTTCCGTTTCACGTGCGGTCAACGGCTTTACGTTCCATTTTATACATTGGTAGGTATAGGTGCAGTCCAATGATATTTACGTGCGGCGCGTCAGATCCACAATACCAAATTAAATGGAACCCTTTTAGAAATACATTTTGTCGATGTTTGTCCCTCGGTCAAGATCTCAAAAAGAATAAAAGTGTAAAGATAAAATTAAGATTTTGTTCGTTGCGTTCCTTTAAGATGTTCTAAATTCAAATTTCCAACGCACCATGACAATATTACAAAAAAAGAAACTGACAGAAACCTGTTTAAGATATACCTAAATATTATAAAACTGACAGCGTAGGTATGCAGTACGAAAGCGACGAGCGCAAAAAGGTCGATCACAATAATCGCGAAACCGGAAATCGCTGGATGAAACCAGATAATTCTCGTTCGTTACCCTCTTTTGTACGATGCACCGTGATGTGATGGAGCGAGCCAATCATGAGTTTCTCCGCGTGCCTGCATGGCGTCCGCAATTACAGCTTGTCTGTCGAATGCATCGGATTCCTGCTCAGCCATTAATGAAAGTGACTAGCTGGAAACGTTTGAGTGTGAAGTGGTCGCTTTTAAATTTTAAAATTGTACTTAATTACTAGGTAGGTACTTCCTTTCGGTATTAGATGGGGTACCGGTGGACTAGGGTTCTCTATTTTGCGTGGAGACATTGAGCACCTAATTTTATCTATTAATCAAGTGTATTTTCTTGCAAACAAAACATGTCTTAAGTTATGAGACAACACTGATAAGTGGATAAGTATGCTGATTTTCAGCATCTTTCCCTTAGAAATTAACAGAGAAAAGTTAGTAATGTGTCTCCTCTTAAATCAAAGTAACCCACAGTACAAGATTTTGCTTTAGATAATTTGTTTAAGCTTCATGCTGGATAAAATTGAGGAATTATCTACTAAATTGTTAACAGTATTTAAATTAATACTTAACGTTCAACCTCATTCGTAAACGCATTAAAGAATGTATAGTTTTTATTTCCTTAAGCCCCGGGAGTCGAAAACAAAAAGCAAAAAACATTTTGGTCAAAAAAACGAAACCAAATTCAAAAGACAAGAATAACAATATCCAAGGCAAATCAAAATTAATTTTTAACACAAAAATTATGAATTCATGTTTTTAAAAAGAACAGGCAAGGACAATAATGTAGAGAAAATAAAAAAATATATTTTGCACTTTGTGACACAAACTCTAAAAGATTAGGATAGATTTGGCCCTGTCAAAATTGCACAGTTATAACTTGTCATTTGTTAATCTCATTCATTAGCGAATCAAGTCGTAAGAATCGAAGTCGAGTATACTCTATAAAAATTATAAATACATAAAAAATATTTAAGCAAAAAAAAGCGGTGATTGACAATTTTCAAAGTCGACGCAGGCGATATCGCACGCCGAAACTAGGGAGTATGTAAGCACCTACCTTACCACCTACCTTCTATTTAAACCTCGAAAACGAATATACCCGTAGATTTAGAATGTAAAGGTTGCAAATGTAAATATTCAAAAATAAATAAATCATTCAGCACAATAGTGTTAACTGGTTTCAATGAATTTAATTTTAATTTATTCAAAGCATTGCAGCAAATGCACCATATTCAGAGTCAAACTAGGCTTATTGATCAATCGGATCAGTAGGTAGGTAACTACTAAAAATTCTAGTTACCAGCAAACATTTTTTTGCTTATTATTTATTCAAATACATGCAAATTATATGCCAAGTTAGTACCTTTCGCATGTTTCTTATAAGTGAGAATTTACATGAAATTACATGTCCATAAATATATATTTTTAATTACATATCGGTTTTTAAAGGCTGCGCTTCGAGGAGTGTGTGAAGGGATAGATTGTTTCGTTATGTCGTTGATATATTATAAGGTCCAAGCTGCTTACCGCACGAAACGCTTTGACTCGACATTTCTAGGCTTACGTGTAAGGAATGGAACGCCTTGCTTGCCAGGGAACATGCCGAGTAGTACAAGCTGGACGTGTTTAGCTCCAGTAAGTAGGCTATTTCAAGTCAGACGTGCTCCGTCTTCGGCCGGATCGTCACTACCATCAGGTCAAATGTCTTAATTCATAGTAAAAAATAATAATACTGGAACATTGTCTCTGCCTACCCTTACGGGGAAAGTGACGTGGCGTGTAAGGTAGTATTTTTATTTTAAACGAAACTAGCGACTCACCTCGGCCTCGCACGGGTATTCTCGGATTTTCCCTATTATAATATGCATTTAGGGTCGTGTAGGGGTAGGACGCCTCGCGAACGACGTGGCGCCCCTAGTTATTTGATAATGGATAATGAGTGTATCATTCATTCACCACAGTTTCTTAAAATAATATCTTAAAAGTCTTATTTTTGGCACCAATAATCACGAAAAAGAATTAAAAAGTTGAATGTAGTAATTTTCGAAATCGGTAACTCACAAAACTACATTCATTCCACATGTTTACACCCCGCGTACATACAAAACGGCTCCTTATGCCGGTCGGTCTCTTACAGTAAGTATATTGAACTCACTGTACCACTTTCACTATCGCGCTCGTAGGTACTTGCTCTCCACCGTGTGACATAATATCTTCGTGTGTGACCGCCTGATTGTTATGTGAGGTCCCTTACGCCGTTTTGTTTCGTGGCCGTGGGTACACTACTTTTAGCATCGATTATCTGGGAGTTTGTGGGATCGGTCGTAAAATAAATTTGAGTAAGTGACATCAATCCGCAAGCGGGTTTCAACGGAAATTAAATTTCGATGTATAGATGAAGTGCTTCAAATACTTAAATAAATTACTTACTTTTAAAAATTATGATAGCTTTGTGTAATAGAGAAGAAACTAGTTACAAATTTTTCTTCTTAGTTTGTACACAGAATTTTGGATTCAAATGTGTGTGTCAGGAGAAATTGTCAGGATGCTACCTATATTATATTGATATATTTTCTAGTACAACTTATTAACTTATTTAAAGACCTGTACCTATCTCTATACGAATAGAGTAGAACAAATTTAAATAGTTTAAGTAAGTATTTTGTGTTACTACGGTTTAATAAAGATAAATAATAGTTTAAGTACACTTGGGTCACATATTTCTATTACTTATTTACTTCACAATGTAAAGATTTTTAACTTGTAACGACATGTAAAATGTTTAGTAATTTTTCTTAGTTCCTGTAAAACCTAGATAGGTATATTTTTTAATAATAATAAAAATTATACCTAAAAAGAGAAGTAAATGGTACCTAAATAGAAGAAAAAGTAAAATAAACCCACAATACAACTCACCTAACGGCTATGTAGTCTGTATACTATAATATGTGTTAAATTGCCGTCTATAATTATTATTATTTCTTTTTTTTTGTGATTATTGTATTGTTTTAGTTCTTTCTTTTTTCATTTAAAATTATTGTGGTGTTTTTGTTTGTGAATAAATAATATTCTATTATATTCTAAATATAAAAATTATCACGCTAAATTTACAAAAAAAAACATACATTTCAAACTTTTAAGAAGTACCAAAAATATGGAACTGGCCGAAAAAAAGTAAAGAATAAAACTCACAAGTTCAAACGAAGAAGTCTCCGTCACCGGTACTGGCAACACACACAAAAGAGTTCGGAAATTTGAAATTCGAACGCGGTAGTATCTTTCGAAATAGAAGCGAGCGTACTTGTCTTGTCACCGTGGCCGACTGGACTGCTGATTCGTCGCAGGCGCAGGTGAATGTGAACCTCGCTTACCACTCTTGTTTCGCTAACATTAACCACCCAAACGCGAACACCTTGCTTTCAATATCATCCGAGAATCAATTACGGGGCTTTTTAAATAATTTGGATTACCAATGCAATGAACTTTGCGGGTTTGAATGGGCGATTGTGATGCCCGCTGAGTCGCGTCTCTCATATTTATTCTGTGAGGAAGCCTTAGTCTTCGCCGTGACGAATTCCCTTAACTATTGCCGTGCTACTTACCATTTGTACCTACGAGTAACTAGTACGGATAACAGGAAATTTTAGTTCCTAAAGATCAGGGTGATTTCTAAAGATTGTCTTGCTTGTAAATAGGTATATATAATTTTGATTTGTTTTGGCTTTAGTATAATTTGCTTTTAATATACCTGTATACCTAAAAACCTTCTGAAAAAAAATCTCTAACTGACAGTGAAAACCGCATCAAAATCCGTTCTGTGGTTTAGGAGGATTTAGCGAAAGTACATACTCACAAACTGTATATATGTATGTATACTGTTATACTATGTATGTATGGTTACATGTTTCGATGTTTCACACAATCGCTTTCCTACATATTCGCGATTATACACAGTGTGGATTCCGCACAACTGCTATTCAAATCATTCTTTAAGATAGAATGTTACCTATTATGCCATTAGACATAGACAGAGGGGAGACTCCATAGAGCTGCCCTCGTATTACAAGGACTCTGATTTCCTAGCGTCCCGTGTTGTTGGTTTTACAAGCATCAACGGAACAAGTGACACATTTACTTAGGAAGGAATTGTGGCCCATAGGCGTAGGAAGAGGGGGGGCTGGGTGGGCCGTGCCCACGCCAGAAAGGTCTGGTGCCCACCCCAGGATGGGGTGCTCACTGGCTGTACATTGGTTATTGACTAGGCTTCATCGACCACCACAGGGGCCAGGCCTCTCCTGGAAAATAGCCCTATATACGCCAATATAGGCTGTTCCTAGACAGGCATGCTCCATCTTCGACCGCATCGTCACTTACCACCAGGTGAGATAGCGGTCAAATGCCTGGATAGTCTAAAATTAAAAAAAAAAAAAAAAAAAAAAATGTTGTGGCCTCGTGGAGTAGTATTTCGGCGCTATACCATGCGGAGACTTCCGAGGAAACGACGAAGGATATATCTAGCGCATCAATAGCGCCTAACCAACAACGACCCACCGTTGCCCCCACCACGGATCCCAGTGATTACAATTCCGCCAGGATATTACTGGGACCAGTAAATTATTAAATAAGTACTAACATTCAGTTTTAATAAAAACATAATATAATTTTTTTGAGTATAAGCCCGTAGAAGCTCGAACAAACAAGCGGAGTATAAAAAATGGAACATACTCTTAAAATGTGTAATAATAACCGCGAGACCTTAAAACATTATGAACATAATATAGGCTTTGCATACGCAGTATTAAAGAAGTAAACTCACTGCCTGTAATAAATGTTATAATAATATTATTATTATTAGATCTTATCTTGAAACGATGGCCTGAAACAATTGAAAATGTACCTGTTTCTTTCTAGCCAGACAATTGTTAGTCAAATGAGAGACTTCCTAGAGGACTTTTCTGTTACCAGCAACCATTTATACCGCTCACCGCCACTCCACTCCATTGTGGGCTTCAATTAAACAACAATAAATAAGACGAAGGAAAAGAAAATTCGTATAGGTAACTTAGGGGAAAAATTTCGAAGAATTCAACTTTTTTCGTGGGCCGTGTATTTTTTATTGTTTTGGATACCAGTAAGGTCGTCTCACCTGTTTAAAATACGCGTCCGCACGGCTGTGGCCGGGGCATCCTCATAGCAGCAACCAAGGTCAACAGTCCGGTGGGACCAGTCTTTTTGGAGATCCTCAGTGGTAGCACCTAAAAGGAGGATTTTTTATTTATTTCATCGTCATCATCATCATCACCAGGGTCCGCATTTATGGCGTTTATTTATTTATTTAACTATTTATTGCACACAATAAAGAAAAGTTTAGTCCCGTGTCAGAAAATGTTGATCGTAAAGGTTAATTTGCAGAATGTCTATAAAATAAAACGTCTATAATTCAATGTCTAAGTAGTAAAATGTCATTGGTATGTTAATGAAACTCATTCTTTTCCACACACTTGTGGCACAGTATAATAATAATACTTAGTATATTGTGGTGTCAAATAAACTTTCAAATAAATAATTTTTTATGATAAAAAAGCTTTTATCGCGCGGTATAGTACTCATCAAAATCATTCCAAATAGCCCAAACGCGATGGGGTTACCTTGTAGGTCTCAGTAGTTCCTAAGGCCACCTTTGGTCATCAGACCTTGAATATCACCTAGAGATTTAGTACTCATCATGACCATTCCAAAGAGCCCAAACACGATGGCGTTATCTTATTGCGTTCATTAGTTTCTATGAGTGAAGGTTCACACTCTGTCATCAGACCAGCTCTATGGTTTTCATATTAATGCATTGTCATCCAAGTTGTCTAGGTATACCAAATTTCGGCTCGATTGTCACATTAGGCTTGCAAGTTAAATATAAGCTGTGAAAAAAAAAACAATTGTTTGTGCTACATCTTCGACCTCATTGTCGCTTTTCATCCAGTGAGTCGAGGTCAAATGCAAGCCAAGCCAAGCTAATAAAAGAAATTAGAGAGCTGAAATGCGTTTAAAAATTTGGTTCAAGCCGCCCTAAATGCTTTAGAATATCTTAAGGCGTCAAATTACAAGTCGCCAAGTTTAGTGCAAAAAAGTTTTCTGAAGAATTTGTAGATGACACTTTATTTTGTAGGAAAACTCGACTTATCAAATTTATCTACTTAAATATTGATACGACTTTTGCTATGATGTCCATAATCAAACTCGCTCTCTATATTGAGCTGGTTCCGTAAAGATACGTAATAAGTTATTAAAATAACTTCGCTAAATAGAAACATTAAGGCGTAACAACCGCAATTAAAACAAAGGCAGTGGGTAGGTTATCTAATTGGCACTTAACTCAGGCAGTTGGTAGGTAGGCAATTTAAAAATAATATTTATTTTCTAGTAGAGTTGTTAACAGAGATAATAAGAGTCTAAGGGGGTAGAAAATTGTTACACGGACGTGGGGGTAATTTTGACCCTATATTTAACCCAGGATATCTTCGTATTTTACACAAAACTTTGAAGTATTTACACTTGACATTTTTAAAGTTTGTAAATGATAAAATTTTAATAAAATCTGCATAATACAAATAACATAGGAAAAAATGGCGCAATATTGTTTTATCAACTACAGGGACGGGTCATCATTTTTAAGTTTGACAAGAGCAACTCAACAACTCCAGGAGAATAACAGCGACATTGCTCTTTTTGTTTCTAAACTACTTATAGGTAATCTAAAACGCGGGGTGATTTTGACCCATCCCCATGTCGCCGGGTTAAACTCTATTTTTTTCATACCACCAATGTGGGAAGCAAGCTTACGACCTGGCTGATGGTAAGCAGTCACCGCAGCCTATGGACGTTTGCAATACCACTAAAAAATTACTCTATTTATCATTTATTTTTGCTCTAAATAAGTATCATAATCATCTCTGTCCTAGAAGTCACAAATTCCTTCGTCTGTGCATTTTCTCGCATTCGACTCATCAATAGTTCATTTCTTGGACTTGCCGCGGGACCTTTTTTATAATATCAAATAATTTAGAAATAATAATAGCTTTAGCCCGCGACTTCGTCCGCAAGGAAATCGTGTTTAGGACAGTTTATCATTTTCCCGCGTAACCATTTTAATTTTAAATGACCTTCCTAATGTATGAACTACGGAGAGGTCAAGCTGTATCTCTGGTTCTACACGATCGAATTAAACATAGCTAAGATTTTAAGTTGGATCCCAAAATGTAAAAACTCATCAAAATCCGTTAATCTTTTTTTTGCGTGATGTGCGAACAAAAGACAGACAAAAATTCCAAAAAAAACATATTTCTTTTGCATAATATATCTTGCACTAGGATCCTATCCCGACTATTTTATTTGAAATGTCTTCAATGTCTTTTTTAAAGTTTTACCTGTATTTATACATGACGGATCACGGTCAATAGTATGGACTCATGTGGTCAATAGTACGGACTCATGACGATGAAAACGGAAGTGGGAGTGCGCCCTCTGGTGGGGCGTGCTGACAGAGTCTCGACGGCACGACTCGGGCCGAGTGGCAGCCATTCTTGGCGCGACCGCCGCCGAGGAGTGACGCGTCTTGAAACTGTCTCCACATTTCGTTTGTTTACGTTTGAAGTTCGTTAATAGAAAGTGTTATTTACGTTTAAAAATAAAGTAATTTTAAAATCACCTTTGAAATAAGAAAGTAAATTACCTCAACTGCCTACATTTGTAATACTGCTCTGAATTCTAGTGAAATTATAAGTGATGTGCAAAAATGAAATGGAATAAATACAGTGGAGTAAATGTGAACCTTTTCTTTAATTTATCTGGACGAATACGATCTAATACTGATATCACTACCCTGATGACAATGATCCTGATACACCCCTTTCCTTCACGCGACGACATCAGAAGTGGGATGACGAACGCAACGCCCAAGAGATGGTATGATGAAAAGCAACAAAGAAAATGCAGATACGCTACGTGAAAGCGTAATAATAAAAGAAAGGTGATTACTCGATCCAGTTGAGTTGCCTACATTAAAATGTAAAATGATTGAACATGTTCAAAGCGCAGCCAAGAGTCCAAACACCCCGAGATATAAGACAAAGACTTCGTCAGAAAGATTGGGGGATTCATAAAGTAAACAGCAGATCATCTGTACCAAATGTGTCATGGTCAAGGCAGACCCCGGGCCTTCGAGAGCACCACTGGGATATCGACAACATTATTAAAAATCGAGTGAAACTTACTATATATTCTGACAGAAACACTATTGATACCCTTAGTAGAGAGAAGTGCAGGTTTATTTGTATCTATAGCGAAACTACAAATAGAAAGAATGTAAACAAAACAAAAAGAACGTCATTTATGGTCAGTGTTACAATATGTTGGTATAGGTGTCAAAAACTACTGCCAAGTTTAATAAATGTTAGCTTTTGCGGGTACCTATGTCAATTAATGTGGGCTGTCTGATAGAAAATTACTAAGAAAAAAAATCACTCTACAAAAATAGTAAGAATTATGTTAAATCCGTCCCAATGTTAAACAGTGTTTATAGTAAAAAAAAGTGTTATTTAATCTAAGATTATTTTACCATCTTGAAACATGGTGCGCTATGATTTTACGTATTACCAACATCACGTCAGTTATCAGAAAACAAGAATAAGAAATACTTAAGCATAGTGCTATTATTTTTATAAATTGAGTACGTAAGCATAGTTATGGTGGTGCTGCTGCTGACTGACTTCTTCTTCTTGATCGTTGCCTCACTGCTGAGGATCCTGACATCTTCGGTAAACTGCATGTCTCCATCGGTTTCGATGAATCGTTCGGATATTTGGTCCACCCATCTCTTCGGACTTCGGCCTCTGGGTCTCTTGCCTTCGACTTTTCCCGTCACCATAAGTCGTTCCAGATTGCTGATTAAGTAAATATTTAATAATATCAGTGTGGCAGGGATGCCGTAGCAGTGAGTTTGTGGAACAATTAGCTGATGTACTTTAGGATGTTGTCTTAGAGATGGGATAGGCTTCACATAGGCTTCGAATGTGCAAATTCAATAACGACCCCGCGATTTCCGCGATTACTATGCGAGCGGGAGGGTGCAAACATGTATCGAGAGAAAAAAAAGAGAAAAATTATTAGCGTGTTTGTTTACATTTAACAGGAGAAATTCGAACGAAATTTTCCATATTTCAGTATAATGTTTGTTATTGTGGTCGTAGTTTCCCAATGTTGTAGAATAGAGAGATAAGATATCCGCGGTAAAAATGGGATCACCGGTATACGTTTCTTTTAATACTACAAAAAAAAAGGTAGTTTGGTTAGTAACGTAATTTTATATTAGTATCAAGTTATTTAACAAAAAAAAAAAAGTAAACACGAGTAAGTGAACTGATTGACGGTAGATAATTTCGAATTATGTTTTGAGTAACTAAAGATAAACCTGTGACTTAGTTCGACCGAAAACCATGTGTACTAAGTCAATGTGACTTAGTTTGACCTGGATAAAGACTTTGTTAGACGGATCAATCTAAGACGCTAACCCAATACGTGACGACTATCGAGCCGAGGTTTTTATGAGATTTATGTGATCGTTTTGTTTTCTCAAAATTTGTTGCATCATCGGATGAAGGTGATCGTGTTTTATCAGTGTTGGTGGGCTAATGGAGCCTATGGGAGAGTTTTATGGTTGCTTACCGGCCTGATGGAGGCTATGGGAGCGTGGCTAATAGCAGGTAGTTGTTTTAAGCTTTGTGAGAAAGTGTTGAACGATAACGATGATGAGAAAGTCCAGATATTTTGGTGATAGTTCAATAGCCGGTTTTATAAATTATTTTTAGCTTCGAGTACTGAAATTTCCTTGATTACTGATATAAAGTAACTATTTTGAGTTCTGTTGTTGTGCCAGTAAGATGAGACAGTGTAAGCAATGGTGAGATTTCATATCCTTCTGCCAGTACAAGTTTTTAAGTACCTGAATTGTTGTTGAGGTCAAACATCCAGATTTATTTGGCTGACTTGGAGTGACCCGGGAGACATGTGTGTGATTCATTGGGCTAAGAGCCCCGAAAGTCTCGGATGTTGTGGCTGTAGATAGCAAATTTTATTTCGTAATTTTTTTAGAAGGCGGCTTGATATGGGATGCCTTCGTTATTACAAACATTGTTAAATGGTTTCAAAATGGGAGCTTAAACGTAACGTAAAGTCTAGATAGAGTATACTCGTTCAAACAGTTAAAATCGATGACGACGATTATTGCTTGTTTAGTTTTGGTGTGGCAACAAATGGACTATTGTTACCTATAACTGGCGTATCAAATAGACGTGAGAGCTTCTTATTATTAAACTTCTGATTTAGTTTTGATATTGGGCAGTAGAAATAATGTTTATTTTTATTTTATTTTATTTTGTTGTTTTTGTAGAGATGACACCGTAAACAGTTGTTCGGATCTGTGACGATTACTTGTTGTGTAACTCGTAGACCGTTATTACGGGTTATGATAGCAGATAGACTGTTACCTATCACTGACTTAGTACAGATTTGGTCGAAGGATTGACCACGAGCTGAGAATCTATAGACAGCTTCTATTTATTTGTCCCGCCTGTGTGGCTCCCGTCTGTGTGGCTCCCGCCTGTGTGGCTCCCGCCTGTGTGGCTCCCGCCTGTGTGGCTCCCGCCTGTGTGGCTCCCGCCTGTGTGGCTCCCGCCTGTTTGGCTCCCGCCTGTGTGGCTCCCGCCTGTTTGGCATTTCGCCTGTGTGGCATAGTCTGTGTGACATTAAGTCTGTGTGGTATTTAGCCTGTGAGGCATTCTACCTGTATGGCATTTCGCCGGTGTGGCATTTTTATGTGTGGCATTTTGCCTGTGTGAAATTTACCCGTGTGTGACATCTTACCTGTATCGTGCTTTGGTAGACGTGACACAGGATATATGATGAATAAACTCATAGTTTGACGATTAGAGTGGCACTGACCAGAGTGACACCCAACCTGTGTGGCACCTAGTCTGTGTGGTATTTCGCTTGTGTGCAGGTCCAGTTGCGTGGCGGCCTGGTTGCGTGGCGGCCTGATTGCGTGGCGGCCCGACTGATGGCGTCCGACGTGTGGTGGTTCGTCGCCTGTGTGTCATTTCTCCTGTATGGTAACATAACTTATTCTTTTTAAATTAGGATGGCGCTGACGGATGACCAAAAATCATATGGCATTTAATGAAGGAGTGTTTCAATCCCACTCGAAGTAACATTGGGTCTTTTGCTGAGTACTGAAAATTTGATGTAGGTATGTCACATATTTGTAGTGAATCTAAGTACCTACAGTAATGGACGTCGGGGACGATACGCGAGCTCTGTGATTGGGGCTTGTTTCCCACTCAACAAGAGCATCAAGGGGAAAACACTGGTGACGATGATTAAACCTTCTTCATTGGTGGTAATTGTGATACGGTTCATAGTCTGGTGTTATACCTTGTCACGCCTCTCTAATGAACTGAAGTCGTAGCTGAATTAATGTCGGCAACTTATAAAGAATAATTTATGTACAAGATGATGTTGTTATCTCTCAATCTACAGAAGTTTAGTATGATAAATGATAATGGACGTATGTTTTATGTGAAGAATTGGTGGGTTAATGCAGTCGTGATAGATCCAATCACATGATTCATAAGACTTATTTGGGTGATGTGTTGTGGTCAGAAGTGACCGAGCGAATATAGTACTGTGCTATGGTTTTCATGTTTCAGATTACACACGAGGACGTGTGTACAGCAGGACGGCCGTGACGGATCACGGTCAATAGTATGGACTCATGTGGTCAATAGTACGGACTCATGACGATGAAAACGGAAGTGGGAGTGCGCCCTCTGGTGGGGCGTGCTGACAGAGTCTCGACGGCACGACTCGGGCCGAGTGGCGGCCATTCTTGGCGCGACCGCCGCCGAGGAGTGACGCGTCTTGAAACTGTCTCCACATTTCGTTTGTTTACGTTTGAAGTTCGTTAATAGAAAGTGTTATTTACGTTTAAAAATAAAGTAATTTTAAAATCACCTTTGAAATAAGAAAGTAAATTACCTCAACTGCCTACATTTGTAATACTGCTCTGAATTCTAGTGAAATTATAAGTGATGTGCAAAAATGAAATGGAATAAATACAGTGGAGTAAATGTGAACCTTTTCTTTAATTTATCTGGACGAATACGATCTAATACTGGTATCACTACCCTGATGACAATGATCCTGATACACCCCTTTCCTTCACGCGACGACATACATATAGTGTTTGGGTAAATATAAAACCAATATGGTTAATGAAATAACCAGAGTAACCAGACCAACTACCAGATATTAAAAAAGGTCTAGTGGTTTTCAACACACAAGATCGAAAAGAAATCCTTCTATATTTCGCATCGGAATAGATATAAAGATATTGTGATAGCTTCTTGATTGAATGTATTATGAATTACTAAAAGATGTTTCCTACGGAACCCTTACAGCTACTCAGTATACTTATTTAAAACGACAGACAATTTTAACGAACCACAGGTTAAACACTTAGCAGAAAGAAAAGAAAAATACATTTTAAATTTACTTTTGAATGCCAAAGTTCATTTTTGTGGACCACTTGTAAATTCCAAGCGTATTGTAAATTCCAAGTGTATACAATCTTGAAAAAACATTCCGCAGCGAGCCGAATTTGACTCCTGGAATTTACAGACAAAATTGCTTGTGCATTAATTACTAGGTCAATGTGGGCTGTTCATTCAGACCTATACCTGCCATAATAGTCATATTAATAAACAGTTCTCTGCTGGACTTGAGTCTAGAGACTCCATTTGTAGACAAATTCTGTGGAGAGTTGCAATTTTACGGTTGGAGGTCGTTGTGTTAAATTTTTATGAGGTGGTATGATATTATGGATCTTTAAAAAAGGTGTCTACTTTTCTCTAAGGCCGCCAACGCATTTGCATCCTCCTTAGTGCAGGATGAGGTGATTGGTAACTCTGCTAGTTCGTTTGCCTTCCTTTTCTTATAAGTGGATAGGTAATCTTGGCGTCAATGTCCCTGTTGTGCTCTCGCGCACGAGGGCCCAAGGTCCGCCTTGACCGTGATCCAGGATTTGGCAGATCAGGTAATTACAGTGGAGCGACTGCTATCTAACATCCATGATCTTGTTAACCAGGGAAACTTAAGAAGTTTAAATCATGGTTACACAATTAGCCACCTGGGCATCTAACCAACTAGGCACGTGAACGTGTCATCGCGATGTTTTCGATAATGGGTCCGAATCAAACCTGTACCTCGGGGTACTAGCCGGACCAGTTAACCATTAGGCCAAGGACTCTCCGATATACGCACACTTCGCACAGATGCTCCCCGTCCGGTTCTCTGTTCTTCTTGCCTTCGTGTATGTTGTTCATATGTAAGTACTAGATTATAATAAAAAGTAATACAGATATGACCCAAAATAGAACCAAGTGGCGAAAATGTACAAGAAGTGCTGACCCCAAATAATATGGGAATAATAAAGAAAGGCTTAAAAAAACCTGAATGGTCGAGAGCCGGAGCTATTACAATCAGATCATGTCAACGCATGTAGGCACAATACGCTAGGTATTTGGGCAACAAATCCGTTATCATATTAGTTACTACAGAGTGAGAGAGTTGATACAATTTCATTACGACCTCAGTGGTTCAGTGGGTAACATGCCGGTCGCCACGCAGAGTTCCAGGGTTCGATTTCCAGCCGAGCTGAAATTAAAATGATGAATTTTAATTCCTTTTACGGGTCTGGGTGTAGTATGGATAATAAGTATTTATTTAAAAAAAAAACCTATATAAAAGTTTATCAGTTATCTTACACCCATAAGACAAGCTTCGCTTACTTTGGGGCTAGATGGCGCTGTGTGAATTTGTGCCACCATATTTATTATTTATTACTGAGTATCAGTAGTACAAGTACCACTTGTAGAGTTAAGAAATGAAATATTCTAACGTATTCTAAAATCCGTGTGGCCGTGTGGTGTCCGGCAGAGTAGAATAGCACCAACCCCTTACGCTCATGGGTGTCGTACAAGGCGTCTAATGTTTTCGAGGCAAAAGATCAAGAGTCTCCGTAGTCTGGAAAATGGGCAGCAGCATTTTCCATTGTTATATTTAAACACTGCGATCTCCAACCCGCCTGCCAAGCGTGGAGATTATGGCAATAACCTCCCCTTTCGTGGGAGAGGCCCTAAGTCCTGCAGTGGACTGTTACGGGCTGTGATGATGATGATGATTCTAAAATCCCTGTGTTTGAACACGGTACAAAACTTCATTGTGATAATATCAACATCGACCATCCGTAACAGTAACTTGAGCTGCCTCCGTGGTTTTAGAATACATAATGCTAGAGTAGATAATTATGTGTTAATTTGGGTGTAATCAAAATATCCAATGAATTCATTATAAAGTAAAGGATCGAACACTATTATCAGCGGCCTGTAACCAGTTGACTGCTGAACTTGTTTAAATAAAAAATAGATACCGTTTTATTCATAAAAGTTATTTGATGTTCATTAAACCTATTTTAGTAAAAATAAAATATTCATTTATTTATAGTATAGTTAATACATCGTCATTTCGGTTATCAATATAATAAAATAAACGCATTTCGTTAATAACAATATAGAAAATATTAACATTCAACAGAACAATAAGTCATTTCTCTTTATCTTCACTGCAATGATTGAAATTGAAGTAAGTGCCAAAACACATTCTAGCTAAACGAGGTTTAATAAACGTCAAATAAAAATGCATAAGACCAATACTATATTATACATGTCTATAAATGTAATGAGGAGTTTTCCAGTAGGTATTGATAGTTTGTTTCAAAAAGCATCAATAGATGGCGTTTCTACAATTTTGGTAATCTTCTTTAAATCTGTATGATGGTGGCAGTGATTTCATGCAGCTAAGTAATACTAAACTTAAAAATAAAGTGTTTATTAATATAAACATAACTGTTAAAGGTTGAACGAAGTGTAAACAGAAATATTTATAGAAGTTGGCACTATGTTCCATTATTATTACAACCTCTAAAATGGTTGAAAATTATTGACAAGTATAATATTATCTAATACAACGTACCCAGTGTTTATATCCTGTTTGCTAAGAACCTATTTCAAGCGATTATCAATTACCAAAATTGTCGGGGCGCCATCTAGTGAGTGGTTAGGAATGCCTTAAATACCTATTGGAAAACTCCTCATTCTTCAAGTCATGGCATGGGTCATTAGATTGTCTCCCTTTCTCCCTCTCTCTCTCTTTCTCTCTCCTCTCTATTGGTCTTTTATTCGTGTTATTTAATCCTTATAACTATGAAATGTGTGCACGCATGCACCAAATTATTCGTTTATTTATTTATATTTATTCATTTACGTTTCTGTATCTAGTCACTTGTAGGGCGCTAGGAAAGATTTCTGAACAAAAAATACACCGCAATAGGCCGCACCATAAGCCACCGGTGCGAATTAATTTACAGTATTGGTGCGCAGTTCTAATTATTTAATTTAGAGTAATTTACAGTACTCGCCGAGCGGTCAAAAGAGACAGACACTTACTTTAACTCCACGACCAACCTTTGGCTCATTTTAAATAATAAAGAATAAAATTTTAAATTCATCAAAATTTTAAAATGTACAAGTGTGCAACGTGTGATGCTGACTTCAACGACGGAGTGAGATGCAGTATATGTAAGAGGCATTATGACTTCAATTGTGCGGACATTACTGAGGTTGGTTATCGCAAGCTGGGAGCAGATCGTCGAGCAGCCTGGAGATGTCCACATTGCAAGGCGGCTACCCTGAAATTCTACTAGTCGATGAACTTAATCTATTGGGGCTTAATCAGTACAATGGTATTAGAAATTGCCATAATAAGACATTGGATCTAGTATTATCTAACGTTGAAGTGGTAGTGGCCAACTGCCCCGACCCTCTGGTACCAATAGACAAATTTCATGGTGCCTTATGTATTAATCTTAATTTTCCATTCCAAAAAATACTAGAATGTGCACCTTATAAAAAATATAATTATACTAAGGGGGACTACGAGTCAATAAATCGCGAAATCTCCAATATCGATTGGCATGCTGAGCTGACGCAAAAGTATTTAGAGGTGGAGTACTTTTATAATGTTTTTATTAGGTTACGTAGTGAATTTATTCCGTCTAGATTAATTAAATCTAATGTCTATCCCAAGTGGTACTCTGCGACTCTTATTAAAGTAATTAAAGAAAAATACAAGTATTTTAAGAAATATAAGAGGTATGGCAATGCCTCCGACAAGGCAACTTTTATGCTATTACGGACACGTGCTAGCTACCTAGAGCAAGAGAGTTATAAACAGTACCTAATTTCAGTCGAATCTTCGATAGCAAGCAATCCAAAATACTTCTGGTCCTATATTAGAGCCAAATCTAATAACAATGCAATGCCAAGCTGCCTTAATCATAATGGGGTTGCTTATAACACTGGCGAAAATATATGCAATGCATTTTCAACTTATTTTCGATCTACATTTCTTGATTCAGACCTTAATTCATCTAATAGTAACTTAAACATAAGTTCCCCATCATCATCATCAGGCACAGCGCATATCTCGTCAGTTTATGTTGACTCTGCTTTAGTGCAAAAATTATTGGCTGACCTGGATGCCTCTAAATCCGCAGGTCCTGATGACTTACCTGCTATTTTTCTAATTAAGTGTGCCGATACTATGGCCGTGCCGATATCACTGCTATTTAGGAAGTCATTAAGTACGGGTGCCATGCCAAGCATTTGGAAGCGGGCATATATCATACCAGTTCACAAAAAGGGGCCTAAAACTGAAATTAGTAACTACAGACCTATCTCCAAATTGTGTATTGTATCTAAAATTTTTGAAAGAGTTGTCTATAAGGAAGTTTATGCTTCTCTGAGCGGTTCTCTCAGTGGTTCTCAGCACGGATTTGTGAAGGGTCGTTCTACGGTGTCGAACTTAACACTTTTTAATAATGCCCTTACTGTGGCTATGGAGAGGGGCTCGCAGGTCGATGTAATCTATACTGATTACAGCAAGGCCTTCGATCGAATCAACCACAAGCTACTGATAAGTAAGCTGGCCGGTATAGGGATCAGCGGAGATCTGCTTAGGTGGTTCGCCTCTTATATAAACAATCGATCTCAGGCGGTTGTCGTCAGCAATTATGTATCTAGCTGGGTTACTATTCCTAGTGGGGTACCACAGGGATCTTTGCTGGGGCCTCTACTATTTATTATTTTCATAAATGACATTAATTCATGTTTCTCAATAGCCAGTCTATTGTGTTTTGCTGATGACATGAAAATATACGCCACTATAACCTCCATTGCTGATGCTGAGGCCTTACAAACCGATCTCGTACGCCTTGAAGAGTACTGTAGTACTAATCAGTTAGATCTCAACCCCGGAAAATGCTCGGCTGTAACATATGGTCGTAAGCGCGACTTTATACTTTTTAACTATCGCCTCAAATTTAAAATCTTGCAGAGAGAGTCGGTGGTGCGTGATCTGGGTGTTCTCCATGACTCCAAGCTTATGTTTGATCATCATATTAATTCTATAACAGCTAAAGCGTATAAGGCACTTGGGTTTATAATGAGATGCTCTAAGGAATTTAATTCTATAAAAACTATTAAAATTCTTTATTGTACCTTTGTCAGGAGTATCTTAGAATATGCTTCTCAGGTTTGGAGTCCGTGTTACGCTGTCTACATTTCACGTATTGAGGCTATCCAAAAAAAGTTTCTGCGTTATGTGTGTTACCGAGTGGGTCAACGCTATGGGTCGGAGCATTACCTTTCTCTGTGCAAGAAACACCACCTTCCTCCTCTCTTCATGCGTAGGGAAATGGCTGATCTGACAATGCTTCTCAAAATTGCGTCTGGTGTTGTCGACTGCCCGGAACTTCTTTCTTGCTTATATTTTAAAACACCTGTGAGATGCTTCAGGCGCAATGACCCGTTGCATGTTCCAGAAGCTTCTACCAACTACAGAAGGAACACCTTTCTATTGCGAGCAATGAATAATTTTAATGTTCTATCCAGGAGAATTGATCTTGATTTATTTAACACAAGTTGTGAGTCAGCGAGGAACCGCATACTCAAGTATTACTTCGACTCGTTGTAGCATTTTTTCAAACCAGATTATTATGAAATTGACTATTGTTGCATTACTTTCGAGTATTGTAGATATATTTTAGTTTAAATTTGAAATTGTAAAGTCTTGTAGACTGTTCGGTATGCTTAACGATTGGTTAAGTATGTATTAGTTTAACCAGTTTCTATCGGTGGAAACCTGTAATTGGCTCTGTGCTGCCAGTATTATTTCATACTGTAATCATTGCTGTTGGTTTTCCTTAAGTAAATAAAATAAAATAAAATAAAAATTATAACAACTGTATTTTATCCCTTACATTGCAAGATATATTGCAATACAACGAACAGCCCGCAACATCCGAGTAACATCAGCGCACCAATAAAACTGATAAAAATCAGTGTAATGACTTTATAATTTGCGGTAAGCTACCTTATCTCGAACTATCTCCGCGGGCACGGGCAATAGTCATGAAAAATTCATAAACATGAAGTGAAAGTTTGTGAATTTACCCGACGTTACATAGCGTCCTATTATCTATGTCACCTCTATTTTTTCGTTGCTCTATGCAATCGTGAAGCAGCCATTAAGCTTGTGATCTATACTGTGAGAACTACAAGCGACTTGTACCAGGATATTGCAAGCGAGAAATTGTTATATCTCACTTTCTAATACAATGTCTCTATCATGACTCTAGTTGGAGAAATGGTTCTCAGTAAGAGGGCAATGTACGTTAATCTACCGGTTTAATCGTTTCGCAGATAAAGTTTTGTTTTGGGACAGACATGGGAAAGTCGTTGAATACTTCTAGAATAGGCGAATTGCAATGGCCACCGTGGTCTCTGCGTGATTTAATGCAAAATGCACAGGAGTTAACTGTGTAATAGAGACCTTGTTATGTTGGAATATGGTTCAAATTACGGGATGGGGTAGGATGTGAACGATCTGAGATATGCACATTTCAAGAACTCTGTAGTTGTAACTTGTATTGTATTATTAGAGTGGCGTTCTTTAACTGTTCATAAATAAATAATCACTTATTTCAGAATTTACAATGCCATATGTTTTTACGTACATGAGTAGGTAGTCTTTAAATTCATTAATGAAAATACAAAAATAATAACACAACCTTCTTCATTTATGGAGTAGGTTTTTTAAAAAATAGTAATCGTGTAATTAGGCTTTGTTTTGTACGGCAGATTAGAATAGCACCAACCCCCTTATACGTCGGTATCGTACAAGGCGACTAATGTTTTCGAGGCACAAGATCTAGACTAGAGTCTCCGTAAGGCTGGAAAATGGGCACCAGCGTATTCCATTTATAACACTGCGTCAATAACCTCCCCCTACATGGAAGAGGCCCTAAGTCCTGCAGTGAACTGTTATAGGCTGTGATGATGATGAATCGTGTAATTATGATGTCGCATAGAAGTCTATATAAATTATGTAACAAATGTTCCTTGTACGTGAGTAGTAGTGAGTACCTACATAGTACATAACATTGCTTCGGATTTTTTGTTATTTAATTAAGTGCAAGAGTTACAAGCGGCGCTGTTTATAATACTATATGTTTAGTTTGATGGTGTCATAATAATTTAGCGTCGGTGGCCGGGCGGTTGAGTATCTGACTCGTAAGCGAGAGGTACCGGGTTCGAGTCCCGCTGCGGCCATGACTCTTTTCTGATTTATGTAGTAGTTGAATTCTAACCAATGCTTTTACGGTGAGAGAAAACATCGCGATGAAACCTGCAAATTCGTCCAACTGAATTTTTAACCACGATCCAATCTGGTCAGGTTCCCCTGGTAGCAGGGTCACGGAGGTCAGATGGTAGTCGCTCCACTGTAATTACCTGATCGCCAAATCCTGGATCATGGCCAAGGCGGACCCCGGGCCCTCGTCGTCGAGAGCACGACCGGAACATTAACGTTAAGATGATCATCTGTCATAATACGGCGGAGGCGTGGCATTGTTACCCGACTGCGACGAAAAGGAGGGTAATGTGTTTACCAGCCTATGTATGTATGTATGTTTGTTCCTTTGTGTCACTCCAGAGCCTAAACGCGTGGGCCGTTTTTGATGGTTACGTCAATCGTTTTGTGTCACTGAAAACATGATGTTGAGCAAAATTCAATATGGCGACTACCAGCCGCCATTTTGAGAAAATAATTTTTTTTTATCGTCATGTGAAGTATGAACAAAATAACCTTTTCTTTTTCTGTTAAAACGTACCTACCTGCAGCACTACAAACTTATCTGACCCTATGACGGCGTCACATTTCAAAATGAAGTGCATCCATTTCCCACAGTTCTAGTTTTGGCCACCAGAGGGCTGAATGCTGATTTTGCTTCGATTTTACTTTACTATCGCGTTTGCGTTTACGTCGAAATTAGTAAAAAGAAAAAGCTTCATTCACGTACCAGTAGATGGCGCTATACATTTTTTCCATTAAAATTTTCACGTAAACGCAAAGAGGTAGTAAAGTAAAAACGAAGCAAAAATTACACTAAGCCCTCAGGTCAGATAAGTTCGTGACATTGTACTCACGCACGTCAGCACGGGCTCCATTCGTAATCCGTCCATAGTAAAAAACTTCCAGTCATGTAAAACTTAAATTAAAATAGACCCGATCTTCACAGCACGTTATTTTAAAGGATATGAAATATGAAACAATATTTTTCCTACCCACGCCGAAGGCACGATATAACGGTCGTATAACAAAGCCAAGCAATAACGGAGTTAAGTCTTTTATTCTACTACAGAAAAAAGAAATATGAACAACACACAATTTCCATATATTTCCACAGGCGGTGTATGGCAGCCAGCTACTTCCTTCCTGTTTCTCTCCCCGAATAATATCATATCATATCATCTCAGAACGATAATGGAATACAGACCTACTTTATTGCTTTTTAGGGTACCGAATTTCCAAATGAGAACTTGTTGTTCTCAAATGAAAAATATTTTTTCGTGGCAAGTTTTTATCGCGCGTTACCTGATATGTCAGAGTACTTGTCAAGACTGATCAAAGGAGCCCAAACTCGATGGGTTTTTCATGCATAGTTTAGGAGTTATATAGGCACCTACCGTCTCCGTCATCAGATCAGTTTGATGGTATCATAACATTGCATTGTCACTAACTAACATCAGTATGAAAAATTTCAATTAAATCGGCAATCGGGAAATGGGTCAATATTAACTTTCAAGTTTCTGTTACTTGTTTGTAAGTTGTTGTTTGTTTTGTTTGAAAGTAAATAAAAGGTTGTAAAAACGGAACCCGTATAGGATTGTTGTTATTCGTTTGAATCAATGGTCACAACGTTTTAGGACCGAAAAGGCATAATTTAAGTAAAATTTCTACCCCAGTAGAGGCCATTAAAGCACAATAATTTTGTGAGACTCCAAAAACCAAAAGGACACTCAGAAAGAAGAGAATGCAGACGTAACTTCTTTTTTAATTACAAATAAATTGTTATTAATTATTGTAGAAATTGCCAATAACGAATAATTTGTCTATATCTATATCTAAGTAACTAACTAGTTCTGTACCTTGTAGTGTGTAAATTTTCAGTTTTCATTGACAATTTTAGATGATGTGTTTATCCCGAAGTTACATGCCTATATGCGAGAAAACATGCCTACATGCTCCAAGTCGCTTGGAATCATTAAGTTTGGAATAGTTCGAACCCAAGTCATAGCGACGCCGCGAGTCGATGAACTTATTATTTCATTAAAGGAATGAAATTAAAATGTATTAAAAATTATATTTTGATATTCAAAAGAAATTTAACTGGGTTTTTCAAATCGGAACTGGCGGGAGAGTTCTTATTTTGCAGAAGCTGGACAGATTTGGAAGTGAATTTCTATTTTTGGTTAGCTTGAATTCGGAACCCTCCAGGCACGAGCTTTACTCGTACTTAACCCGCTTTTTTCCGAAACGTGTGTAATTTAAATTCGCCCCAAGGCAGCGGATTGCTATTAAATTGTGCCGCATTATATCGTAAAAAACCTCTGTCTGGACTTCATACTTTTATTATTGGAGGCAATAATTTTTATTGCATGAAAGTAATAAGGGCAATTTCTTGGAGGCACTGTAGTGGGGGTGTCAAGTTCTTTTGTCGTTAAGGATTTATTACGCCCTCGTAAAAAGGGATTAGGGCAATATTTTTATTGAATAAGACCGCCTTCTGGTACCTATTTTAAGTTAGGAGAATATAATGGCACGAAAAAGTGTTAGATTAGGTACCTACGAAATTTGTAAGGTTTGTAGGCAATTAAGTTCGATATACAGATGCAAAAGTGGTCCATTAAAACTACTTATTTTAAGTAATCAAATCAAATTTACTAGAAATATAGATAACACACTAGAGATGTAGGCATCTTCTGTGCTTTATATTGAGTATACAGGTTGTTACATAATATTTATATGAATCTGTGTACTGGATGGAGAGCTAAATGTATTAAAACGATAGGTACAATTATTCCAAGTACGACCGAAATAATTGTACCTATCGTTTTCATACGTTTAGCACTCCATCCAGTTCACGGCTTCATACATATATTATGTAACACCCTGTATATGTAAACTATATTTCAAAGTTACACAAAATGTACACAAACGACTCACCGAATATGTCAAATTATTAAATAATCCCACTTGGTACGTGAACTCTTGCCATGTGAACACGAGCATGTAACAATGACTCTTTTCAGAGTTATGTACATTAGTTGAATACTAGCCGAGGCTCTAACGTAGAGGGAAAACAGATAAAACCTGCAAATTCAGGCGACTGAATGTGAAACCATGATCCAAACTGATCAGGTTCAGAGGTCACTGTAATTACCTGATCAGCCCAATCCTGCATCATGGTCAAAGCGGACACCAGGACCTCGTCGCGAGAGCACAACCGAGGCATTAACGATAAGATTATTATTATTATTACACATATTACAGCACACATGTTAATGCGTGATGATAATCATGCAGATGGTACGAAAGCAATTTCAATATTTATTTATTTAAAACTTCATACACTGTTAACATGGCGAACTTAAAGCTTCATAGCTTTCTCTACCAGTCAACCGGAGAGTTTATAGTATAAAAATTATAGGGCGGTGCAAGATGATTGACACAAATATTGATGAACACATTAACTACTAAGCACTTATGTTTAAGCAAATTTGACATGTATTCATAAACCAAGACTGACAGTAACAGAAAATACTAGAAGAAAATTAAAATTGTATCCGTATGGAAAGGAAGCTATTATATTTTACAAAAAATAGTATATGTTTTGATATAGGTAGTATACGTATGTATAGTATTTACCTTAGGCATATTATTTGTATCGTATTGTATTTATTGTAGGGATATGGTATATAATATTTTATTAATTACCTCATCTTTCTCGTTATTAGTATTTGCTATTTAGTTAAATAAGTATACTTACTCTCTGTACCGCTTTTGACAGTTACTCACTCACTTTACGCATGACCTACTGGTTGACTGGTAGATAAAAACTTGATGGCTTTAAGTCCGCCAATTGTATTATTTTTAGTGCAATAAAGTTTTTAAATTAATAAATATTTTGGCGTAGAAGCCCTTGGGCCGTGGGGACCAGGCGCACATTCCTTATATAAGGTATTATCTAAGCGCCTGGTCTAAATTAAGAATGACCAGAAGGCTGGCCTCTTCTTTGGTCAGCGTATAAGCCTCGCTATCTAGCGGGGCAACGCAGCCAGCCTTCTGAGCACCTTCCCACATTCGGGGGACCTGGATAAAAATTTTCATCTGTAGTTTAGTTAGTTAGATTGAGAGCTTTCTTTTTGTTAGGCCGGATTTCCTATTTTAATTATTGTAACTTTAAGGTAATATTGTAACTGTAACAATGTGAACTTCAAAAATCAGCCAATTGACGATTTTTGAGGTTCACATTGTAATAGAATTGAATTTCCCATATGTATTGCATTTTGGTAGCAATTCGGCTCCTTATCTCAACTACATATTTCACGCCTACACGTTTTTCGTTCACATACTTACAGCTTACAAAATGGTTAGACCTTTTAGCCTTCGACCTCATCGTCGCTAACGAGCGAAGTACTCATTTTTCCCATAAAAATGTTCCTGACGCCGTGTCTAGCAGTGTATGGCTTTGGTATACTTTCAAATTGCCCTCAATTCGCGTTCGAAACCAAGCGAGGTCCATCCGTTCCCTTCTTTCCAAACTAGAGTCCATCGCAAGGTTGTGGTGACCGATTGGCCGACGCGACTCAAGATATAACATTACAGCGATTTATATATCGCATCTAACCTTCACATTTCTATGAATTTCCTTCTCACCATGACTTTGCTTTTAGCTTGGTTGTATTGTCTTATAACATTAATGATCTTTTATTCAATTACAATAACATTTACAGAAGTGAATAAATGGAAGAGAATAATTACAACAGTTAAAAAAACCATTAGCCTAATTAAAAATGAAACTAATAATTAAAATAGAATAAACAAAACAAATAAATTCAAGTCAAACAGCTCGCCCCTGATTGGTCCCGGCACAAAGGTGTCCATTACGCCAGCAGTATTCCCGCGCTGTATGGCAATAGCGATCCTCTAGATCCTCTGCACTAGATCCTCTGATCCAGCCAGCGCGAGGGTCACCGCTGCTGTCCTTAAGGCGGTACAATTTTCATACAAATTTTATGTAACGTTTGGTCGACATTCCTTCAAAGGTTAGATGTTATTAATGTAAGTTTGTGCAATTGGCCGTTAAAAAATGTGTCCAATTGTGCGTCAAATAGATTTCTACATGTTAATAATATAAAACAAGTCAATTAAAAAGAAAAATAATGACATCTCAAAACAACGCTATCTAGCGGCGACTTGTGCTTTTTTCGATTTAACTGCTTTATTATAAATCATTAACCTATAGAAACCCATTTTGCGCACCATTCAATACATTTAGTAAGAGTATAAACCATATTACAATTACTAAACAGTCAAATGAATGAAATAATGTCGAGGGAAATTTAATATGGGTGTCGAACCGCCTTAATACGACGTCCCAAGTCGCCAACCTTTTTGCATCTTCACCCTAACAGCCAAACGTCTCCACGGCGAAGGGATTTTGATTTTATTGTATTATTCAACATCACGTCGTTAAGAATTCTTATAAAAGTCCATTTCTATAATTGAGTCTGCTTTGTGGAGGATATTGTTGTACTTAAAATAAAAGTAACGTTCAACTATATTAAGGGAAGTTTGAAACAAATATATTAAGGGAATCAAGTCATGCGCTCTTGGATGAATTAATCTATCTTATTCCGGGTTCGATTCCCGAAATGATAAATTTTAATTTCTGTTACATGTTTGGGTGTAGGTACGTATAATAGGTAAATATTAAACAAAAAAGCATATGGGTAGTTTATCAGTTATCTAATACCTTACTTCGGTACTAGATGGCGCTGTGTGAATTTGTCCAAGCGTAGGTATATTGATAAACACAACTTTCATCTCCAGTAATTAAATATATATAGTTCCTCTCCTTCTCTAATTGGGTACAAGCTTACCCATTGGTTAATAATTTGAAACAGATAATTTTGGCTTTGCTAGATAAGACGAGCATTCTTCGTCTTCAGCGCTTTGCCGTTGACCACCAGGCGAGATGGTGCTTAAATGCTCGGCTAGTCATAATCATCACAACTTATACCAGTCCACTGCAGGACTTAGGGCCACCCTTACGAAAAGGGAAGGTTATTGCCATAAGCTCCACGCTTGGCAGGCGGGTTGAAGATCACAGTGTTGTAAATAAAACAATGGAAAACGCCGCGGCCCATTTTCCAGCCTACGGAGACTCTAGATATTATGCCTCGAAAACATTAGTCGCCTTGTACGACACCCACGAGTGTAAGGGGTTGATGCTAATCTACTCTGCCGGACACCACACGGCTAGTATTATGTACGTATTTAAATAGTCCTCCTCATCGTGTCCGATGACGGTGACCCTGACCAAAATAGTTAATTTTATTTCTTTGATGAGCACATAAGTGGCTCGCAATCCATACTTAGATGCACATACGTACATACTTAACACGTAAGTTCATCACGGACAGTTACAAATGGTACAATATAATGGTTTCTACATAAAATAGTGTATAATTTGTTAAGGTAATTTATTGCGAAGCCGGGGTTGGTCGCTAGTATAAAACAAAGTCGCTTCCCGCCGTCTGTCTTTATGTATCTATGTACGCTTAGATCTTTTAAACTACGCAACGGATTTCTATGCGGTTTTCAAAAATATATAGAGTGATTAATGAGAAAGGTTTAAAGCAAGAAAGAAAAGGGTAGGTAAGGGTAAAGTAGGTGTACGCGAACGAAGTCGCGCCGGGTCCACTAGTATTATATAAAACGAAGGTCTGTGCCTGAACGTACTCACAAACATCTGACCGCCATCCTACCGTGGCTTTGCTGACCTAGGTAGTGCCCGACGTATTATAGTAGACTTGAATCCAAACCGACTATATCCAAATAATTATGTTAGATTTGTGGATGAGATAAAACGGCGACGCTGGTAAAGTCATGCCACAGACGCGGACATTCTTCTAGTACGAGATATTGGCACAAACAGATTTTAAATTTTATCCTCACATAGCCTAATTTATTAATAGAAACATTTAATTCACTTCTAACAAAGAGGTATCGTTACGCTGAGTGCGAGCCTCATGGGAACGCAGCGCATGCAGCGATTTCAATAAATTTTATGCCAAAGGTCTGTACTTTTAATTGTCTACTTATGTATTGTTATTATTGTTTACTATCCTTCTCATCTAAGGGAGGATTCCTACCTTTCAGCAGAGAAGGCCAAACGGCCGTGGGTCAGGCCGGGAGAGAGATAGAGAAAGATTAATCTGTTTAAGTAAATATATCTAGATATGTAGGTAGATAGATAGATAGATGCATGATCAGTTACAACTTTATTAATGAGTTAAGCTCGCCTTTGTACATCTCTGTTACTGTACTGTATAATTATGTCATGTTTGTGTACAATAAAGAAAAAAGAATAAAGAAACTTTTTTGTAAGCAGTAATTTTCTGTGAGAAAGTCACCTCTCAGAAAATCTGTATTATTTTTACAAGATTTTATTTAACTTGCACTGTTCGTATGTAAGTTGTTCGTCACAAATCATTTCACGACCATTTCCTGGTATCCGATTGGGCTGGAATTTGATATAGATACCTATGTCACTTGGACGACAATGCATTAATATGGTACCATGGAGCTGGTCTTATGATGGAGTCGGAAGGTAGGTTACTATACAGCGCAATAAAAGCTTGTTAAGAAAAAAAATATTATTTCATTTGAGAACTTATTACAATCTGATTCAGAATACCAATCCCAATTGGTTTATTTTTTAAAGTAACTTGCTGAATATTATTTTCTGCCAATGAAAAAGTAATTGTCTTGCGTTTTTGAAAGTGTATAGTTTTTTGAATTGGACCAAACCAAGAGAATACAACTAAATATCCACCTGGGAGTTTCCCACCATTGTGGCATTACGATTCATTGTGCTTTGTGCTCCCACCTTGGCCGAAATCTGTACTGCAGCTCTATGGACAGAGCCCAAAGACCAATATCTTTGTTGATGATTATGTAAACAGTGATCTAAGTGTCCAAATATGAGGCGAAACTTTAAGCTGTGCCTGGAAATCGATTCACAATTTGATGACTTGGAAATGCATCCCTGGTCATATATTTCATACAATCGTGTCCAATGATCTTTATAGAAATTTTAGTAATAGTGAAAAAATTAATGTCATCAATGCCACGATATAGGCTTACCCGAAATACAGAGAGTGACTAAGCAGTAAATATTCGCTACAATATAAAAATTGTAGGTAACTTGGCTCGTCACGTAGGTACGTCCAATATACGTTAATTTAAACATCACACAAACACACACACACACACATGCTCAAACTTACAGTGACAACGCACTTGCGGTTCAGCATTTCTGTTGCTTGCAACTAAATCTATGAAATATAGATATTATGGGCGATAGATCCACTTACGGGTGGGCTGTCCGCTTGTTTGGCACTGAGTAGCATAAAAATTATTTTATATAAATTAACAAAGTCTCTCCGGCTTGGCACGGGCCTAATGGCAGACCTCGGATATTGGCTAGGCACGGGGCCGGTACAAGATTGTTACAAAGACCGTTACATTTAGGTACAGTTTCCAACACATTTGTTGAAAATTGCTTTATTTCATCGTTTTGGACGTATTGTATGTGTATGTTAGCATATGGTCGGCAGTCAACTTTCTCAATTTCCACATGCGGGTCTTCTGCTCCTTGGAGTCAGGTGCGGGCCTATGGGGCTAACCCCGTGCCCGGGCGTCTTCTCAGCCAGGCTATGTCCTGGCTGGTCAAGTAGTGACGCTGTGTTGCGTCATGTAGGTCTCCTCGTGCGTCAGATGGTGATCACGCGCTGAGGTAGCCTTGTTGAGGAGGGCTTGTTTTGAGCATGGTTTTATTGTGTTCATTTTAAGTTCTCAATTTCCAATATCACTTTAAGAGGGTGTACCTACGCCCGCTCCATACAAAGGAAGTTTGATCATAATTTCAATATTAAACCATCAAAGCGCATAATATAGCAACGTTTGTTCCTTTTATACTGATTACGTGTGGGTCGCTAAGCTGTCTTCTGTACCCACCTAAAATAATTTGGCACGTGGCCGGTCAGATAATCTGTAAGAAGAGGTCATAGCACGCTATGGCCAATCCATTTGGCATAAACTATAGATACCTAACGCCGCCATCTTGTAAAGCGTCACATGTGAGTCACAAGTTGTGACAAACAGTTGGAGTTGATGTTTGACACCTACGCCCTCATCGATGATCGGATCTAGTGCGTAAGTAAGCGCTAGGTATACATTATTTCATTATTAATATTCTGTGGCTACTGATAATTTAATACTCTAATAAAATATTGCTTTACTCCCATCTAAGCTTGAAGATAATCCTTGTTTATTGTTTACAGTATACAATTAAACCATAGAACGTGCTCTCGAAGCATTCTCATTCAGCGTTAACCTCGTTATACATTTCAAACCCGCGGTGCAAATAAAGGAAATTCGTCACAAATTAAATTGGCAAAGTGTTAAATGTTTTAATTGCCTTCATTTTACTACTAGGCGCTGAAGACTTTTCTAAAGGAATAACGAGGTGGCTAACCTCACTCACGTAGGTATCTACTTCAATGACAAAATATTTATATTCAACATTTATTCAAAAATAATTCAGTTTCTCACTATTAGTAAGATAAACAAGTTGCCAGGGGGCCGATTCTCACGATGTGACGTCTCAAATTTGACGTTTTCCCTAGCCAAAAAACTGTATTAAACTGCGACTGAAATTGATCTTCGACAATATACGACTATCGAAAACAGTTGAGAAAGTATTTTTGTGCTGCAATCATAGAGACAATTTTTTATCTACAGAAGCAGAGAGAACAGACCGAATTTCAATTCGAGACAAAATGTCACACATCTCTGAAAACACACACTAATGCAAATGCAGGGAAGGAATAAGACAGCCCATCTGCAATGTTATATTTTGCTACGAATTTCCACTTGTAATTAATATAAACAAAAACTTGTCCTTATAATTTTATATTGACATTATAATAAAAGGTAAGGTGTCTAGTGAATCAAACCCACGCCCTGATACCTACCACCGTCTTTTTGATGTCTCGATCCTACATACCGTGAATCGGCAGTGCTTGTTTTTGCATGAAGGAGGTTATGAGGATTTTGACCGGTTTAAATGTTTATTTGTTGTCTTGTAACTTCTAAACTAAGTAGGTACCTAGTTACTTATCGTAAGAAGTATCTTCATTATATCACAGGTTAGCTTATGTGACTTCACAATAAATTGAAAATGATGAGGCCTCTAGAGGACATAGTCATAAAAAAAATGTAATGGATAGGTACATTATACGATTGAAAGAGATATTTAATGTCCTAATCGATCAATAAATTTTGAATTTTGAATTTGAATTTTAAATTTTGAATTTTGAATTTTGAATGTTATTAAACAGGCAACATATTCTTTATTTTCAGTAAAAATTCATATAATAATGATACACCAGGACTAAAGGGACTTGCATCTACTTATTATTTTGTTCTTCAAAATGTTTACAACGCAACACTACCAATTTGCAACCCAGACATAGCCATGTCTGGTTTTTAGGAAACCTAGAAAAACAAATAAATGTAAATAAACGTAAATACGCGATTAATCCGTTAAGATGTTTCATAAAATGTCAGAACATTAAAAATGTCATTTAGGTACATTTTTGGTATGAAGCCCTAATTTATACATATAAAATTGAGGACCGCTATTTACAAGATTTGAGTATTAAAATTTTATACAATTGATACTAAATCCGACCCTGTTAGCATCAAAATATTTTCAATCACCGAAATATTGCTCAATTTTCCAATAATTTTAAATCTATCTTTAATGGCATGTTGTTTTAAGGTAATCCATTTTAATTATTGCAAATTCACACTGTTACGATGCATATTTTTGATACAATTTCTAAAATTGATTCCCGATAGCCACAACCACGATTGTTTACTTACCGTTGAAAGGATAATCCAGGTGTATTTCCATACACCGTACGGAACACCGTCACTTTACACCGTCTTTTAAATGGTTTGATCTAAATTTTATTAAGAGATTTTAAAATTTACACCGATGTTTCAAAAAAAAACGTCAGGACGTTGGTAGCTTGAGCAGCATGTCGAACGTTCAAAACATTGCGCGCGTCATTTTCTTTGAGCTTATATGAACAGACGAAAAAACGGGATGGCAAGATTCATAATTATTGTAGAGTGAGCGAACAGGGAATATTTGTGATTTGTGTTTAGTCTGGTATGTCTGTGGCTGCAATAGACATTTTAATGACATTATTAATGGAGATATATGGCAAAAAAATGTCGAAAGGGAGCGGATGCGGTGCAGGCTTTTGAGGTACCCCCTTTTCAAGAACCCCATGTTAAAGTTAGACGACAGACTTTGGGATGAGTTCATTCCACAACTTGCATGTGCACGGTAAAAGGGCTCGTGATGCTCGTACGTTAGTTGGATGCCAAGCCCCTATCTAGTAGATGGTATGGATGATATCTATCCCATTGTCGGAGGGATTGTCGGAGGGTGGGGTGCCAGAAAAGTGACGGAGGCACCCACTTAAACAGTTCTTCGGTACATTCCCCGTTGTACAGACGATAGAGAACATACAGAGCCAAGTTTCTCCGGAGGCTTAAGGGATTTACGCCATTCATGAGAAGGGGAACATCGACAATACGAATAACCCGGCGTTGGATGGAATCAAGTGCTTCCACTTGCTGATACTGAGCTGGTATTGGGGTGCCCCAGCGCATAGCTAGCAGTACTCCATAGTCAATAGTCAAAAAAATTTATTCAGTTTAGGCTATACATAGCACTTATGTATATAGCACTTATGAATGTCAAACAAAGAAACTAAAATGTACATTACAATAATAGTAAAACTTATTTTAGGTGTGTTCTAACTATTATTATAAATTATATAGCACTTATGAATGTCAAACAAAGAAACTAAAATGTACATTACAATAATAGTAAAACTTATTTTAGGTGTGTTCTAACTATTATCATTAATTATGTAGCACTTATGTATATAGCACTTATGAATGCCAAACAAAGAAACTAAAATGTACATTACAATCATAGTAAAACTTATTGTAGGTATGTTCTAATTATGATTATTAATTATGTAGCACTTATGAATATAGTACTTATGAATGTCAAACAAAGAAACTAAAATGTACATTACAATAATAGTAAAACTTGTTTTAGGTATGTTCTAACTATTATTATTAATTATCAAGTAAAGGTCTTGGCAAAAAAAACCCAGAGTCACAAGTAATTTTATATATGCCGTTATTATATTCATAATATGTACATCAAACATGTATAATAATTTACTACAAAATCGAGGTGGTTTACTTGATATTTTGTTTATAAATGATACAATCTTCGTACAAAAAATCAATTGCACTTCGTTAATCTCGTTTTGTTGGTTATAATACAGGAGGGGTTTGTACGAAAGAAAACAAAAGGGTAGATAGGGGTAAAGTAGCCTACTACTTTGCCCTTAAATACCCTTTTTTCTTTGGAGTTTTGAGAGAGTTTAAACGATCTCAATATTATAGCGAACAAAACAAAAAATAATTATTCAAATCGGTCTAGCCGTTTTCGAATTTTAGCAAGACTAATACACTGCAATTGATTGTCATATATAAATATACTCGTATGTATTAGTATGAATATATTATAACGAAGTATTAAAATATGTATTAAAGGGTAGGTGTATTTTTTTACATTTTTTAATTTAAGTTTTATCATTTAATAAAGTGATAATGATAAAATAAAAGTCAAGAAAAATCAATGTAGGTACGATTCTCATACAGTATAATAATTACTGTATTACATGGTTTAAGATGCTGATTTTCTAAAAACATAATGAGTTTACATTTCGTTGCTGGCGATTCTGCGTTTTTTTGTCTATGAGTTTTTAGCCATGCCCTATTATGTTGGAAAATGGAAAAAATCATCAAGGCATCAAATATGGATAAATGTCAAATATAAATAAAATATGATTAATTAAAAAAAAATGTCACCTAGTTAATTATTCTGAATAAATTAAATATTGTTTAAAATGACAATTCACCTAAACAACATCGATTAAGGTTTATTACGACAGAGGGGTTATTACGACTTTCTGCTATAATTCCCGTTCTACAAGTTTTTATAAATAACTAGTGGACCCGGCGCGACTTCGTTCGCGTAGCGTTCTAACCCTACACCTACCCTACACCTACCCTACACCTACCCTACACCTACCCTACACCTACCCTACACCTACCCTACACCTACCCTACACCTACCCTACACCTACCCTACACCTACCCTACACCTACCCTACACCTACCCTACACCTACCCTACACCTACCCTACACCTACCCTACACCTACCCTACACCTACCCTACACATACACCTACCCTACACCATTTTTCCAGAATTTTCTTTGCTATAAACCTCACGGAGCCCGAGACCTTTCCAATGCAAAACCGTGGAAATCGGTTCGTGCGTTCTGGAGTTATAGCGTCAGGAAGGAAAACCCGACTTATTTTTATATAGTAGATGACATATATGAACAGGTAGGGAATTTACTCATTCTTACATTAAAATATAGAAGGCGTTGCTAGCGCTCAAGCTATTTCATTGACAGAAAGGTAATGACAGTCGCCATTTTTTCTGCAACCGTCGGCGATATCACTTGTGTTTGTGAATTAATCTATTTTTAGTGCAGTTTGAAGTTGATGATTTTGAAAATTAGTTATTCTTTTGGTTTATTTGCTTCTATCCTATCTATATTTAACGGAGATATTGAACTCGACATAATAACCCCACAAAATTCCAGAGAGCGGTTATTACCAGACGCTCCGTCGTAATAGCCCCACAGAATTAGTATGAAGTTGCAAAAAGTTTGTGATGTTCGCGATATAGAATTTCGCTTAAATGAATAATACTTGCGTGATTTTCAAATTAAATTAAATTATTTACTTTCACATTACTTGACATCTTCTTGTATAAATAAAAATCAATTTGTTGAATGTATATTTGCGCATAGCTTCAGGACGGCTGACGTAACTAGGTACATATTTCTCATTCTTGTTTTGTTGACAACACTATTCAACGACGATGTGATTTTAATGTGTTATCGAAGAGGTAATACAAAATCTTGCTATTTAAAGAAAGGTTTATTATCTTATTATAGGTACCAAAATTGTTATAAAGACTGATAATTGTGCCATAACACTTTAATAATCAAAATAACTTATAACTTATAAATATTCTGTATTCATTTTATACCAAAGCATCGTTTGTGCCGTTTCGTCCTGGGAATCTTATTTGACGTAAGGGTCGTTTCATTAAAAAAGGTTCAAGTGTAGGTCCAACTTATTGACTAAAACGCGACCATCACTAGCATGTATGGAAATAAGTCGAAATAGCCCTACCATTTTTTAAAACTGTTTTTATTCAATATTGGACCCTACTAGTGTATTATAAAACTGAGGATTGCATGCATACCGTTGTCAATTTTATCTAGTTGTGAGTTTTGTCGCAATTGATTTATAGATGGCATCGTAAAATGTTGTAATTGCCCCTCAGGGGGGGAAATTACGACGTTTTACAGTTTGTTTTTGTACAGTTTTACTTTTTGACAATCTAGTTATTTGTTTTCTGCAACAAATATACGATGAAATGAATACTATTTAAACACTTCATATAACATATTTACCAAATTTGCTATCGAGCGACACTCTAAAAGTTTAAATTTCAGTCTTACATTTTTCTCGTCGGAATAGCCCCGCCCTACCTTATCAATTACACAAATTAAACATGTCACAAAATTATTCAATTAATCACTAAGCTTTAGAAAAAGTTATATCCAGGGTTTTTTTTCTCTATGTAGTTCTTGACTTTATAGTATGCTCTATTTATTAATGTTGTTTTAACAGTTTTTTTTAATCTTGGATGGAATTTTATTAAAAAAAGATACACCATGAGCCACAAAAGAGGATTTCACCTTTGTCAATCTAAAGCATTCAGTCACAAACCTGTCATTATTCCGAGTATTGTAGCTGTGATTATCAGAAAGTTTTTGATAAGATGTTCTGTGCTTACAATATGACGACGACAAATTATTATTAATTTTTTTTTATAAAACAAGCGGCAAGAAAAATCGAATCTAAAAGTAAGCATGTGCATAAATAATAATAAGAAATCCAATGATGTGCTGGCCCCTGGACGTAATGACTCGCGCGATGTGATTGAAATTTACTAGCAACTATTGAAAAGATATTTCGGCTACGTACTTCTTTGCTGGTCACTGCATCTCGTCAATCCTTAATGGGTGAAGTTCCTTAAGAGACTGATAAGTTGCCCATTTCATCTGTGATCGAGGTTACATCTTCAGCTTCTACTTTTGAAATGGACAAATCCATGTCGAATTCTATTTGAAGAGGATAGTGGTCTGACCCATGGACATCATATAGTACGTTTACTTTTGTTTCCCGCATTAAATTTACCATTTCATGCGTAGCTAGACAGTGATCTAACCAACTTTTGGTGTTTTTAGCACTAAGATATGTGTATGTGCCTGATGAAAGACCCAGTACCATAGTATCTAAACATATGTAATTCTTTTCAGTACAAAATTGTTTCAATCTCTCATAAAAATATTTTCCGGGATGAGCATTAAAGTCTCCTAAAATAAAAGCGTACTCAGTACCAATCTTTTCATGGACTTTAATGATATCTCCCAACAAATCCTCAAAAATCTGAACGTCAGATTTTGTAGTCTCAGTTATCATATAAATATTTATTATTGCTATTTCTTTGGGGTTGTCTCTCACTCTCGCTTTAACAGCTGCAATGCGGTCGTCATTGTAATCCAATATTTCATTATGGAACTCTATGACATTATCAAATTTAGATTTACGCCACCATATTGCCAATCCGCCGTACATTCTACCTCTACTACCTTGTTTAGCTGGTACGGTAAAACATCCAAAGTCATCACTGATCAGGTACAAGGGTAATGGACCCATTAAATAAGTCTCTTGTAAGGCCAATATATCCACATCCTTTAACAATTCTTTTAACGCATCTATTGAAGTGTTCAAGTTTTTGCAATTATAAGTTACTATTTTAATATTCAATTTACTTTCATCATTTTCTATACAACTGGAGCAATTATATGTAAATCGGTGATTTAAATTTCTAATCTGCGTTTTTGAGCACTTACGGCACCTAAGATGAGGTGCAAAAGTAATTGGATCCGGAGGTTTATCCTCAGGTAATTCGACAATATTAAAACTATCTTGTACAAAAGGGTGGCTTTGTACATGAATATGTAACTCCGTTTTTGATGTAAAAGACATTCCACACTGGCATATCACCAAATTCTCGTATGGTCTGCATTCTAAATTGCTTGTTATTTGATAGTAATCGTTTAGTTTGGTTTTGATGCGATGGTTATTATATGCATATAGGGTATTGAAACTAGATTTACATATTTTGCAAAAATACACCTTCGGTTTTTTTCGCTTGACCCGTCATTGATATTTGATTCCGCAGTGAACGTAATCTCAGAGCTCGTGCTAGCAACGACTTCGTCGATATTGGACCGCGATGGGCTCGATTCACTTTGATTGGAATCATCCATATTGCTTTTTACACTTCACTTGACATGAGATCTGAAAAAAAAATTCGTAAATTAAGTTCCTTCTAATTACATTTGTCATGAATTCATGATCCATTCGTAATGAATAAGGCGTTACAAAAAGTAGCCCAATTCCTTGTCACAACGTGTAAAAACGTTTATGGGTATTTTTATGCGTAAGGTTTCTTGTGACCTGTTTAGTTAAATTCAATGAGTAACTGTAGGTCAAGTGAACCTATCAGAGACGAACTCTTGTGAGTTCCCCTTGACAGGTATCGTGAGACTGAAATGCACTAGAGGCTACAGTGAATAGGCTATTTATTATGTCTTTTTTTTATGTCATACGGTAGGCAAACAGGCAAGCGGGCCACCTGATGGAAAGTGGTCACCACTGCCTATAGACATTAGCAACACCAAGAGTATCGCTAATGCGTTGCCCACCTCTATAACACGTTGCTCTGGCAGCAAAAAGCAAATGCCACTCCACTGCCAAAGCCACGGTTCCCCAAATCCCCACCCCATGGAGCACTGGAAACCTTACTCACCGGCAGAAACACAATACTATTTAAAAGAGTATTATTTAGCTGCGATATTGACAGGCATTCTCCATCTTCGGCTTTAAAGTAAACTAACGTTTGCACTTTGTACATCTATTTACATACACTATTCGGCTTGTTTCTAACTTTTCAGTTTTTAATAGCAGTCGGGGTTTTTAGTTTTTGTACAACTTTTTTTATATTCCGCTTTTTATATTATTGGTACCATGAAAGTGTAAGTTAAGTGAAATAAGTGAGAATGGTTGCTAACTAAGTCTAAATCATTATAGATACTCAACGGTCATTCTAAATAAAAAATGGTAAGAAAAACCCATGATTTTACAATACCTGTTCAACGTTACACCACATGATATGGTTTGTCAAATTTTTTTAATTTTTTTCACAAAATGGCTACTGGTACTCGCCATATTACATTTTGATCAATATTATGTCCCCAGTGACACTGGCAAGATTAAGACAAATCGAAAGACAAAAGAACCATCAAAATCGGCCTAAGCGTTTGGTCTCCAGAGTGCCACAAATGAACAAATAAACATTAATACTTAGGCTGATAAACACATTACCCTCCTTTGCGTCGCGCAGTCCGATAATAAGACACTCCACGGCGATAAGGTTGTTAATGAATAAGATGTACTTAAGCTTGCGATGACCAGTTTGTTCTCTTGGAAGTGTTGCGAAACCGCTTCTTCAACGCAGCAAAGTTAAATTAGGAGGAGACTATCACTGTCAGTGAAATACAGCTTCTCAACACTTTCAAGACCACAAACCTTATTCCTTTCCCTAACTGTTTCATACCATTTCAGTCTACTATCATGATTTCTTATAAGTGCTAGTCTCAGGATGGAGTAGGTACGGTGAATTAAGAATTTCAGACACTCACTCTGAGTTGTTCCTTACCGGTCTCTGAGCAACTTGTGTAGCAGTTAGTGAGTTCTTCTACTATATTCTGGAATCGGAATAGGAAAAAGCATAAACAATATAATACAGACCCCTATACTTAAAAATAGTTTTAACTTTTCTCTTGGATTACCTAACAGTTCTGGCACATTGTTAGAGTCGTAAGTTGCCAAAAATAAACAAAGTCCCTCGAAAGTAATCAGCATCAAAACATCGATATTGCGATAAGTACTTGGACCAATATTTTCGCCGCTGAGTGTACGACATTTAGTAAAAAATATTGAAAAAAAAATTAAGTATCACAGAGAAACATTAATCAAACCTAAAACTAAATAAAACTGAAACTTTATTCAACAACCTAAATCTACATTCCTATTCATATATCCCCAATGCCACCTCCACTGGGCAATTCAATTCTAAGTAAAAAAGTTGTTTTGCTAAAATCATGTAAAACTCACCATGTAGAAATCAACGGTATTATTATAATACTTATTCGTGCGAATCACTCCAACCTTGTACGAGGACTGATTGCGGTCAGGACAATGATAATGTATCTACGGATGCTATAAATAACTCTGCCACTACCACCAGTTTTCCCGATCGTTGATCGAATGTCGACTCTATTAAATAATGTTCCATAAAAACTCTGTCAACGGCTGTAGTCCGGCAGATTCGTCAAATTATTGTAAAGAATTGTGCATTTAATGATAGAAGCATACAACTTGGTACACGTACACTACTTAAGCGCGCTCCACATGTGGACAGTTTCGCGGGAACACGAGAATGTAGAGGGAGTATTCGTGTAGTCCCGTGCATGTTTGGCATGTCCCGCCTATTTCATAGACTAAGTAGAGATAGTTTGTTGTCGTCTCAATTCGATCGATTTTATATTTATATTTCTAGCGCTTTTTCCCGTAACAGGTTCGGGGTACACTTGACCATGATCCAGGATATTAGTAGATCAAGTAAATACAGTAGAGAAGCTGCCATCACCTCTGTGACCCTGTTTACAGTAGATTACCGATATTACACCGATGAATCGATAAAATGTCGCGCGTTTTGACACCACCACATCCCTAATAGGCGAGAATGTAGAGGGTCGACCAAAGTCCCAGCAAAAGTTTCGCCGGAAGTTTCGGCGAACATGTGGAGCGCGCTTTATGTAGAGGGTTGATTTTGGATATGAGGCCATCTTTGACTTCCCCTATAACAGTAATGGCGGATATTCAAAATGGCGGCCTCTGAATATTGTTATACACCAATTATACTACGACGTTGCATCCTCGAGATTTATTCTTTACTTCACTTGGTAGTCCACTTCTCAATGTACTAGGCATCGCACAATATTCAGAGAACTAGAAAAAAAAGGTTTAGTTCCTTCCGCCTCCGCACTGGCCGGTGGCGGCGCCCCTATCTTGCGTCATTCGTTTTTCTTGTGCGGGCATCGCAACACCTAATAAAATAAATAAATTGTTTTTCAGTGAATTCTCAAACAGTTAAACTTTTTTTTTTTTAGTGTTATACAAAGTGAACATGGGAAAACGTAAACATCGTAAAAGTAAACATATTCGTAAGAAAATTAGGCGATTAGAAGATCAATTACGAAATTATTCTTCGGATACTACCTCGGATGAGGGTAAGTCGTGAATTTGTATGCAACGCTTGTTCTAGATGATACACTCCGGTTACTCACACAACATAATAGAATTATGTTGTATAAACTAACAAGGTCGATAATACTTTTACAAGCTACCTTCAGTAGCGTATAACAATGGGGGCGAAACTTAACTAGTTGTATACCTACTTATTCGTCAAAATCGTGAATAATAGGTAGTTTGATGTACATAATTGGGCAAAAATACTATTCCCTGTGACGTGATCACAGCGGATGGTTACAAATACCTACCCTTTACGGGTATTTATGTTGGTTATACTCCGTGATGCGATCACGGCTGATAACCTGTCTAGTTATTCCGCTAAGCGGTACACTACGCGCTATTAACCGTGACGTGATCACGGCTGATAGTGTTCATTAGTCTCGTGTCGTAACGTGATTACGCCCAATGACTTAAAAATGCTAAAATGACGTAGACGTCATTGAAAATTTACTGCTACGAAAGTAGTACGGAAGATAATGTAGTGTTTCCTATTTTGTCCTAACAGACTTCCGTAACGTGGATCGCAGCCACGCGACGAGGCGGTTGAGTTGCAACTCACCCGCAACTATTCAAACCTGGGAACTTCACTCCGATTCTGACGGCACCACCTCCGAGTGTCAGATCCCTAGTGCTTCCTGCTCCTACACAAAATACCAATAAAGACAATTCAGTGTCTTTGCCCGAGCCAACCAACGTTGAAATGGACATCGAAACGGTGGTCCCTAAAATATCTTCCGATCCAATTGCTACGGAGCCAACAGTAACAGGGTATATCCCAATAGAAACAGTCCCGAGCACCAGCTCTGACTTAGCTAATGCGACAGTACCTCTGACCAGTGATATCTTAGAGGCACTCGGGGATCCAAAAGGAAAAGATGAAGTCTTTGGTCCTGCTATTCCCGATGAAATCGCTAAACGTTGGGGGCGTATCTTAACGGATGGCCTTACCAAAGAACAAAAACAGGATATAGCTGACAAGACTCTCATCCCAGACAACTTTCGGCTAGCTAAAGCCCCTTTATTAAATCCCGAAATCACACCTGATCACACCAGTATTGGGTGATCCAGTTAAAAATAGAGATAAACTTTTACAAAAAGCCCAAGACTATCTCGGATTAGGAATCGCAGGACTGACACACCTAACCTCAGACATTATAAAAGGGGAGACCGATAAACTGGTACTCCTGAAGAGAGTCTCTGAGATTAGTCAAATTTTCTTAGACTTACATCACGAAAATACAAAGACCAGGAGGAAGCTAGTTATATCTTCCTTAGATAAAAAATTTACCGGAATGATCACGGACGTTAAAAAAGATACATTTCTCTTCGGCGAACATCTAAATGAGAAGATAAAAGCATCAAAAACAGCCGAAAAATCGGGGCTTCAAATAAAGCGTACCGACGGTACCACATCAACCCGCAAGTATCCACAGGGAAACTGGAGGGGCCCACCCAGGGGTCGCGGACAGCTAGCGTACAGACAGGGTGGGCCGAGGAACCGTTACACCGGCCCAGGGACCAGACGTGTCGCCCCCCCAGCGGACCGCCCGGCAACCTCAGCGAAGACCGGCGGACCAGCCATCAAGATGCGCAAGTCGTAGATCAGGTAATACCCCACTCAGGTCGCCTTCGCCACTTCTTACAGGAGTGGTACAAACTGACCGATGATCCTATCGTACTGCAATACATTGAAGGTATTCGAATTCCGTTCGAAAATACCGTGGTACAACATTATGTACCCGAGAATAATAGCTTTAGCTTTGCTGAAATTAAACAAATATTACACGAAATGTCAAAATTACAGGTTCTTGGTGCAATTACAAAGTGTAGTTATAAACCTGGACAATTTTTATCAAAAATTTTCCTAACTGCTAAAAGTGACGGTACATTTAGATTTATTCTTAATTTGAAAAACCTTAATAAATTTATATTCGCACCGCATTTTAAAATGGAGGATATACGTACCGTCACCAAATTAATGAGCAAAGACTGTTTCATGTCGACTATTGACTTAAAGGACGCTTATTTTTTGGTACCGATAGAAGCAAACAGCAGAAAGTTCCTAAGATTTGAATTTCTAGGCGAAATTTATGAATTTCAATGTTTACCTTTTGGGCTATCTTTAGCACCCTTGATTTTCACGAAAATTATGAAGCCTGTAGTAGCCTATTTGAGAAATAAAGGTTTCATTTTGGCAATCTATTTAGACGATATTATCTGCTTAGGAGCTACATTTTTGGATTGTCAAAAATGTGTCAAAAATACTCGAAATCTACTTTTAAAGCTGGGTTTCGTCATTAATAATACTAAGAGTAACTTAGTTCCAAAATAGGAACAGACATTCTTAGGATTTGAGTTAGACTCGCTTAATATGTGTTTAAAATTACCAAATCAAAAACGATTAAAATTAGCAGATTACATTGAAAAGATTTCTAAACAACACGTATTACCTATAAGGGACTTTGCTAAATTTTTAGGACTCTTATGCTCTGCCTGTCCTGCAGTGTCGTATGGATGGCTATATACGAAACGATTCGAACGTGAGAAGTTCTTAGCATTAAAAGAGTGTAATGAGGACTATGACCTCAATATGACAATACCACCTCATCTTAAAGAGGATTTTTTGTGGTAGATAAATAATATACCACATTCTATAAATCCCATCCGTCATGGGCGATACGCTTTAGAAATCTTTTCGGATGCTCCGCTGACAGGATGGGGGGTATATTGTAATGGGGAAAGGACAGGCGGTTTTTGGAATGAAATGGAAATTAAGTATCACATTAACTGGTTAGAGTTAAAAGCGGCTTTAAATGGCTTGAAGTGCTTCGCGGTCGACATGAAGGATCGGGAGCTACTTCTTCGTATCGATAACACTACGGCAATCGCCTACATAAATCGTTACGGAGGGGTTCAGTTTCCTCATCTCAGTGAGATATCTCGAGCCATATGGCAATGGTGCGAAAGTAGGCAGCTTTATATATTCGCTTCGTACATTAAGTCCAAGGACAACCGCGAAGCCGATGAGGAGTCAAGGCGCAGTAACATAGACACAGAATGGAGTCTAGATATGCTATCATTTCAAAAAATAGTTGACATTTATGGCTGTCCCGAAATAGACCTCTTTGCGTCTAAAAATAACGCCAAATGTTTAAAATACATCTCATGGAAACGAGATCCCGAGGCCTATAATGTAAATGCGTTTACTATAGACTGGAGAGAACATTTCTTCTATGCCTTCCCTCCTTTTTCTCTGATTTTGAAATGCTTACGGAAAATTGTCAATGATAATGCCACAGGCATAATCGTAGTTCCATACTGGCCTAGTCAGCCTTGGTATCCTCTTTTTCTTAAATTGTCAAAATTAGAGCCTATATACTTTAAACCTAAGCCAGGTTTGCTATTGTCTCCTTCCAGAACCCGCCACCCGCTTTGGAGACGACTTACCCTGGTGTCATCTCTATTATCAGGGGAGCATATGCAAGACAATCTTTGAGTGCCGATACAATTGATATTATGATTGCATCGTTGTCTATAAATTCGATTAAACAATATGATACTGCTATTAAAAAATGGTGGCAATTTTGCACCGATAGAAATCTTAACTATTATGTTATAGATATCCCCATAATATTAGACTTTTTAACATCACAATTTGCAGCCGGTGCCAGTTATTCTTCTTTAAATACTCTCCGATCGGCGTTGACCCTGATCTTAGGCAAACAAGTAGGTAATAACGATGAAATATGTAGGTTTTTCAAAGGTGTATTTAAGATTAGACCTAATTTTCCGAAATACAAATCAACCTGGGACCCGAATTTAGTGTTGGACCTACTGTCAACATGGTACCCAAACGAAACCTTGAGTACAGACAAACTGTCTAAAAAACTGACGGCTCTTCTCGCATTGTCGACAGCACAACGTGTGCAGACGCTGTCTTTGATTCGCTTGGCTAATATCAGAGTCAGTACCGATAGGATCGAGATAATTATTAACGACATAATTAAAACATCAGTGCCAGGGCGCGCAATGCCGACATTAATTATACCGTTTTTTCCTGATAAGCAACAAATATGTCCTGCGAGGACATTACTGTCCTACATTGAGGCCACCAAAGGTTTCCGGGACCTTCCACAAGCCGACAGGTTAGTACTTACCGGTAAAAGACCCATCCATAACGCGAGCGCTTCAACTATCAGCCGTTGGATTAAAAATGTAATGACGGAAAGCGGAGTCGATACCACTGTTTTCTCCGCGCATAGCACGCGCCATGCTTCTACCTCAGCAGCTAGTCGGAGGGGTATATCAGTTGATATTATAAAGAAAGCTGCGGGGTGGACCGGAAACTCCCTCGTGTTTGCAAAGTTTTATAATAGACCTTTGGCCATGGAGGATAGTAATACCTTCGCAACAATTGTATGCGATTCTGATTAAATAGTTGATACTTTCCTGTATAATATAATATATATAATATAATTGTTACAGAATATAAGTTTATATCCATTTATTTGCACAAATTTTCTTTCGTTTTCCTCTCCTACCTATTTCACGTCGGCGCTAAACATCTACCAAGTGAAGTAAAGAATAAATCTCGAGGATGCAACGTCGTAGTATAATTGGTGGTTAAACAAACTTACCTGTAAGTGACGTTTGACCATAATTATACGAGACGTTGCATCCGAAGAGATTTATTACCCGCCAAATCCCAGCATGCTCATAACAAAAAGCAAGCTACCCGATTGTAACATGAAATAGGTAGCATCTCTAAAAAGAATGACGCAAGATAGGGGCGCCGCCACCGGCCAGTGCGGAGGCGGAAGGAACTAAACCTTTTTTTTCTAGTTCTCTGAATATTGTGCGATGCCTAGTACATTGAGAAGTGGACTACCAAGTGAAGTAATGAATAAATCTCTTCGGATGCAACGTCTCGTATAATTATGGTCAAACGTCACTTACAGGTAAGTTTGTTTAACCACCAATTATTTGACCATTTAAGATGTGATTATTATTTGTTTTAACTATTTATGCATGATAGAATTATACATTTATTCAATGACAGGTAGTACGCACTGGTTTCTGCCCGACTTCGCGACGCAAAGGAGAGTATTGTGTTTATCAGCCTATGTATGTATGTATTTGTTCCTTTGTGGCACTCTAGAGACTAAACGCGTTGATGGATTTGATGGTTCTTAAGTCTATCGATTTGTCTTAATCTTGCGAGTGTCGCTGAAGACTTGGAATTGATCAAAATTCAATATGGCGACTATCAACCGCTATTTCGTTAAAAATAAAAAAATGAAAGTAGACAAACCATATCATGAGGTGTATCGTTGAATAGGTATTGGAAAAACATTTAGGTGTTATGTAGAATGACCGTTGAGTATCTAAAACGATTTTAACTTAGTGAGCAACCATTCTCACTTACACTTTCATGGTACCGGCCAAGCCAAGCGGAAAATAAAAAAGATGTACAAAAACTAAAACTGCCGACTACTATTAAAAAACATAAAAAGTTTGAAACAAGCCGAATAGTGTAAGGAAATTTAGTTAGTTTTATGTCGTATGCAGTAATTTTTCCGTTACACATTTAAGCAAATTATGTTATAATTTAAGTATATTTATCGATATATTAGGTATATAGTATAAATCTAAGTGTCTTCGCACCGTCTGTATCTATGTAGGTTTTCAACAATAGATAGAATGATTTATGAGGAAGGTTTATAGGCAAGTAAAAAAGGTAGGTAGGGGTAAAGTCGCGACGGGTCCACTAGTTATTGTTGAATGTCCGGCATTACTGTAAAAGGCAAAATCAAAGATGGCCTCATCTCCAAATTTGAACCTTTATATATGTAGTCCAAATTGTATGCTTCTATCATGAAATGCGCAACTCTTTTACCTATCTCCCGTACCACTGCCAATCTGCTCTCGAAATTGATTTAACCAGTCTCAGGGTCCCCACCGGAAAGCCTTCGTCAACCCTGCTTCGCCAACGGAAGACCTTTGTCAACCCTGCTTCGCCAACGGAAGACCTTAGTCAACCTCGCTTCGCCAACGGTATTAGGAGCCACATAAGCGAGCGGCCACACAGAGAAGACGCAGACACGTCGCGGACAGGGCATAGACGGGACGAGGACGCGACTTAAATCATACAGAAAAGACAGGGCACGGACGCGGCGCCGTCGCAGAAAAGTCAAGACCGTAAGCAAGACAAGGACAGCAAGCGCTACGGGCAAGGCTAAGGAGCCCTAAGGAGCAGCCAGCGGGGATGAAGTTCGACTAGTCTTAAAGTACGAAACGGTCATCCATCCAGTTCAAGTGGTTATTGGTCTCGCAACCACACTACCGCTAGACCATAGCTGTTATAATGTCCTTCCGGTCTTTATGTATGTACCTCATAGGCGTAGCGAGAGGGGGGGTTTAGGGGGTTCAAACCCCCTCCCCCCCCCCCCCCCGTAATCATTTTACACCGCCTGCGCCGCGTACTTAATTCGGATTTAAAGAGCCAATATGTAGGTATACCAAAAGGTCCGAGTCATTGGTTTTTGTTTTATTTATGTATGCTGTTCTAACCAAGTCAGTTGCGACAAAATTGGAAAAATTTCGTGCTCACTACCCCCGATTACCCCATATTTTAAGGGGGGGTGGGGGTACGGATCGATATTTATATGTTTTGATCTTGAACCCCTTCAAAACCAAAACCTGGCTACGCCCGTGATGTACCTGTGAACGCTTAGTACTTTTAAACTCCGCAACAGATTTTAATACGGTTCTCAGCAATAGGTAGAGTGACTCAAGAGGAAGGTTTATAAGCAAGAAAAAAAGAATAGGTAGGGGTATAGTAGTTGTATGCGAACGAAGTCGCACCGTGTCCACTAGTTAAGTAATTCACAACGCGTGTGGTGTTGATTTCTATGGTTGGGGTATTGATAAGAATAACAAAGTGTTTGTGTTAGTGTGTAAGTGTGCTTGAATACCAATTATATAGTATAATTAATATATTATATGTGGGAGTAAGTGTATAGAAATTAAAGAAATATGGAGAATAAATCCATGTATATTATTGCAAATAACATACTAAACAGACAGCAACAGATCGAGAGGACATATTTTATTAAATTAAGCAATTTACTTAGAATTAGCAAAATACAGACAAATTCACAATCATTAAAACTGTTATATCTAATGAAAGCAAATAGAACATAGAAATAATACGAAATATACGTTTAATCAAGATTACCTGAGGAAGACAGCTCAGAGCACTGGTGGTGCCGTGTCCGCAGTCGGACGTCTGACCTGTCGAGAGCGATGGCCGCTTTCTTATATACTGCGGTGTATCCGCATGTGTGGTTTTTAATTTAAGAACACTACCGACATTTTATAAAAATGAAGATAAATAAAATAATAATCTTATTTCCCACATATAATTAGTCGTCCTTCGACGCGTCATTGCACGCAATCACAAAACTTTATGTAGAATAATGTAAATCCCGACGAGGACTATGATAAACTATACTATAACAATAAATAAATCAATTATTCGTGAAACTTAAATCTAAAGTTACATCGTACTTTAGGTAAATTTCAAAGTACCTACCCACGGTAAGATCTTATGAATAGAATAATTTCCAAACCAAAGTTATTCAAGGTAAGTAAATTAAGTAAATACATGATATATTTATGATTAACTATATCCACGAATAGCTATGATGAGGTCTATCAAAAGTGTCAATACAATACAATAACACTTTATTGCACATCAAACAACATGTACTTAAGGAAAATACAACACACAGTACAATGGGCGGCCTTGAATTTAAATAATATGTTGCAGATTATATGTAATAAATTTAAAAATAGTTCATTCTTAGGCCCGAGCTCCACTCATGCAGTGCAGTGCACTGCGCGGCGCACCGCGCAGTGCCACGTCACGGTGACAACAAAGAAAACGGTGGTGTTATTCTGGTTTTTCAAGTTAGGCAACGTTCGCACGAGAGATTTACGAAAGATTGTGAGTTGGGCAACGCTTGCATGTGAGCTTTTTCGACGCTTTTACGCGCGTTATTTTAAACGACTCGCATGATTATTGACCTTATGTCGACCTTATGTATGGAGGTCAGTTGGCAGTCGTTCCACTGTAATTGCCTGATCTGCTAAATCTTGGATCATAGTCAAAGCGGACCCCGGGTCCTCGCGTGCGAGAGCACAAACAGGATTTGACGCCAAGATCATCATTATCATCGCCTTGGTGTTATTTTTCGGTTGCCAGGAGTCCGCCTTCCTACTCCTCTTGGTCCACTTCGCTCGGTCTTCGGTATCCTTGGTGGTGAGTTTGTTGGCACGCATGTCGTTCTTATCGACGTCTAGCCATCGCTTCGTGGGTTGAACTCTCCTTCCCGTGCCTAGCGGGCTGGCATGGTCAGACATTTTTGTCTCCACGTAATTTGCCGTTTAATTCCCTTACTATCATTATCCGCATCTTGTCTCTCACGTTCCGTTTCAAGTAATCTGATCGATTATAATCGTATGGTGCAGGTTGTTTTTCAACAAACTCATAAAACATTATATTGAAGTCAACATCATCATAATGACGCCACGATGATTATTTAATTTATATTATTGTCAATGCTACATTGACATTACAATTTGTGTGCCGTTTTTGTAACCTTGATCTGGCTCGGGTTAATATTTGATTATAACATAATGGTGACATGCTGAAAACCTGCTGAAAACGGTCCGGATACATTTCCAGGTGTACCATCAACTGGTAAGTCTATTTTTTTCACCGGTATTCCATATAGGGTGCACCCAATATTTACGTCGGGGTCGTCTACATTTTTGCATCTGCAGTACGGCCAACATGTCTTCATCCTCGGAAGAAGACATAATTTTACTTTAAAATCTTTGAAAACGGATTCTTTCTTTGGATGTTTACTTCAGACAGGTGTCCATAGATTCACCATCTGTAGACCGTGGTAAGTCATTCCATATTTTAACTAAAAAGTATAACATCAGTAATATCTAAAGAAATTGAATCATGCAACTTCCGCGAATACTATACTATAACTGATACTTTTTACCCGACTACGATGGAGCTAAGGGAGGGTAATGAAGTTAACAATCTATGTATGTAAAGTTGATAAACGTGGAAGAATCGACAGAGATTTGTCAGAACCATAGCAAGTGGAACAATGTCGTCTCTACCTACTCTTGCGGGAGAAAGGGGTTTGTGTGTATGTATGTGGATATGAATGTTTGTATGGATGTTAATTCTAGCTCAAAAACTACTTTGCCGATTTTCGTTAAAAGCGTATTGATTGTCCGATGGTTACAGGCTCTATGATAATACATTCAATTAAATTATCTTGAGGATATAAGAACATGAAAACTTGATTCGGTCATGTTAGGAATTTTTATTCACATTGATTGATTCTGTTTTAGAATAAACCGCACTGCTTAAATTGGTCCTCAACTGGTTGAAGACATGATTTTGGAACAATATTACGACAAAATGTTTTAAAACGTACGTACGTTACAACGTAACGTGTTGTAAAACGTTCTGTCCTTTACGAATGTTTACTTAAACTGAGTGTATACCATGGTGGCTCATTCAAAATTATAACTACAAAATATAACATCAGTAGTAAGTATAGAGAGAGAGTATAAAACTTAAATTACTCGGAAACCATTGCTCTTTGAAAACTAGATCCTAAAAAGAAATGATAGTGCCCGTCGATATCTATAAGTATTTGCTGTTCTGGGACAAGCGTTTTAAGGCAAATAGTTTCAGAATTATTACAGTTTTAAGATTGACAGCTGTCATCCGGAATGTAGATCTCGACGAGCACTATCATTTCTCATTAGGAACTAGTATTCTAGCACCAATAGTTTCAGAGTTATTACAGTTTTAAGTTTGACAGGTGCCTTTCAAAATGTAGATTTCTACGAGTACCAGCTTTTCTTTTTAGAAACCAAACATGCCTTATTAATAATTCGGGATGAACTGAGAAGAGAATGACGACAGGATCACGAAAGCAAAACAACATCGTTAATGTTAAAGAATCAGAAAAAGGGGAGTGGTTTACGCATCAAACTTTCTTTGACAAGGTCGGTTTCCTATTTCATTCACACGCGTGATCATAAGATTGACATGATCATGCTATTATGTTTACAAATATCTTAGTTACAATTTATTAATAAGCAAAAGGCAAAATTGTCTAATTCTGTAAATGTGAAGCAACGTAAAGTGGGGCAAGCGACAGCAAAGCATATGATAAAACAACGAATCACGGACTATTTCTCAAAACACAAAGTAAATAGTCGTACTATAGACCCGGAAAGTAAGCTTTTTCGTGAATGATGCCTTCAACATCTTTCATCAGAATATTGGAGGTATACTAAGTAAAAAAGAAATAATAGAACTAACATTACATTAACTTTTAGGTAACGGTAAACGATTTGAAGTACTTTGCTTGAGTGAAACTTTTGTAAAATTAGGTAGTGAAAATAGTATTAAAATAGACAGCTATGAGGTTGGGCCACATATTGCAGAAAACAGAAAAGGGGAGGGGTTTGTATATTATGTTCGCGAGACATAGTATCTAGTGAAGTTAACTTCTTAAAAGTTTAGTGAAGTTCATGTTTTTGAAAGCTGCGGTATTGAGATAGCTTCAATTAAGTGTATTGTTCTTTGCATATACAAGTCCCCAACATCTGACTTGCCGTTGTTTCTCAATATATTTGAGCGGTTATTAAACGCGTTGAACAAAAAAACAAGATATAAAATAATAGTATCAGTCGATTTAAATATGAATATACTAAAAGATTCGTATGAATAACTAAGAATCTCAGAACCCAGAAGGAAAAATTCGTGTTTAGATCAAATAATATGTAATATATCAGAAGTAAAAAGTGAAACACAACATCTCAAACTAAACCGCAGACGTGTAAATACTTTTGGATGCGTGACTTGTGCCAAGAAAACGTTACACGGTTTCAGGAATGCATGAGGTCGTTAACTTGGTCAGATGTGTACCAGGAGGATGACATTTATTTATTATTTATTATTCAAATGCTTTCAGACTTACAGTTGAGAAATCAAAACGTCTGGAGAGCCATTATTTACATTTAGGTACTTATCTCAATATATATAACAGTCAAACTTAATTAATGTTACAACAGCTTAACCAATTAGTGCATATATTTATAATATTTTGAATAGTAGTGCCAAAGATATCAACTTCGACGCGGTCTGTTACCAGTTGATATAGTAGTGTGAGTGCGTGCGGTGTAGGAGCATACCTGGCAGTGTCCGTACGCGCGGGCGCCGGTGCAAACAGCTGGTGCCTGCGTCCCGCTCGCGTATTTCGCGTATAACTATTAGGCACATATAGTGAACATATAGATAAAGTGCTAGGGTTATTTACCTTTCCATTAATGAGAAGGAAGTAGTGCAATACTAGTGCGAGTTTCCGTCTCAGTTTCAAAGTATCAATAACTACCATAACTGATACAAAGAGAGATGGATATAGGTAGGGATAGTATCCATATAGTTTCATGTACAGATAACGGCAAAACTTTTTTGAACCCGTTCTATCATGACTGTGTACGTGATTTCATGTGGGTCCCAAACTAGCGAATTGAATTCGAGTTTACTACGTACAAATGCATAATACAGAAGCAAGATAGTTTCCCTATTATAAAATCTAGCTGTTTGCCACAGTACAAATCCTAAGGACTTGAATGCCTTTTTACACATTTCTGTGATATGGTAATTGAATGTTAGCTCAACATCAAGGAATAGACCCAAATCTCTAATAATATATACCCGCTGAAGCGGTGTCCCATCTATTTCGTAGGTATAATTAATAGGTGAAAGGGATCGAGTGAATGATATTGTTTTACATTTTGCAATGTTGAACTCGAGTTAGTTCCGCTTACTCCACTCAACGACATTATTGATGTCGCGCTGAAGTGCTTCACAATCCTCATTCGTCTCTATACCCAAGAACAGCTTCAGGTCATCAGCAAACATGAGACACACCGCCGTACTAACAACCTTTGGAAGGTCATTGATCATGATAAGAAATTGAGTTGGTCTAAGCGTACTTCCTTGGATAACACCGGAAGTAGACATTGAATCTGCATTCGAGAATTTTTATGACGTTTTCACAATGTTCTACGAATTATGTTTTCCAGTTCATAAAGTGAGATGCCATCTTCAAAAGTCATCAAAATCGGTAATTACAGAAAGACATTTGCGGTTCAGTTACTGCAGGAACTCAAATCCCACAACAAAACTAAAATATATTTCTCAATGAATTACCTTTATGATGACGATGTATGTCCATTACTATAATAAATAAATATGAATATAAAAGCTATACAAAACTGCTTAAACGATGTATTACTCACGCTCAAAAACTGTATGTATGTATGCAATCTAAAAATATATGTCAAGCTTCGTGGAATATAATAAAGAATAAAACTAATAATATAGCTTCCACTAAATACATAGATAACATACAATTGAATGACATGATAATGAATGACTCTATTAACATAGCAAATTCATTTAATAAATATTACATCAATTTGACAAATTCCATTCAACATGACTCAGCTCCTGACATTAAACATATACCTAAAAATAATGCTAGTATATTCTTAAAACCCACTGACGCACAAGAAGTAATAAAAATAATAAATAGTTTGAATAGTACAAATGCTACAATATTCATACGAAAGTGATATAAGCTTGTAAAGCAGAAATTGCGCCTGTTCTAAGTTATTTAATAAATTTATCTTTTACCAGTGGCTCATTTCCAAAACAGCTAAAGCTGACAACTGTAAAGCCTTTGCATAAAAAGGGGAGTGTGGACAATATGGATAATTATACCTATAGCACTTGTAACCATATTTTCAAAAGTCTTTGAAAAGGCCATGCATTAACGTATTACTAGTTTTATAAAGACATTTAAAATACTTAAAGAGAATCAGTACGGGTATCAAAAGGGTAAATCTACATCTTTAGCTGCATTCTCTCTTGTAAATAATATACTGAAATGTTTGGACAAAAGAACAGCTGATACAGCAGTGTTCTTTGACATGACCAAAGGATTCGACTTCGTATCACACAAGAAACTGCTCGGCAAATGTGAGCGTTAAGGAATACGGGGACTAGCTCATAAATGGCTTGAGAGCTACCTAAGCAACAGAAGACAGTATTACAGTTAAAATAGCTAAGGTGTCTGATACAGAGCGCAGAGCGTACAGGTCCTCAATGGAACTAACTAAGGCTGGGGTCTCGCAGGGTAGTAATTTAGGGCCATTATTATATTTGATCTATATTAATGATCTGCCAGATGTAACTAAGTATGACTACACCCTATTTGCTGACGACATCTCGGTGGTAATACCGTGTGAAGACGTTAACAATTATAATGATGAGGTTAATAAAACAGCACATGACATAATACAATGGCTTAATGACAATAATCTTAAAGTAAATTTGAATAAGACAAGGTTGTCTTATTCAAATACAATATATATAATACATAGGTATGTACAATTTATAAATAGAAATGGCCGGAAAAAGGCCTTAACTGTATCAATGAATAATCAAATCATTGCGGAGTCCAGTCAAGCTCCATTTCTGCTCATCTGGCTTTAAGGCCTTGCCACACACAAAGCTCGGCGCGAGCGCGGTGCGATAGTTGCCTAGGCATCGCGCCGCGCTCGCGCCACGCTCACGCCGCGCTCAGGCCGGCGTGAGCGCGGCGCCGCGCCTGCGCTGTGCAGTGCCACAAACTTATCAGACCTGGTACCGGCGGCGCTGTTTTTGGGATTGACATGTCAGTTCAAATACATTTCAAAAGTAAGTGTTGTTATTTTTCCGCAGTTCCAGTTTTGGCCACCGCGTATCTATGACAATCGGCACACATAGAGTGGCTGCTTCATTATTCGGGAATTGAATTTTTAGGATGGTAATACTCCCACATGTCGTAATAGCGGGTGAATTACTCGTTTCTTTTTACCAACAGTCCGAATCTTTCCTCCTAATGAGGAGTTTTCCAGTAGGTATTGATAGTTGGTTTCAAAAAGCATCAATAGATGGCGCTCGTACAATTTTGGTAATCTTTCTTTAATCGTTATGATGGTGGCAGTTAATTTATGCAGCCGATTAATACGTTACTTAAAAATAAAATGTTTATTAATATAAACATAACTGTTAAAGATTGAACGAAATGTAAAAAGAAATATTTATGGAAGTTGGCACTATGTTCCATTTTATTACAACCTCTAAAATTGTTAAAAACTATTAACAAATACAATATTATCCAATACAACGTGCCCAGTGTTTATATCGTGTTTGCTAAGAACCTATTTAAAGCGATTATCAATTACCAAAATAGTCAGGGCGACATATAGTGAGTGGTTAGGAATGCTTTAGATACCTATTGGAAAACTCCTCATTGGACTGGTGCATTACGCAGATAATTTATAACCTGAGGACGAATACAGGCTACTTTTTATTCCCCTCCACTCGCTAGCTTGCAAGAGTATATATAATGTAGGTAAAAACTTGAAGCTTGGAAAAGTAACGCCCTACCTCTGAAATAAGTCGCCTTTTACGACACCTCTTAGTGTGGACGGCGATGCTATTTTACTCTGTTGGACACCACACTGCAAATTTTGCTCCCTAGGTAGGCCCCCTAAGGTAGGTAGGATGAGGGGGCACAGCTCTCCTACATCAGAATCAAAACATTTCAGTCCGACTTATTTGTCGAGTTAGACAAACTTTTAATTATACCGTAACATAGAGCACAAATTCTACAGTGCAAAAATTCGGTGGCTAGAGTCTAACGCTGATATAGATGTTTTGTTTAAGTACCCGCTACAGTACACAGAAAATTGCGCTCAATCTTATCCACCACAATGGTACAAAACACATTGATACCAAATTACATTTCATTCGACAATCTTTCGGCCTGCCAGATGATAAGTAGTAATAGATGGTAATATAATGAGAAATGGTTTATGGTATGCAAGTATTGCCATAATATTTACATTTCAATTTCTGGAGAGCCTCAGTGGCCGAGCGGTTAGGGTATTTGACTAATAAGCGAGAGGTACCAGGTTCGAATCCCGCTGCGGCCATGTACCAATGATGCTCTTACGGTGAGGGAAAACATCGTGATGAAACCTGCACATACACCTGAGTGGTTCAATGGTTAACATTGGATGGTCTGCCACGCAAGAGGTCCCGGGTTCGATTCCCGGCCGGGCAGAAATTGAAATGATGAATTTTAATATCTGTTACGGGTCTGGGTGTTCTATGTATAATAAATATGTATTTCAAAAGTATTTAAGCAGTTTATCACTTATCTAGCACCCATAACACAAGCTTTGCTTACTTTGGGGCTAGATGGTGCTGTGTGAATTTGTCCACGAATATTTATTTATTTAATTTATACAGGCTACTGAATGTGTAACTATGATCCAATCTGGTCAGGGTCCCCTTGTAGCAGGGTCACGAAGGTCAGATGGCAGTAGCTCCACTGTAATTACCTGATCTGCGAAAACCTGGATCATGGTCAAGGCGGATCCCAGGCCTTCGGGCGCAAAAGCACAATCGGGACATTAACGCCAAGGTGATTATGATTTTTTTATTAAGATTTCAACTTCGCTAATGTTCAGTATAAAATAGACGAACAATTGCCCAAAGCTTACTTCATGGCCATGGATCGTAGTTCTTCTTATTCGTGTACAATTGACTTACCGCCATACAGAATCAAATTCGACTTTTTTCTAACAGATTTATCGCTAGCGGCTGAACCGGGATTTGTCGCTAGAATAGTCCTCGCGGGCTTAAGTAACCCACTCTTACGTATTTGTGTCTTTGACATTTGTCAAAACGCACTTGCCAGGTGAAATTATTAAATATTTATGGTAGAAATTTTTTGGAGTTTTTTAAATATTTATGGTAGAATTTTTTTGTAATTTATATATTTATATTTTAGTGCGTGCCTCAACCTGAGGCTGCCTCTAATTCGTACGCAATTCCGATAAGCAGCAACCAAAAACAACAATGTAGTATCTTTTTTATGTAAAGTATAATAAACATCATGTATTATTTGTAAAACTTATGTTTTTAGCATTTGCAATAAATATTTCAGTGTTTATTGCAAAATTATTAAAGGGCCATAATTAGTTGGTATCTTCAATCAAATTCAATGCACTCCATCTGATTGTTTTTGATTTGGCCGTCTTACATGCATGCGCACGATGTGACTTTGCACTGGCGGTATAACACCGTGGATTTAGTTCTGACCATTAAATGTGGGTAGAACAGAAAAAAATACTTATTACTGTAATATGTATAGTACAGCATAAACCGGAACGGACTAATATTTGGAACAAGCGCCATAGTTACTTTTGTTCAGCTTGAAAATAGCTATCCAACGACGTATTACACATATACATAGTTATATCTATGTTATATCTCTGTATTTCTTTATTGTGTGCAATAAATTGTTAAATAAATAAATAAATAAATAGCTATTGGAATGGTTACCACTGTCCATAAAAATTCTTGTACGCGTTAACAATGTTATATCTGGCGGCTTGACAAGATTGTTGACAAACCTATTCGATGCGGTGGCCAAAACCGGAACTAAGTGTTGCCGTTTTGAAATGTTATGTCAATTCCAACAACAGCGATTCTGTTACCCGGTCAGACATTTTTGTGGCACTGTAGACGGCGCTGTTTTATTGACTACGGTAACCGTCAGAGTTATTTGTTCGTTCAACCGCATCAAGATGTATCTAGAGATGGTGGGGATGGTGGGGATGGTGTGTAGATGCTCTATGGGTGCTAGTGTCAGCAAGAGCAGTATAGTAGGACCACGCTAAGACCGAATCGCTTCAAAAAAAAAAAAAAAAACTCTGTATGCAACTGCTAATGCCATGTCTTTTATCCGTCATAGAACGACATTCATAAAATATTGTTGAGGCGATTGGCACATTGGAGCGCAGCGTTCATTCTGGCGAAATTTGGAAATATGTATAATTTTTATATTGTTTTATATACAATAAAAAATTTAGGAATACTCCAAATTGTTATAATCTTTTCATAAATTTATATTATTTAGGCGAAAAATAATTTGAGAACTGAGTAACGGAATACCTATTTGACAATCCTGGAGACCTCACTTCACAGCAGCGGCCTATTTGACGCCTTTTTATGTGGAAAGTACAGCGCCAAAAACTTATCTGACCCGCAGCCCGTGTCAATGTTGCAAAGAAAAAAAACTACGGATCCGCACTAACGCGCGTGGATGCGTTGTCAGTGCGTTCGACTATGAGTAATTTCCATAGAAACCGATGACAGCTCAAATAACTTTATGTCACGCACTAACGCACCTCACACACAACTGTACGGTGCTGCGTTCCAGTGTGCGGATCGCCTAAATAATAATGGACAATGACTGACAAGGACAGATTATCCAATAGATATTGCCATATCCACATTTTATATTTTCTACCACTGTCAGTTGATTCGGACTATTATAGTAGGTAAATGTACTTGGAACCGTCGGGTTTTCTCTCTTAAGATTATGTTTATTTATGTACCTTGGCCCAAAGCCTGAGATAGCCTAAAAAATTCGCCATTACAATTTTTTCGTCGCTAATTTTAATCTCGAATACCCCAAATGGCGATAAATAGCCTACATTGGCAACACTTTGTTGGCGCGACGCCGGCAGTACCGGACTAAGTCCATCAGAGGCCCGGGGCGGACAACCTTTATAAGGCCCCCAGTTTAAGAAGTTTGATGTAATTTTACAAGCTTTTTATTCAGTTCACATTTGTATGTTTAAGTGTTTTTATTTATTTAGTTAAAATTACTTCTTTGGCGGAGGGGGTCCTCGACCCTGATCTTAATTCTGTTTGAATAGTGATACGGCGATAGCTACGCCCCTGTCACAACTCCGAACCACCTCTTCGATATGTTCTAAGCATATTTTAAAGCCTTGTATAGGATTTGATCAAGGCAACTTGGAGACGTTTGGAGGCCCCCCTGGACCAGAGGCCTGGGGCAGGCCGCCTTTCCCGCTTTGTTCGTAAGTCCACCCCTGGCGGCGCGGTGGCGGCGTGGCGTGAGCTCGGCGCGAGCGCGGTGCGATAGTTGCTAGGCAACTATAGCGCGGCGCGATAGTTGCTAGGCAACTACAGCGCGGCGCGAGCGCGGTGGGATCGTTGCCTAGGCAACGCGCCAGCATCGCGCCGCGCCCGAGCCGCGCTCGCGCCGAGTTTTGTGTGTGGCAAGGCCTTAAAGGATAGGTGTACATGAGCTATTCATATTTCCAAATTGTGCAATAAATTAAACTCCTTTGCGTATGCACTTTGGCGGCTTACAACAAAAAAATCGATATGCCATCATCATATGGGGCGACTCATCTCACGTAAGTAAAGTACTGCTTTGCAAAAAACAATGCATTAGAGCCATTTGCGATGTTGACTCATTAACATCTTGTAGACCCCTATTTCGACATCATAATCTGTTGACTGTCCCGAGTATGTACATTTATACATATGTGTGTTATTAAAAGTCACCTTCAATTATGCACCAGTCTCAGAAACTACAACTTCCAGTACAAGGTTCCCAGATAGATTAGTGGTACCTACTCATTCATTCATTGAAAATTGTTTAATATAGTGTGAACCAGGCGCAGATGCAGGATTTGGTTCAGAGGGGCAAAAGTAAAATTATAGGTAACAATAAACGAGCGTGCGCCCTGAGCTAAAAATAATTTGGGCTTTCTAGTGGGGTGATCACAGATTGAATGAGCAAGCGAAGTGAGCTCAAAATGTTTGACTTTTTAGCTTATGTGCTATGATGATACGTGATGCTGATTGTAATAAAAGACAAGTATAATATGTATACCTAGGCAAAAATAAAACTAAATATTTGCATCACTTTCCATCAGGTTGCCCGTTTGTCTGACGTATAAAAACAAGCAGCGTCAAGCGAGTTAAATAATCTAGTCGAACACACAATGTCAAATTTCCGTGTATCAAAGCCGTAACTCTTCGTTCCAGATAGAACCACGAACTAAATCACAATAGCAGTTTATGCAATTTGCATATAAAAGAGGGTATTAAAACATGAGTGGTAGCTGCGTATGATAATAGTTTGACACGAGTACGACACTCATATTTTAATGTTAAAATTTCCTATCTATAATTTTCTTAACTTTGTTAGAAATAAGCTTTGCGCTTTGACATAAATAAAAATTACAGTACAAATGGTTTGATTTTTAAAAGAAACGTCTAGTTGCCAAGAAACACGCACTTCATTTTCTGACAGCTTGTAGCAATGTAGCCTTTGAAACATATAATGTATAGAGTATTATTGATTTTTCAAACTGAAATACCTGATGCTGAACTATAATATACCAGCTAAAATATAAGAATATGGTAATGGCGCCGAATGGGTTTAATGGTATGGTAGTTTGGAGTCCAACTTAAAATCTAGGCCGTGTTTCATCTGATTCGGTTAGGCAGAACCAGAGATACATCTGTAGTACTAGCTTTGTAGAATGGGAAAGGGATAAACTGCTCTAAAACGATTTCCAAGCGGACGTAGTCGCGGGCAAAGGCTCATTTTACTTTTCCTGGCTATAAAATCATTAGACATAATAGATTTCGAAATGTCAATATGACAATGATGGTAAAATTTATATTTCAATGGAATTATAATAATAAATAATAATAAATATTCGTGGACAAATTCACACAGCGCCATCTAGCCCCAAACTAAGCAAAGCTTGTACTATGGGTGCTAGATAACTGATATACTACTTAAATACTTTTTTTTAAATACATACTTATTATACATAGAACACCCAGACCCGTAACAGAAATTAAAATTCATCATTTCAATTTCAATTATGTATTTAAATGGAGGATTTGCAACAGTATTTGTTGAAATTCACATTCTATGTGTTTCTTACATACATAATGTACGTAGCGTTTGTCACGGTAAGTCGCAATTTTGTTACGAGTGCTGTTTGTTCACCTCATAGGACTATAATAAGACCACGCTAAGTCAGAACCACTTTTAGAAAATAAATAATAAAAATCTCTGTATGGCAACTTATGCCATGTCATTTTGTCCGTCATAGAACGTCATTCATGAAAGTCATAACGAAGAATTTGACTGACTTGAAAAATATTATTAAGGCAATTGGCACATTGGAACGCAGCAGCAGGGTAGAGGGCGCCACCCTCTCGGAACACACTGAGTCCGTAAATTATATTATAGTCAGAAGGCGATACATTTCGATCATGATTGTGATCGACTTCAATTTATTTTAGCCGTGTGGTGTCCGGCAGAGTTTCTATTCTTAGCACCAACCCCTTACACTCGTGGGTGTCGTACAAGGCGACTAATGTTTTCGAGGCAAAAGATCAAGAGTCTCCGTAATCTTGAAAATGGGCAGCAGCATTTTCCATTGTTATATTTAAACACTGCGATCTCCAACCCGCCTGCCAAGCGTGGAGATTATGGCAATAACCTCCCCTTTCGTGGGAGAGGCCCTAAGTCCTGCAGTGGACTGGTACGGGCTGTGATGATGATACGAAATATTATCAAGAAATGTAAAATCGTGATAAACAAATCACTGGTTGTCGTGGGACTACTGGTAAACATAGACTCATGGGAAAAAGACTACAATTTCTCTTTAGGGACTAACGCACGTCACGCACAACCGTACGATGCTGCGGCCCAGTGTGCGAATCACCTAAATAATAATGGGCAATGACTGACAAGGACAGATTATCCAATCGATACACACTTTATAATTTCTACCACTGTCAGTCGATTCGGACTTAGCGTGGTCCTACTATAATTAGAATACATTGAATAAACCTTTTTCTTATGTGCTTATTAACTCCTTATGAAAAAAGTGCGCTAAGAATTTTTGAGGTTGAATTATTATTTTTTGCCAACCAAAAACATTTAGGCATTCGGAAATCTTGCTATACTTACTTCTCGAGTTTAACTATTTATCTGAAAATATTCTGGAGAACCTTTGTCATTCACAATTAAATAATATATTGGTAGAATAGAGATAGGGCGTAGCCACATGACGCCGAAAACCGTGTAAATAGTAGAAAACCGGACCCTGGAATGATTATGGTGATTATATTGTAAAGTTTACTCAAAATCTTTCCATACTGTCGCGTCATTATGTAGGATGAAATCATTGAAACCATTTTGATACTGTGTACTTACAATAATTTTATTCTTAATACTTCTATGGTAGACGCCAATCCTTCGCTATACCTACACAATATAGTATCTATTTATCTCAACAGCTAATAGCAGTACAATGGACTTGAGTCTTTATGAAATTGCTATCGAGAAAGGTAGTGTAACACCCCTTTCCCCTGACCTTTAATACTAAACCACTTACTTACAAGACAGAGATGTCACTAGCTACAGCTAGCACTAGCACTTACACATAAAATACATTGGCCGTACATCGTGATCGTCTAGCTTTAGATACATTACAAGGACCCTCGTTAAAGCTCCTTTCAGCTTATCTAAGGTTAGCTGTAAGAAATCCCATTGTGGGATAAGCCCGCCTTTGCAATGTATTTTATATCACTTTGTTATATAGTTCTAAGGTGTTTAATGCAATAAAGAGTTTACATACATACATACATACATACCCTCTACGTTGTGTGTGTTTGATAAAAATCGTGTGTTTAACCCTTTAACCGCCACGCTTAGAATCAGTTGGCGTGCCCTCAGCGCCACGCACAGTAAAACGAAAAATAAATACCTACAACAAATAGTGATGTTCAATAGTATATCGATATGGGTAATTCCCCTTCAAACGCTTACAATTTCATCTAAATATTGTAACAGACAGTAGATAGAAAACGTTACATTGTAATTTTATTTCTAATATTAGCAGGTATTTTGGTAACACAATGAAACAAAAAGCGTTTACAGATATTGAAAGATTTATTGATTTCCGCACAATAAAATTGGTCATGAAAAGAATTTTGTTATTCTTATTTTTCAATGCAGTCCTATAGAGTATTCTTTATCTAAATGCAATAGTTAACAAACAACATTGGTCAGTTTTTTAACAAACATGATTATACTTATTTCAACAATATTAATATCAGTTTACCGAATCGAACCTTGACAGATTCTAATGATATTTAACTACAGATCACCTTCCAGAATACGTATTAATTCTTCAGCTGTAATCATGTTTAATCACATTAATCGATAACACGAACATAATAATAACACGCATAAGCACAACACCAATGAAAAAATCCAGAAGGCGGCACTCGTTTATGACGTCAGAAGCGGTCGTCTTTTTCCGTCCGTGGCGCTGGGTGTACTAGCAACATTAGTTTCTAAACATGCAGACTAGGGATGGGAATTGTCGATTCCGTCACTGACATTTTTAAGCTTTATTTATTATAAATAAAACAAAATAAACACATTTATTTATAGAAATAAATGTGTTTACTATAGAGTAACATTTGCTTTATTTGTTTTATAATAAATTAGTAAGTATAAACAGAAATAATTTAATTTATGTGGATTTTTCTACCAGTAAATCATTGCTTATGTCCCATCCTTATTGTCGGATTTTTCCGTCACTGGCGCTGGACACCAATACACTTTTCGAATAATACTATCAGTAATTTATTCAACTTTAGACATTATTTTTAAGTCTTCTAATTAAGAAACTAAAGTGTAAGCAATTGTATATGATTACTTCATCAACTATTTACCAAATTATGAACATAATTTTAATATAATACAGTGCTATCAAACAAAAAGGCAGATTAACCGAGTAGTGGTATTTGGTCGTAAATATCCGTCCTTGGCGAAATGAGCACGAAAATTTTTGTCGGATATATCCGACCTTGGCGGTTAAAGGGTTAAATAACACCTTTAAGTTGATAAAATATCGCTAGATTAACGGAAAACTCATTTAAGGGAAATGCGTTATATAGAATCACCGAATGGAAAGGTAAACCGTACAACTAGCGGGAGAACAAATCCGCAAACAAGATAAACATTTTAAAAACCGAGCACGATGTGAAGTCTAAATTATCCGTGGAACAATTGAAAACATACTTAGGTTCGTCAAAGGAATGCATCGTGTAAAATCGCAAGTCTAATAAAACATCATTTCCGCACATGAAGTAAACGACAATTAAAATTTGTACGAGTAGATAAAACAAGCAGATATAAATTTAAAACATGCAACTTAGCTCTAGAATTGATCTATATCGTTTTGGTCGTCGGGCGATGAATGGCGGGCGATCGACGCACGTCGCGGCATCCGTGCGTTAACGTCTTCTTTCTTCGTGGCCACTCCTAATCCCTATGGTTGTGAAATCACCTAACACAGACCTGACCCTAATGAGTTATGAAATATGGACCCTTAAGGTCTCGGAAATAGCCTAATCGATAGGATAACTCTGGGCTCCCTGCCAACCTTCACCCAGGCCAAACACGAGCATATGGACCACATGTCCTGCTCATGCGTCCAGCGAAACCTTGACATCAAACGAACCAGTGACCGATTGTCTACTTCGCTCAAACCGTCACACATATTCCGATCATCTCATCGTACTTCCGTTCCAGCCTATTTTTGCTTGCAAGCGGTCGAGAGACTATTATTTTAATTTTATTTACGCGCACGCGGTGTGTTTTAATATTGGTGTCGGGACGCTAATGGCTGAGCCCACCTATCGACCTAACTCGATTTTCCATGTCCGCGAATTAAATGTCGTTAAAGCATTAAAAATCACAAAGTTTTTAAGCGGACACGAGGCAAAGCCATTCCAAGATCCGGTGGCAAACCCACGGTGTTAAACCGTCTAAAAGTACATGGAGCACAAATCAGTTTCCTGACATTACTCAACAGAGTGTGGTCCACGTCCGATCCGGCCTTGGTTCCCTGAGTAGTGATGTTTGCTATGGTTACAGGTGACCTTCGTCTCGGAATTTGTGCGCAGCACGTTACCAGAACTGTACCCATATGTGTATTCTAGGTGATAGTTAGTTTTTATAAATTTAGAAGTTGAGAATTTATTTTACGGATGTTTCGGATTTAATTATTCTAAGCAGTGTCTTTAAAAGAATAACTAGTGATCGGTTTAATTTGATTAACAACTTTCAGTATCTAACACAAAACTAAGCCTATCTTCATCTTCCACTCTTAAATTAAATAACAGACTTACTGCAAATGCTCGTACCAACACAAGTCACCAACATACCCGAGTATAAACTAAAATAGTATACGATAGACAACACTATGAAATCAACACACAAGAGATACCTAATGCTCGTACAAAACGTAGATAACTGACTCTAACACTCGACAAACCTCTCGATAGTCCTCTCGTGCTTGCGCGCGCGCACTCTTCGTATCAACCAAAGACCCCTAGCCGAAGAACAACCACCTAGTCCCGGGACCTTAGACCAACTGTCGTTCTCGTCTTCTTCCCTTCGCCCCTCAACCCCGCATTCTAAAGCGTGAGAAAACTGACCATTTGACCAACACGTGTTACACAATTTCTCCATGAATGACAAGGTTCGCCTGTCGGCACTCTTTGTTTTATTTCGGGACTACCTATCGCTTGTGCAACAAAAAATATAACGACGCAACGCTAATAGCAATTGCAGTAAAAAATAAAGAAAGGGTCTCGCCTGCCCTAAAAACAAATGCGCGTACCATTTTTGCTAAAAAATATTACAATAGAGACTTAGTTAATTGCCGCTTCCAAAACATCTTAATAAATTCCGTTGTTGACAATAGCCCACATGTGCGCAGCGGCGTCGGTTAAAATCCCGAAAAGGCATTTCTAAAACGATACTTTGTTTTATTTGTTCTTTGGTATTTCCAAATTGCTAAAGCGATCACAATGCACCCCAATACAAAACCCGCCATTAAAGTTGTGTGCTATTATTTAGTCACCCGAACATTGCGCATTTAAACTCGACATACAAATACTTTTTGAAATCACATACCTATAGTGATGTAGGTAAAAACTAATCTACTGGAACGTACTTATGGCACATAAGGACCGTTACAGTAGGCAGTGCCTCTTTCTTTTTGAATTCTCTCAGATTATCTCCATGCTTAGAAAACGTATTACTAACTAGTAGATGTGAATAAAAAAGTACTTGTATATGCTTCTATGATATTAATCGTCTTTTACGCCACCTGTCAATGGAAGGCGCTGCCGCGTGGTTGGCACTATAGGTACCTACAGTCTCTACGTAAGTAAAAGTCTCGTCTCATCCAAATGTATACCAATCAAATCACAAAGGTTATAAAATGACCAAATATTATAAAATGAAAAAGGTAGGCACTTAATTATTTTATGGCTGTATGAAATTTTTCGTCCAACATGAAGAGCCGCCAAAACAGCTTACCTTACTAACTGTGTAAATGAATATCTAAGAAAAGGGTTGTCACAAAGAAATGGAAAAGCTGGGAGAAAGTGCACGATCAACGTGTAGACGTGGCAACCTGACCTCCGCCATAACCACGCCACAACCCTTTCGCGTTGAAAAACCGACGCTACACGTGGAGTCCCAATTTGTGGGTTATCTGGGTGGATCTACATGAGATTGCCAATAGAAATTGGCCACAACAGAAAGAAAAAAGAACGCATTCTGAGAAATAATAAATATATATAGCCGTAAGAACACCGAACGCAATGAGTATCAGCTGAAATCTTAGAGATGGCGCGGCGCCCGGGAGCTCGCGGTGCGCGGTAACACTTCTCATAGATGCTGTCCCAGAACTCGGCTCTTCGCTGCATTGCTGCAGCCCGCGGGCCACGGGCGGGAGATCCAGCGCCATGTGCGGCGAACGCAATCCCCCTGACAGTGGTAATCACGCGTCTGTCAAACCGTCATGCATGGGAACTCTGGAAATAGCAACGAAAATGTTACACAATTTTTTGTTAATCAGTAGAAGGAATGTTGCTAGCAAGTTTTACTCAAAGGAAGGTTACATTCAGGGTTCGAGGCAAACGGGCAAGCCTGGGTCACCTGATGGTGACGCTAATGCTGATGGCAACGGCCGGTTAGTCACGAATGTGTTGACCGTTGTATGTACCATACCGTTGTATGCTCGACGCTCGTTTACATTGGAAATATAGATACCTACATACAGCGTCAAGACTTTTTTCCTGTAGGGGTAGGCAGAAACTTCCACTTGTCTGACAAACATTCACACTTCTCCCACATTCATCAACCTGTCCATGTACACATATGGCGTGACCGTTTTCTAAGTTCCTGGCAAAACTGTATTTCTTTTTTTTAAACTGGCTGAGAGAAACGAGCTGTGAATCGAAGACACACCGATGAAGACGACAAAACTAACGCTGTTTTTATACCACCAGTCAAATGGCTCAGCAAACTTTCTGAGGAGTATAGGTTGGAGTGCGGAGTGCGACAGGGGGGGTTAACGTCGCCTTCGCTCTTCAATCTGTACATGGATAGCCTGAGTCGTGGGCTGAGCGACACCGGAGTGGGTTGCTCGATTGACGGTCACTGTGTCAACAGCATCAGCTACGCGGACGACATGGTGTTGCTCAGTCCATCGATTACGGCACTCAGGAGGTTGATGGGAGTGTGCGAGGAGTACGCTTGCATACAATGTTACCAAAAGTCAGCTCTTAATATTTCAAACCGGAAGACGAAAGGTGACGTGTGTACCACCCGTGCTATTAAATGGCGTGCCTCTTTGTAGGGTCACAGAGTTCAAATACCTCGGCCACGTGGTTACTGAGGATTTGAAAGACGATGGCGATATTGATAGGGAAAGAAGAGCGTTGGCAGTCCGCTGTAATATGCTGGCTCGCAGATTCGCGCGCTGTAGTGTAGAGGTAAAGATTACCCTTTTTAAGGCCTTCTGTCAAATGCTGTACACGTGTAGCTTGTGGGTGAGATATACGCAGCGGGCTTTCAACGCTCTCCGAGTACAGTACAATGATGCCTTCAGGATGTTGTTGGGGCTCCCGCGCTATTGCAGTGCATCAGCGATGTTTGCGCATGCGCACATGGATGGGTTCCACACGGTGGTGCGGCGCCGTATAGCTTCGCTTCTGCGCAGGGTGCGGGGGAGCGGGAACACCATCTTGAGGGTCATCAGTGACAAGCCAGATTGTCCTATTCTGAGACATTGGGTACAGGCGCACGCGCAAGTGCCGGGTGTTTCAGAAGGTAAATACTTGAATTAAATTCACCGATTAATTATGTATTATTGTATTACTGATATTGACATTTTGCATTCGAAATTTAATAGACTAATTTTGACATTTTATATATTGCATTTTATATGTTGCATTTTACTACATTTTACTGACAGTGATTTAATTTAAAATTTTACATTAATCTCAGTAATAAATTTGATATACTAATGTAGTTTGTAAGTCATTATTGTTTGTTTACTAACTCAAATATGAACATTGTCTGAAATAAATTTTACAGTAGAAGGAATGTTGCTAACAAGTTTTACTCAAAGGAAGGTTACATTCAGGGTTCGAGGCAAACAGGCAAGCCTGGGTCACCTGATGGTGACGCTAATGCTGATGGCAACGGCCGGTTAGTCACGAATGTGTTGACCGTTGTATGCTCGACGCTCGTTTACATTGGAAATATAGGTACCTACATACAGCGTCAAGACTTTTTTCCTGTAGGGGTAGGCAGAAACTTCCACTTGTCTGACAAACATTCACACTTCTCCCACATTCATCAACCTGTCCATGTACACATATGGCGTGACCGTTTTCTAAATTCCTGGCAAAACTGTATTTCGTTTTTTTTTACCTGGCTGAGAGAAACGAGCTGTGAATCGAAGACACACCGATGAAGACGACAAAACTAACGCTGTTTTTATAACTATCATAGACGGTATCATTTCAGAGCAGGTTCTTAGAAATGTTTTATGGCAGTATATCACCAGGGGGCGCTGCAGCAGCCTTATAAGTCTGCTACTACTAAACTGATTACGATACGGTTTTCGTATTCAAAATATTTACATTGCATTCATAAAATAATAATAGGTAACAAAAAAAATTCATAACATTTGAAATTGTTGTGAAGAAAAAGGGTCAAATAATTTTTATTATTTAAACCCCTGAGTAGCAGATCGTTCGAAAAATCCCTCGAGGGCTGCCTTTGTCATTTATTCTGTTCCCATTATGTAGTTTCAATTTATGTCAAACTTATGAAAATCCAAAATTTTGTTGCCTAATTCCACAGGAGGGGTAATGGCAGATTATTCGAGCGAACTGCTAGCGGTTTAATAAATTATTTAATCCTTTTTCCTGAAGGTAGCTACAATAATTTTAACCCTCGTGGGTCTTTTCAAAATGTTTAATTTTGGTTTTTAATATGTCAGATTTCCACATTAATGGAGATTTAATAGAAACCAGCTGCAGCTGATTGGGAGGAGATGGGTGTCGATGTCGGAGAGAAGAGGCTCACCAACCTCCAATTCTCTAATGACATTGTTCTCTTCTCGTCTTCAGCAACGGAACCAGGATCTACAATCGATCGCCCAAATGAACAAGATAAGCCTCAAGATGAATAAAGATAAAGACATAATATCTTTATTTGGTCAATCACATTCGAAAAACATAAATCCCAGACGGGAATACCGGGGAAATACGCGGGGAAGTATGCGGGATCCCGCATACATTTTGCGGGACTAGTCTCGGTCGAATATTTTGCGGGATCCCGCTGGACTGGCGGGATTACGAGAAGTGTTGTTGAGTGGACTGGCTGGGCCTTGGCTAAACGAAGAAAAAAACAATGATGATGGCTGGGTCAACATTTTAAAATTCTAATTGATATCGCTGAGCTCGCGCATTCATTAGTACTTTTATTTTACCTATGTTCATTGCAGCTTGGTTGAGCAAATTTTGAGCTCGCTATGCTCGCTCATTGTTAATTTAATCAACACGGATTTTAAGAACCAATGTACCAATATATCCGAGATCGCTACCCTCGCTCAGGTCTTTTAAGAAAAATAATCTCGAATAATTTTGATTTTACTACATTATTTAAATATACGCCTCTTCAAACGTTGTGAGCTCGTTCATTCATTCGTTAGTATTACATTTAATGTGTTATTACTAGTTATTTTGAGCCAAGATTCAAACAATTTCGAACTTGCTACGCTCGCTCATTTTTAAAACATTCACATCGCCCACACCGCTTATCATTTCAGATCATAAGAACCAACATATCAAAAATTCAAAAATAATTACAGAGCTCGACTATGTAATGTTTTTTTTTTTTTTTTTTTTTATTAAGATGTTCTACCTATTTGACAAGTAGGTAGAGCATTGCAATTACAATCTAGCCTAAAGACTAATAAGTAATTTAAATTTAACATAATTTGCTAGGTTAGAATAATATAAGAATGTGTCCATTAACACCTTTTCTTATTGTCTCTATTAAGGGGAAGACACATTGTTATTGTGTTCTTTGCAGTAAGTACTCATCGCACTACTTATCACTAATATTCACTACACTAACTCAAAAGGTTTTGTCCTTTTTAGTCTTCGCACTATGTTCGTGTTGTCAAGGAGCTGGATAGCCTCGACATTCACATGATGATGAAGCCTTCTTTCATGGGCTTCGGCGTGTTTTTTAATTATAGTTGCAATAAGATCCACATTGAGGTCCCGGTGAAGATCATTGTTTCTAATGTACCAGGGCGCATTTACAATGTCCCTCAGTACTTTGTTTTGAAAGCGTTTTGAAAGACTATGTAATGTGACAACTGAAAACTAACACCTAACTTGAAAACTGGATCCGCGTTGGGTGGTTTTAATTGTGCTGATTCGTGCTCACTGACTGTACATTGGCGATTGACTCGGCTTCATCGGCTACTTCAGGGGCTAGCCCCCCCCCCCCCTGGAAAATAGCCCTAGATACGCCAATGGATATAGTGCTAGTGCTTCAGTAGTGGACCTCTTATTACTGTCTGATATGGCTGAGTGGAGCTAATATTGGGGTATGGTCTGTGCAGTTAGATCCTCTGCAAATAGCTAAAGACTACGCAAGTTATCTGGGCTTCGATAATATTAAAGATATCACCGCACTTGAAGATTTTTATACATCAGCTTCATGATGAACGGACTGAACGGGTAAGTTTCGCGCGAGGATGAAAAAAATCTAGAAATGTGGTCAATATCTTAGCTTGATTTAGTTTATAAGATAAGATGTTTATAAAACTTAAAAATAAAACATTATTATTATTATTATCAAATATTTTATAAATAGAAGAAATAAGAAACCTCTAATAAAACCCGTTTTGCCCGCACATGAGCCTAAAACGGGTATCTGATTAGGGCAAAACGGGTTGACGTCATAATTTTTAGGATAGGCAAATCAAACTTAAAATCTAACAACTAGGAAAAAATACTTTACCTACCGACTATAGTTTATCATTTCGACTGCAAGCATTTAACATTTTGTTTACTGTTAAAATGCAAACTTAAAAACCTCAACCACCTTACAAAATCAACCTTTCTATTGATATAATATTAATAGCTACAGGAGTTGTAGATCAAAATACCCATACTCCTTTAAGGTATTTTTACAATATAGATTGAAATAACAAGTTGTGCATGTCATCCATTTTGTATTAAATTTTTCATACAAAACCATACTCGTTCTGCCCATATTTAATAGCACATATTTTTATAAAGTAATAAAGACTTCAAAAATAAACTTTCAAGTTTTTCTTACGCGCTTAAAAAAATTAAAAAAACAAAAAATCTAAAGACTGCATTGGTTACATATTACGCTTACGCGTATGCTTGGCTCAACGGAGTTATCTTGTGGGGAAATAGCACGGGAGCACAAGCTCTATTTGTTATGCAAAAAAAGCTACTCAGAATAATGCTTAACGTAGCCGATCCTACAGAAAGCTATAGGTCTCATTTCAGAGAACAAAACATACTTACTCTGCCATGTATGTACATAAATGAGATCTGCAAGCTCACTAGGAAATACCCAGAGCTATACAAAAAACGCGAAGACGTACCCACAGGCCATTCGCTGCGATATAGGAGAAACCTAATGATCCCTAACTCCTGTCTCACGCTACACTCAACAAGTCCGTTGGCCATGTCTGTCAGACTATATAATAAGTTACCGAATTACATAAAAAATGAAGTCGACGATAAAAAATTTTAAAAACTACTAAAACATCTATTAGTCACTAAAACTTACTACAGCGTAAACGAATGTTTAAGCGATACGATAGCAAAATAATTAGATCGTATTCCGTCTCTACTGTTAAGTTCTAAATACGTATAACTCATATCTATCTAGTTAAACACATAATTTACCTCCAATAATATTCAAAAATTTCTTTAACCATACTGTATTAAATATACAAATGGTAATCTGAAAGTGCTACGAAACTACTACGAAAGTGCAATAATAGACGTCAATGTAAAGCGTGCATTATGTAAGTATAAGTAGTTTAAGTAATAAAAATAAAAGTACAAAGTATTAGATAATTACTATAGAGCATTGGAAACAGTAAAATTCACTGATAAATAATAGATATAATGGATATGAAAATACTTAAATAGTCAATAGGTATAAATTATTCAATTAGCTTCGTAAGTTCAAAGCCTCCTCCCTCCCAAAATGCTGCGCCCAACCGGGTCTATATTGTATGTACATAACAATGTTATTGTATTATCTTTATGGAAGCTAATAAATATAAATAATATGAATATTGAATATATAACTCTTTGTCTTAATTTAAAGATAGATAGCGCTAAAATATAAGCGCAATATTAACAATGTGCTAATTATAAAGGTTTTCAACTAATCAAGGAACACATATCTAAATATTTTTTTAGAAAAGCACTAAAAGCTTTCGTTAAACATACGTCCGAAAGTAAGCGGCTCCGGTGCCCGAGCAAAATGGATCGAAACTCGTCATCATTCGGCTACTCTCGGAATATGCACCCGTCGGCACTATTTATTGACATGGCAGTATACGAGCGCTCACCTGTTTTAGGCGGGCCACCCGTTTTAGGTCACCTTCCCCTAATTCAATCTGCTATGAACACTGACTCGTCATTTGCGTTTGTACCCTGCGTTGAACGTAATTTTGGTCAAGAATTATTTCTATCTGATGCACCGTCAACTATAATGAAGAAGGCAGATTCGAGAAATACCCAATGCTATATGGATTTTCTGAACTGGAAGGGGAATTCAGAGCTGGATTATTTGATGATTGGAAAATCGCCGTGAACGATAAGTTTTCAGATTTCCTACTAAGTGACTTGCATTTTGAAACAAGTGATGAAAAAAAACTTGTAGCTCAGGAAGTATGTATTTAAAAAAAAGTATTTAAGTAATATATCAGTTATCTAGCACCCATAGTACAAGCTTTGCTTAGTTTGGGGCTAGATGGCGCTGTGTGAATTTGGCCACGAATATTTATTATTATTATTTATTATTTAAGTAAAGGAGTTTTATTTCGGAAATCTTAATGTTACCGATGAAACGGTACGCGCATGTATAGATTTTTTCTCTGACGTGGGTTTCGCCTACGGGATGCTCAGATCCGTACAGTTGCAAGTTAAAGCGGGAAATGATAAATATTCTTGTATGAGTATCGGTTGGACGGCGAAGAGTTTAATCCTATTATAGCAAGACTGAATATACGAGGAGCTGGACTTATATTGTACTTGACTTCTTAAACTTAATTTTACAAATCCTTTCTAATCGCACGACGGAAATGGCTAACATTACGCGTGATTAATGGCTGAATTTCATAATCAATGGGTAAGAAAATCATTATTATTGTCATAGAATAGATAAGAACATAAATTTAATATACATCGGCTGATAAAAAATTACCCAGAATATTTGAATTTCGAACTTAAATACGTCATTGTAAGAGTCCATTTTTTTTTTTAGGTTGGTACCTTAACATGTTTATAAGTATATGTAAATGTTCCGCCATTTTGGATGCAATTTCCAGAGTTCGATAGACGTGTGGTTTCCAGTGTCAGGGGCATTGCGTTCGCCGCACATGGCGCTGGATCTACCTCCCGTGGCCCGCAGGGCTCTGCTGCAGCGAAGAGCCGAGTTCTGGGACAGCATCTACGAGAAACATTACCGCGCACCGCGAGCTCCGAACGCAGCGCCATCTCTGAGACTTCACACTTTACCTATTATATTCGTCGTTGTTAAAGTGTTTGCGCTGTTACTGTGAAATATATTTTTTTCTGTGACGCTGTCTTTGTCCATTATTAAAACCCTGCGTCATGCCGAAACATCAACAACATTTCATAGCAGTGTCGGACACCGAAGTGCCGAAACAGAGTATCATAAGTGTACCGAAGCCTGACCATATTGGATCATGGTTACACATTCAGGCGACTGAATGTGCAGGTTTCATTACGATATTATCGCTCACTGTAAGAGCATCGGTTAGCATTAAACTAATGTACATAACTCAGAAAAGAGTCATTAGTACATGGCCGCAGGGGGATCCGAACCCGGTACTTCTCGCTTACTAGTCGAATACCTTAACCACTCGGCCATTGTCGCCCAATAAAAAAGGAAAAAGTAGCCCAATAACCTAACCTAAACCCAGGGAGAGTCTGCGTTATTTAAAAGGTACAATGTCTGACCCAGTATACTGCTTTGAGGGACACCTGATAATTATATTTTCGAAGAATTGAACACTCATTATTTTGTTTGACTTGAAAGCTTCTAAATGTTCTATCCTTACATAGGCAATTATCCACTGCGATATCGGATATCGGATCCGAAACTCATTAACACAAAATTTGACACTTATATCGGTTTTCCTATGGTTTTGGTTATTTTTACCGCCGTGGTGACTATCCCAATTTAAGTAACAATGTATGTGCATTGAATAACCACGAAAGTCTATAAACCGATATTTATGTATAGTATAGAAGGTAGCGCATGTTATCGGATATCGGCTACCGATATCCGGCGCCGACATAACGGATCGCATAATGTGCAGACGCTCATAAGTGTTGTGCGTCGGGCAAAATCTGCACAGGGCCAGTCGGTCGACTTGGATGTTTCTATGCCGGTTTCCCCTTCCGGTAGGATTGCCGCACACTGCAACGAGAGAGTTCCACTTACCCCATTCCGCTTCCACAAAAATCCGTTAAAAATTTGTTGTGGTTAAATAAAAAAAACCACGTTAAAAAGTAATGAGACCAAATCGACGTCAATGGTCACAAGACTGTGATCGCTAGAAATTGCGACAAATACCGTTTGGGTGAGGGCACGCGACAACGTAGGCTAAAAATAACATAAATGTTAAAATTTTGATACTCCCAGCAAACTCACTCATTAAAACCTATAGGGCACTTCCCGTAGACAAAGAATCATGAGTTTGGCAAGAACCAAGCCCTTACAGCACTTATTTGCGGTTGGTGAACTGTATTTCTTTCTTACATTATCCCAGGAACTGGTAAAATTATCAAGTATTTTCGATTAATAATTAACGACGTTTTGAAACAAGACCGGTGACTTCAGCACGCTGGTGAAAATCAATATAATATTTCAAAATAAGCAGACTATTATTATTATTTATTATTATTAAAAGTCACGCAGGATATTGACCAGTGGCGAATCCTTGTGTCGGAGGCCAAGATTAACTTCGGGTCAGGCATGTAAGTAATTTAGTAATTTATACAATATGTTTACTATTTGAGCATCTGAAATTATTATATATTCTATATTTGGTACGATTGAACCCTCATTGCGCAAGTCCTACTTGTATTTATCCAGTATTTTGAAGCCTGAAAAAGTAGCCCGCGGATTATTGTACCGCGACCACCCCACGTTTGCTTAATTGCTTAATTTGCTTTTTGGTTTTATTAAGTTTTTCTTTAGTTTACCGATGAATGTTTCCACCAGACGAACGTACGTAAGTCGATGGGGCAAGTCCGTCGAGAGGGCATATTTTCAAAATACTCTCAAAATACTATTTCAGCTTTGAAACACCACTTTTCTGGAGTCAAAGTAAATACAATAAGTGTGGTAGTGGCCACTCAATCCTAATTTTTAGAAACATATGTTGTACCTGCATACTCAATAGAAACCATTTATTTGTTTTATACCAGTATTCAGAAAAATTGGTATTTTATGAAATAGACATCCCAAAAATCGACTTTTGGTACCTATCAATTGCTTTATGGTTTATTTTCGAATACTTTCGGTATTCCTCATTTTATTACTTTCCTTGTATGGATTCTTTGCGTCCTTCGAACGTTGTACAGTATTACATTTCATATCACGTCGCTTAGTAGATTTTAGATCTCGGTCAAGGATATTTGAGAAAGCCCTTGGATGTATTTCATGTTAGCTATACCTAAAGATTACATTGCTTCCCCATAGTTGACTCTAATTTATTTGTGTGGTGTGCATGCCAATATGTATATTAGTTGAACACTAACCGATGCTGTGGTGAGGGAAAATATCATGCGGAAATCTGCATATTCAGATGACTGAATGTGTAACCATGATCCAAGTTCCCATGTTAACAGGTTCACAGAGGTCAGATAGCATTTGCTCCATTATAACTGAATATTAGATCATGGTCAAGGTAGACGCCAGCCCTCGAGCATGGTAACACAACCGGGACATTGACATCAAGTTGACCACCAAAGTTACCGTTAAAAGTTGTTTCATTTCAAATTTCTGAAAACCGTGATGGAAATAGGTACTATTATTTTTGGTGTCTATATTGTTCGCTTCTGTAATGAAATTGTTACACCACGTGAACCGTGGGTGACAAAAGTTATGTTTCTGTTAAAAACTCGGCCATGACTGATCGACATTTCACAAGATCATTATTATGATCATCACAAGCCGTTTATAGTTGTCGCTCCTACGCAAGCGGCAACGATAAACGGCTTGGGCCGTGGCGTGTCCCGGAGCAAAGACTAAGGTAATAAAGTAATTCTTAAGGACTAAGAACGGGATCATTTAAAAATAGTTCACATTGACGAAGTACATACCTATGTAGGTAGTATTTGACGAATTTATACTATTTTTTCACGCTTTGAATTAACTTGCACTGTTTGTAAGTTGTCAGTCATATGTTGGTATCTGGTTGAGCCGAAATTTGGTATACGTATGTAACTCTAATGGAACTAATGAACGCAAGAAGATAATTCCATCGTGTTTGGGCTCTTTGGAATGGTATTGATGTAGTCGAGAAGGTACTCTAGCGCGTGATAAAAACTTGATATAAAAAACAATTTTCATTTTAAAACTCATATATTTCAAAATGTGGTGTGCCATGTGGTATCTGGCAGAGTAGAACAGCCAACCCATTCGAGTTACGGGTGCCGTATAATCGACTAAATTTAATGTGACATTAGTACCTAATGTCTGAGCCGCATTTTCTAATGTGCCCAACCTGCCTCCCGAATGTGAATATTTGGCACGGTAAAACCCTCTATTAATGCGTAGAAGGAAAGAAAGAAGTCATTTGTGTAGAGATAGAAGGTTCAAGTTACAGTGACGCTGTCGACCTTATAATCTTTACCGCGAATAATCATCATTATCACAGCCCATAACATTCCACAGTAGGAAGTAGGGCCTCTCTCACAAAAGGGGAGGTTAATGCCATAATCTCCACGCTTGGTACCTGCCACCTGCCATAACCTACCTGGGTAGGAGATCGTAGTATTGTAAATTTAACAATGGAAAACGCTGCTACCCATTTTCCAGCCTACGGTGGCTCTAGAAGTTTTGCCTCGAAAACATTACTCGCCTTGTACGAGTTGTACGACACCCACGAATGATACTAGTTCTATTCTACTCTGCCGGAACCCACACCGCCTATATAGGAACGCTTAAGCGGTGGTACTAATCCCGTAGGACTCCTAAATAACAATATGTCGCCCATCACCTACAGTTGCAGGTAGGTTCGTATTCGAATCAACTCTACCATTATTGGTTCAACGACAAATAAAGTTAGTTAGTTATCAGCCACAATATCAGTTAACAACCGAAAATTTTACACAACGCATTAATAAAGTATAGTAGCCACCAGGCAGGTAATAATCCAAAAGCACGGATCGAACTCGCTACATAGCGTCGGTTATACGTATCTACTTGTTGCACGGTAGACAAACAAAGCTCGCGCTGGACTTTCAGGCTATTCGCGATCTCGCTTCGGTTCAGTATGAATTGTGCCGCAGTTTGGAGCGCACGTCGGGTCGGCTGCGGGACGGTGTAATCGACTACTGTGCGACCCAACGCGTCTGCACGTACTGGACGAAATTAATGCTTTTTTAGTCTGTTAAAAAAAGAGAAGTAAATTCTCTTTTATTTCTTTTCGTGCCAGTGTCTGTAAAAAAGTTCTGTTATTATACCCAATGTGCGAAAGTTTCTGAAGGATTCCGTTTTGTTTTTCATTTGTCGTGTTAAAATTAATATATTTATAGGAGTTACTTAGCTATGTCTATAATTTAAGTGATGGTTATGTCTGTGCGAGTGTGTAATGTTTAGTTTTTAGTCTCATCGAGGGAAGGCAAAAGTTTTTACTTTAACAGGTGAGTGATATTTTTTGTGTGACTCTAAAAATTCTATAGCTTGGTCGTAAATTTTCTTTTATGGCGTATAGGTAATATGTAGAAATAATAATAGATTACGTTAATGGCATAAGGGCAGTTAGAGGGATAAGGGTAGGAGGATGATGGCTAGATTTACCTTGCCGTCTTACGAACTGCACGGTTAACACAAGTGTGCCCGCGACACAGCTCGCGTTTAAGGCACGATATTTTGTTTAAGGCAATAAATTATTCTTATTCTTATTCTTAAATTTCCTTCTCTCAGTACTAACATGAAAGACGGCACTATGTCGCGTCTATTCTAGCTCATCGCGCGCGAGAGCACATTTGCGCTAGCCGTGCAGAACTTGATAACCGGTGGCCTTTCCATGCACCTACTTCTTCTTCCATATTTCGAATGCCAGGCGTGCCTAAAGGATTTACGCGAACTGTGCGGTTCCAAAGGAACTGTCTCCCATGCACACTAAGGTTGTGGAATGAACTACCTGGAGAGGTTTTCCCTGAAGAGTACAACATTTAGGTAGGAGAGGTAGGGCATAGCGGGGTATCCCGTTCGAATTGGAGCCGCCCGACTGGGGAAGAACCTCCACCTTACAGAATACCGCAGCTAAACAATACTCTTTTAAATAGTATTGTGTTTCTGCCGGTGAGTAAGGTTTCCAGTGCTCCATGGTGTGGGGATTTGGGGAACCGTGGCTTTGGCAGTGGAGTGGCATTTGCTTTTTGCTGCCAGAGCAACGTGTTATAGGGGTGGGTAACACATTAGCGATACTCTTGGTGTTGCTAATGTCTAAAGGCAGTGGTGACCACTTTCCATCAGGTGGCCCGCTGGCCTGTTTGCCTACCGAATGACATAAAAAAAAAAATTATTCAAGAAAGGGGTTAAAAGGTTTTTACGGGGTCGGCAACGCGTGGATGATGCCCATGGTATTGCAAACGTATATAGGCTGCAGTGACTGCTTACCATCAGGCAGGCCATAAGCTTGTATGCCACCTTGGTGGAATAAAAAAAAATACAAACCGATTTTTTACCTCATCGGTCCATCCAGTGACACTGACACGCACCTACGTTTCTGCATTACTGTTACATGGAACCTAAGTGGATGAGTCGTAGATGTTATGGGCGACACGTACCGCTTACCATCAGGTGGATAGACTGTTCGTTTCACTGAGTTATTTAAAGAAAAAGAACAAGGAAAGAGGCTAGTAAGATGTTGAGAGTTCTACTCTTAGGAAAATTCGTAGGAAAATGATTAAAAAAAAAGTAATAATTCAGCAAATAAAAATCCATTACCTTAATTAAAACAGAATTCCTACGAAGTTTAGGACAATTTAAGCACCAAGACGACAAAGAAATAATGCCCCGTTTCGTCGTGATGCGAACATAATGACGCCATTATTTTGAAAAATGATTCAGATTTCGCTACGGCGGCTATTACGGAAATGTATAATAATGTAAAATTTATTATTAACATTTTACAGTTTCTTAAAAGTATAATGATCGTTTCCTTTTCCTTTTGGTTTCCTGTTTTTGAAACACAAAATTTTAGTTAACTAGCACTTGTTACTTTATTGGCAGCGTGCTTGGACCGATAACCAAGGTTAAACAACGTTCGCACTGTCCGTGAACTGGATGGGTGGCCGTTTCTTACTTTGAGGAGTGTAATACTGAATCTTAATTAAACTAGTGGAGCTCGCCACCTGTAGGTGACCACCACCAGGCCACCCCTAGTACCTTTGGCGCAGCGAGGTTGACCAAGGTCTTCCGCTGGGGGCCCGAGCACTGGACAATTTAGAGCACCGTGACAGTATTTATTTGCACTACGCATATTATCGGGTTTGTTACCACGGTTAGAATATTGTTTTTACCTCGATATTTTGACAGAATTGCATGTGTCATGGTCACGGAATCGAGGTTAAAACAATACTAACCGTGGTAGGAAACCCGATAATATGTGTAGTGAAAGCGTAGGGAATGACCACGAAAGTCTTAAAACCTAAGGTATTTATTTTATTCGTAGTTTCATTTATCTACAACCCTAATGTTAAAATCTTTGACTATAACTTTACTATAACCGTCTACGGTAGGTTTTACTACGACTTAACTCGCAATGTACGGGAAAGGGCAGGCTTTGGTTACGACTAAATCCACGACAGCATCTAGGGCAGGTTGGCGAAAGTGACACACTTCATACCTTTATTATATTCACATGTTCCCTCCCTTCTTTTAGTCATTTATCATTTACTAGTGGACCCGGCGCGACTTCGTTCACGTACACCTACCCACCCTCTACCCATTTTTCTTGCTTATAAACCTTCCTCTTGAATCACTCTATCTATTAAAAAAAACCGCATCAAAATCCGTTGCGTAGTTTCAAAGATTTAAGCATACAAAGGGACATAGGGACAGAGAAAGCGACTTTGTTTTATACTATGTAGTGATAAATATTTAAATTCATTGACTATGGACGAGCGTCGGTGGCCGAGCGATTAAGGTATCTGACTCGTTAGCGAAAGGTACCGGATTCGAACAGAAATTAAAATTCATCATTTCAATTTCTGCTCGGCCGGGACTTTTGCTTGGCATACCGGTATGTTAAACAACTGAATCACGCAGTACGTAGTTTTCTATAGGTATAGAAAGTGTAAAAGAACTTATCAATAAACTTTAAAAAAATATCAACTGTCTCTACCTACTAGGTTCTCGTATAGGAATAATGAAGCACCTACTCAAAATTCCATTAACTGTCAACGTGACTGTAACCTTTACAAATAAACCACTTCTTTTAACACATTCCTGTAACCATTGGTCGACCGCCAAAAGCATTTTCGTAAATTAGGTTACTCATTTCCTGTACATTTATGGCTCATAAATGCCATATCACTTAAAAAAAAATTGTAGCTATCTATATTGGTGCATCAAGTAATTCTTAACCTGCAGGTATTTTTTATTTAATAAATGAAAATTGCTTAAATGAATTTCTATACTTTGTCTTATAAATTAAAGTTAAAATATTTTTGGATAATATTCAGTCCGAAAATTTTATTTTTAATTTATTTAGTAAGTCTGGTTACAATAAATTTTACAAATATTTGCACACAATGTTAACTTTTTTGTATCAAAAAACCATTACCTATGACTATTAAAATGAAAACTGACATAGTGATATTGAATTGTAATAAAAAAATAACTACTTTGCGATTTTTATTATATAGACTTAGACAGAGACAGTAATTCGTTCGGATCCTCATTACACCCTTAGGCTAAGGTGAGTACAGTAAATTATAGTTTTTGAAAATTACATAAGACGAGCCAGTGATGTAACGGAAACTGACATGGACCAGTCTAAGCATAATCTTTATAATGTTTTCCACTTTATTCTGTTTGGAAAAGTATGCTACATGCTATAAAACTTTTTAACAGCTGCACAGGAATATAAATATAAAAATGGTAACGCATTTATGAGTGCGCCTAAACGTTCGAGTTCGTATCATATACTTACAAAACTCCATACAAACGAAGTTTGACCTTATTTTCAATATTAACCAATTAAAGCCATTGAATATTACAGACGCGATTTAGAAACCAATATCTATGTCTGAGATTTGACAGATTTTCGTTAAAATATATCGTATCAAAGTTTTACGGGTTTAAAATTCCCATACAAACCCATCATTTCCATACAAAGCCGCCCCGGGTATTGACCTGCGACACCCGGGGCGCCACATTCGGAAACCTTTACATCTAAATAAACATAAATAGAAAAATAAGAATAAGCCAACCTACACACCTGCGTGCTACACATTCCCATCTCGTTTTTAACAAGCCCAGGGCCTGAGTGTAAGTTTAGCTTCGATTTTACTTTATCAAGTTTTCGTTAACGTCCAAATTATGAAGTATGAAGAAATGTATAGCGCCATCCTGTGGTCTGTAAATGAAGTTTTCTCTTCATACTAATTTGGACGTAAACGCAATAGTAAAGTAAAATCGAAGCAAAACTTACACTCGGCCCTCAGTGCACTCTATAAAGACCACAACACCCCAAACGGGATAATTTATTTTACTGTCGCTTTACGCCAAAACAAACTTTACAACACAATAACCTCTGACAGCTCTGGCGGTATAGAAACAACACATTTTATAGCCCCACCTGTTAAAGCGGTTAATGATGACGACCTAGATTCTAGATCTGCAACCAACGTCACCTGCCCATCACTGTCTCCACTTCATATCATGAAGGACGGGTTCGTTTATAAATATTTTTTTAAATTTTAATTAGAACATCTTGTTTTTCGCGAAAGTTTTTGGCAGATACCTAGAGGTAGATAAGCATCTAAACAAATATACATTATTATAAAGAAAAAGTGTTTGATTTTTCGTATGTTTGGAATGGTTTTTAAAGGTTCTCCCTCGTATAGATAAAAAGCTACATTATCAGTGAGTACGTGTAAAAATAGCTAAAAATATTCATACTAAAATTGCAATAATGTATATTTCACCCATGTGAAGATGGGGCATATTGCTGGTATTACTTATATTCATCGATAGTAGCATTTTCTATCCCTTAAACTTTTTTATAAATGAGACCGGTAATGTACATATATAATGAACATACTTGTTCAAACCCTGTTTTCACAGATTAACGATTTGTTATTGCTGTCTAATAGGTTTTGAGATCAAACGAATAGGACAGGATGTTGTCCGCTAAATAAACGACCGATAGTATAACGTCAAATTTCCGTTTCCATTTTGTATTTTAATATTTTTATCTTTACCCGGCTACGGCTATTAATAATTTAATTTCAGAATTTTTAGGTCATAGTCCATTAGAACAGAATGGCATATTTCGAGAATCACTTATTCGTCGACTGAAGGCAACATTGTTCTCTATAAGAATGCAAGAATTGCAAATTTGACGACCTGAGTGGTTCAATGGTCAACATGCCGGTCTGCCACGCAAGAGGTCCCGGGTTCGATTCCCGGCCGGGCAGAAATTGTAATGATGAATTTTAATTTCTGTTACGGGTCTGGGTGTTCTATGTATAATAAGTATGTATTTAAAAAAAAGTATTAAAGTAGTATATCAGTTATCTAGCACCCATAGTACAAGCTTTGCTTAGTTTGGGGCTAGATGGCGCTGTGTGAATTTGTCCACGAATATTTATTTATTTATTTATTAAATTGTCGTTGTTTTTATACTGGACAATGTAATTATACCTACCTACCTACAGAACATTCGTCGATAAACGATTTTCACTTCAAATTTTTTTTAACGTAGATGCTTTTTATTACTATGTTAGCCTATATCATCCCACTGCTGTGCAAAGGCCTCCCCCCGATTTTTCCACACTACACGATCAAGTACTATTCACAGCCTATCATTGTCGAAAGCCCACAACACAAGAAGATACTAAATATGTAACTATTAAATGTAATTACACAAATAAACACACAGGAAATGACAAATTCTTATTGAACTACAAAGGAGCTAAAGTGAGAGTTAGCATCCGTAGTTTCGAATAACTGACACGTGTAACTGATACGTTTTTTCTTACTTCGTCTGTTGTTACGTGAGGTTTATCTTACTGTTGTTATGACAGACATCTCTCGTGGCGTATTGTTATAACAAAGTCACACACATAAAGCCAAAAACTCCAATGTTAACCTATGTGCAGTGAAAACTGTATTACAACACCGTCTAAAAGACGAATAATAAACCTACCTATGATATTGATCTTTTCCACTAACCGTAAAGGTATCAACTTGGCCAGTTTTATTTTAAACCGAGTTTAAGTAATCTGCGCAACGCTAAGGTCATTAAAACAGAGAAGCATAACGATGTCGCCCCAGATACAGCTCTATACGACGGGAAGCTCGCCGGTAAATGTCTTTCAGGGAGAGATGACACGGCTTGTGCTGCCTAGCTCTTTATTACTGGTTTACACACTCGTCGGTTTCAGCGACAGAAATACGCTTAACGATTCAATTAAATTGTGTATTATCAATTGTGTTTTGATTAATAAAATAATAATGAGATTGTTAAAGTTCATCGTTTGTGACTATATCTTGCATTTTTCGGCAATTTTGTTTTCATCGTTAATATTATTAAAAATATCATTGTTAATGAATAGTTTTGATCTGACAAGCATTCAGCATGGAAGAAATCGTAAGTTATCGTAGCAGATAATAAAGATCAACATCAGAATTCTCGTTTTTAGGGTTCCAAATAAAACAAGGACCCTAAGGGTCCTTGTTGTCTGATTGGTAATGGTCGTGCGACGGGCGGTTTTGAGATCTCCTATTGTTTGAGCGACGTCCGTCGTACGACGGTCGCACGACCGTTGCCAATTAGGCGCTAGCGCCATAGAGTTTCGTCAAGTCCGTCTGTCGGTCTGTTTGTATGCAGTTTAACTCAGAAATGCTCAGTAATAGAGAGCTTAAATTTAGTATGGTACAACCTCTTTACAAGTAGGGCTACTTGTAAAGAGGGAGTGAATATTCGACAAGTCCAACGTTCCAACTTCTAATAATTTCTGAAATTGGTAGGCAGTGAATTGAATTTGAATTAAACACTATTGGACTAAAAACTTCGAATCCTCATTATTCTACCTCATGCAAAATCTTATTTACATACTGTTAGTTAACCAATGAAGCTTAAGTGAAAATAATTAATTACAATTTCTGTAACGTTAAAATAATTGAACCACGTTCAGTTTCGCAACAGGACTCACATAATGCCGTGATTTTAATTAATATTCATGGTGCATGGGCTTCTAAATGCTATTCATTTATTTCTACCTCTTCCTCTTATAATTAGGCTTGTTGAGGTGTAACTGATTATGTAAATTGTTGTGCTGTTTATTTTCCCAATTTTGATATTGAAGATAATTAAATTTTGGTAAAATTTCTAACGTTATTATTAATAACTCACCACCTCGTAAGCATCACCTCAGTATTGTAGACTAGTGATAGTTTTTTGAACGCTTTGATTTTGGTGCGCGTTGACAGATAGAGTAAATGATTTTATAATGAAATACTGTAAAATGGTGACGTTTGAAAGATAGTGACAAAACATATTTTAGCTAAAATAGGTTTAATAAACAAATACCTTTTATGAATAACTGAAGAATTTTATGTAATCGTTTTGAAGATAGTTGGCCTTGATTGTCTTCTGCAGCAAAATACAATGTATATACGAAGAAAATTAATTACAGGCATGACGCAATACATATAGGTTTCGACATTGATCCAGTTGTTTTACTTGGCCCTTGTTGCCAATTAATTGTCTGCCGAACTTGAATACCCATTCCTAGTATATTATTGTCCCATTCGTACCATATAATGGATTTCTACAAACAATTACTACACCGTTTTCGTATATTTTCGGCGTTCTGGTATTCAATAATATCCTCCAAAGGCCTTTCTTTACGTACAATACCTATAATATCCCCTACAATACCTATAATATTATTAGGAGACCGAATAGTAAAATAGGTGGTATTTACAATCGTCGTGTTATTATAAATAAATATTTCCTCGCTACGTTTAGGCGTATGCGTTATGCTTAATATGGAAATGTCTTGTATGATTATGATTAGCTACATTAGATAGCTTTTCAATCGATCAATTAGGTTTCCTTATGTGATTCGTAAATTGATCTACGTATTCATCTTCATCGTCCTCGTCATCAGCCGTTGCACATCCGCTGATAAACATACCTCGCCATACGTCTTCTATATCGATCGGCTCTGTGCCTTTTGCATCCTTACCTATTACCAACCCCACAATAATAACAATCTATTAATACAAAAAAAATCATCTCCAGCTAACCCTTTAGGAAATGACGTCAATTATTCATAAATATCTACATAACAGATTGACTGAATTCATAATGAATGCAAATCGGGCTGTAAGTCGGCAGCTTGGTGTTCACTAGCCTGTGACATTGTTGGCTTAGGATTTGAGGCGTCGTCTAGAGCGGTTTATTTGAAACGTCTCTGGGGTCACTCAGGGATCAGCGTTAGGCCCCTTATTGTCTTACTGTATGAAACTTCCTCCTACTCCGTTCGTATTCCTCATATCTGAGGGTCGTCACCTCTCTCCCCCATAATCCTGTCACGGACGAAGGCACGCCATCTTTATAAAACGTAGTTATTAAATAATAAGAGAAATTACTAATTCATAGAAACTTATAGGAAATTATATTTCAAAAGGTATGTACAATTTCTTAAGTTAATAATTTTTTAACTCTTGCAAGCTTTTCTATAGCAACTTTTAAATTTCTGTGTCAAGGTTTGGCAAACAAATTCATTGGTATTTTGTATCACCGATTTGTATCTTTCTTTGTGGATGATAGTTATATCATAATTTAATTTCTCTAACAATATTACCTATAAAAACGTTATGTTTAATATTTACATTCCATATTATCCTAAAAATTGGTTTATTAAACAAGCTAAATCCATCTTTTGACCCGATCGTCTGCAAAGTTTTCGCTCGGGTAAATTTTCATAATTTGAATTTTCAATACGTACATAAACCCTCATCGATTGACGTTCAAAACAAACTTATTATAATACCTCATGAATACCAAATAAGTTGGACTTTTATATTTGATCCTTGAAGATCCTGGATCTGTACTAAGCTTTTAAATAAATTACAATGTTTATCGTAAATATATCTAATTAGCTTTTGCCGTGGGAACTATGAATTTCGGAATAAAAAGTAGATTGTGTCCTTTTCCAGGTCGTCATCTATTGCCTTACTAAAGTTTAAATGAATAAAACCCTAACATACGAACAAACACACAGTGTATTTTCGTATTCAACACATTAGTTCGGATTGTACATAAAAAAAATGAAATACTCTTTATTTACTCGTAGCCCGCAGTTTAGACATTTTCGAGGCGAGGCTTTTGGTTCAAGCACATTTAATTATTTAGAACTTAAGTGGCGTCTGTACACGTTCACCATATTAAAAAACAACGATAAACGTGGTTGTTAGTGTATTAAATAAAGCGAAAATAAAGTTATACCCTAGTGCTTACGAGATCTAAAAGTTATTTTGACCTCCGGGGCCTTATTTTTGAAACTTCTCGCATCCACGAAGCGCTCGCCTTCTAATGCTTCTCTTTTCTATCTCTAGCAACTTACTACGAGTGAGAAAGACATAGGAGAAAGATTTATTTCAGAAGGTATGTACAATTTCTTAAGTTTATAATCGCTTTAAAAAATAAATAAATAAAATATACTAAAATAAATTTGATATCGCTCGCATCCACGCAAGCGCTCGCCTTCTAATGCTGTTCTTATTTATCTCTAGTAACTAAGCACGAGTGTGAAAGAGATACTGGGGCGTGGGGCCCCTTTTCTGAAATTACTTGCATCTACGCGAGCGCTACCTATCTCTTTCTCACTCGTAGTAAAGTCAAAGTCAAATAATTTTATTCAATTTAGGTTCACAAAACTCTTATGAACGTCATAGAAAATACAAATCATGGTACAAATACATTTAGAAAAATGGGGCCGCGGCCCGTGGCAACATTGAGCCGGTAACAGTTTGTTTTAGAACACTGGGTGCATTCCAGATATTATTGGTCCTAGGATTTGACTGAGTGACTGTCACTGTCACTTTGACAGTTTGATTTACCGCCCGTATCATGGGTGCACGGTGCAGCGCCGCGTTTTCCTTCCGTATACAAACAAAGCAAATATTATACAAACACGAAATAAAAATATATCAAAGGTGATAATTAATGGTTAAATTATGTAAGTTGCTAGAGAATGAATTAATGAATGAAAAATTATTTATTGCTTATACATAGAATAAAACAAAAACAGAGGAAAATAAAGAAAAGCAACCGGCGGCTTTATCGCGAGATAGAAAAGACAAGCACTAGAAGGTTCGCGTGGATGCGAGCGGTTTCAAAAATAGGACCTCTAGTTACTTACCTGTTTAATCGAGTTCTACGACTCATTTGTCCCACTCATAGTAACTCAAATCCTGTAATTGCCCAAAGCAATTCATACGAGATTAAGTCCCTGTCTATAAATATTTTGTTTGCGACGCCCACATTTTCCAACATATTAGTGCCTACGCAATTTGATTCGTTGTTTTGAACTACAGTTCCTAGTAGGCCAGTCAAATCTTACATCTAAAACGCAAAGCGCGATGTAACGCTGCATTTTTGGTATGTTATTTGGACCCCTTAAGAGAGTGTGAAACTACATTTTGCAAGCAAAAAAAAATTGTGCTTCCTGCGTAATACTTGAAAAACTGCGAAATTTTGGGACTTTTTTCTCTTTCTGGTCTCAAAATCAAAAACTATGCATTTTTCGTCCAACAAAGCTTAATAGCTTTTAAAATTGATTAAATTTGCAAGGATTTAAGCTTAAACACAGCTCTATAAAGCGTATAGGAACCAAGTTATGACTCTTTAAATATGGTCTATTTTTCCCGAAAAACTTCAATTTTAGGTTTTGCTCCCGTCCGGAGCAAATTATTGGTAAAATTGCTAGTTCTATGATCAAAATATTAAAAGGGAGTTGTAGTACATTTAATTTGCTTTAAATGATGTACAGAACGGACTATGTGAGACTAATGGTTCATTCACAATCTTAAAAAAACGAGGAGAACGTAAAAATGTATACATATTATGAATACTAATCTGACAAAATACAAATTACAAATAACAACTAACTTAATAAATTTGTATTGTTGTTAATAAAGGCCCACTTAATAAAACAATCACTAATTTTGTCAAAGGCTGAATGCTGCTCAGAAGGCTGGTCGAATGCTGCTCGATGTGGAAGCCAGCCCTATGGGTCTTTAGTAATATCGACCAAGCGCTTAGCTAGTTCCCGAAATAGGGAGTGTGCACATGGACACTAGAATTCAAGGGTTTCCACACCAAACGGCGTAAATATGTGGCTTTCACCAACACTTGCGCCGTTTGACACTTTTAGTTGAGACGGCATCGGGCCCAACATGACACGCCATTACTGGAAGATGGAACTGTGCAAGGTATCGCTACACGTGGCGTCCCTGACCAAACGTCGTCCCAGCTCCCAGGGCGGGAGTGTCGTCCCTTCGGGCCTCTTACCGTCATCACGGGCTAAACCACCTGGCTCAAGCTTAGCGGGTGCTCCAGCGGAGGTGAAGGCCCGGCGGATGATATAGTGCGTAACGCGGTCGAGAAGTGTCCCAATATTTTTAGAAGATATTGCCTGAAGTTAGAGACCCGATTAACACTCGCCAGCAGCCAGCAAACGGGCACGCTCTGTGAGTTGGTTAGTGCGCTTAAAATATTGTTTCGCACCAATCTGCAGCGAGGCTCGCCCCATAGCCGCTGGGAACAGGAACTTTTCGGGAGCTCGGCCTCCGGAAAAGCCTCGTGCCAATGGCATTTGGCCACGATAGAATACGCCATAATAAAAGTCCCCAGTTTAGATATAACTTCTGCACTGGATACTGTGAACTATGCACCGGAAAAGCTAACAGGGACACATCTGAAACTTTCCTAACGCCTAGACCTCCATATCCATCTGTATCCAAGATGAATTATCGAGATTTATGTTAAGAATTAAAATATAAGAATATGTTTCACTGTGTTGTTGACAACACCGAAAAACACAAGAATAGAATTGAATTTTTTTCTTTAACGAAGTCCGAGAGGGATTATTAGAAACTAACTAGAAGGTGAAGCCACGCCTTGTCGACGACATTGTAATAGCAATAGCGTCAAAAGCTGCAGAAATGGTACCAGCCCTCGGACAGCACACCAATCACCCTAAACTCGCGCATGAGGAGCTGTAAATCCTATAAAACCGTGTTCACATCCCCTTGTAGTACCCGTATTCTAAGTAGGTCGTACTACCACACGTTAAATTTAGTATTTAGCTTCTCGAGAGTCACCTATTGCTGGCAGCCGACTACTGATTGCAAGAGGTAGCCTTTGTGCTCGGCTTTTTGTAGCATTGCCGCATAAACTTATAAGCGGCCGGCAGCTTAGATCGTATTTGACCAAGCAAAGCGCCTCTATCGACGGAGTTGAATCCATTTTTACGTACGACTTCAACACTATTACTTTGGAGGAAAGTTCTCATGGCGTGGACGGCGGCTTCGCAGTCACCTTTAGATCCAAAGTCGAGCTGGATATGCTGGAAGTAATTTGCTAGGCTGCGTGGTGGAAAACCGGCGTCGGTAGGTAGTCCCTACCGCAATAGGACGAATTATCATCACAGCCCGTAACAGTCCACTGCAAGACTTAGAGCCTCTCCCACGAAAGGGGAGGTTATTGCCATAATCTCTACGCTTGGCAGGCGGGTTGGAGATCGCAGTGTTTAAATATAACAATGGAAAATGCTGCTGCCCATTTTCCAGACTACGGAGACTCTTGATCTTTTGCCTCGTAAGCATTAGTCGCCTTTTACGACACCCATTAGTGTAAGGGGTTGGTGCTATTCTTCCAATTTCAGCACCGCGACGAGCTCGCCACTTGTTAGGTGCGCCTGTGCGTGGAGGTTGACGAATATCTACCACTGGACCCTGAGACTGATAGAACGGTCTCGGGAGCTGATTGGCACCTTGTGATAGTATTTCATTATTATTAAAACGTAATTTCTAACAAATTTTCTCTAAGCATAAGTGGTTATACCGATATTTAAAAACATTTCCTTTGGTACCAATCACACAAATAAGTATTCACAGAATTCTTCAAAAAACCATTTTCAAGATTGTAAGTAAACTATTTGTCTCACTTAGTTAGTTTTCTGCTTTAATTAAAGTAAATTAAATGTACTATAACTTTCTTTTAGTTACTTTTATCATAGGACTAGCGATTTTATCAATAATTTGCTCCGGACGGGAGTAAACTTAAAATTGAAAATTTTCCGGAAAAATTGACCATCTTTGAAGAGTCATAACTTGGTCACTGTACATTTTGTAGAGCTGTGGTTGGGCTTAAATAGTGGCAAATATAATGGACTTTAAAACCCATTAAGCTTCATTAGTTAAAAAATTCATAGTTTTTAATTTTTAGACCAGAACGTGAAAAAAGTCCCAAAATTTCGCAGTTTTTCACGTATTACGCAGGAAGCACAATTTTTTTTTGCTTGCAAAATGTAGTTTCACACTCTCTTAAGGGGTCCAAATAACATACCAAAAATGCAGCGTTACATCGCGCTTTGCGTTTTAGGGCCAATTTTTTGTAAGATTTGACTGGCCTACTAGAACTGTCAGCTTCAAAAGGTTACTGGTTTTAATAGCGTACTCAGAAGCAGTGCCTGAATACAGAGTTATGAATTTAATCGCCGCCTAAATCTATTGTTCAAGTCCTTGTGAAGTATATTGTGACGGAGTTTGTTTGCTATAATGTCATATATTTATTACTAATTAATTTTGTTTTTTCCTTTAGATTGTTAAGGTCCACTATATCAAAATGTCCACTGTAACATAATGTCCTCATGTAATTTCAAATAAAATCAAATTTTCGGTAGGTACATACCTACCCATTGAGTAGGTTATTAAATATTTCTTTCAATCGTCAAAAAGGACAGGAATTGAAAGTAATAATTAAACAGACAGTAACATATCTATGTAGCACATGTAATAGTGATAACTTTTTAATGCCATAATCTAGCGACGAAGATAAGCAAAGATATTTTTTAACGTCTTAGATCTTCCTAAAAAATTACTTACTCATCTACAGCCAAAACCTAAAATTATCAAAATCACTCTATACAGTCGAGATAAAGGTAAGTTAACCTAGTTAAATTTATAAAAGGAAATTGTACTACATTATTCTTTCTACACCTTAAGTTGATTAGGGAAAGGCTCAGTGAAAACAATAAAATATCCAACGCAATGTCTCTGTTACCAATTTTTCTTTCCCTTTTCCTCTTATTAAGGTCATGTAGCTGTCCTTCAGCCGTTTGCCCCTCATTAAGTGAGATAGCATCAAAATGAACAGCAAAATGAGATTCGGGTCTGCCTACGCGGGTACGTAAAGTACTTGTAACATGTGTGACACAGTCATGTACAATAACTTAGCACTTTCAATAGCATAATAACCGTATATATACCGGGGGCTATTGTTTGTTCTAGAATCAAGCATCTAGGTATTTGGTATTTTTTAAGTAGGTAAGACGAAGACCCTACCCTTACTTTTAAAACATTGTAATGGTAAAAATCAGTTTGGGCAGGATTTTTAGGCCTTTTATTAGTAGCTTAGTACAGCTTTGGCCATTTTTAGTTACCAAATTCGTCGCAAACTTCGTTAAATACAAGGAACTTTCTTCCACGCACTCTAAGCTCTCTGACTCTAAGGTTGTGGAATAAGCTCCCTGGAGAGGTTTCCCTAGTGAGTACAACATGGACTTCTTATAGAAAGAGGTGAAAAAGTATTTATAGGCGCAGCAACACGGCAGTGATACCCCCTGATATTGCAAACGGTAACTGCTTAGCATCAGGCAGGCAGTAAGCTTAGAGATATAAAAAAAGAGCTCAAGAAACTAAGAGAAAACATTGCTAATTCCCGGTCTACAGACGTCCTATATTTTTTAAACCTGTTTGCCAAGGCTGGAAATTATGACCAATCTCTCCAATAATAAAGCACCAAGTCCAGCAGTGGACTGTTATGGGCTGGTAATGTGTGTGATGAGAACCTACGTTAACTATAGGAAGCGATGGCGACAGACTCAAAAAATAAAGTAAATACGATTCCACGAATTTCATTTTTGTGTGCAATAATAAGTTTATCTATATCCCAGCGAGCTAGACTAAAAACAAATCTTTAATAGATAAATCTTCACTAAAATCAGAGTCCAGAATTTGGGAATTTCCCTAAGTAGCACTTGGCTCTGTGGTTTCTTCACTGGAAACTAAGATTGATGGCCCACACACGGCAATAGAAAAACTACTACAACAAATCCACCATGAGGCATCCCACTGAAATGAACAAAACAGTTTAATAAAAACATCGCATATTGCATGTTGAGCTTGGCTTGTGCGTCTGCTTGCAAATACTTCATTCTCCTATATTTCGGTGTTTATACACTGTGAAGTTTGCAAATTAGCTGTCGAAACGACAAGCCTGGTTATTCCAGATGTTGTGAGCGTAAGTGGATGTGTACACGTAGGCACTTCATTTGTATGTTTAATAACATGCACGTGGAATAGGTAACACGTAGTAGAAACACATATGATTGTATTAGGAGCAATAGTTATGTGGGAAAGGTGCATCGGGGGCGTATGTGGGCTGGGTACTTATCCACACTACCCGTATACCCGTAAACGTGTGAGTGTCGTTAGAAATAACGTTGCTTACTCGCACACAGATATTGACTGAGCTACCGGCTGGTGTTTCAAAAGGTATATAGAAGTCTCTTTAGTGACGGGCAGCGCATTAGTGTCGCCCCTGGTGATGTCCATAGGCGGTGGTGCCCATTTTCCATCTGGTAGCCCGCTTGCTTGATTGATTGCCTATCGTATAACCCGTGTTTGAGGACAGAATTACTGCGCCTTGCCAGGCACACCTGGATGTCAAAACTCAGTGGCTCTCTCTCTACTAAGTCGCGCCCGCCGCTGCAGATTCAGAAGTCTTTTAACAGAGGTTTACCCGTCAAAATAATTCCAACAGTTGCGTTGCTGACGAGAATCGATACTACCGTCAGATACGGTCATTTTTCAAACAACCCCATACTACAAACTTGAGATGGCGTCAATTAGTTTTTATTTGACAGAAAACATAATAAAATATAACTATCATGATTTGCATATAATGGAAAAGGTCATACAAAAACCACAAAACGCAGTTGATTCAATTAGCTTCCAATGAAAAGCTTAAAGAATCAACGCGACGACGGACGGTAATGTCGACAATTAATATAGACAGGTAGAGCTCGTCTAGTCTAAAATGACGCGCCCCACTACTTAGTTAGTTGATTTCGATGTGTGAGTGCAAATATTAATAACGACACTTCATCTATGTGGGAGCCAATGAACGACGCGTGCTCCTACGTTTGAATCTTACCGGCAACTGAATGACCAATAACAACGGCATTTGTATATGTATTGCGTCCATATTTTAAACTTGCTTGTGTGCGTTAATGTGATAGTGGGGCGCGTCATTTTAGATTAGACGAGCTCTACTCAATAATAACTACATATTATAGGTACCTACCTAACGTCACGCTACGCACGCCTTTTTTCTTGTAGGGACCACTCGTTCCACTTGCTATGGTCCTGACAAATCTCTCGCTTCCACTCGTAGACTTACTGTCAGCTTTTATGTTGATGTCGAGTTTTGTTTTCTCTGAAAACACGTTTACTTAGCAAAATATATCGAACTCGTTGACCTTCAGAATAAAATATGTTCTTTGGCACATGTCTAATATTTGTGCAACAATATTATTTGTGTACCGAAGATTAATACAATGTATTGAAGCTATTATTTATTCATGTATGTTTCTTGTGAGCGGCGCAGTGCACCTAACTCAATTATATCTAGCGGGGTAAACAACATAGGTATCTTGTCTAGCCAAAGTAATAATATGTTTGAAAGTCGAAACGAAGATGGTGGGGCAAGGTACCTGTCTTGGAAACTAGTTTGACAGTTTGAAACCAGTGAAACTTCTAATCGAATAGAGGCGTCCCTCATCGCTAAATGGAAACAGAGGTTGAAATACCCCGTAGTTTTTTAATACTAGGCAGGCATTTGGCGGACGAGATGACGAAGGAGATGGCGGATCTAGCCAGATGGTAAATGAAGATATGCAGTGTTGCCAACTCAGTAGAATTTCCACTAGATCTGGTGGTTAAGAGTTACATTTAGCGGTTAAATTTTGGTTTTAGTGGCTAGTGGAATTTTCTCGTGACCTCAGTTGCTCCAATTAGTCGTAAGGTACAACATTCAACCACTTTACATATTTACAGGTAATAAATCGAATATTCACGTAACAAGTCTATATTTTTATGTGTAGGCAATACTCAGAACTGGTGGTGGTTATAGGGGATTCTCCGAAAATAGTTTGTCAATTTCTTGAATAATTTAGATTATTGCCAAGGAAATTTATTCTGCAAAAACAGAACTCGTAGAAGAAGCCGATTCTTTTAAAGATGATTGCCGCTAAGATTTAATTTTTTGGTACACAGTAAACAAAAATAAACTATAATTTTAGTTGTTTTATTTTGAAATTAATATTTATGTATTATCTGTTATGTTAGTGGTTTTCGTGGTGGTTTGAGGGATAGCCAAATTTAGTGGGTTCTGCACATGTTGCTCTCGCGCGCGATAAGCGACAAAAGGCGCGACATAGGTATTGCTATCTATTTCATCTTAGTATAGAGAGAAGGAAACTAACGCTCTCCCGCGGCGCGAGCTTTGACGCGGACACACTTGTGCTAGCCGTGCTGGTGGTTTACGATACCACAATTCTAAGTTCGTTAAAATAAAGTTGGCAACACTAATGATATGGCCGTAAATCTAGAAACAGCCTATTCGGTCCGGCCTTGACAGACTCAAAGGTAATCTTCGAGTAATAGAAGCATATTGTACCTACCTACAGATTTCATGCGGAGTTGGAGAAGTTTTGTTATATAAACACAAACAGGGAACAGATTAGCGTGGAAAATATGGAGCTGGTTGTCAAAATATGATTATTGATTTGGTTGGCTGGTTGTACTTGTATACATTTCACACACACATACACACAACGATTTGACCGCCAAAAATGTATCGACCATGACGGTTTGTGGCAAGTCTCGACTCTTAGTGGGAAAAAAGCTTTGCCCAAATAAAATGAAACTTATTTGGGCAAAGGACACACAATTTTGCCTAAATATGAGCAAGCAAACAAAGTAAAACGATATTTACTGGTTGGCTTATTACTTGTTGTACCTACAGTTAGCATAATATGTTGGTATAATAATTCGACTTTTTTCATTTTCGCCGTACACAACAGCAATTTCATTAGTGTTAAAAAGACATCAGGTATTTTAAGGATAAGGAAAAATAATTTCCATTTCATGATCTGTAAAGACTAGGGAAAATTTGGTATCGTTTCATCACCAGTTATAATATAATTTAATATTTATTTGTGTAATTATACTTATAGTAAGGTATTACGTCTATACTTACAATCTTATAACAGTATTTGTCTGTGGTTACATCATAAATCTGATGAATAAAATAGGAGAAGAAACTCATGTGCTATCATGTCACCGTCATTATTACAAGACAGCAATTCAGATACCTACTCATGGTATCTTTATAGTAACGTAGTTATAGAAAATTATTACGAAATTGTATGTAGAAATCTTTATAGCCTCTAAAGATCTAAAAGCTGTCTCCGAGCTTTTTATTTTTAGAAACCATCTATTTAGTCTTAAAAGCATTATGCTGGAAGCTTGGGACACGTATAATTGAATTCAATTAATTTTACACGGGGAAAATTCCTGTTGCTTGAAATATTCTACTGTATACTGAAGGTTTATTTTGTGTCTAAAACTCAACTCTACTTTATTAAATTTCCATGTTGGAGCATCACGTCGGCACTATGTCGCTTTTGTAAACAACTATGTATTTCACTACTACAGCATAATATCAAATATTTTCTATGTAAATAAGTTTAGATATTGATTATAATCTATACGAAGATTATAAAAAGGAAAGATTTGATTGTTTGTCGGTTTGTTTGTAGTGGATAAACTCAAAACTATAAAAAAATTTCACTTATAGAAAATTACTTTATCAGCGAGAACATAGGGTATATTTTATCTTTCAGAAATTAGTATTCAATAGGGAAAATAAAATAATATAACTCACGTAAAATTAGAATAACATAACATATATGTTCGCGACTAATTTCAGAACGGCTGCACCAATTTAACTAATTCTTTTTTTGTTGTGTTTGTAATTGTCAGGGCAAGGTTTATATGAAAGAAAAAAGGGTAGGTGTAGGGTAGGTGTAAGTTAGGTGTAAGATAGGTGTAGCGTAGTGGTAGGGTAGAATAGGTGTATGGTATGCTAGAGTAGGGTAGGGGTTGAGCCGGGCCCACATCATCGTAAAATCCCCGGTCAAGTCTACATAATTATATCAAGTAAATATTATTATATTAGACGGGACTTGTACGCGACGTACCTTTTCGATTTGTTTTCCCAACGTTTTGGTAGGGTTACACCCACAGTGGCCACGAGACGACAGTCGTCTGATATAATAATATGTGTAAAGAACGCGAAACAAAGTGTTTAGTTTGAAACAAATATATCAAGTAAATCCTAAACTACTGAACAGATGAAACAAAACTAAAAAGAGTCTCGAATAAACTGCCTTTTAAATAAAGTAAACCGTATCAAAATCGGTCCATCCGTTCGGGAACTACCATGCTACAGATACACACGTCAAACTTGCAAGATCTATTTTTTTCGTTGGAGGTTAAAAAAGAATTTAAGATGGAATCTGTCACAAAGAATGCACATCCACAAGTGTCACGTTCCTAGCGAATTATACTCGGAGCGACAGAATAAAAGTGCATTCAGTTACAATACAACAATAGAAAATACAAAAGCAAGCTATTCTAAAACCAATTCTAGGAGACCCCTCCGTCATGTAATACCGATTCATTTTTCCAGGCAAGTGGCAAGAAAATAGCTCAGCTACCCAAGAGTTCAACTCCCACTGGTTGGATGTGGACTGCTGCTAAAAGCCCAGAGCTAGCTTTAGTGTCGAGTCGTTTTGAATATACAACGTTATTTACTGGTGCTGAAACTTAGTAGGAATCCAGAACTATAACTTTGAATAATTATTCTTTCTTGCTGTTGTTAGTACTTGCTCCCTATAAAAATAATCATCTTGGCGTTAATGTCCCGGTTGTGCTCTTGAGCACAAGAGCCCGGGGTCCTTCCTGACCACGATCCAGGATTTGGCGATCAGATAATTACAGTGGTGCAACTACCATCTGACCTCCGTGACCCTGCTACTAGGGGAACCTTACCAGATTGGATCATGGTTACAAATTCAGTTGCCTGAATTTGCAGGTTTCATCACGATGTTTTCCTTCACCGTAAGATTCACCGGTTAAAATTCAACTAATGTACATAACTCAGCCCGCAGCGGGATTCGAACTTGGTACCTCTCGCTTACGAGTCGGATACGCAACCGCCCTGCCACCGACGCTCTTTACGTTATGTAGGTACTTGCTCTCTATGCGTAGTTTAAATAGCTCACCAGCTTGTGTTGTGACTTCATCAGCGTACAATTGTTCCTGCGATAACCACATTGAGTTTTGGGATTTTATGTAAGCTATGTACAATTAACGCTTCCAAATGTATTCAAAACCCATTCATTAGTAGAAACCTATTTGCGTGAACAACAAAGTTTGTCCACGATTATTAAAAAAAAATGTTGATTATAACATATGTACCTATTTACACATGCCTACATTTATCAAACTCATAGCATGGGTGCATCCCGGGGCCCTACTTTTGTACTGCTCGCATCCACGCGAGCGTTCGTGTGCGCTGTCTCTTTCTCATTCGTGGTAAGTTGCTAGAGATAGAAAAGACAAGCACTAGACTGCGAGCGCTCGGGTGAATGCAAGCGTTTCAAAGATAGGGATCTAGGGAATACGACGCTTGTGACATGCACCCATCATATTGAGCATATTGACTTGTTTTTCAGTAGCGTTACGCAAGTTAGGTACATTATGGTTAAGACCTTTATTTCTAAGTACGATATATATACCTAATGTATGTTTAACACAGTATTGATTCTGTATAAGTACCTACCAGCACTAAACATTTCAATGTACTAGAATGTTATAGACAATTTATGAAATTTATCTGTGGTGTCTCGTAAATGGCTGATAGAAATTATGCTATTGTACCTATCTTATTGTTGTAAGCTGTGAGACAGCCAAATAAAATAAAATAAAATAAAATGAACCCTTAGAAGTCTGTCTAGATGGTTTTTTATACTACTAAGGTGGCAAACAAGCTTACGGTCTGCCTGATGGTAAGCAGTCACCGCAACCTATGGACGTTTGCAATACCAGAGGCATCACCCACGCGTTGCCGACCCCGTAAAAACCTTTTTACCCCTTTCCTGAAGAACTCCATGTTGTACTCTCCAGGGAAAACCTCTCCAGGTAGTTTTCATTACACAAACTTAGTGTGCGTGGGAAAAAGTTAACTATTTATATGTTATAACTTTGAAGGGTGAGACAGTCACTATGATTACTGGTAGGAAATCGAGTATGGTAGCCTAGTTCACGGTTCTTGGTTTTAGTACACGTAATCAAACCTAGGTTAAGAGTAACAAACAGAACAACAGAGTGAATAGGCTGTTCCTAGACAGGTATGCTCCATCATCAGCCGCATCGTCACTTACCACCAGGTGAGATGGCGGTCAAATGCCTGGCTAGTACAATTATTTAAAAAAAAGAAAAAAAAACAGTTGTTATACTGAAATTAACGCTTAATTATTCCAAACGGAATGTACCTCGGTACATTCCGTTTCTAGATTCTAAAATCTACATGCAAATAAATAGCTTTATTGTGCATAAAAAAAATAAAAACAGTTCAATGTTTAGGAAATACTTATTATCTTGTGGTTTTATTTATTAAAAACTTCATGCACTGTTACGTACAATGGCGGACTTAAAGCTTCATAGCTGTCTCTACCAGTCAACCGGAGAGTCGATAGTATGAAAAATTACAGGGCGGTGCAAAATGATTGACACAAATATTAATGAGCATATTAACTACTAAGTACTAAGAAAATTTACATACTCGTACATTCACAAACCAAGACTGACAGTAGCAGAATATACCAGAGGAAAAAGAAAGAAAAGAGAATGCAAGCAAGTTTTATCTAAGTGACCTAGTTATTTCTGCTCGTCCATGTATAATTTTGCCTTTGACTGTTGTAAATAAAACTTTGTTAAGAACGCAGTACTTAAGTAAACATGATCCGAAGGCAGTTATTAATAAGAATATCTACCAAGAAGGAACGCTAAATCATGGTATAACATTCAATACCGTCCAGAAGTAAATTAAACCGAACCGAAATACACTCAACGACTTTCGTCAGCCGAAAAGGAGAACGTCTATTCACGTGATTTCATTGAAGCCTACAGTTATTAATGATACAGCGTTAATAATCAGGGCCCAGGCTCTTTTTAATATAGCTGGAGTAATAAATAGCCTAAATGATTGGTTCCGACGACGTAACACGGTCAGCCCAATACTCAATGCAGCGGTAGCGGTCTAAAATAAATTCACCAATTTACTGTCCTTTCTGGTTTCACCTTCGTAAATCGAGAATTCCAATTTCCTTAGAAGGAGACCTGTCCAGGCATTGCCTGATACATCGATCCGGTCACAAGGTCGAGCAAGACTGTCGTCTCAGATAATTATACTAAATTGAAATTAATTAAATTGTTGTTCGGCTTTTACGAATTGGACTGGGAATTTTGAAAGGCCAGGAGATCGTTTGTTTGGATTGGGTCGATTTTTTGACAATAAGTGATGTTATTAACTCCATAAACGAAGGCGCTGTAGCAATTTATGCGCTTACACCTGGCTATATTCAGTCGGCTTAATTCAAATAAGCGAGAGAGCCAGTCAAAGTGCTATGAATTGCTCATTGTATTTATTTAAAACTTCATGCACATTACAGTTATTATATTGAGTGTTTGTTTATTGTATTATTAGTTATTAGGTATTGTATTGCTTGTGGTGTGTATGTATTGTTAATAGAATGGGGTCCATTTTTATATTACGCCTTTTGGGAAGCGTAGCGACGCGTAACGATTATTTTATTTATTTTATATACATTTTTATATACTTAGGTGATATAAAAATTTGCTTTCAATATGTTCCAGTTTTATATTGTTCTCAAGCTTTTTGCTTCTGAATTTAGACAATTGAATTTTGCCAAGTGTCATTTTATCTTGGCGTTAATATCCCGGTTGTGCTCTTGTTCCCGAGGGCCCGGGGCCCGCCTTAACCATGTTTAGGTGTTACCATAAAATTCGGTGATAACGTACCCGTTCCTGCGGGAACCACAATTAATTTCGTGACTATTTATCTACATTTATTATCAATTTCATCAAAATCGTTCAGTAATTTTTGTGTGAAAGAGTAATAAACATACGCCCAAACAACCATCTATCCATCCAACCTTTAAAAGTTTATCATTTATAAATTACTCGTGGACACGGCAAGACTTCGTTCGCGTTCACCTACTTTACCCCTACTTACCCTTTCTTTCTTGCTAACAAACCTAGTCCTCTTGAATCACTTTGTCTATTGTTAAAACCCGCATTGAAATCCGTTGTGGTGTTTGAAAGATCTAATCGTACATAGATACATAGGGACAGACGGCGGGAACTGTAAAGAAGAAAAGAACTGTACAGTTTGAGCTTAGCCAGGTAAAACAGACACCCAAAGCTTATATGTATAGATACATCGGAAGATCTCATTTTATAAAAATTATCACCATACTCCCAAAATAATGTGGCCACTCCACAACTAGGAGTAGTTGATAACAGAAATCTCTAATCCTAAGTGGTGGATTACAAAACGAAATACACAACAAACACACAAAAAGCAATACCTTGACGCTCGTCGTCCATCATAACTTAACGCATACTTGACAAAAATAACACTAAATAAAAGTATGGCACTAAATAAGATATGGTCACAGGTACAAGCTGGATGTGGAAGGCACAGTACCGGCCTTTGTGGAGATCTCTAGGAGAGGCCTATGCCCAGCAGTGGGCGTCTTTCACCACCTACTTTAGGCACCTACACTAATCTCAACAAATAATAAAAAATGTCGTCTCTTAGAAATTTGTACCCCTTCCTCAGAGAACAAACAATAAAAAATAGCGACTGACTCCATAGTAAATAAAATCGTTGTTGACTATTTATTAAAGAAAGGCCAAACAAATGGAATACAATAGAGCAAACATTGACTCTATCGACTTTTAATGCTGGATGGGAAATCCGCACATAAACAATCCGCCGTGGCTCCTATCTCTAGCAATAACGAAACTTTAAGGATCGAATATCACGCAGTTCATATCGAGTTTCCTACGTGACCGGAATATAATCCGACAGGATTTTCCTTCCGTGAGTGTAGGTGCCAATAGATACTCGTAACTGAGATTAGCAAACTAATTTAATAACGGTTTCATGGCGTCCAGGCATGAGGATTAAAGTTTAAAAAGTTTTGCTTATGCCGCGAAAATTTACTAACTTGACACCATATTTTCACAACTTTTGTACACTTCTCCATATACATATATAATAGTGGGGGTTAAATATTGTGTCCCACTATCAACACCGTATTTGGTATTTGCTGGGAAGACAGCGTAATCTGCGGTTTCCTACAAGTAAATTATAATTTTATTATATTATTTTTGATATAATGGTACAGCTATTACGTTATTTTTATTTATAGATATATAAACAACTCGATGCTCATGTTTTCAAGCACTTATTTTACGGGATACGGATGCAAGAGGACAGTAAACTTAATGTAATGTACTTTACAAAATCCGATGGTCGACGTCCACATTCACAGCAACCTTCAAGTCCGTGACATAGCAGATAAGCTGTAAGTGCCACGTCTCAAACAGATCAGTAAATTCCGTCAATATTTTATTTATTTATTTAACATAATACACAAACATATAGATATTAACACTACTACTAATATTTTTCAAATTTACCTACTTAATAAATACAGAAATATACTAAGGAGGTAATAACATGACCGACAGAAAAAGTCGTATAACCCCGGACCATTTTTACATTTATTCACACTACTGAACCGATTTTAATGAAACAAAGTTTGGAATCTCGATTAAACTAGCTTTCAAAGAGAGAAAACCGTATGCAAATCGATTCATCCATTCGCGAGCTACGATGCCACAGACAGACACACACCGAAACAGAGCCTCAGATACACAGAGCCACAGATACAAACGTCAACACACGTCAAAATTATAAAATCTTTCTTTTTTAGTCGGGGCTTAAAATTTATAATAATTGACAGTAATTAATCACCGGCACACAAAAAAAAAAAATTGTCTGTACACCGGGCGCCACCTATCTACGGGCATGTTTTTCGACCCGCTGAATACGAATTTTAAGTCAGTTTAGGCCGTCCAGCCTTCAATTTTGAAAATTTTTTGTACCAAGATAATCCTAATTTTTTAGGATTTTTGCAGTTTTTAAGGATATTTTATAATTTTTTTCGAATTAAATAGGTTTATGATTAAAGTACGATCGAAATTAGTATTTAACAGATCAAAATACATAAAAAATATGCTTGCCTTAGATGTCAAAATTGTTTTTCTTGCCATAACATCGTATTTTCGCTATTTTTTGGGGTTTTTTGCAATTTACTTGAATTCACTAAATTGAAGGCTGGACGGCCTAAACTGACTTAAAATTCGTATTCAGCGGGTCGAAAAACATGCCCGTAGATAGGTGGCGCCCGGTGTACAGACAATTTTTTTTTGTGTGCCTGTTTTATTTAAAGCGTAATAAATATGTGTTGTCCTCAATTCTGTGAATATCAGATTTTGTAAATTATACTTTACGTCAAGTTTTCTGGAACCCTTTTCAGGCAAGATTTTTTTTAATTATTTTTCCTGTATACCTTTAACACCTATCTGTAATTTAATAGTAATTTTGTCGTAACTCTTGTCCTAACAACATTTTAATTTGCATATGAATAGCAGAGCATATCTCCTTTATGAGTGCAAAACCGTCGAAGATAAACGGTTAGGGTTGCAATTAACAATGTGCACCCAAGCCTGGGCGTCTATTTGCATCACCGCAGTCTCCTGTGATATACGAGTCGGTTATTTGAAAAGGAAATTTGGTTCTCTATCCAGGTCGTGTTTCATATTCCAGTCCAATATTGAGATTAGGTTCCGATGCATATTTGCATGCATTTCACGAAATTGAACTTTTAGAATTTGTATTGCAATTTAGTTGTTTTATACATGGCTCCGTAAATACGTAAGGCCCACTCAAGATATAGAAGCCATATTATTATACCATGATATAGAAAAAAATATTACTATGTGTAGTCAAGTATTTATCCGCCATCTGACCTGGTGACTAAATGCGGACTAAAGTGTGGAATTTTTTTTATTATACTAGGCAGGCATTTGACCGCCATCTCACCTGGTGGTAAGTGACGATGCTGTCAAATATGCCGATCTAGGAATAGCCTATTCACTCTTGTCTTGAACGCGACCAGATTATATCATTATAATCTGGTCATTCAGGGAACACACTTGTAGACAACGCGTTCCATTTCTTAGCCATATATAAAGGTTGAACAAAAGCGGCTCGTGCGGAAAGCTGGAAGAACCATGACATAAAGATTACGTATTCGCCCGGATCGCGTTTCCTGATGGCGGAAAGAGGCGCCACATTACAAAGCAGCAAGCAAAATTCAATGGCCAAATAAAAATCGTCAACGTGTCGTATTTTGACTAGCCGCTGCGTAATATAGCGTATCACTATTCTTTATGACTGGGGTAACCCGTTTTATAGAACGTATTGTTTACACAATCAACTTGAATAGAGTGCACAGTAAAATATGTTTTGTAAAGTGGCATTGTACATCATCATCATATTAGGGGAAAAACGAGCACTGCTGGGCATAGGCCTTCCCATTAAGGCTGATCCTGTGCCGTCCGCATCCAGATGGTACCTGCGATATTTTCTAGGTCCACCTTGTGGGAGGCCTACCCACGCTGCCTCTCCCGGTACGTAGTTGTCACTCGAGTACTTAACTGCCCCATTGGCCATATGTTCTGAGAGCTATGTGTCCTGCCAATCCTTCGGGCTATGTCGGTGGGTCGCTTGCGGATCTCCTCATTTCCGATCCGGTCGCGCAATGAGACTTCGGGCAGCTTACCCTTTCCATTATTATTTAATATGTGGTCACAAATTTACAATATGTCGCCATGTGGTATAATTTACTGACATCTTGCAGGGCATGGACCTCCCTAGATCGAGATGAAAGACGCTTTTTGTTCAGCAGTGGACGGCAATAGGCCGATCGATATAACCATACCGTATACAATCAGAAACTTACATTTGTTTTCCATTGTGAATGTCAAAGCGTTTGGAAAGTTGTTTCCGTTTGGCTGTCGAAGCCACGCGCAGCGAAGTTTCTTTACCTTTATTTGTGATAAATGTGGTTGGAAATGTGAGCCTACAGAAACAAATTACCAACTAACTGAATTATTTATTGGGAAAAGATTCGTAAATAAAAAAGTCGATTCGATCACGCGACGATCGAACTTTACCAGTATCATCGGCTATTTCTAGAGTATCATCTGAAAGTTGCTTTTGAAATGTCGGCCTCAAATGCCCCGGGGTCGGAATTTCATTAAGCGCTATTATCACGTGTACGGTCCGAGTTTTCGCATCGTTAGATTTTATCGCCTCAGCGGCTAATAACGTGAGACCTTTAATATGGATATCGATAACTTCCACGCGAGTAATCGACCTCAACCGGGGCTCATAGTTATCCTTGGGATTTAATTCTATGTTGTCAAAAAGGTTTAAGACGAGATTTTATATTTTGCAAACTCAAAAACTACTGAAGCTTTTTTAAAAATAGTTTCTTCCAGTACAGTGGCAAGTAAATTGCAATAATGTAACCCAAGGTATGAAATAGTTGTCTACTAAAGTCGTATGTTGTATCTCTTAAAACTGAACATTGCATCCGTAACCAAGTTTCCGTAGAGTTTGCTGATTCGGAGGAATTGGGGCTGCATAGTCACCAGCTTACTTATAGCGCGGGTACGTAACATACCAAATATTCCCTATCGATTTCAACAGAAATAACTCAGCTCACATAGGGAAATCGAACTGCACCAACTGATAAGCACGTGCTAAAATTAAATAGCATTGCACGATAAACAATCTACTCTTACGTTACTCTGATACCAAATATTGATCCTCGAAGTTTCAATAGCTTCATACATAATACCTAGGTACTCCAACGCTTAACCCAATTTTTAATCCCTGACCCTTGCGTAAGTGGATCGAACATGGGCGTGCAATCGGTCAGTGCCAACGAAGCAGGGCGGAAGGGTCCACCATTAATCTTGGCCGAATTTAAACCCAACTTAACAGAAAATGTATGATAAGCAATAAAGAGCAACGAAAGTCTTTATCTGGCTAACAGATGTGGACCGAAGCTAGAACCCTGTGGAACGCCAGCAATGTTTATTTTTGCTCTCCAGACTAAATTACTTTTTGGGTATGTATTAACTGTATAATAACTGATAGTAAAAGAGATAGAAGTATATCGTACCTACAAGCAAATTTGAATTCAATTTCACTCCGTGGGCCCGAACGTCCTTTTTATGTTCTTTAAAAACACAACGAACCCTTTTTTGTTTTACATTCATTTTTCTCTGTATAAGTTGATTAAAATTCTCATTTCAGATCAAAAATACGTAACTAGTACATATACGACGATATTTCCTGAAAACTCATGATAGCTCTATGACGTCAATGGAACATTGAACTGTTAAATCAAAAAATTGTATGTGTAAAATATAACTCTTTTTAATATTTTATCCAGCGCAATTACAGGCTTGAGACATTTCATGACAGTGACAACGCACCTGCGGTTGTGCGTCTTTGTTGTCGGCGACCTAAATCCATGAATCGTAGATGATATGGGCAACGGATAATGTTTACCATCAGGTAGGCTGTCTGCTCGTTTGTCACTGCGTAGCATAAAAAAACTCTATAAGGGTTCGTGAGAATTCATAATCATATTTGTGATAAGGACCCAACATAATGTGTCGCAAATTTTAACAAAAACTAGTAATTTTAGTAATCCGAAAGAAAAAAACAGTGATTTGTCTTTGCATTTTATATTAAATTACGATTTTTGAATTTTCGTGTATCTAATTCGAAGCGTCAACAAAACTTTAACCATATTAATTTAAACTTTCATAATCAAATCGAGTGTTAAAACGATTGAAAGCATAAATAGAATCAAAGCATAAATAGGGAATTTGTAAATTATTTATTGTGCAACATTAATATTTGCTTACAGTGTGGAGCGAAAATATTGCATTCTGTTTGTAGCATACTACCGTTATCATACATATCGCTACTAAAGTGATAATTTTTGAGCCCAAATTAAAGTTTACAACACCAAGGCCCGCTAAAAACAGCTTTTGTGTAGATAATAAATCATGTAATAAAAAGGTAATAAATCATTCACAAGGTAATATTACGTCTTAACAAAGCATAATAGTGCGTTAATGTGAAGCGTAGAATTTTACTACGTTATATTCCGCAAAGTTTTCCGCGGGATTTTTCTTACAAGGTCACTCGAACTCTTTTAGGCATTTTAACATTTTATGCTTTTCATCTGCCTTTAATTCGAATTCTTAAGTAAAGTCATCTTGGCGTTAATATCCCGGTTGTGCTCTCGAGAACGAGGGCCTCCTTCTTGACCATGATCCAGGATTTGGCGGTCAGGTAATTAAAGTAGAGCGACTACCATCTTACCTCCGTGACCCTGCTTCTAGGGGAACCTGAATAGATTGGATTATGGTTACAAATTCAGTTGCCTGAATTTGCAGGTTTCATCACGATGTTTTCCCACGAGGAATTCTTAAGTAAAGTATTCCTCTTCAATGTTAAGATTACACTCATCACCAGAACTAAATAAAATTTTAACTCAAACACACCTCCTTAGGTAACATAATATGACCATATTTTACTATAGTTCACAAAAAATTGTAACAACTCTTTTACTGACAAAAATAATCATCACTGTTAAAATAGAACTTATAAACAAAAAGAAAAGTAGGTTATAAGTAAATAGAAAGTAAAAAAAATTCTCGACTCCATAAGTAGAGTCAGATCAAAAAGGTTGACGTTTTATCCTAGAGATACGAACAGTAAATAGCCTCTCACAAGCTAACATTAAGACAGAGTCGATTTTTCTTCCTCTAGAGTAAAAGTAGCGTAAAAACATGGCGACTAAAAACAAAAGGCTTTTTCACACGAGGACGGCGTACATCCGCTCCTTCCTCTGATGAAAAATTACTGCCAAGATAAGATATTCTCCGATCCTGTCGTTGCAGGGCAAGGACGTGCCCAACACACCCTTTTTACCCGACCGCGCGACGCAAAGGTGGGTAATGTTTTTATCAAATTTCCAAACTCAAAAGAAATACTCATAACAAGCGCATTGTTTTTTGTTGTTTGTATGGTAGCAATTTAGAAAAATAGATAAAGTACTTACAAGTAATTGCGTTATTTTATTTGTAACCAATACCTTTACCTGGAGAATAGAATCCACAGAATATTTATACAGTGTAGACCAGCAAATTCAATTTTGACAGTTACAAATTATTCTTTTTTAAATTACAAATTGAACTCTGCAAGTTTTGTGAACAGCAAAAACTACTTTTTCAAGTCCATGTCGACTTTATTTTTAAGCTTTTTTTACAAATTTACACACACGCTTTTGTTTATCTGTCTATTTTTGTGTTTGTAGCGAAAAAACAAACGTGTCGAATACAAATTGGAAAACAAACGCCAGGCAACCGTCGACCGCTGAAAACATGACAGTTACAGCACATAAACCGAATCCGACCCTGAAATACGGCCGCAATACGTAAAAGAATTCTTTTCCGGACTTTTCAACACGCACAGAAATTCCAATGTTAGTTACTAAATCTAAATAGACCAAAATTTAAGACATCCGTGTATTTATCTAGATCAACCGTAAATTTACCTAAACTAAATGTAAACGTAATAAAATCTATTTCTGTCCCAATTATGTGGAGCGTCTTTGGTAGGCACGACATGGCTGTGGATATTGTGTCTTGTTTATACTCGAACCAGCGGTCCGCCTGGGTATTTGGCTTTTCTTTGCTTTAATATAATGTTCTAGATTTTTCCCGCGACTCTTACGTTCACGCGGAAAGCTTTTATGACACTTTAGGTTTTGCCCGCGTTACCATTTTAAATGACCTCAGTATTGTATGAACTATGTTGCTAGTACTATGGGGAGGTCAAGCTGTATATGTATTCTACATGACGATGTGAGTGGTTCAGTTGGTTAACATGCCAGTCTGCTACGTAGAGGTCCCGGGTTCGATTCCCGGCTGAGCAGAAATTGCAATGATGAATTCAAATTTCTGTTACGGATCTAGGATAATGCGTACGGCTAAGGAATGGAACGCTTTGCCTGCGGGTGTGTTCCCTGATCAATATAATCTGGATGCCTTTAAGGCTAGAGTGAATAGGCTGTTCCAAGACGGGCATGCTTCATCTTCGGCCGCATCGTCACTTACCAAGAGGTGAGATGGCGGTCAAATGCCCGACTTGTTTGTCATAAAAAAAAAAAAAAGGTGTAGCATAATAATATGTATTTAAAAAAAAGTATAAATGTAATTCATTCAGTTATCTAACACCCATAACACTAGCTTTGCTTTCTTTGGGGCTAGATGGCGTGGTGAGCGATCGTCCAAGCATATAGATTTTTTTTAAATATGTACTTTACATGCATGATTAAGATAAAACATGGCTTAGATGTATCCCGGACTTCAAGGTTCAAAACGATCAAAACCATCAATCATATCATAATTATCGTATCAAAAGTACAAGTTCAAGCTAATAGTGACCAAATAACTGAATGTTTACAAGAAAGACTGACAAGGACAGATTATCCAATCGATATTGCCATATCCTTACTTTATAATTTTTACCACTGTCAGTCAATACCAACTTATCGTGGTCCTATTCTACCTGCCTATACAAAGTCAGTTAAACTAACAGCCTAATAAATTTATCTTGCGTGTACACACGAAAGCAATAATTGTGGCGCAGCTGACATCAGAAGGCAAAGCCATTATTTCTGACCTCTCTGATTCCGTCACTCACTTAATTGACAGTTCAAACATTATTTAGTTATAAATTAGTTGTTAAGTTACATTTATTATAAAACATTTTGTCGAAGCTTGTCTATTTTTGCCGAAATATTTCTTACTTTTCGCAGCTGCAAAACGCTGTCCTTAATATCTTCCTTGTACCTAAGATACATTTAATATCCGCACGAAATCACAGTGGAATGGCACCTTGTCGACGTAGGTAAAACAAAATGAAGGTTGATCGTCCAGCCGGTTCAATAACTCGCATAGCAGCAAAACCCCTCGGAAAATAAACTTCTTAAATCCTCTATCAATAACGGTTATCTCTAGAAAAAAACTAGTGTGAACGAAGTACATGCAATAGCCAGCTCGTTAAAATTACGTGCCCACCAGCCCCAGTGACGTCCTTGTATTGTATTGTTATGTGACATGAATGCGAATGTTCCAAATACTAGAACATCTTCACAGCAGTAACGTTTACATAGCACAAAAATAATGAAGTGCCTATTGTTTTATACCATTATTAAAAGTAGCGAGTACGGGAAGTAGAAGTCGGCCCAGGAAGCGATGGCTGGACGTTGTCTAGAGTGACTGCGTGCCTACGGACTCACCAGTATGAATGCCGAGGACCGAGCGAAGGAAAAGTGGACTATGAATAGCAGAAAGGCGGACCTCGGGCATTCGCGTGTAGCGCGGGAGTGTAACCGGGATTTAACGCCAAAATTATGATGATGATGACGATTATAAGTAGTCAGTGTAGTTACAGACATAACGCAAAATTAGTAAAGCTTTGCCCCACCACTCATTTCCACCGCCGCAACTCCTGTGTAGCCAAGATCTACTGCGGCGACCACACATAGGTCCTGAGTTTTGACACTCAGGCGCGCCCGACGACAAGCTTATATTGTCTTGGATCCCGCAACAAATTGTTTAGAATTAGTAAGCTGAAGTAACAGCGAGCTGGCCATATCTGCCGGAGAACCGACAATATAGGTCGTAACCGAGTTCTTGAGTGAAGACCCCGACTCGGCAAATGCAGTGTAGGACGCCCTAGGATTTGAGGCGGGCTGCAGACTGATGCTGGATGCGGGAAACTGAGGATAGAATGTATTGGCTATTCCCAGCATTGGACTTGTGCTGATACAGTAATGGTCGTCATGGATTAAAATTTAAATAAAATAGTAATTATGTTAGTGATAAAAGTTATTTGATGTTTATTAAACCTATTTTTGCTGATCTATGTTTTTTCACTTCCTCTCAAATTCTACAATTTCCGTGACAGATAAAGACAGATGCTTTTGCAAAATTTTGTTAGATGTCAAAAATATATTTTATGAATAAGACTGTAACAAAATGTGAAATGAGCCTCTCGACGCCTTACCTTTGTAACGTCTTCAAAAAGTTCAAAAGGCAAGTCTACTGGTACCTTAAAGGCCGGCACCGCATCTGCTCTCCTTAGGTTGCAGAAGACGTTGGCCACTTTCCATCAGGTGGACTCTCCGTCCCTGACTCTTTAGACAATAAAAAAAACAGTTATAAAAGTAACAATATTTTTTGCTTTGTATAAGCTTAATATACTTCCACACCTCACCGTGCACTTGATTCAGATAAAGTCCGTATAACTTTCAAGTGTCATGCGCTGTCCTAATTGGCAAACGGTCGTAAGACCATCGTCGTACGACGGGCCGTTTTGAGGTCTCCTCTTGGTCGGGCGACATTCATCATACGACTATGGTCGCACGACCCTTGCCAATTACGACAGCGCCTCAAAATGACGATGACGTTCCACCAGAGTGTTCGATAGTTCGAAAATGTTAGAATGCCTGCTGACGTAATTCAGTTTACGGTCTCAAATAAAACCATCACGTCACAAAGCGTGCGATGGTCATGTAACATCGGTGCGTGATGAATTTGTGTCATATTATGGCGACATATGATGCGACGTAACAGGTACTGATCATAAAGTACTACAATTCCGCACAGTATCGGTACAAGCGTGTGGTAACAAGTGACACTGACCACTATAAGGCTACGTTTTGTCACAGCGAGACGAGATGTGTCCTTTCACACATAAAAGTGCGTAATTTAACACATCGTCACTAAATGGGAAATAAAACTACCTAACAGTTAGTTTTTTTCTAGCTTCGGACGAATATATTAGTTAGTATTGTTCTGTTGCTTTGTGTTTTATGTCCTGTTGGATCAGTTTTAGGTTATTTATTTTCTCTGCACTGTGACATCCTAACATTATTGTATACTGTCGGTACCCACATCAACTTTAAATTATTATTTGTCGGTACCTACATATAGCTTGTAATCAAAATATAAAGTAATTGCCTGAAGATGAGTAATTCGAAACCGGTTGCAATTTAATAAAAATTATATAATAAAGTGGAACTAGTGTACAAAAAGTGATTTAATTCGTTATTTATTTACGTTAAATTGGTCCTGGTAAACACAAGTTGTTAGAAGATATAGGGGAGATTCGTCAATCTGTTTGAGTGAGTGTTTTAATTTGATATTAAAGAAAAAATATTAGGATACTCTTGTGTAACCGCAATTGAGAGCAATTCAAAATGTCGCGCCTTCCCGTAGCAACAGGTAGAGAACACTTTCTATACGGGCATGACAAACCTCTTGTACTTCGTCTACATTTACTATATTTTTCATATTACATGCTCGTCGGATAGGTATCCTTGTCTTAGACCTTGTTACGTATGGTAGCTCTAACAAACACATTTATCTGCCAAATTTTGCCTCGTAACTTCATATAACATTATAATCTGGCTAGTGATTGTGGATTTGTATAATTGTACAAAAAAACCCAATTCAGCATTTTAACTCCAAGTAATTTTTTATGCTACTCAGTGACAAGCAAGCAGACAGCCCACCTGATGGTAAGTGGTAACTGTCGCCAACAACATCTACGATTCTTACATTTAGGTTGTATGTAACCAAAGTGGCCGTGTGGTGTCCGGCAGAGTAGAATAGCACCAACCCCTTACACTCGTGAGTGTCGTATAAGGCGACTAATGTTTTCGAGGCAAAAGATCAAGAGTCTTCGTAGTCTGGAAAATGGGCAGCAGCATTTTCCATTGTTACAACAACACTGCGATCTCCAACCCGCCTGCCAAGCGTGGAGATTATGGCAATAACCTCCCCTTTCGTGAGAGAGGCCCTTAGTCCTGCAGTGGACTGTTACAGGCTGTGATGATGTTGTCACTGTGAGGATTAAGATGAAATGCCTCATACCTGTAATTTCGCTGGCTACCTTATCCTTCAAACCGGAACACATCAATGCAAGCATTGTTGCTTGGCGGCAGAAATAAATAAGGCGCTCGTCCTTACCTAGGCGTACTCTTCAGGCTTGACAGAGTCCTACCACCTGATAAATAGTTATAATGCAATAGTCATTGTAATAAGTCATAATAATAAACGATAATTCTCACGTCTGCCCGTTTAGCCAAAATTACTACGCTCGCTACTGGCATCTTGCCAAAAAGATCGCGTCGCTGACTTGTTGTAAAATTTAAACAGAATAAATCTCTCAATGATAATTATACACGTAGGCAGCCACAGAAATAAATATTGCATTGTAGTTTATTTATGAGTTACGAAACTTTGATGAGATTGTTTATGAAATAAAGAATGTAGTAGGTACCTACTTACAACGCTGAAATTTAGACCAAGCGAAAATAGAGCACGAGTTCTTGTACTTGTACTGTTTTGATGTATACGATAATAATGCTGTGGAAAAATATATATGTTTAAGTAAGGCGATCCATTTCAGACACACCATAGCCCTGGCCATACCTTTGGGCATACCGCTTGGTATGGTGGGTCTTTTAACGTTAAACGATACCGCTAACTAATAGTGATGTGATGTCGACATCTATGATCTGTTTTGGAGAACAAACAATGCCCAAAATTACGACTTGCCGTATCAATCACGCTACGTATACTGTGTATAGATGTCGAGAATTATATAAGAAACACATATAATGTAAATTTCAACTAATGCTGCACATTATCCATTTAAATACATAATTTCCTTAACCAAATAAGACAAGTCAGTTTGGACAGATTATATAGCTAAAAGAAATTAAAACACTCATGGTTGTAACAGAAGGTACTATATTTTGTCATTTCAGACCCACCGTACCCCTGGCCATACCCCTGGTGGTCTGTCGGCCAAGCGGATCGTCTGATGGCCCCTATGCTAGGGCAGAAGTTGTATGGTCAATCGGGCTTCAGTTCAGGAAAGCATAAATTCTTGACCAAGCGTATTGATAGACCATTCCTAGTAAATAAATTGCGCTTAGAACAAGCACGCTCTTCGTCTGTTTACACTAAGCGCAAATAATAGAGTGAGCACTACCTCGCTTGGTCTACACCAAAGACGAAGACATGTCCGTAAAAATGCGCGCGAAATTTAGAATGATATGTGTCATGGCTACGTCAAAAGTAAAGATCTAAAAAATTCTCGACCTTTACGTGAAACTTTTCCGGGTCGGTCATTTTCGACTCACATTTAACGACTTGTCAATTTACAACTAATAATTTACATTTATTGCCGGAGACAAAATCGTGGACTATTTAATACAGATTCGTTTTGTAACACCCACTCGTTTCCTTAGTTAAGCTTCTTTATGTAGTGTAGGTACCGCGTTGTTAATTACTTCTTACTAAATTAGACATTAGCTTTTGTCCGCAGTTTTTAGGCACAGACCAGGTCTCTATTTTTGGACCGCTGACCTCGATTGGAACGGCTTTCAATTTTGATTTACAGAAAAAATTAATATTTCCCCCAATATTTGAAACATTTGCTGTCGGTGTTGTCTAGGCCTATAGGCCTCCCCCAGAGATCTCCACAAAAGTGTCCGTATCCAGCTGGTACCTGCGATCTTTACCAAGTCGTAGATCCACATTGTGGGATGGCCACCCACGCCTAAAAAAGTGGTAGACATAAAATAGTGCTAGTAGAAACAGTAATAAATACCTACCTAGTAATAGCAGTCACATTATAATTCCAATGACCAATTTACTTTAAGCCTACTTACGAATAGCCGTTTTATTCACTGATGCATATTTTAGAAGAACAGTTCCATTACAGTGTATGTCGCACAGTAATTTGGTCGGTGAAAAAATATTCTGTTCCAGTAAGAAAATAGACTCCGCTAAAATGTCTCTAAGCGTGGCTCCACAACCTTACCTAAATATTCAGGGCAAATGCGGTAATTTGTAAGAAAATATGAAATATTAGGTGAAACAGAGTGGAGGGTCCACTGTTTACCTTCTCACGAGGAAACGCTAAGAGGTATTTTTAAATTAACGATGCTCTTCTGTTTTCTAAGTGTTGGAACGCTGAGTTTTTGTAGGAGAGATATATTATTTTAATCTTCGTCAAAGTATACACACTACGTATATTATGATGTATCTGTACCAAGTCTTTTGTAAAATCCGCGTAGATTTTTTGTGATAGGAGATTTTCTATGAAATTGCCTAGATAGATTTAGGTACACGTCAGCTGTACAAAATAGGCACCTATCTACGGTAGGTATATCTGGTACCTATAATAACTAGAAAATTGCGTTTAAATGTTGGTTGTTAAACTCGAAAAACATACTACTGTAGAAATCTTTCCCGCCGCGCCTAGGGGTTTACCGCCCAGTCTCTAAGTAGATGCTTCTCGGTATTTGTATTCTGAGCTTACCGTCTATTTTTAGAGATGAATTACAAAATGGGAGACAAATTATTATTTGTATTTCCAAAAGTAATTAGTTTTTGAAGGCATTTTAAATAGGTACCTTTTAAAGGCTTCTTCGCGAACAGTATCTGTGTAATCTCTCATATAGAGACACTGAAGAATTGCACTGAAGAATTTTCGGGCCATGTCGGTGACCAATGTTCGCTTGTGGATATCCTGATTTCTAATTCATACACATATCACCTACCACTTTTAACCCTAGTACTCGATGCTTTTATATGTTATTTATTTTTGTTACTTTTTGCTTTATCGATCATTATTTTGCTTAAGTAATTTGTACTTTTAGATGTAAACTGGTAATCTGGGGAGCACAGGCACTGGAACCAGCCACTCACAAGAAATGTAATGGACAGAATCAATAAATACGATCACCTGTCCAAAATGTCAGATCTCTCACATTTATCGTTTGACATTTTACGTCTGATTATTTTTGTACAGATCTATCCTAGATAACCTGTTAAACACCAACTTAGAAAGACAAGTGAACAAAATGCCATCCATCTAAAACAAAATAAATGTAGTCACCGAAACTTTTGTCACTTCCTGCTCCCCAAAACTAATTAAAGGGCTTTTAGGACCATTAACGCCCACAAAGTGTTATTTCAGGCCATTTCATTTGTCCTCGTAAGATTAATCTTGATTTGTAAACTGACTGTAAATAACAAAGTCTCAAACTAATGAAAAAAGCGACGGACGATGTTGTTCAAAAGCCGTCATGAGGCTACTTTGTTAAGCCAGGATAATAAGCTAACAAGGTATCTTCTTCGTGTATTTATCTACAGTGCATAGTTTTATTACTAGCTTCATTTCCAGACTAGTAAGCTAGCCGTGTGGTGTCCGGCAGAGTAGAATAGCACCAACCTCGTAAACTCCTGGGTGTCGTACAAGGCCATCTTGACCATGATTCAGGATTTGGCAGATCAGGCAATTATAGTGGAGCGACAGCCATCTGACCTCCATGGCCCTGCTACCAGGGCAACCTGACCAGATTGGATCATGGTTACACATTCAGTCGCCTAAATGTGCAGGTTTCATCATGATGTTTTCCCTCACCGTAAGAGCGACGGTTAGCATTCAACACAGAAGAAAGTCATTGGTACATGACCGTATTTTGGTACTCTGCTATATTTAAAACTGCTATTGAGCTGCTATTGCGATCCTATTCCAATTCGATCGAGTGAAGTAAATTATCAGACTCTAGGCCCTGGACATGATTGCATAACTTCTCATGTACATTCAAAAGTAAAAAGTCGCGAATTAATTCCGCTGAAAATGGCGCTAATATGTCCCAATGTCTTGTTAACAGATCCCAGGCAGTGATTCGTCATGACCACCGACAGCGCACTCAATTCTCAGCGGTAAGTACTACGACTTTAGTGTCAAAGTCCCGTGACGGGCAGTTTTATCGTGTCAGCCGTGTCAATTAGCTTTCAACTGTAGCAATTACTGTGCATTGCAGTTTGTTAACAGCGTGCACTGACTTCATTGTCATCTACCTACACAGCATGGCATTTTAAACTATGTTTCAATCAAAGTTAAAAAAAATGGTAAACAAACAACTCATCAGATTTGTCAAATTATTCATGAATCATACTCTATACAGGAACTCTTGCACGTATCTATAATAATAAGAATTAATTGTAACAATTACTGTACTTTTTAACTCCAGAGGAAATGCAAGTTTGACGTGTGTATCTGTATGTCTGCTGTGACATCGTAGCTCTCGAACGGAAATGAAATTGAAATTTCGTAAACCTCCCGCGCTCCAATTTGACAGCATGCATGCACCTAAGGAGCATCTCTCTGACGCTTAGACCACTGGGTGAGCTATCGAGGCTCCCTTCAGACTGAACGTAAGAATTTTTTTATAGATAAAAGGCCATAAAGTCAATACAAATAGTATAAAGTATCTTTATTTTTAATATATATATGTATGTATAGTATTTATTATAATATAATATATGTTTATTCTATCTTGATGTAGTTAGTATTGTATTAAGGTAAGTTACAATCTATCATCACGCTTTATAAAGCACCTACTTACTCACTTTCTGCATTGTCTACTGGTTGACTGGAAGATAAAGCCTTAATGGCTTTAAGTCCGCCAATTGTATTATTGTGCAATAAAGTTTTAAATAAATAAATAAATAAACGTATTGCAACACCCAGCAGGCTTTAAAGAGTCACGGCGCATCTGGTGTCTGTTAAACCGGATAATTACAGGCGTAGGAAACTGTGCGTACCTATGACACAACAGGGGTTGATGAGCGTAAGCGGCATGCCAGTGCGGCTACCCTGAGCAGTCAATAAAAGATATAATATTTGAATGTCCGGATACCAAGTACAGCGGGCAAGCGAAAGATTCGCAGTCCTTTTCGGCCGAAGCTCTCCCCTACTTGACGGAATGTAAATTGAAAACTTTAAAATTTAGGTAGCAGTAGGAACTCAAGAGCCATACGATGAATAAATAATCGTGGTCTAAAGTGCGGGAGAGGCCAGGCGGCGGTGGTAGATGCTACTCCAGCTCTTTTGAGCCACAAATTCGGAAAATTTCGCTCTCGCTAATTTTTTTAACCATTCGCACCGCTTGCGCCGCGTAATCACATACGGATTTGCCAAGAGCCAATAAGTATACCGAAAATTCCGAGCGAGCACGCTGCGCTTGGTTAGTCATTGCTACGTTCGCATAATCATTGGTTTGTGTTATATGTTTCTCATGTTCACCCCAGAACTTGTGAGTTAAAATTCGAATATATTCCAACTCACTATGCTCGCACGTTTTTAAAGCCAATTATTTATTTATAACGTAAAACGAGGGGTGTTATACGTTTGACGCGTATATCCGTTTAGGTATCTGTAATTACCTACCAAATCCTGGATCATGGTCAAGGCGGACCCCGGGCCCTCGTGCGCGAGAGCACAACCGGGACATTAACGCCAAGATGATGATGATCCGTTTAGGTATCCGTCTGTGGCATCGTATCTCCCGAACGGATGGACCGCTTTCTATGCGGTTTTCTGTATTTAATTAAGGAGGAGCACCTCCTTCTCCGAAGAGGAGTTACTTTGCTACCCTTTCTTAAAACATGCCTTTTTGCCCATAACTGTTTCCTGCATCTACTCGTAACTATGCCACTAACCCGTGTCGTGTCCTTTTCAATTCTTCGGGCACCTTTCAACTTGCCCAGTAGGTACTGTTCGACCGAGTTTAAGGATGGACTTGGAGCTCTCAAAATAAAACTTTACTGTCGCTTGCAGTGATAAGGCCGCCTTTGCCCACAACTACTTATGGTTTTTGTCGGAACTTTTTAATGTAATTTTTCTTGTGTGAGCAACAAAGAATTTATCTATCTATCTATCTTGTAAATTGAAAAAATTTACTTACCTATACATTCTTTTTAACTATCGCGGTTATTGTCACAAATTTTAAGGGTATGTTCCATCTGACTATGATGCATGCAACTATGTCGAAATATCAGGATACTCGTCAACAAAGATATGCGGTAGAAAACCCGGAACATAGGCCAAAAACTTATTTAGCTAATTCGGTAATTTCTATTTATACTTTGTTTTGGAAACAATACTCTCACAGTTATGCCATAGCGTTATACGCACACGGGTAGTAGTACCTAAATGATTGAAGCTGAGAAAAAGGTACAAACGGCAGGTACTACACGGCCTAGGGCGCCAGGAATGCAAATCCGTCCCTGACTACATCAGAATAAAACTGCTTTATTACATCAATGGCATTACACATCCACATTACAGCTACGCCACACAGGTCAAAACACTTCTTTTGTTTACCTTTGTGAAACTTTGATTGAAAGTTTAGTATAGGTAAGTCTACTGTTCAAACCCGGAATTCGTAACCAAAGTCGGAACCAATATGTTTCCTACACATTACTTCTGTAGTTGCGGGTTCCAAGATAATATTGGGTCCTTACCTAGGAAATTAAGAGTTTTTTTCGCAATAACAAATGTGCTAAAATATTTTTAATTGTACAATACATGTTAAAATTAAAACTCGATTCCGAAAATAGAGTATGTTTAGATGCCACTAAGTGTCTAAAAATATTAGCTCAAGTTTTTATAAGGATTTCAAAATACCCCTTTTCATTCGTCGTCAGTTCAGCCTCTTTAATCAGATGTAATTTTATGAAAAGGGTCGTTATCAACAAGAAATCATGTCGCCGCGGTAGACTGTGTGGCGGGGCTCTTACCCTTTGAAAAAACTGTCACTCAAGGGTCTTGGCTACCATATTTGTCCTGACAAAAATTTCACAAATCCAATGAAAACTTGGAAACCATCGCTTTTGGTAAAATTGTTATCAAGTACCTAAGTAGGTAAAGTACGTAGATATGAAGGTGAACTAATGGTTTATCAATATTTTTGCGATTGATGACCTTGTGCAGTCATCATCATCTTGGCGTTATGTATCGCGAGGGTCCAGGGTCCGCCTAATGGGCTTGTGCCATATACTTGTTTAACTGTTTACTTGTTTTACTGTGTACAATGGCCTGCATATAAATTCCTACTACGTAGACCCTCTGTTGGTATCCACGGGAATGTTCAAAGAAGGTTACTCGCTCGTACGATTCGTATGTGGAATGAGCTCCCAGCTACATGGTTTTCTTTGGACTATGACATTTCCAAAGGGTCTGGTAAGAAGAATTTGGGATCGTTTAAGAGGTATACGAGTATCAGAGGTAACTTTAGAGGTGGGCAACGCATTACTCGGGCCCTAGGTGTTGCTGATGTCCATAGGCGGCAGGGACCACTTTCGATCAGGTGGCCCGATTGCCAGGTGACCCCTCTAGCCCATACATGGGTGGAATTTCTATGCACGTAACTATACATTAAGACACTAAAACGTTTTCTCCTACTCCAACAGGGTGTTCAAGAAAACGTCGCCAAACAATAAGCTCACCCTATACCTGGCATCCCGGGACCTGGTGGTGGAAAACGGCAGCATCGACCGCATCCAGGGCGTGGTCCATGTGGACCCTGACTATTTGGAGAACAAGAAACTGTATGGCCAGGTCACCCTCACATTCAGGTAAATCGGACATTTAACTCTTGTAATAAAGTTGCTAAAAGTTTCCCTTTATGCAATTCCTGTTATTATTTTGACATTTCTTTAAGCTGTATAGCAATGCCTTGCCTTGCTATACAATAATGAAAAAGGTTTCTTAGCAAATAGTTCCGCCAGATACTGTGATAAGATTTTTTTTTACATAATTGAGCAGGATTCAATTCCTGCTTATGATTTCCGCAGCATTTCTCGTTAGCGTGGAGTATCCATATTAAATTATTTTGCCCGAATTTCCTAAACTTAGACCACTCCTCAGGTGATGCCATAAAATATTTAAGTAGGAGTCACAAAATCGGTGTCGGAGTTAAGTTTTTACATAAGGTTTGTGTTTGTACAATGCTTTTCCTTGTTATGAATATTTTAAATAAAGTTAGGCGTCGCCTTAAGTACTGAAGTACTGAATCAGGTATTTTTTTTATTAGACAAGACAAGCATTTCACCACCAACTCGCCTGTTGGTGAGTGACAATGCGGCCGAAGATGGAGCATGTCCGTCTTGGAGCAGCCTATTCAATCTAGCCTTGAACGCATCCAGATGATATTGATCAGGGAACACAACCGCAGGTCTTATTCGTATTATTATAAAAATCTTAGTTTTGAAACACTAATGATCTAAAAAAATACTAAAGTTTGAACTTAAATACTTGGTTTACTACGGAACCCTAAAAATGATTTAGTTTTCCACAAGTCGAAGCTATTTGTAAAGTCTCCGCATGAACACAGATAAGCTCTCAGGAATTCAGAAAACTTTCAGCTTCTGCTGTTCTACACAAATACTCTCATATAAATTTGAATATTTATAACCATCACCAGACGAAGGATACAGGAACTATGAATAATATAAACATAAGTCCGGGTAATACCCCGGCGTAAGCTCTGAAACGATCTATCCTACCAATAATAGCGTAGATATGCTTGCTCGTTTTAGTGGACATAATATATGGGTATCATGTAACGATAGATAACGAAAAACCCCCGGAAAATACTAGTGAATATTATAAATAAGAGAGTTTGGAAGGAAGTTCTTATGGATATTTTTGCTCCTTCACAGAAAAAAGTACTGAACGGAGCCAAATGTCATAAAAACCCCAGGCCCGGCCACAGTATATCTGTACTTACTAAGGCGTAAAGTGATAAAAGTAATAATTAAATCTAGATATACTTGTATTTTCAAGAGATGCTATTGTCAAATTCGGTGGCTAGCATAGTTTGTTTTTGCCCGGAGAAGTTTCATAGACACAAATGTAAAAATTTGTGTAACTACTACTAAACCGATTTCAACCAAATTTGAGAGGGACACTGGGAACACTGGGATGGGCATAGGCTATGTGACGTCATCAATTCATAATTTCAATTTTTGTTCGGACGTGAATCGAACCCGGGACCTCTGCGTGGCGACCGGCATGTTAAGCAACTGAACCACTTAGGTCGTCAATAAATTATAAAGACGATTAAACTGTTAAACATTCAGTTTCCTTCATGTACATGAGGGGCCCAAAAATGAGACTGAGAATAAAAACCGTGCCACTGGAGATAATTATTTGAATTTGCATACGAGTACCGTCTGCCTGTACCTACCACCTTCCTCTTGCCCACAGTTGAGAAATCTTTACATAGTACAAAACAAAGTCGCTTCCTGCCGACTGTCTCTAAGTATATCTTTTAAACTACGCGTCGAATTTTAATGCGTTTTTCAACAATAGATAGAGTGATTCAAGATGAAGGTTTATAAGCAAGAATAAAATGGTAGGTAGGGCTAGTAGGTGTACGCGAACGAAGTCGCACCGGGTCCACTGGTAAAATATAAAATACAACTTCTTAACCGAGTTAGTTAACAGTAAAAGCCACGAAAATATTTGCTAAAAAACCCTCGAAACACTTTAAACAGACAATAATCTGCTCAAAGTTTCCACAAAGACGATTACAAAGTACCTCATAACAAGAAAGTAACAAATTTCGCTGCGGACCCGAGTTTTTCAGAACTCAACCTGAAAAGCCCTGCGGCTTGCGCAGTCGTGTGAAAAGTTTGTGAATGCGGCAAAGTTTTATTGAATAAACCCCTTTATGGGGGTGAATGAAGCTGACATACTAATGTACCTGTAGCACTCTACCTCTAATGTTTATGACAGAGTGATATTTCGTCTCTAATTAAATTTGAAATTTACCCTGCTTTACGAGATAAATGCGACTAGAGCTGCTTTTATTAAAAGGTCACTGTACCCATATTTAAGTTTTGGATTATCTGTACGTCCGTCGAGTACCTACATGTAACAGTGTGATTTGAAGCCTAGAAAGTAATACGAAACGTAGTAACAAAGAGACTAAAAGTAGGTATTATTAATAAAAATAAATCAACTTGTCGTTAATGTCCTGGTTGTGCTCTCGCGCACGAGGGTCCGGGGCCTGCCTTGACGTGATATAAGATTTGGCATATCAGGTAATTACAGTGGAGCGATTGCCATCTGACATTCCTAACCCTGCTACCAGGGAAACCTGACTAGATTGGATCATGGTTTTCATTCAGCCGCCTGAATAAGCAGTTTTCATCATGATGTTTGCGGCATGGCGGCAGTGGGATTCTCGATTGCAAGTCGGATACCTATACCGCTAGGCCTCCGACGCTAATTAAAAGTTTTTTTTTTATGTCATACGATAGGCAAACAGGCAAGCGGGCCACCTGATGGAAAGTGGTCACCACTGCCTATAGACATTAGCAACACCGAGACTATCGCCAATGCGTTGCCCACCTCTATAACACGTTACTCTGGCAGCAAAAAGGCAAATATCCCTCCACTGCCAAAGCCACGGTTCCCCAAATTCCCACCTCATGGAGCACTGGAAACCTTAATCACCGGCAGAAACACTATACTATTTAAAAGAGTATTGTTTAGCTGCGGTATTCTGTAAGGTGGAGGTACTTCCCCAGTCGGGCGGCTCCAATTCAAACGGGATACCTCGCTATGCCCTACCTCTCTTAAAACTACCTCTCTAAGGTATTAAACACTATTAAAAGAACGTAATTGATAAGTACTATTAAAAAGTGAGTAAAATATATAATGTATACTTTAAACAATAACTGCACTATAATGCGACTTCACCGAAAATGCTCCCGAACAAGAATGTCAAGTGTAAATTTGGGATGTGACTCGCATTAATTCAGCCATAGTGTTGGACCACGTCTTCGATTTCCTATCTTAGTTTGCATCTCGTGTCTCAATTTTAAGGTGACGAGAACTTGTAATTCAAAGTTGTCGAGACTGAGGAAATAGGACAGTGAACGTGAGACCCATTTACGATCGTTCGTTAGGTGTAATTGGTAGCGTGGTGTCCGGCAGACTAGACTATCCACCGCCATGGATTTGATACATTAATAATTCGAGACGACACACCCGTATCCACAAACAATACTTGCCAAAGTAACATAACACAGTGCTCGGCTCTTGTAAGGAAAGCACTGTATGCTAATATAAATAATAATAATAAATAAATAATAATCTTTATTTTATATCAGAATACAACCAAAGAGATGAAAATAACGGGTAATACATGCTACAATCTAAATATTAGATTGGTTTTGTACAATACTGGTTGTATTTAGCTTATAGTGGAGTCCTGTTTCCCAAACTAGGTTTTAAGGATATCCTGTGCTATGGGAAACAGTTATTCCTATAAAACTAGGCTATATTACTAATAGTATTTTGATATGCCGTGAACAGACAAGTTAATTTCTGTATTCAAATTGGTTTCTGATTTTGTTTTCTAGATAACCTACGTTTGTGAGTGTGTGTGTGTGTGGTTGTATGATGGATCAATTTTGCTCGCTACCTTAGAAGCGGCGGCGGAATTCGCTGAAGCCCTCAAAAGGGCTCAAATATAGTAATCTCTACAGCGGTTAATTATTTGAGCCTTTTGGGGTAGAAGCGCTGGGCCCGTCGGGACCGGGAGCCCACCGAATATTTAAAGATCTATCAGCACGACTCGTCGAGCCAAGTTGTGACCAAAAGCAGACCGTTTGGCTCAGTGTTTGAGCATTGCCATTCAACGTGGCACTGTCGCCATCATTTTGTACACATTGCCTAATGATAGCGGTTTTATAGATTAATTTTCTAGTTCTTTTAGTTTAATTTTTGTATGTATTTAGTTTAATCGTTGTTTTATGCTAAGTGTTCATTTTGACTGACGCATAGTGGAACTCAGTGCGTTCGCGCGCACTGTGAGACCTTATTGTGACGTTTCTGATTATGATTGTAATATTTGACAATGGACACCATGGAAAGACCATGGAGCCGATTGATGGAAGAGGCACAGAGTCGATTTGGGTGGTAGGTTTGGAGGATATATATTTCCAACTGTTGGCATTCTGTGGGTGAAATTATTATGAGACACACAATAACAGACTATTTTCAACACTGCGATCTTCAGTCCGACTATCTGCCAAGATGAAAAGATAAGGGTAAAGCCCTTTACTATTTTCGAAGAGACTCGAGTTTATAAAATATACTGCTTAAGTTGGGTAATGGAACGGTTGGTTAATTTCGTCTTTAACAGAAATTAAAGCCTGAGCGGCTAAGCTTTTCTGAAGAGATAATGAGAAATCGATTTCTTGGCCCCAAAAACCCCCTATCAATTTTCATCACAATAGTGAAATCTTTTTTCGAGAGACACATTCGATATCATTACAAGAATTGCTCGTATATAGAAAGCTGAGATTTGATTTATTGTTAGTTCTTTTGAACTCTGATTAAATGATCTGTGATTGATTTTTTGTGTTTCTGTAAGAGAGATGAATTAGATATCACTACAAGAATTGCTCGTATATAGAAAGCTAAGATTTGATTTATCATTTTGAACTCTGATTCAATTATCTGTAAGTAATTTTTTATAAATTGTGATTAGGAGTTTCATAACAATACTTTCGTTCGACCAAGAGTCGTTAACAATAGCATACGTTAATAACTCATTTGCACGCTGCTCACTGAAGACTGTTAACCGCATAATTAGTGAAGTTTAATTAAATATTTTGCTAACTGACGGCGGAAGCTGTGGACCGTATACTACTGCGGACTTTGCGCTAATATATTTACTTCTAGAAGTTGAAGTAGTCATCATCACAGCCCATGACATTCCACTGCAGGACTTAAAAAGAGTAGAATTTTTTAATAATAGTTAGGTATATGATAGGAGGCATTATATAAGCGTCGGTGGCTTAGGGCTGCCCTAATTGGTAACGGTCGTGCGACCATGATCGTACGACGTTCGGTTTTGAGGTCTCCTATTGGTCGGGCGACGTCCGTCGTACGACCATAGTCGCACGACCATCGCCAATTAGGACAGGTTAAGGGGTCCCACTCGTAAGTGAGAGGTACAGAATTCGATCCCCAGTGCCGTCATGTACCTACCAATGACTTTTTCTGAGTTATTATAGTTGAAAACTAACCGATGCTCTTACGGCGAGGAAAAATAAACCCTGTAGTACATTCAAGCGACTGAAAGTGTAACCATAATCCTGTCTGGTCAGTTTCTCCTGCTAACGGGTCACGGAGGTCAGATGGTAGTCGCTCCACTGTAATTATATTTTCTGTCAAATCCTGAATCATGGTCAAGGCGAGTTTAGGACTATAGCACAACCAGAATATTGACAGGAACATCATACAAACTTCGCATTCGCGTTGACGACCTGAGTTATTCAGTTGGTTGACATACTACGGTCTCCCACACAGAGGCCCCGGGTTCGATTCCTGGCCGAGCAGAAACGGAAATGATAAATTTTAATTTCTGTTACGGGTCTGGGTGTAGTATGTTTATTAAGTATGTATTTCAAAACAAAAAAGTCTATAAGTATTATATCGATTATCTAACACCCATAACGTATGCTTTGCTTACTTTAAGACTAGATGGCGCTGTGTGAATTTGTCCAAGCATATATATTTAAATATTTGTATTCACTTCATAGCATCTCGGACGATCACAAACCCTCCCAGAGATGGTTGCAAGCCTGAAAGGCCTATTGTATTTCCTGGCGAATTTGGGATGGCAGGAATTGTGGAATGGTAGGTTCTAGGAACATTTTTCCTCCCCATGCAAAATATGCCTCTCTATTATAGTTGATCGAAGGATCAAGTGTCCTACACCGACCAGCAAGTGATGAAAAGGTTAACTGTGGAAGAAGGAGAGGAGTTTTATCCGGAACATATCATATCAAGTGGAACTTATCCATAATAAAAGGGAAATGACGTTATCCTTCCTTATTCTTGCATATTATAAAATATAGTCGCTCTCCGCGTCTGTCTGTTTGTTTCCGCCAACTCCTCCTAAACCACGCAACTGATTTTGATGCGTTTTTCGCCATCAGGTCGATAATTTATTCCGAAAGTTTGATATGTATAATACGCGTATATCTATTATTGTAACGAAAAACTGAGAAAACCCTTGCGACCGGTAAGGTAGCTAATAAGCTTACGGCCCGCCTGATGATAAGCAGTCACCGCAGCGTATAGACGCTTGCTATACCAGATACATCACCCACGCGTTGCCGACCCCGCAAAAACCTGTTCACCTCTTTCTTGAAGAACTTCATGTTGTACTCTCCAGTTAAAACTTCTCCAGGTAGTTCATTCCACAACCTTAGTATGCGTGGGAGAAAGTTCCTTTGGATCCGCACAGTTCGCAACCAATTTGGCTCCAAGCTGTGAGGACGAACTCGAACTCCCTGTCGGTGGCGAGCGGTGCTATGATAGAATGTAGGTGTAGGCATCATGTCAAACAGATCTTGAGAACAAATACCGTTTTACAAGCGATTAAGTATGCATTAAATCTATAATCATCTGCCTGTAAAAGAGCACTGAGCGATATATAAATTGTCAATCAATAAATTTTTCCGAAGGCCCTTCTCTACCTCTGAGGTTGTCTTGTAAAATACTGTCAATAGAAAGTTTTATTAGATTCAATAACTCAAACTATACGGTCGCGGGTAATCACAAGGATTAAGGCAATGTGTTTATCATTCAGCCTGTTTAAAAGTTAAGATAAGTCTCGATCTTGGAAGAGCCTAAAATTAAGGAAAGATTATCGTCGACTATACTAATACGAATCCTTAAATACTTCGGACACATTGTTCGACATCAGAACTCCATTAACAACTCGTTGTTCAGGGGCAAGTGGCAGACAAGCGGTCACGAGGTCGATCACCTACGCGTTGGATTAACTGTATGTCTGTCAGTGGCAGCGTAGCTGCTGAACGAATGGACCGATTTTGGTGCGCGGTTTTCACTAAAAATCCATATTATCAAGAATTCCCTCTGTTTCTTTAAAATTGGTTCATTGGTTTCAGAAATATTTGGGTATAATGTAGACTGTGTTGGGTTAGGTTATTATTTTATTTTAGAGGTTAACAGCCATTACATTGAAATATATTTCGTAACAGCTATTCGTAGTTGCCTTTTAAAAAACACACGCTTTATAAAGTAGATCGTAATAAATTTTAAGGGGCTGTCTTAATTGATAATTGGTCATTGTCGTGTGACCAAGGTCGAGCGACTGACGGTTTTGAGGTCTCCTATTGGTCGGGTATATTTTTCAATTTCTACTTATATTCAGACATTTTTACTGAAGCTAAACTTCTACAAAATAAATTGAAACGATTGTCCCACGGCAAATTATTAAAACGCTTTCAATGAGCGACGTATAAAAGAGTCTTTTTTTATAATTGATGTTCTGGGCAATATTAATTGAGTAATTTTCATTAGATGGTTTATGTTTAGTTATGCCACCGACAGATACACCTTTTTTTCCAAGCCAGACCTTTTTTCGCCTGTGTTTAAGAAATCCACCTTAAAGAACGATCTACCGTAGTACGATCGATTACCATCTTTGGAAGTGGTTAGTTCTATATTCTCCTCTGTAGGATACTACCTGGCCTGTATCATTATTATAAAGATAATAATTGGAAAATTCCTTCCATATCTCTTATTATGAGATAGATATGCCACGGGGCAATGACCGTATAATTCAACCCACCAATTCGACCCATCTCACATATTGTACTGTATAATGTAATATACTTTATTGCTTATCTAAGGCGCTGTATGATTTGTTATTCCAGCAGATCTGTATAATGTGTCGCTTGTGGGAGCGCTTATTTTCCTGTGCTTCATTTTATATCAGGTAGTTACTACAGAAAAAAACAAACAAAAAAGGAATATATTTTAAACGTTATTTTACCATTGATGTAAAATAACTGACCGGGTGGGATACCTACGTTGATTAGAATAGAAAAATCAAAGAATCAAATAGATCCTAGGGTAAACTTAGGTATTTTTTTCTCGGTTAAAAGTTATTTTACTTTAGATATATTTACGGGTATTATTAAATAGAGGTATCTGAGTATTACTAACCAAAGACTATCTGCAGACAAACTAATCTTGAATTTAATTTAATTTATTGTAGTTATGTCTTTTTTTATATACCACTAAGGCAAACAAACTTACGGCCTGCCTTATGGTAAGCAGTTACCACAGCCTATGGTTGTTTGTAATACCAGGGGCAAGACTCACGCGCTGCCGACCCCGTCAAAAATCTTTTCACCCCTTTCTTGAGGATCTACATTTCGCACGATTTAGTTTACAAATCTGCAACACAAGTATTGTCTATAACATATTTGTGATTGCTATCTTAGCAATCACAACATTTTTGCTGTCCTATGATAGCATTTTTATTTTCGCTTATTTGAATTATCAACTCGGAAACAACGCAATGCATTGGTAACTCACCTGGTGTTGCTGATGTCCATTGGCGGTGGTGACCACTTTCCATCAGGTGGTCCGCTTTCCTGTTTGTCTGCTGCATAACATTAACAAAGCAACTCAGGAGCAGGCAGGAGGTGGCACAGGGCAGAGTGGAATGGAACATCTTAGTGTCGGAGGAAGGCTAAGACTCATTTTGGGTCGTTGCGTCAACATACTAAGTAAGTAACACAGAAGCATAGCTTGGCAGTCTATAGAAACCGCAGCGTTGCCAACTTATCCAATAAAACCTTACGCTGGTATGCCTGGCTGCTACAGCTACCACCGACCGCATCTGTTTTTGACAGGCTTGAATTAAGTGTATTTAATTATCACTGGCAGTGGATCGCGGTTGTGAATATTTGAATTATGGTGGGATATCTGTATTTTTGTCTGGATTAATTGTCCTTTTTTAATAGTGGCAAAAGAAGAGGGGTGTAACTTTGACGTGTGTATCTGGGGCTTTGTATGTCTGTCAGTGTGTTTTCTCTATGTGAGAGCCAGTTTATTACCATTAAATACCGGCTCATTAGATAGCGGTGAGTCTATCAGCCAGGGTCCACTTTTCTACACGGAAAGCGCTTTCAGGACCATCTGACCGTATGCCTTCAAATTATTTAAATAAAAACCATCGTTGTTCATTAATGGGTACCTATATTTTTGTTCATAAAAACGTTTGTCGCCAGGTACGGTCGGGAAGACGAAGAAGTTATGGGCCTCAAGTTCTGCAATGAAGCCATAATGAGCCTGGCGCAAGTGTGGCCGATGCACTGCACGCACGACCGCGAGCCGAACACCCTGCTGCAAGTGAGTAGTGACCTTTATAATTTATTTGCTACAGTAACCTTCAAAATTGCACCCATCTATGGGCGGCATATTAGCTTGGTCCTTGGGACCCGACCCAAAAGTGCGCTGTGAGATTTTTGTTTTTTATATTAGACAAGACAGGCTTTTGGCCACCATCTCACCTGTTGGTGAGTGAATTGTCAATGATACCGTGCTCACAAGTGGTATTGAGCCGCTGAGTCAGCGGAGGGATTTCGCCTCCCTTTGTTCGTTCTACCGCTTGTGCAACCGTGTTTCTTCTGAAGATCTTGACATGATGCATACAGCTAAATTCTATCATCGCGCCACTCGCCACCAGGGACATTAGGCGCGAGCTGTGCGGTTCCAATGGAACTTTCTCCCACGCACACTTAGGTTGTGGAATGAACTACCTGGAGAGGTTTTTTCTGGAGAGTACAACGTGGAGTTCTTCAAGGAAGGGGTGTAAAGGTTTTTATGTGGTCGGCGTCGCGTGGGTGATGCCCCTGGTATTGCAAACGTCCATAGGCTGCGGTGACTGCTTACCATAAGGCGGGCCGTAAGCTTGCTTGCCAACGTAGTTTTATTTTAAAAATTTACACCAATAACACAAGCTTTGCTTACTTTGGGACTAGATGGCGCTGTGTGAATTGTCCAAACATATTTACTTATTATTTTATATAGTCCCAGAAAATATTAGATATTACAGGAATAGCAGTATATACAAGTATTTGCGAATACCTGTAATACAGAGATTACGACCGCAAGCCTGTTAAACGGAATCAACCCACATTGCCACAGCAAAATTACACGGCACAAGCTGCCCAAGTCATATTTTAGGATCATAATGGCGTGACGTACTATTTATAATCTGAATACCTCATCAGGGTTGAAATTAACCGAGCAACTCGTGGAATGAAATATGAAATATAAATGGCATGTCGCGCGTCGTCACACACTCGGTGAACACGCCGCGGAGGGTGGTCCTGACGTCTGACGTGTGATGTGGGAGCGTATGACGTGTGACGTCATGATGTGTGACGTATGACGCAGTCGCTGTGTCGCTCGAGGGGCGTTTGCACTCTCAAACGACAATACGGGTCTGAATGGGAGTTGTTAGTTTACTAGTAGAGCGGTAACAACCTTGGGCCTGTTGCGTAATATTAAAATTATTGTAGCTACAAGCTAATTTTATCAGTGTTTTACTAAAGAATTTATTGTTCAATAGGTTCCTGATTTACCTGTTTATATATCTTTAATTATTCTTTATATGTAAATACTTTGACGACCTGAGTGGTTCAGTTGGTTGGCAGAATATGAAATGATAATTTTTTAATTTCTGTTACCGGTCTGGGTGTTGTATGTACAATAAGTATGTATATAAAAAAACATGTAGTTTATCAGTTTTCTGGCATCTATAACACAAGCTTTGCTTACTTTGGGGCTAGATGGAGCTAAAAAAAGAAAAAAATGGTTACGTAGCACTGGTTTCGTAAGCGTCCGAAGGGCTTATTGCGAGTATGTAGCTACTTGTTTCTTTGTAACTTTTCATACGAGCCGTGGTTTTCTTACGCATGGTTCGAAACTCTTTAAACATTAACCGTCTTACTAATAAAAATGTACGGATCAACAAGCGTTGTACGTCTATATATATACTATTATATATTAACAAAAAACTGGCTACATGATATATACAGTGCCGCAAAAACCTGATAATAGGTTTAACCGAGCACTGCGGTTATCATTTTAGAGCTATAAAGAAGCATACGAGAATACAACACAGTTGCCATATGATATTGCCATAATACTTGTTCCAATTTTAAAAGTTTGTTGTGTGAAAATTTAAAAGAAATAATTTCGTGATTACGTGTGTGTAACTTGAGAGAAGCAGACTATCGGCACAGGACTCTCCGAGATAATAACTCGACAATGCTGAAACGAACTAAGCTGTGTAAATCTAAGCTGAAACAGCGACGTTGTCACCGGTAGGTAAATTACGAAACGCTGTTGCCATCAATTCTCTGATTTCAACGATTGCAATTGTGACTTTTGCGATTCCGTATCATCGATTGCATGGGTTCAGTTGCTAACAAAGTTCTATTGCAATCAACTGAAACTATTAAATCGATCATACGTAATCGCAAAAGCAACAATTACAATCATCGAAATTCTTGAATTGTTCGCAACAGGGTTACGTAATTAGCTTACATGTCATGAGTTTGTTGCACATATCAAAAGTATTGTGTAGCCTTGTAAACTAACGTTCAACGTATGATATTTTTTATTAGTACTACGGTAAATTATTCTATGGGACCCTATTATTGTTCCGGCAGACGCTTCTTTCAATAATGAGTTCTTTCATCATCATCTTCATCACACTAGCGGGCCAAACATGTGGTAAAATAATCATAATCTTGGCACTAATGTCCCGGTTATGCTCTCGTGCACGAGGGCCAGGGTCCGCCTTGACCATGATCCAGGATTTGGCAGATCAGGTAATTATAACAGTGGAGCGACTGCCATCTGACATTCGTGACCCTGCTACCAGGGGAACTGGGGAACCTGACTAGATTGGATCATGGTTACACATTCTCAATTTGCAGGTTTCATCACGATGTTTTTCCTCATCTAATGTACATAACTCAGAAAACAGTCATTGGTACATGGCCGCAGTGGGATTCGAACCCGGTACCTCTCGCTTACGAGTCGGATACCGTAACCACTCGGCCATCGACGGTTCAAACACGTTTGTCAACATAAAAACACACTTAAACGTTTTTATGGCAGGTTTGCCACAAAGTATAGTATCTCTACCTTACGCGACCTCCCTTCGTAACAATATTTATTTGATCTCATTTCGGAGGTCCTTCAAAATGTATACGTTCCGAGTGATATTACGTTCAAGAGACGAAGTGGAGTTCTTACTTTCCTATTTTCGGGAGGCTTCCATATAAACAGATAGGTGTACCGGGATATTTATTGAGAAAATACTGTTGTTCTTGTGTTTGGGTGACTCGCTCTTTCCCTTAATGATTTTGAGATTCTACAAGTAGGTAGTTTACAATTTTACACAATTATGTAAGTATTCCGTAACCAGGGCCGGATTTAGAGGTCCAGAGGCCTCGGGGCAACGAAGGAGCGGAGGTCCCCTCGCCCCAAATTATTTTCCAAATAAAGTGAACAATTTTTTTAAATCGAGTTTTTCAATAAATAATTTATTGTAATTAAGTGTAATTAAAAAATAATAAATTAAGTGTAATTATAATCAAATAATCATGTATGTACAAAGTACTGCAGGCTGTAGGTAAAGGTAAAAGAGCAAAAAAAAAATATCAATGGAAAAGATGTTTACTAGTGTTTACTAATTGGAATTTGAAAGATTTTTTTTTCCGAAGTCTATTGTGTGGGCCCCCCGTTTATGGAGGCCCCGGGGCTTTCGCCCCGGTCGCCCTCCCCTAAATCCGGACCTGTCCGTAACATTCTTTATTGTGCTTAATAAATAGGCTGCTCGATCCCTGGCCGAAACCTGGCAGGCGCTGACTAAGCGTCCGCGAACTCCACGGCAACGAAATGAAAATGCTGCGGTGGATGTGCGGTATTACGCGACTTGATCCAGTACTTTCTAGTACATCCGTGCCAGCCTTTTCGTAAGAGACATTGCGGATGAAATCGAAGATGCATGGCTGCGCTGGTATAGTCACATGTTGCGTAAGCCCCAGGGTTACGTGGGAAATAGGTGCCTAAATCTGACGGTATCAGGAAAGAGATCCCGTGGAAGGCCCAGAAGCGATGGATTGGTATCGCCGTGTCGGACGCGAGAGCCAACGGCTTACGACGTGAGGATGCCGAAGATCGGGCAAAGTGGAGAAAGCAAAGCAGGAAAGCGGACCCTGGCAGTAGCCGGGATGGACCGCTCGGATGATGATGATGAAATAGTCTGCTCGATCGATAGCAACCGCAACCGACGGCTTGCCTTTGAAATCATTAAGACGAGGTGGTAGTAGACCTTAAGGTAAATCAGTTTTGGCAACGCAGGTTATATTCGTTTAAAGACAATATCGCATTTTTGAGATCAAGCCTTTCTTTCGCCAATGACTGCTTTCCTAATCTTCGATCTAAATTCATTCCTCCTTAATTATTCTTACTACGAGATGTATAAATAAATGTTAACAAGAGGTAAACAATTGTGGACAAATTCACACAGCCCCATGTAGCCCTAAAGTAAGCAAAGCTTGTGTTATGGGTGTTAGATATCTGATAAACTACTTATATACTTTTTTAAATTTTAAATACATGCTTATTACACATACTACACACATAGCCGTAACAGAAATTAAAATTCATTATTTCAAATTCTACACGGCCGGGAATCGGACCCTGGACGGCTACCGGCCATATGAACTAACAGAACCACTCAGGCACATGTAGGTTCGAACGAATCTATAAATGGGATTCGATACTGAATCGTTTAATTATAAAGCTAACCTCGCCGCAGCCACCACGACTGACCTACAAATTATAAATGAGACAGGCACAATAGGTACGTTAACAGTGCGAAGTTAACCAAACTGTCTCTATTAAGGTTTAAATGAGACGGCAAAGTTCTGCGTTTTAGGATAATAGAATTGTCCCAAACCCATTCCTGTTATACGAACAACTATAAAGTTGTAGGCTGTATTCGAATGCGATTACGTAAATGTGTACTGAAACAGTAAAATGAGAAGTTTACAACTACAGTTATGTCGTTTAACTTCGAGCATTGTTATTTTACTGGATTCTTTTATTTTTAACTCCCGACGAAAAAAGAGGGTTATTAGTTTGACGGATGGACTGATTTCGATGCAGTTTTGCTTTACGTTTGTATTTCTATTGAAACCTACATTATGTAATAATAAGCTAGTCAATATGTAATAAAAAAAAAACAAAGATCTATCCAAACATCCTTACACCTATAAATGAGTCGGAAGGCCGATAGTACGGTTTTGTGAAACTATAGCTTATACCCGCGTGTTTAGCTATTCATTCCCTTTAACCTACGTTCACATATTATCTGAAAAGAATCTAGAGACAACCGTAGTGAACCTATATGGACTTTGTTACTCACGTTGAAAGCTCAAGGTTACTCAGCGTGCGACGTAAAGAGTATTACTCTTACTATACTCAGTATTTCTTTACGTGATAGGAAGAGAAATGAAAATATCCGTAGCAGATCTAATATGGAGGGCGCCGTAGGTTACTACGTCAACGAATACAAGAAAAATTACACTCTGTAGCGATAGTAGAGATTTAGGAGACCTACAAAACGTTGGCCTGCCAGTGCACAACTTGGCTAAAAAATATTTTTTTAGTGACCCAAACTTCGCCTTTTCTTAGCGATAGTACTTATATATCCTCTTGTGTGTGTTCTATATGTAAAAAACTGATCGGCCGCGCATTCCCTTGGCAGTTTCGCTTTCCAACCACATTATAGTCTTCAAAAAGAAATGTTATTTTCTCTATTTCTATCGCTACAAAGTGCAATTTTTCTTGTATTCGTTGACGTAGTAACTTACGGCGCCCTCCATATTAGATCTACTACGGATATTGTCATTCTCCTACATCTGTACTATCGCTATTACGGATTTTTTTTTGTACTCGATGAGTTAGGAGAACCTAGGAAGACCTCACAGTCTATAAGGCCTCCGACTAAAGGACAGTGGGTAGGCGGTAGGTAGGGTTGCCAACCCTACTATATAATATAGTATCCTACTGTTTTTGGTGTCCGCCTACTATTATTTTAAAATTTTAATACAGTAGGCAAAACTACTATATTTTATCAGCAAAGTCATCACTTACTGTAAAACGGAATGCATCTTGAAATTTAATGTTAAGAATTCAGAAATAATTCAATTAATCACCATTCTGGACAAGCTAACTACTTAATGAAAATCAATTTTATACAAAATATAATATTTTATTTAAAATACTATATATTTAAAAAAATCTTTATCTACTATATTTTTATGGCTACTGAATCCGAAACTACTATATTTGGTCTTAAAAAATTTGGCAACCGTAGCGGTAGGCCACATAGCTCAAAGAACCGAAAACTGTTGGGACGGAAAGGCTTTCGAGGGCGACCACCGTTAACCTCAACATAGGAAGGGCGAGATGAAGTGACAAACACATATATAACATTTTTTTATTGCCGTGGGAGGCACAAAGTCAGACCCTCCACCTGATGGAAAGTGACCACCGTCGACAAGGACATCTACAGCCTAAGGGGAGCTGATGCGGTGCCGGCCTTTGAGGTACCTGTAGACATGTCTTTTGAAGAATCCCATGTTGTAGTAAAAGGACGGAGCTCATTCCAGAGTAATAAATGATAAGTCACTGTTGATAATTCTATTATTCACATCATTATTATTCCAAAAGCGAGTTCATTTCTAGCCCCTCTAATCTAGTCGCAGAAAATCCCTACTCAGCTAGCTAAACCCCGGATCGTGATTCCGGAAATTCCGGACTGCCTGAAGCGGATGTTTTATTTTCTTTAGCATTTATTCAACTGAATTATTTTGTCGGGAAAATCTAATTATGCTTATTTGTTATCTTTATTTAAAGGCCATTTCGGAGACGAAACAGATTTCATTGGCTGTTGGCACTTATCCTTAACGTGTATCTTTGCAACACGGTATACGGAATACCTACTTAAGTACTTTTTTAACTGGGACAATATGGAAAATCAAACACCATAGCATAGGATATACAGGGAAATATTTTTAACTTAGTTATACACTCTTTTACGGTATAATGTCATACCTAATTATGATCAAGTGGGAGTAGAAGGAGTTTTCAAAATGTGTAAAGAATGATTAGCCCGCATAAGGGTAAGCAGTCACCGTAGCGTATGGACGTTTGCAATATCAGGGGCATCACCTACGCGCTGCCGACCCCGTAAAAACCGTTTAATCCCTTGCTTAAAGGACTCCATGGTGTACTCTCCAGGGAAAACCTCCTTCCGTTTTTAAATCCGCTTTCCAAAAACAATCGGTAATAACTTGTTTGGATTGTATTGGGACAAATTGAAACAAAGCACTTTTCCGACAGGACGCCTTAATAAAGCGGTTGGGATCCCACGCGTTTCCCTTTCATCTGGAGCTGACGCCGCTGGCGCCCCCTAGCGTGCAGCTAGTGCCTGCGAAGCAATACCATGGAGCGCCGATCGGGACGTCCTACGACGTCAGAGCGTATATCGGTAAGTTGATTTGGTGGATTTCCTTTTATATTTAGATAGGTTTACATTTAGGACTCAAACTTCAACTTTTTGCTTTGAGATCCTGCGGAAGGTCCAGGAACCGATAAATTAACATAGCTGAGTCGGATGCTAAAGCCCATGGCTTACGACGGGAGAATGCTGAAGACCGGGCGAAGTGGAGGAAGAAAAGTTGGAAAGCGGAGCCTGACATGAGCCGGGATAAAAGCTAGGATGATGACTCTTCTCTCTTGTGTTCTACCTCTTCACTTCTATATCATCGGCGTTCACTCTGTTCATGTTCTTCCAATATTAAATTGAAAGAAAGAAAGAAAGAAAGAAAATATTTATTACAAAGGACGCCACGACATAATAATTTACATTTAACACAAAAAAAAACGTACATAAAACACGGAGACAATTATAGGGTTCCCAGTGGCATTTTTCGTGGGCATTCAGCGTAAATGGACCCTCCTCAGCATAATGTTGTGGCCGCTTGCCGCGAACCACAACGCTGGTTTACCTGGCTTACGCTGGTTAAATTGGCCTTCCCCTTCTCCAGTGCTTCTACTATCACTCTTCAAAAGTTCTCGTTAGATGTGGTATCTGTTTCCCCTTCGTTTCTCCGTTTTCCTTATATCCTTTCTGTTTTTTACAACCCTGGAAAAACGAGCAGACAGCCCACCTGATGGTAAAAGGTAACTGTCGCCCATAACTTTTACGATTCACACATTTAGATTGCAGGTAACAAAAATGCAGAACCGCAGATGCGTACTAAGATGAAGTGCCTCATGCTTGTTATTTCGCTGGCTACCTTATCCTTAAACCGGAAAACAACAATGCAAGCATTGTTGCTTGGCGGCAGAAATAGATAATTACAATTTCAATTTATTTTATATGTGGTAACACAAGTAAAAATATGTTACATTAGATATAAGTGTGCTCAACTGTGACCTGCTATTCGGCGTACAAATTTAAGGTAATTTAATTATGATTTTATAATTATAATAATTCGGTGCTTATCACCAAGGTGCACTCCTCAGGCTTGACAGAGTCATATCACCTTATTGTTGAAGAGATGTACGACCGATGTAACCTAAGTGACGAACTGTTAAAAAGAATTCCCAAAGAAATTGGCCCGCGAGATATTGTGCTTATCAATGAGACAAAAGATGTCACATTGCATCAGTATGAAGGAAACAGACACATTTTAGCAGTACCTACTGTTGAATATTTATTCATTCTGATAGGCTTGACAGCGGCGGTATAACTCATATGGACCGTTACATTTTATTACATTACAAATGCTTTTACTTAATGGAACCGATCAAATTATCATGTATTGTTTGTTTTTGTATAGAATATTAGATTTCCTAGGTACCTTCAAATAAATTATTACGGTTGACGCGCAGGTGTTTCAGAATTTGGGTTTTTTCGAACAATCTGAGACAGAAAATAGCGTATCAAATTCTGAAATAATTTAATGTGGATCTAATCTAGTCAAAATCGCTAAAAGAGACAAGATTTAATGACCTTCACTCGATAAAAAAATTCCCAAAGTTGCTTCCTTTTGTAATGTTTTTTCAATATGATGACTAAACTACTGACATTAAACCACCCGACGTGCATTACCTATACATACATACATACATAAAGCTCACGCCTGTGTCCCACAGGTGGGGTAGACAGATACTATAGACGACCACTTTGCTCTGTCAAATTCAAATTCAAAAACATTTATTAAAATTACGTTTTTACCAACACTTACGAACGTTGTGTACTGGCACAACTCCCTAGACTCGCATATATCCACAACACTTCGGACCCCAGCTTTTTTGAGACCATTACTGATTTGATCAGTAATCGTTTTTCTGGGTCGTCTTACGGCCGACTAATAGTGCAACTAACTTGTCTGACCCGGTCACAGCGTCGCTATTGTTTAAATTGACATGACATTGCTTAATGGCGACACTTAGTTCCAGCTTTGGCCACAGTTCAGGTAAGTTTGTGGCTGACGCGTCGGCATTTTCTCGGCTCGCTGAATCGCTCAAACACGGCTCCGGTTGAGAAAATTTCCGTTCAAAAATAACTCATCGAAAAGGAAAAGGAAAGCTGGAGATGCGTAAACCGACAAACAACGTTCGCAAATCGTAAATACACGTCCTCGTTATCATTCACACAGCCGGTGGAATTTGAGGCGTTTCCGCTTTTTTGCAATATTCAGAATTCCGAACAGAGGCGGCGAAAACATCCTCAAATATCTTTTAATAATTGTCACCGTCGAGTCTTGCATTACTAACTGAAGACATACTTCCTCGCGTAAATGATATTTATAGCCAGAATATTTATACATACATAGCATAAAACAAAGTCACTTCCCGCGGTCTGTATGTATGCTTAGATATTTTAAACCACGCAACGGATTATAATGCGGTTTTCTACTGTAGATAGAGGGATTCAAGACGAAGGTTTATAAGTAAGAAAAAGGGTAGGTAGCGGTTAAGTAGGTGTACGCGAACGAAGTCGCGCCGGGTCCACTAGTATCATATAAACTAGATTTTGCCCGCCTTATAAGCTGTATCTCTTGTTCTACCTATCAGAACTAGATGAAACATGGCTCACATTGTACCCTGGACGTCAATCTGTTAAGTTATCTAAACCGATTCAAAATCCGTTCAGTAGTTTTTGCGTGATGCGCGTTAGACAAATAGACCGACAAAATAAAATAAAAAATTGTTGGGCATAATTACGTCCCAGAACCCTATCCTGACTATTTCTTCTGAAACGGCTTTATTTCGTATAAATAGATAGATTGTTAAGGGCCTACATACCGTTTTACGGGATTTTCTGTCTTATATACTTAACTACTTATAACGTTTTTGCGCACGTTACGTTTACAGCAAGGACTCAGATATGCCCACCGGTGTTCCTGAACACGATAAAAATTCCACAAACGGACAACGTACGATACCTGGGCCTCCATTTGGACCGTCGCCTTACTTGGCTGAAACACATTTTTACAAAACGATACGCGCTCTGCAGCAGTTTATATCGATGTACTGGCTGATAAATAGAAAGAAAACAAATTACTTGTATATAAGTCTATAATTAAACTTGGACTGGACTCCACAGGACTTGCCACCTTGATGTTGTGTATGTGACATAACATCCTCGCTTAATGTTTATAGAATTGACAGATTGCAGGAAAAAAAGGAAGTAACCAAAAACTTATAACGTTTTTCAATTATCTTTTGTTCCCCTATTAGATATTTTAAATATAATTTTGGGAATTGTGCTACTACTAATGTAAAAATTACTATACAAAAAACATGTGATAGATAGAATACTAAATAATTAGGTAATAAATAAACGAAATAGATCGAGAGTGAGTAATAAACTTAGCCAAGCTATCGTTATACTCAATTTCATTTCATAGTTAATTTAGACATGCGATAGTATATATAAAGCTTTGCGTGCAAGTTATTGCACAGCACAAAGCGTAAATGTACAGACTTGTAGCAAAACTAAATTTCGAATTATAATATGGTGTAAATAAGCAATAGAAACCTAAATTTTTAAAGTAATGATCGCGAATAAATTGACAAGAGTAATACAAATTTTATGAATCTCCGCTAGTATTGACATTCACTATTAGTAATTCTATTCATGAAATGACTTTATAAATTCAATTATTACTACGAATAAATGAATAAGAATATTGCAAAAAAATTTTGCATTTTGATGCGTAATTAAAAATTAGAATCCTCCTATTTTTCTTTTTCTACGCGACATATCTCGACTTAATGATATTTAAAATATGCAATTTTTTTACTATTTAATCAGAGTTTGTCTCGTTCGAATTCGCTTGTAGGGCGAAATTACACTGTATACATATGTATCAATTTCTTTTCCTACACTTAAATCTGTATCGGGAAATAGAGTCCGTGCCAGATAAGTTTGCTTTTAGGTTATGGCGTCCCTCTCATTGTTGTTATTACATATGAATATTCTGCGGCTAATAGCTTTCCGTGAAAAAAGTTGATCAAGCTTTTTTTGATTCTCAGGAAACTTTTTTGTTTAAATGCAATTTTAACCATATTTTAACTAGTTCTCTGTATTTTCTTCGCCAGAAAACTTGGATTGGTTTTAGTTTTCACCCTTTATTATTATTTTCTCCTATTAATTTCACAATCGCACGACACGTGTTGAGTTATTCAATTGTTTCCTAAAAATAATACTTCAGTTTGGTTGTTAATACTTCCACGACTTTATAATCTCAACGTTAAATACATGTATTTGTAGTAAAGGAGATACAAATGGTAGTTAAAAGGAAGGTAACAAGACTTAATTTATGGTCGACGAAACAATTTTCGATAAAGAGTTTTTACCAAAGAATGTAGGAAATTCTCTTTGTCCACAGCCGACAGGGCGGACGAGAAGGTGTCAAGGAGGAACACAGTGCGCATGGGCATCCGAGTGCTGCAAGGCGCCGGCCGGCCCGCTTTGCCCGCACTTCCCCCACACTCGCCCCACCACCCGCTCAGCGTGCTCGCCCACCATAATGTTATGAAGTGAGTACCTATATTTATACAATTGTATAAATATCATGTAAATGTTTCCCCTTCTGTATTACCATGGTTTGAATCCTATCTTACCGGACGTCAGAAATGTGTACAGATAAATAGCTGATTCACAGATTTGACCTCGCTTTCGGCTGGTGTACCGCAGGGTTCTATCGCAACTTCTCTTTGCCATATTTATTGACGAAATTATTAAACGCATCGCCTCATCCTTTCATTTTTACTCCGACGACCTACAAATATACAGTCATTTGACTGGGGCTGCTGATGCTATTGCTTTAATTAATAACGAGCTTATGAAAGTTAAAGAGTGGGCAGGCTACTTTGGTCTTTTGGTAAATCTGTCCAAGTCCCAAGCTATAATAATAGGTAGCAGTAGATTACGTTGCAGATTGGACCTAAATCTATAGATTCCCTTAAATCTAAAAATTTGGGTCTTATTATGGGCGGTAAGTTATTGTGGGCTCTCCATATAAAAGAAGTAAGCAGGCGGATGTTCTTCTCCTTTCATTCGCTTAAAAGGCTCCAGTTTTTCTTACCTTTCAGAACTACAATAATGCTTGCATAGACACTGTTGCTTCCGATCTTGGACTATGCCGACATATGTTATCTGGATATAACTGAAGACCTCCTAAATAAGCTCGAACATTTACAAAATGTGGTGTGTGGTACCGCCACCTCAAAGAATAGCACCACTCCATCTCTTCCCGTGGGTGTCGTAAGAGGCGACTAAGGGCCAAATCCGAAAGATGGGCAGCAGCATCTTTCTGGGTAGATTTACATCAACTGCACTGCGATCTCCAACCCGCCTGCCAAGCGTGGAGATTATGGCAATGACCTCCCCTTTTGGGGAAGAGGCCCGGAGTCCTGCAGTGGATTGTTGTGGGCTGTGATGTGATGATGATTTACAAAATCTTGCGTTACGATTTATATTCGGGGTACGAAAGTACGACCATGTCTCCAAATACTGACGATATTAAGGTGGCTCCCTACATGTCAGCGTCGTAATGTAAACATATTGACCTTCTTATACAAGAACCTAGGGAACCCTTTTGCGCCCAGCTATCTTCGTTGCAGATTTCAGTTGCTTCCTCCTCCTTCCCGTTCCCATCGTCCTTGTATCACTAAAACCCTTCAGTAGGCCTAGCACAAGTTGCTCTCGCGCGCAATAAGCGAGAAATAGCGCGACATAGGCATTACTGTCTCTTTTGTCTTAGTATTGAGAGCGAGAGACAAACGCTTTCTCGCGGCACAGCTTTGTCGCGGACACACTTGTGCTAGGGCCACAGGTGCCATTATTAAAAACGCATTTCTTTTTCAAATCATTTTCTGTTCACGCGGTCCGAATGTGGAATGATTTGCCATCTCCTATCCGTGACGCTCTATCTGCGTCATCATTTATAAATCGATTAAAAGAGCACTATTAAGTGTTAAAAAAGCTAAGTTTTTGATTTAGCACGACAAGCATAGTGACCATGCTACAATTAGAATACTTCTGTCAAGTACCGATTCTCATCGCTTTGTCTAGTCAACGTCAAATCAAATTCAAATTGATTGTCAGCAGATAACACGTCGGATCTAGTTACTTTTAAAATGTCGTATGTCACCTGATAACAGTACTTACTTTCGAAACATCGTATCTTCCTCAAGTGTAATTAATACCCAGTGCAACATTACATAAAATAAATAAAACGTATGATAATTGCATGGTAAACATTTTAATTGTACAATAAAACTAAATAAAACGTTGAAACAAAATGAAATCGAACTTTTTTTAAGTAAAAATAATAATTGATATTTTAAAAGTTGCTTAAAATGTGAGCCGTCTTGTTGTAAACACAACTCCGCCCGTAGCCTAAAATGATTGTTTAGTCTCTGTAGACCAAAATTGTTTGCTTTGACCGTGTCAAAAGCTGTTATAATTCGCTGCCGTAGTTCCTGCACGGTGGTACTTTCGCGTTCGTAAACATGTCTTTTGATATCACCCCAAAGAAAAAAATCGACTGGAGTTAGATCAGGGCTACGCGCTGGCCAAGGGACTGACCCACCGCGTCCAATCCATCGATCCGAAAAATGATCGTTCAAATAATCATGGACACGATATTTAAAATGTGCCGGTGCCCCATCGTGCTGATAATACAAATTTTGACGTTGGTGCAATGGTACATCATCCAAAAGGATCGGAATCACGTCTCTTAGCATTTCCAAGTAGGCAGCACCATTAAGTCGTCCTTAAATAAAATGAGGTCCAATGATGGTATCATTTATTATGCCAGCCCAAACGTTGAGACTGATGCGTGTTTGATACGCATTCCGTCGCGTGAGATGGGGGTTCATAGCACTCCAGTAGTGTTCATTGTGGCCAACTACTGGGCATGTCTTATCTAGGGTTTTCGAAAAATTGACTCGACGAAGAAGAAGAAGAAGTGTTCATTGTGAACATTGAAAAGTTCGATTCGCGTAAAAGTAGACTTGTCGGTCCAAAGAATGTTAGTTTGCTCATTCTCCAAAAGCCACTGACAAAACCGAATTCGTAAGGCGAAATCATCTGGCGAAATGTCTTGAACCGGTTGATAGTGATACGGATGAAGCCCCGTAGCATTTAATAGCCGCCAAACGTATGACTGAGACACGTGGTATCGCCTAGAAGCTTTCCGAGTACTCCGCCGAGGGTCCCGAGCAAAATAATTTAGTATCCGTCTGTCTAACCTTTCTAAATCACGATGCAGTCCACCTCGTGCTTGAGCGTGAGTGGGCACTGTGAACTGCCCATAGTCACGTAAATTTTGAACCATTCGGAGTATTAATCCATGGGTTGGCACTGGCAAATTCGGATAACGCTCATGGAATAAGTCCTTTGCTCTGTTTGTGTTATTGGTCTGGTAGTAAAACCTTATCATGTCGCATCTTTCAATGTTGGAATAAGGATATGCTGCAGGCATGATTTTCATGGAGTTTTTTGTAGAATTCAACAATATCAACAAACGTAAATGTTGACAATGCCAAAAGTGACAATTTACTTTTGTTTTAAAGGGCTGTTATTACAGTTAAAGAGGTTGGGTATCTTTATCAATTAGTCAGTGTAAGGTGACCATGATTTTAGTGACTTAAACTTTTAACTAACAGTAAGTAAAAATAAATAAAAAGGTGTGCTCTTTAAACTAAATTACGATGGTAATCGATCAACTAATATTTACTGTATATGTAGTGTTAGTCCTGCTCACGTATCATGAAGCACCCTGTATATATTTAAATGTTTGTAGAAATAAAGATATTACACATATTACTTTAATTAAAATTTAAATTGCACGTATTACACCCCGAAATTATGGTCTCTTCGTATGGTTGGCTGGAAGAGATCTCTTTTAGGGATAAGCTCGCCCCTGTACTTTGTATTCTGACTATGTTTCTAATGGTTTTGTGCAATAAAGAGTATACAAATAATAAATATTTTGTTGGGAACTAAATTTAATAAATACCTTACCTATAGGTATTAAAAAGAAAATTGTATAAAGTCACTTGATGGTATTTGACCGCCAACTCACCTGGTAGTAAGTGACGATGCGGCCGAAGATGGAGCATACCTGGCTAAAACAGCCTTGACTTTGGGACATACTCGCGGGCAACGAGTTTATTTTTTAATTTTTTTTTATGTTTTCCGGCACACAAACAGGCATCCGGGCAACCTGATGGAAAGTAGTCACCGCCGCCTATGGACATCAGCAACACCAGGGGTGCTACCAATGCGTTGCCCGCCTCTAAGGAAACATCTAATAAACCTCTTGAACGATCCCATGTCATAGTCCAAAGGAAATACTGTGACTGGGAGCTCAGAATTCCTTAGCCGTACGCATTATAATGGTTGAATCAAAGCGACTCGTGCGGATAGCTGAAAGATCCACGACATAAGGATGAATGGTTCGGCCGGATCGTATTTCCCGATGTCTGTCTCTCTATATTTTCGCTAATTTCGTCTAAACCACTCAACGGGTTTGAGTTTTTCTTCCGGTAGGTACTTAGGTATGAAGGGTGTTTATAATACAAACATAAAACAGTAAAGAAAGAAAACCCGTAAAAAGCCGGAGTGGGTCGGTAGTATCATGTAATATTGATAGAATTTAGCCTAAGGACTCGCCACGCCTATTACGTCAAACCCGTTACGTTATATTTACCCGCCATTTTTATATAAATATGTATTAGACCATTTATCTGTATAGTCCTCAAGTTACAGCCATATAAAAACACTTTCAACAACACAGCTTTATTAAGTATCTACCTTTCTAACTGCTTCAGCGCCAGAAATAAGAACCAGTTTGCGCTATAAACTTTATCATGAACACTTAGTCAAATTAAACATGGATTCCCTCGAGGCATCAAGCATTTACTCGAACACAGTGCAAGACGCAATCCTTTGTGGGCCATTATAATAAAGCTTAACGTTTCAAGTTACGAGATACATTTTCAGAGCTGTTTGTGCCTAATGGAGAGAGTGGAGTTGAGTATTTACTTTCAGAAACAAGCGTAAACAATTCATTCGTAAACGGATTAATTAAAAAGCGAAAGCTAAGTAGACTCTATTAGTTAAGGCATTTGAGTACTTAGTTACTCAAAGTATTATAGTCATTATATCGTGGAAGCACGTGCAATACCTCTGGTATTGCAAACGTCCGTAGGCTTGTCATCTATCGCGGTTATTCTCACACATTTTAAAGGTATGTGCCGGATTTCCTACCGCGTACCTTTGTTGACGAGTACTACTCGGTAGGAAATCCGGAACAATGATTGTGCAAAGGAAATGTGCTTACTATCTGTAAGCTTGTTTGGATGTAAAACATATTTATATAAATTGATGTGCCAAATAAAAACATACAAAAAACAAACAAAACAAAGATGAAAACATACCTTAACACATATGCCAAATTAATTATAGCTACTTACCATATTCTACCATTTATGCCGACGACACAGAAGGCACAAAACCGGCCTTTGTGGAGATCTCTGGGGGAGGCCTATGCCTAGCAGAAGGCATCTTTCGGTTAATATGATGCCCATATTCTAAGTTAGGCGAATGAGTTCATCGCCATTCCTTGAAACGATTATGAGAGAGATCCCTACTGTGCGCTACAGAGCAATTTTCTCCCACGCAATGTTTCTAACTCCCACACTTACTTTGCTTATATATAGATCACACTGAAAGGTCTGCGCTCGTAGCCACTCATACATTTTTGAATTTCGAATGTAACTTCGTTTTAACAAAAGAAACTCCAATTATTTGAAAAAATTGCGGGCAAATCGCCTGTCAATTGTTCTTTAACACAAGTTGAAGAAAGACAATGATTTTTTTATGATTTATTCATTGTTCGTCTTCAAAATGCTTTTGAGAAGGTAGCACCATTTGAGCACCATAAGGTGATAGTATGCAGTTGGTACGCAGACGTTGATCGTGGCCGTGTTTCTCCCCTTGATAAAATTCGTGAAGATCGGCCCTCAACGGCGATCACTGATGAAAACGTGGCTACTGTCACTGTCAGGCAACTAATTGAAGAAAAGTGGCGTATCACATATGAGGAGATTCGAGGGCATTTGAGGATTGGTATGAGCCAAATTCAAAAACTGCCTGCACAAGTTTCATCTATAGAATACAACATATTGTTCTTCTAAAACATGCACCCGCATTTAAAAAGGGTCTTCGCTGGGACGTGTGCAGAGCCGACCCGCGATGTTGCAAACGTTCATAACACTAACTCCTTAACAGACGGGTAGCAAGCACATTTGCTACCATAGTACTCTAAACAGTGAGACTAGAACAAAGATAACACAGGTCAGGTCAGATTTTTAATCTCAGCACAGGTCGACGCTGAGATTAAAAATTTAACCGTCGACATACATGTAGCTCCCTTAGGGTCCATATATTGCAAATTCCTATGCGTGGCACATGGCGCTCGGGTCGTTTTCAAGTTTTACGGGTTTGCGAGTGTGCGGCGTGTGCCTGGTTTATGTTTGCACATTGAAAGGTCAAATGGATAAAGATTTACGTATCTTTCAGTCTGTGAGAGAAGTACGTGTAACAGATTATAGGTAGTGTAAGTGTTAAAAATAAGACAAACCTTAAGAAATAACTTCACTGATATTTGACGATGAATTGCAATATTTTAACAGCTGATTCGAAGCTTGCAATTGTTTTAGTGCTGTGTTGAAATTGATGACATTTTGAGTCTACTCGATTGTTAATATATAAACAATAAATTGTCAAATTAGTGATCTATTCGTAGGTGCTCAATATGGCAATACTAAGGATGCGGTTGTAAAAACACTTATTGGTTCCTTATTATTCTGATGATCAAAGAGTAAACGACAGTTCTGTATTTTATGTTTTTGGTTAATTTACAAGGTATAACCATACTTCTGAATTTATTCATCTAACAGTAGGTAGTTTTCGATCAAGAATTATTCATCTAACAAAGGCTATACAGGGACATTGGTTCCTGGACTACATTAGAACGCGTCATTGTTTGATCCCCTGTGTTGATCGTTCGACTGTATGTACATTTGTGCAAATCCAATGGAGCGCAAAATGGATTTCTACATGTTAATGAAGGAAATGTAAAAGAAACATAATAACATCAGAAAGCATATCATGTAAGTCAGAAAGCTATCGACTTTTTATTAAGCTTTTTCATATCATTATTCTTTTTTATTTTATCATCCGTTATTTTATTTTGAAAATGGAATTTTTGCACATGGGCTACTGGTACCTAATTGCCTCTAGCATGTTCCATAGTACGGTTATGGAAATTGGAATCCTTAATCTCACACAAAGTCTCAAAATGGCGTGAATGGTTCCCGAAACACTTTTCTGGGAGCCCGTAACAATAACAATAACGTCGTAACAATATTTCACACTTTCCACATATAACGATAGACCAATATAAAACATACAGACAAAACGCAACGGTTTGGAGAAAGTATTACATAAAATTTTCCACTTGTCAACAAAATTTATAGGCATCCTAAAACACGTGTATAAAAAAATACACACACCAGCGACCCGCTCCGGCTTCACACGGGTTGTTACTCGTACCCGCAACCGTACCTTAATAAATTATATACCTAAATCACACTGTCTCTGGTTAAAATCGCGTGAAAATCCGTCCAGTAGTTGTTGAGTTTATCGCGAACAGACAGACAGACGCGGCATGGGACTTTGTTTTATAATTAGGTAGGCTGATACCACATTGTTCTGCTTACATGAGTCACATTATCCCACTTGTGCCACATTATATAAACAAATTTTTTATCTACAAAACTGAAATAAATACTTTTGCTACCTATCTATTTATATTGTAATCATTACAACCAAGCACCACTGTTTAGCTCTGCTGGTGTCGCATACTGCTCTTCAATAAGCGAATAGCGCCCTAATTTCCAACGAGTAGTTATAAAGTGCTCTAATATACATGCCCTCATCAACCCTTTTGTTCCTTGGTCCCAGTTCCGCGTGGATAATCATTATGCATGACGGACACAATCCAATTACCTTCGCGTTGCGTAGGTACTTAACTTTGAAAGGATTTGCGTGGCTACCACCGGTTTCCGATGGGACAACGGCGCAAGATATTTCATCCAACTGTCAAAACAATATCTCTATCAATATCAATAAATATCTGCCTATCTTATGTACCTCACAATAAAATGTTGTTAGTGAGAGGGATGGCTGTATATTCCGCATGCGAATGACAATTGATAGGCAATAACCTCCCATTCCCTGGCAAAGGCCCTAAGTCCTGCAGTGGACTGATAATAATCATAAATAATAATATCTTAAACCCAACTTAAAAATATTAGTTGTCTCTCATTAGAAAAAAAAACCGTGGTAAGTTCCATCCAGTTTCCTAAAAGCTTATGGAAATATGGTTTACCACCAGAATCGAGGAGTGGCTTACGTAAACTGAGATGAAGTTTACGTGTAACACGTAAACAATGTACATTTGCTTATTACTTTGCTTATTTACTCGGCTATTAATGTCGTACGAATAAGTAAATAAATAAATAAGTTTGCTTATAACAGCATCAGGTACACAGCAACTGAATAATAAGTATATATGTTCTGTGTAATCTTTATTTAGATATCTGCGTGCTATTTATACTTTAGGGTAAACACAACATAACTTAAGTTCAGAAATCCACTTTATCAATATTTCCACTGAATCAGAATATTCACTGAAAGAAAGAATATTTGTTGAAACAAACAACAACATCACAACATTGAATAAGATACAAGAAAACAAAAAGACATAAAAAGAAAACAATTATAACAACATAAAATACACGGGAAGGCAAGACAGTGCCGATGTACATACCTACTTTATTATTGTCCTTGATTAGAATGTCCACTTACATTGCGCTGTAGGTAGGTACGCAGATATCCACACACTTCAGAACAAAAATGGTCCCCTACTGAGCGGTTACAGAAGAATTTTCATTGAGGGACTCTTATGCTAAGGTTGTAACATGAGCTCTCTGCTGGGATTTTCCCGAGTGAGTAGGTATAACATAGAGTTCTTCAAAATGTTTGTAAAAAGGCTTTCGGGGTCGACAAGTAGTAGTAATACCTGGTCAACTTGGCGTTAATGTCCCGGTTGTACTCAAACACGCGAGGGCCTTTGGCCCGCCTTGACCATGATCTAAAATTTGGCAGATCAGATAATTACAGTGGAGCGACTGCCATGTGGGGAACCTGACCAGATTGGACCATGGTTAAACATTCATCTAAATGTGCAGATTTCCTCACGATGTTTTCCCTCACCGTAGGGAGCATCGGTTAGTGTTCAACTAATTTACATGACTCAGAAAAGCCGAAATTAACAGATGTGCACTATTTACTAAAGATTTAAATAGTGTAACTTTTATCACAGTTGACTTAGATTTATGATATGACACATATTATTATTTTACACAGCCTACAAATTAATAAAATATAAATACATTTGCTTGGACAATTCATACAGCGCCATCCAGCCCCAAAGTAAGCAAATCTTGTGTAATGGGTGACAGAAAACTGATAAACTACATATATAGTTTTAGATACATAATCCTTATACATGATAATATAATATCCAGACCCGTTACACAAATAAGTGTTAAGCAACAGATGTTAAGTAACAGAACCACTCAGGTGGACGGACGCAGACTATAAACTTCTGCAATACCAGTGTTATTATTGCCGACCCTCTAAAAACCTTTTCACCCCTTTCTTGGCGAACTCCATGTAGTACTCTCTAGGGAAAACCTCTCAGCTCATTCCACAAGCTTAGTGTGTGTGCGAGAATATACCTTTGGAACCGCACATATTGTTTTGCTTGAAGGTTTCGTGCTCGCGTGTTGAAGTGTAAAATTTTATCGTAGCATTGTTCATGCCCTTGTTCTAGGCAAGCCGTAGGTAGACGTCATGCTAATAGACTGTAAGGGCGCCGTATATAGTCCTACATCTAATACAAAAAAAATCCACTTTACACATATGAATATTCGTGGACAAATTCACACAGCGCCATCTAGCCCCAAACTAAGCAAAGCTTGTACTATGGGTGCTAGATAACTGGTATACTACTTAAATACTTTTAAATAATAGAACACCCAGACTCGTAACAGAAATTAAAATTCATCATTTAAATTTCTGCCCGGCCGGGAATTGAACCCGGGACCTCTTGCGTGGCAGACCGGCATGTTGACCATTGAACCACTCAGGTCGTCAGGTTGTAGCGGTAGTAAACGTTTCGGAGACCTACAAAACGTTGGTCTCCCCGTGCACAACCTGGCACACAATAAAGAAATGAGACTTTAATGTGGCAGGCAAGCAAAACTGCCAAGAGGACGCGAGGCCGACCAACTATTTTACTCATAAAGGTTATTATAATAACCTACGGCGCCCTCGCAGTCTATAAACATTAAAGTTTATCAGTCTATAAACATTAAAGTTTATAGATCTGTTTTGTATATCTTTTCAGTTAAGCTGAACACAGTAACTTGATTTGTAGTCTTTCTTTAATTAGAACAACCTAGTTACCCATGCAATTGACCCTGAGGTACAGGACATCCTTCATCATCACATCCCATTACAATCCACTGCAGGACTAAGGGCCTCTCCCACGAAAGAGGAGGCCGGCCGGCGGGATGGAGATCGCAGTGTTATAAATATAACAATGGAAAACGCTGCTGCCCATTTTACAGCCAACGGAGACTAGATATTTTGCCTCGACAACATTAGTCGCCTAGTACGACACCTACAAGTGTAGCTATTCTACTCCGCCGGACACCATACGGCCAACACGGGCATCCTTGTACTAGACAAATTCAAATAAAAACATGCGCGTCCGCATTCGCGAGCCGACGCTGTGGAGAATAAACGTCAAAATATTCACGCCCTCACATATTAACATAATGTAATACACAGACGACACTCGTGTGTATTACATTAGGTACATTAGACATTTGATCCGCTCCGGGTTGCGACCCGTTGGGGCGATGGTTATTAGCTTAATTGGGTATAAGAGGATCGTATGTCTGTCAATTATGTCATGTAGCTAGAGGCACTTTCAGCATATAAGAATGCCTTCCGCTTTGAACCAGTATATTTTAAGTAGTCACACAAATATGAATGGGTGGACTGTGGCACCTAGCACCATTATGTAGGTTAGCCAAAAACATGCATGACGTGCGTCAAAATATTGATTTATTTATTTAACTATTTATTGCACACAATAAAGAAATACAGAGATAATTTGTTAAGGTATATTATGTTACGTCATGATCCCTGCCGGCAGAGGGACGAGGCTCGTGGAAACGGTAGTCGCCGCACGTAAAAAGCCAGAACATAACAAATTTTTAGAAAGTTTCTGGTAGGAAACCGCTTTCAGTAACCGGAAAGTGCTTGCCTACTAGGAATAGGCTCTGTTAGGATGATAATGATGTCCTACATACTGCGGGTGTACGTTAGGGTGTCCCGAGATAGCAGATTACTATAATAATAAAAATAATAAAATAAAATTTGGTCTTAAGGGTTCTACCGATCTTTGAAGTTCTGAAAAATTATGATATTTCGCTACTCCAGATTTCAGCTTTATATTATATCTCTTTCTTGTTTTTCTTAAATCAAGACCTGTCAAAAGTTGCGTGATTAATCATAGATTACTCAGATAAAACTATACCTTAAGGGTTCTACAGATCGTCAAAGTTTTGAAAAATTTGCAAATTTGAGGTAATATTTCGCTAACCTGCTTTAAACGTAAATATGAAAAATATTTAGTTATTATTTTATTAGTTTATTAAGATATTTAGATTTTAATGCAAAAATATGTTATCGGCAACCTCGAATTAGCAGATTGGGACTTGCAAATTCAAAGTCGCAGGTAACTTGGTACGTTTCAACTTGTTTCGAGGACTTTGTGGCTTTTGGACTTTACTCGCTAGTGTTTTTTCGATTTCAAAGTAGTACTTTTACACTGTAATTGCGATACAGTGTAAAAGTAGATTTTGTGACTTTATTTGAATAATAAGTTCGAGACGTCGTGAGGCACTTCCGCTATATTGAGAACATACTAAGAATTTGACGATCGGTAGCGCTATTTTATTGGTCAAGAACGACTTGAAATGGAAGTACCGATAATAGAAAGAATATATCCAATTCAGTAATACTTATATGGGACTGTTTCAGAAAATATCAACAATATTTGGACCCAAAGCTTCCATTCTAATCTATACTAATATAATAAAGAGAAAAGGTTTGATTGTTTGTTTGTATTGATAAGCTCAACAATTACTACTTACTACTATTTAAAAATTCTTTCAACTATAGAAAGCTGCATTATCAGGGGGTTACATAGGCTATAGTTCTTCCCGAGATTCACGGTGGTTGCCACGGAAACGGGTCCGGAATGTTCTAATCTAATTTATCGCAGACAAAGATGCGGGCAATAAAGCTAGTCGAAAGTATGAACAAATTATCTAATTCCTGAAATCATTTGACCACGAAAAGTGGATGGATTCCTACCTCAATTTGAAAAGATACCGCAACAGCTAAAGAAATTATGTCTAGTTTCAAAAACGAATGACGAAAAGAGTGTAGTTAGAGTTATCTATGAAGCTTTTAGACTTCTTCTTAAGTGTACTTCATATGAATCTTGTTTGTATTTGAGCTTGAAACCTAAGGAAGTAATCATCAATGAGAGAAGTTTATTGTTAGGAAAATGGTAATGAGTAGTATTGATTAAAAATAAAGGACTAGATTGATAAAAAGACAGCATAGGAAAATTGAAGCCTCTTACGAAACCGATTCTGTTTCTGCAAATTGTGATCAGTGCTTGAATCTTCCTCAGAAGTATGTTCCAAAGGCATCCCCGACATAAACGACCTCGAGAGAGACACCACTGACTTCAACAGCGAATAGAAAAACATAATAATGTTTATCTATGCGATCTGCTGCTGCTGTTTTGCCTGACATCCTCTTGGTTTCTACCAAAGATTTAACTTAATAATAGTAAAAGCTAGAAAAGCTGAAAGTAGCAATGAAATCAGAATAAAAACTTTCATAATAAACTTATCTGTTGAAGATTACACATAAATTACTGTGTGGCAGGGAAATCCGCAACGCCGGTTATTCACTGCACCGCCGATTCTTCAGCATCTTTCTAATGACGACTTTTAAATCATGGCAAAAGATAAAAGCTTGGAAATTGTTGACTATCCTTATTATACACAATCTGTGGTAACAGAGACCTCACATACTGTTACTGTGTTACTGACGCTAATGCTTGAGATGGCTTCATTGGAATATGCAATCACGAACAGAAATTCATAATTTTTGACTCAAAAACAAGCAAACTAAAATAAAAAATTATATGCTCTAATTTGATTATTCTGTTTTTTTATGCCATATTTCTTTAATTTTCATATTTTAGCATAAAATAAGCTTAAATTTGTATTATTTTAAGCAAGTGGAAAAATACTGTAAAAATTTAAAATTCCCAAATTTTCAAAGTTCGGTCGAGCCCTCAAGATTACACATTATTCAAATATTTTTACATTTTCCATAATCTGTGTATAATTACGCTAATTTTGATACCTCTTGCGATTGTGTAGCTTGAAATATTTTTTTTCTCATACATGGACGGACACCCTAGTGTACGTGTGTTGTGTGTGTGTGAGTGAGCGTGTGTATTTCAACGCGTCGAAACAGGCACAAAAATGCAGGACCGCAGGTGCGTCATGCGTTGTCACTGTGAGGACTAAGATGAAATGCCTTATGCCTCTGGTTGCGCTGGCTACCTTATCCTTCTGACAGGAACACAACAATACAAGCAAGGTGGTCCTTAACTTCAGGCATAACAGAGTCCTGCTACCTGATTTACATTCATTACATTATTTACAAATTAATACATAGGTCATATGTAAATTGCCATATAACAATAATTTCAAAGGGATCGCGCGTAAGTATACAAAACAGCACGAGTGAAGAAAGTTGAGGGCCGACCTTCACGAATTTCATCATGGAGAGAAACACGGGCATGATCAAATTCTGCGTACCAACACCTTACGGTGCTCAAATGAGGTGATTCTATCCCAAAAGCATTTTAAAGACGAGCACTGCAGTATCATTAGCCTAAAATCTTTTCGGGTGTATTCCATTTTTGCTACGGACGTCGAACTTAAACTGATGAAAAACAATTGACACGCGAATTCCCGCCAATATTTTTATCAATGATTGAGATTGTTATGTTTTAAAAAATTACATTCGAAAGTCATTTATGGGCAGCCAGGAGCGCAGAACTGTCAGTGCGCTCTATGTGTTCTCTGTCGGACACAACACAGCCAATTACGTACGAATTTAATTACGTACGCTTGTTATATTCCCATCTGTTAGACCTTAATTGCGACATTTAACGATAACATAATGACACTTGTTACACAACCTTGTTATTCTGTGTACGAACAAATTGCTGTAGTTACTCTAACAAAGCGAAAGCTCACCGTTTTACATTATTTATCATTTTATTCTGAAAATTCGATCATGAGCGACTTGACCCGACTTCGCACGAGGTTTTCGGCTATTCTTTAATACAACATTTTCATCAAGGCTAAGAGTTAATAACCAATTAGGATAGTTAGAAAAACAAGATACGCATATCTTCTAAACCTGTGTTCTATGGCACGATTGTTTGACGAGTAATTTTCTAGCAGATGGCGGATAAATTTTCTTAACGCATGAGCGTAATTTAGGTCGTGCATTCTACCTACCTTCTAACTACAAATTTTGCGTTCGGTGTCAACGAAACCGATTATTTTTTACGAAACCGAATACAGAGCAAATTTGGCGACAGAAATTACGCTGAATGTAATAGCGTCAGCCTTAACGCGAAAACGTGACAAATTATTTCCATGCGCGAGAACGAAAACCTAATTCATTTTTCAATACCCGCCCACCCAAGGACATTGAAAAAAATATTAATTCAATGACGCATCATAAAAGAGCACAAAAGGTGCCGGCATCTTTTTATTTTTTCACAACACGGATTTCCGAACGTAAGCCGTAATGGCCGCCCCGTAAACAGCCAAACCGCTGCCGCGCTGTTGGGAGAGCGTGGGGCGAAAGCGGGAATCTTTTTTAATTAAACTTAATTATGACCGTCATCCGGGCAAATGAACAAATCTTTGACCTTTTTGTTGCAGGTTCAGAAATAAATCCAAATTGGAATCCGACGAGAACTGCCGCCCTAAAAAGGAAGATGGTGAGTTGATTTGATTTTATCAAATGCCTTTCGGCTGTTTGTTTCAACTTCCTTCGCTTAAATTGCGACATTTCCAGTTTTAGACGATAACGACAACGTTATTGCTAAGGTTGTGGAATAATTTACTTGGAAGCTTTATTTTGAGATGTAAGTAAGTAGGTACGTTTCCTTTTATACGGCTCCGCCTTCTATTACGTTTCGCTCTGGGCCAAAAATGCGGATTATCTGTCGCAAAAGGTTTAGTCCTACTAACATTTTACATAGTCCCGTCATCCCTAGGACTCCTAATGCATGTGTTTATTGGGTCCTTACTTATGAAATTGATTAAATATTTTTAATTAAAATTAATACTGGATTTCGAAAAAAGATGCCAGTAAGTGCCTAAATGCAATAAAAATTGTTTACTCAAGTGTTTTTAAGAGTTTGTAAATACCCCTTTACAATGGTCGTCAGTTTTGTATCTTTAACCAGTTGTAATTTTATGAAAAGGGTAGTTATCATAATGAAATGGTACGCAGCATCTACAAAGCTTCGTGGTCATCAAATTGGTAATTTCCAGTTATTTAAAAATTCCTTAATGAAAATTTCGGTTTCCGTCCTTTTCGCTATACAAAACGCTAATTTTCATAGGTAAGGACTTAGAAGGAAAACATTTCAAACTACACTTTTTGATTATTTTCTTGTGAAAATGATTATTTCACATGTAGGTACCGTAGGTACTGTGTCAGAATCCAAAGTATAATTTTTTCCCACTCTGGCAATGGACGCAAAATACAGGATAGAAAAAGAAAAGGCAACAAAAGGACAAAACTTTATTGTCATGTTGCTTCTCGTATATCCTCACTAGGACGTAAAAAGACATCATTCTCTGGCGACTACGGGTTCGATTCGAATCTTTATTCAACAAGGTCCAATGTTCAAAAAGGAAAATTATTCACAATGGCAGGCTCTCGACCCTGATCCTCTACTTACAAGGAATCGCGTTGTGATATGCAATGTTGCTTTATTGTATTGTTAAGAAGTAGGTACTATTTACACCACAGACTTAGAAAAACCTTTAGAAACGCTGTAACTTACATGTCTCGAATGGATAGTGTTTTAGAAGGTAGTACCATAATTGATCCTGTCAATTTGTAGGAGCAGATACAGAGAGTAATTATGACACTGAAAGCGTTGTATGAAATTGAAGGTATATTTCATTTAATCTACTGTGTCTGTTAATGTTTATGTTAGGAACAATTTATGCCTCTCATAAACAGCTGCGGTCTGCGGTGGTGGCTTGCAGCTTGACAAATTAGTCTATGGGGGTCTATGATTCTGATGTAATAAGTACAAAGAAATAGAGATAGGCGAACGGACATTTATAAGGACAGATTAGGACCACAGTGGTTATTGCAATAATCTGGGGATAATCTGTCCTTGTCAGTCCTTGTCAGTCCTTCTCGTAAACATTCAGTTATTTGGTCACAATTAGCTTGAACTTGTACTTTTAGTTTGTCTAAATTATTAATCATGCTGAAAATTATCTCCCGCACTTCCTTTTTATTTGTATTGCCCATTATTTAATAATATTTTTCATAACTTACAAAAATAAACAATTCTACAGAAACGAATTGTTTATTATACTTTTATGCATGACGTTCTATGACGTTTATAAAACTTGGCATAAGTTGCCACACAAGGTTTTTTTTTAACAAGCTATTCGGACATAGTTTGGTCTTATTCTATTCGTCAAAGCGCAGGTGCCACCGCAGGCTACCGCTAACTGTAATAGCCTTTATACTCGTAATCAAAGGCAATATCAACAAATATTTTAATGCTGATATAAAATTGCTTGTTGCAGACAGCACAGAGTTCGCACCGCCCAGAGCAACTGTTGAAAAGCCATTTCTACTGTCTGATGGAAGGTAAATATGATTAATTAATCTATACGAAGGTGACACGATACTGAAAGCCTGTAAAATTGACAATGTATATGTGTCACTTAAAATAATTGCAGAAGTACAGAAGTCTGGTAATTTGATGAGTTTTGTTGAACTTCATTAACCTTTTTGGGGTTTCCTACTCAAAAGATGCATAAGAGGCTAACTGGGAAGAATTACTGAACTAGGCCTCGTCTGGATGTCTGTCTTTAAAGTGACATTTTCACAGAATACTATGTTACTGTGGGTATAACAAGGAAGAACCAAAAAGTTAAAGATTAATCTTTAATTTTTCCTTAAGGAAAATCCCGATGCAACGTGCTTTTTTGACGTTTTTAGCGTTATTTTAATCGTTCTACCCATCCCTATCGTAAAACTTTAGTAGCATACAAGTATCAAATTTTATCTTAGAATTTTAGAAATATTTGTAAGTACGCTATTGGTAAGTACTACTAAACCATTCGTATGCGAAGCCTTCTTTGGTCAGCTCTTTAAATAGTCGGCGATTTAAAAAAATAGTCTGGTAATAATATAATTCTGAATCCAATAAAAAAACCTTTTGTAGTCTGTCAACGATAAATGATGACTTCGTTTCACATAACACGATGTAGTCCTATCCCGTGTTTGAAACTGGATAAATGAGTTTTAGCGCGGACGTAGCAATCTCGCTGACGCTCAGCATGAGTGACGTCCTTCAACGACGTGAACAGAATATGTCACGAATAAATGGACGTCAGAGCTTTGCTTTGAGCACATGATAGGCAGCGTTTCATCTCTGAAGTCCCGTGGTTATATGCGGACTACAAACATTACCTAAATGACAACGGACAACTCAGGCAAGTCTTGAGACAACAGCGCCTTTCTTTAAAGTTAAACAAAAATTAATTGTTATGCAGAGATACTGGAGATGTTCGTTATTAGTATTAAAATATTAAAAATAATAATTCACATCAGCGTTGCCTAATATCAGCTGGTCACCAATAAGAGAAGATGCGATAAACTTAATAATAACTATGAAATTAGCTGTGGGGCCATAATTTAACAAAACCATTTCTATTCGAGCTTCAATATTTTACAGACACCTACCTACCTTTTGAACTGTTCGTAAACGAATTCCCGAGCTAAAGTTAGTACGACATAATTAACTATATAAGAGCCTTGTTTTTAAATTCTCCCTCGTCCTACACACTCCCCTGAGCCCACGTTTCGATAAGCGAGATGAATTATTTATCTAACGAAAGTCGGTGATCCGACCTTTGTCCTCAGAATAATTTATAAATAAGCAGTAAATAGATACATACGTATTTCATTGTTTATCCAAGGCGATTATTCTCAAGAATTAATGTATACGACACGACATAGCTACTTACGACATTGGTTGCAGTACTTGCGGTAAAATATAAGGTAGGCGGTGTTATGGTAAAATAAGACTACTTTTCGTAAATAACATAACTCTGAGAGCTATTCTACATCGTGACATAATTGTATATTCGATTTGAATAGATGATCCTGTTATGGTATAAATATGACCTACTCTAAGGTGAAAACTATACGTCCGAACAGCTATAATCTCCATGCCATTTTATTGATTAACAGCGTTTAACTCATTTCCAAACTATACCCTTTCCGAGCATCGAGCATCGTAAATAATCGCATTAGGCTTAGGTGCTCTATGTTGGTACGGAAATCGTCTCAATCGCAGTAACATTACAATTGTATCGCATATCAAATGTTGGTGTATCAGTGATTATTATCCGAATGACAGATGTTGAGCTGCAACTTTATTTGAATTAGAACTTTTCCTCAATTCATTTTCTGGTATTTCAGTTGCGTTATAGTTGCATTACTAAGTAGCATTTTTCTTCTGTCAGATTAGTTGTCAAACTGCCTTCAATTCTGTCAACGAAAACGTGTCATAGGTATGATCGAACAATGATTTAACTGCAATGTTACTCTGATGTTACTGTGATCGAGCTCGGAACTCTTGGAGTTGGAGTTAAACTAAAGTTGCTACTGTACTACACAGGTAACCATCACACACAAGACGCGCAGCGTTACTAAGCGCCACTAGCGATTGTCGCTGAACTAATACATCGTTTCAGTACGACATTTAGGTCGTTGCATGTGAAACCGCTTTATTCATAGCGCGAATTACCTACCCAAACCCAGCTTACAATGTCTCACATGAACACCTCAGATCCTTTTAATTGATTGCTGGCTTATCTTTTGTAATAATCGCTGGTCGGGGCCGTTGTTAGAAGGATAAGTAGCAGGGCCACCGGATCGATATTTGGGTAAATGTCGTTTAGGTGTGTGCTATGAATTTAAATGAGATGTACCAGGTTTTTTCATTACGTTATCGTTGGTTGTGCTTTGGGAGAATATTGGATATGGGGCTGACGTCGAAGTCCCTCAGTGTTATACTTGATTGATTAGCATAATCGTTCTTTATAAGATATTTGGTTTCGTTGAACTATCAAGGTAGTTGATATTTGGACTCTTTTGTTATACGACATGAAATGCCATACAAATAAATAAATAATAATTTGGACCCTTTAAGTCATGAAGTACAAGCCGTTTCTCATTATTTATCAATATTGTGGAAAATTAATAAATGTTATAATAACCTAAGCGCCTACTAAGGCCCTTCTAAGGCCTTCTAAATCCTAAGCGCTTTCAGAGTGCTTATAAGGAAAATGGGACTTAAAAATAACCATTAAGTATTTTGTCTTGAACTCTAGCCAGTAAAACCAAAATCACTAAGTACACCAGAGTAGTGATACGCGATCTCAGCTCTTCTTGATTTAGATCAACGTTACAAATGTTATATACTTTCCAACTGTAGGCATAACTTAATAATTACCGACAAATTATTGTTAAAATAGAATTTAGCTGAATCTCACTACTGCTGCCGGGCCCCAACACTGGCCACCTTCATTCTTTTTTTAAACTTGATCGGCCAAATGGGCCACTAACATAATATTTCTTCCAGCAAATGCTGGTAGAAATATTTCTATTTCATATAAATAAATATCTAGTTTGTAACTGCCCGCCACTCGTGGTATAACTTATTCACTTGTGTGCCGGTCGCTTCTGTGGCCTGCGTAATGATTTCTTTGAACCTTGGCCTGTTGGAGTTGGATCGATGGAGCCCGGCCGATCCAATGGCCTGCTGAACTGCAACTTGCGTCCCGTTGCTGGCGGTGAGAATCATAACGCATTGGCGATACTCTTGGTGTTGCTGATGTCTATAGGCAGTGGTGACCACTTTCCGTCAGGTGGCCCGCTTGCCTGTTTGGCTACCCTATGCTATAAAAAAATTCAATATGTTGTAGATGGTTTGAAAGGATACCATCATCATAACTATTTCTAACGCTCAGCAATATTGCTAATGTTTTGGTTTTTATTAATAAAGGGAGGAAAACATTGCCTCGAGTCCGCAATTTGCGGTTGCAATCAATTGTAATTCGATCGCAACCGCAGCTAATAAAAACCAATCAAACTCGATTCGGTTTTCGATTGGTGTTACAATCGGTACGATTGTGTGATAAAACTGTATTCTACTCTTATTTGATAAGGGACAATTTAAATTAAGTAAAAATAAAAAAAGTAAAACTTAAATAAATTTAAAAAAATCAATCGTGCTACGTTCAGGTTTAGAAGGTTTTCACCAAAGAAAGCGTCGATTCGATTACAACTCAATTGCGCTTACCTTAAAATTATGCACAATACCCAATTTGTCTCGAGTTGTAATAGAATCGCAATCGAATTGTTAAATGTCTAAAAATGGCGAGCTTGAGGCCCTGATCACCATCAGATCACCGCCATACCAGAGGCTGACTAAGGGTGTACTCGTTTTTTGAAGGCTCCAAAGTTGTACCGGCACGGGAATAACGAAGCAGGAATATCTTTACCACAAAGTAAAAACGGCCCGCTCCTCATTACCTACACAGAATTGTCGTACGCGGCAGGAAGTTTCTTGAAATGCGTACAGCAATTGACCGCCACTTATTCAGGTGTTTTAATTTAAGCAAAAAGGTAGCCAGCACAATGCATAATAAACAGGCGTGATACATTCCTATAATGGCAAGGCAGCTGCGATTCTACATTTTTGTAAAGTGAAATCTAAGTACATGGATAGAAGTTACGTGTTAAGGGCGACAGTCGTTTACCTACCACTTAGGCTCTTTTGTCAGTGAGTCGTATGAAAACTGGAGGCATTGTTATTAAAGAAACAAGAGAAGAGTTTATTTTAGAATATTAAGATTAATTGGGAAGAGGTTTTATATAAACGAAGTCATAATATAATTAATTTTTGAGCTGAGTCGCGTTTATTTACGTGCTCTTAAAAATATAGATACCTGTTTTCTTGTTAATCAACACAAATAATACCGACCTGAACGACCTCAGTGGTTTAGTTGGTCAACCGGCCGGTCTGCCACGCAGAGGTCCCGGGTTTTTATGCAGAAATTTAAATGATGAATTTTAATTTCTGTTACGGGTCTGGGTGTTATATAGTATATAATAAGTATGTACTTAAAAATATATAAGTAGTTTATCAGTTTTCTGGCACCCATAATATAACACACACAAGCTTTGCTTGCTATGGGGCTAGATGCTGATATTTATTTATTTATAACATACCTACAAAACACGACATTCTGCTACTATCTACCTACCCACTCAGAATCCTACATCTTACTCTACCGCAATTTTAACCGTTTTTTATGTAACTGTGCAAACTACCTAGCTATAAGTCCATTTGTTCCTTTTCTTTTCACCGCACGAGTTCTTTGTAGCCAGTGATTCCGTCCGCTGAGGCTTTGATCGTGACCTGATTCGTCGCGTCCTTTAATATACTTTGGCCCTTGCTCGGTGAGACCCATTATCGCCAAAATAGAATTTGTTACAGCCTAAGGAGGAGCCGGATATAGTTACGGTGGGTAACGACGCAAGTGGGCCAAGCGGGTTGAAGTTATTTCCGATTGGTGTAGAGAAATAGGGAGATCATATATAAGTTACGTGTCGTATTATAAATAAATAAATATGGTTGGACAATTCACGCCGCGCCATCTATCCTCAAAGGAAGCAAAGCTTGTATTAGGAGTTCCAAGGAACCGAACCCGGAACCTCTGGCGTGGCAGACGAGAATGGTAACCAACTGAACCACTCAGGTCGTAAAACTATGGTATAGTGTAAGGTCAGTTTCGAGAGGCCCATGAAGAGAAGCACTGTACGTATATATTTGTAGTTCCATTGATTTGGTATTGCCGCAGGTCTTCTTTCTTGAAACTGTCTTTAAGTGTCATTATGGTGACGTAAAATCTAAAATTAGTTTGTTTACAACCGCGCGTATCTAGAATAAATCTAGATCTCTCCAGATATCTCCACAAAGGCCGGTCTTGTGTCTTCCACATAAAGCTGGTACCTGTGATATTGGTTGTCATTCGCTTATGTTGCCGCTATCATTGATACGAAGCGTACGGAATTGGTATATATGGTCGGAAATGAGTGTTACAATGGTTTTCAATTAATCAATGGAATTTCTCTTGTCTGCCTCACATGTCAATGGCTGTAGAGTCGGCGGCTCTACCTATGTGGTGTACCTACGACGCAAGGGACTTTAAGCCTTGTTATTGTAAGAAATAGAGATTTATATCGCTTGCAACTAATCCTAGCAGCTAGCTAACAAACTGACAAATGCAGTTAGGGCAAAGGAATAAAGCAAACGTGACCATTATTTGACACAGATATTTATTAACAATCCTGAAGCAAGTCGCGGTCCGCGCGTGCAAAATGTTGTGGCCACTGGTGGTATTTGTTTTTGGATTTTCGGAAGTACGAATATAGCCATTTTACTTGCATTTATACGTAGTTTTAGAATAATAAAATAAAATAGACTGATTGCATGTACTTATTCTTTATTATAAGTTTTAACGCATCACACTTTTTTCACGCACATTTTTCGCAACTGGGTTATAGCTTCAATACAAGATTTTGTTTCATTCTCCTACACTAATGTTTACATTATAATCAAGCCTAAACATTTGGCTACGATATAATCTAAACACTATGACAATCCATTAATTGTAACCGGATAAAAAAGCGATAACGCAAAAACGCGCCGAGCGCTCGGTGTCAAGTGGCAAATTTACGCAGTCGGGGGGGGGGGGGGGGGGGGGGTGGTCGCAAACTAAGAGTCTGTAGGGAAGTATCGTTGACGATCCTTGCCCACGAAGTAGACAGGTAGGTAGCTACTTACTATTTAATTTGTAGAAGGTAAGAGAAAAGTATATAACACGACTCGAACACAAAATAATGAAGAATATTGCTTCAAAGAAGTTGAAGAAAGAATTGATTATTTTAGAATCACTAGGTTACAAAATCAATCACTGAGTTCAATTGTCAGTTCAAAGCATAGAGAAAATATTACACCGCAAGTCTAATACTCAGAAGGAAAGTTTTGCTTCGATTTTACTTTACTATCGCGTTTGAATTAGTATGAAGAAATAACTTGATTTACTTAGCACTAGATGGCGCTATATATATTTTCATACAAATTTTCACGCAAACAAACGCGACAGTTAAGTAAAATCGTAAGAAATCTCAGCCCCCTGAATACCGCCATTTGACAGTACTCGAACAAAATATAATTGCCGTTACCAAAATATTTAACGATCGATGTTGCGATGTAGCGTGTATTAATTAAGGATTGAAACTTTAAATTGCCATTTCGCTGGGATTATGGACTTTGAAATATTGAAAGACTTAATGATAACTGCCGTTTTGTTTAATACTCACTCTTGAAGTGAGGGAAAACACCGTGAGGAAACCTGCACGTTTAGGCGACTGATTGTGTGACCCATGATCCAATCTGGTTAGATTCATCAACTGCCTTCGTGACCGGGGGGTCACGGAGGCAAGTCTGGATCATGGTTAAGGCGGACCACGGGCCCTCGCACGCGAGAGTACAAGCGAGATATTGATAATAACCGAACGTAATTCAATAAACGAAATGAATGAGCTTAGTAAAGTGTATTTTATATACATGTTTACGAAAATATACCTGTCGCTTATTCAATGTATAATTTCCTCATCAAATTGCGTCGATACGTCATGAATGAAGTAATTACAATGCAGGAGTCGTAATTCCAGTGAATGTCAAAAGGGAAGTACTTGGTAAACAACGTAATCAAATAAAGGATAAATGTACCCAATTCTTAAATACTTTAAGCTCTTTTGAATCGACTTCAAGGAGGTTTTTTATTTTGTAATCTCAGAAAGGCAACACTGCTAAGTATTTAAAACCGATTTGGAAATTTCTTTTTCTTTTATTTTAAAGAATGTAGTTTCAGTTTGAATTGAATAAACTCCTTAAATATTAGATACATAGTATGCGATATTTAGGTAGCTGAAGCAAATGTATTGCATGAAAAAGTGTTATTCGCTGAAGTGGAGCTAATGTAGTAGACCACTGTAACATATCATAGATAATCTTTTCAGGGGGTAGAGATAAGCTATTTCGATAGCTAAGATGTTTATGTATAGGTAGGTATTCTCCCGACGGACTCAACATGCATTGCAACGAATGTATTAAGGTCATGTCAATTATTTACAAATTTCGATATCGGAGACTCTAAACCGATTCAATTCTGACTGAAACAGATGCTGAAAGCTGAAAACCATCTCAATTAAGCGGGTTTTTTTTTAAGTGGCGTTGCACTCGAGCCATTTGCTAAAGAGCTACGACGAAGAATGACATCAATTTACATAAGTAATATTATTAAACTCATCTTACGAGAGCTCCTCAAAAAACAAATTCAGATTACAATAAGCGACTTGTTTTTGCCTCATCTCTCCAAACGACACGGTGAACATTGTAAAAAATTTATCAAAAACACAGCTAAGACAGAAGACGCTTCTTTCGCCTCTTAAAACGGTATTATTTTCCTTGTTAGCATCATGTTTTGGAGATGCCGTTCAGCATGGGTATCTAATTGCAACTGACGCACATATAAATAATTTATTGTAATTTCTCTTATGAATTACGCTATCGTACGCGAATCAATTACGCTACGTACATTATGTATAGATGTATTTTAACGAATACTGTTGTTAATTGTCCATTTAAATACGAAATTTTACTGAAAACATAATTTATAAAAATAAGACACATAAGACAAATTACATCAAATAAAATATAGCTCATTATCTAACCTACAGTAGAGTCAATTACAACTCCGGTAAAATTACGACGACGACAATATGACAAGGGTAGTTTAAATTTTACACAATATCTACTATCTTTTAAGCCGCGACTACGTCCGCATGGTCCTTTCTTTCTTTCTTTAATTATTTATTTGAGTACCAACAGCGTCACATTTTGAAAGTGTACGGTTCTTTTATACTAAAATCTGATAACAGGTTTTCCTATATAGTTCAATAGTATATTATCTAAGTAATAGTCATAGTAAGGTACTTATTAAAATTATTATTTCATTTAAAATGTCATATCAATCAATCATTCATTTATTTGTGGTGGTTACGCAGTTGTTACGGTTTTAGTAGGTACCCTCTGTGACCTGCCATGGGCATACAAGTTTAGAGTGGGTAATTTTTAAATTTAATGGAATACATCATCAAGATTAAAATAAAATTACATATAAAAATAAATCATCTTGGCGTTAATGTCCCGGTTGTGCTCTCGCGCACGAGGGCCCGGGGTCCGCCTTGACCATGATCCAGGATATGGCAGGTCAGGTAATTACAGTGGAGCGACTGCCATCTGACCTCCATGACCCTGCTACCAGGGGAACCTGACCAGATTGGATCATGGTTACACATCCAGTCGCCTGAATGTGCAGGTTTCATCACGATGTTTTCCCTCACCGTAAGAGCATCGGTTAGTATTCAACTAATGTACGTAACTCAGAAAACAGTCATTGGTACATGGCCGGAGCGGGATTCGAACCCGAGACCTCTGGCTTACGAGTCGTATACTCTAACCGCTCGGCCACCGACGCTCTTAAATAATAAAATTACATAAATAATCATTATAAAAGTTCACTATTACCCGTTCAATGTCATTATTAATTATTATATAAATAGTAGACTACTATGTCAATAATAATTCGAATGTTAATAATAATTCGAATGTCAATAATAATTTGAATGTCAATAGAAATATAATGTCAATGTAATTTAAACATTTTATAAAATTATATGCTCACGTGGAGTAGGTAACAAACTAATAATACCAAACCAAGTGCTAAATATCTTGTTACTTTTTCTAAGTAGGTGCCATCTCTAATCAGCCAAAGTTATTTCAGCTTCCATCGTTTAATTCTATATGTGCATCTCATTTCATCGTTTCGACAGTCATAAATTTTTGGAGGCCACATTATTATATGGAAGATAAACACGTGGATTTAATATTCTCGTCATAAGTACGTGTTCCCATTATAGAGAAGGCGGATAAATAAATCCATCGTCACTAATGAAGGACAAGATCTGTTCTAATTGTTTTTTCTGTTCTAAAACTAAAATAAGCAATTATAATTGATCTCATCCTGTGGAGGAGAGCCTGTAGATCAGCAGTAAAGGTGTTTAGCCTTTTTCAGACTCCAGGTCACAATGGCTGTTTATAATTGATGTATACCTCTGTAATTGATTAACCACGATTTGATGTAACCTTTGTGACAACAAATGAAGCAAATATTTAATTAATAATTAACGACGCAACTTATCCTATGTAATTATTATCATACCCAATACCACAAGGATCGATAAATACATAATTATGGTTATAATAATTTATTATCTCCTTCCTATTTGAGGACTAGCGCCGCGCAGTGATTTTTTTTTGTATAGTTTGAGTTTTTGCTATGTACAACTAGAGAAAGACTTACGCGCTTTGCCCTACCTTTCATTTCCATCGCTGCAACTTTTATGTAGCCAGGAATTACAGCAGCGACCACACACACAGGACCTGAGTTTTAACCCATAGAAGTCTGGTTTTGACATTCAGGCACGCCCGAAAACAAGCTAATACAGTCTTGAAACCGGCAACAAATTTAAAGATTTCCTTTGGGAGTTGGAATGATACTGATTCAGACTTAGAGAAAGGCTTGCTGGAAGATATTTCTTAGAAGTACATTGGCATTTTGTACGTGAGTATAGATATTTGTGCTTCTGTATCCTTATACTTTGGAATAACTTTTGTTTTACAGATTACAGGCAACAAGGTAATAAGTAATTTGACGGTTAAGTAGCATCTAGCGAGGTACTTTATTTCGTTCGTAAAAACTATAAATTATTGATTCATGTTCGGATATATTAGAAAAGTAGGGTACTTTATCGATGTAATAGGTCAAGAATTCCAGTGGTTTGGAAACTTCCAAAGGTCTATTTAAGGTCTGAAAATATGAATAGAAAATTCATGAGCCGTATACCTTCGCTGGATACGTATTGTGCTGGCGACTCACACCGCCGTTAAGACCCTTTTACTATTAGAGGCTGGTGGAAAGATAAGCGGGTCGAATATAAATATTAAAGGACCATTGAATTCATGTTTATGGGGTTTTATGTTATTTATGGTACTGATTGATGTAGGGACTGTATGTAGGTAGCAGAAAAAGCATCGTCACTGCTTCTATGTCAGAGAGGGCCGATTGTTCAGCCAAAATAAAACGTACACAGTTTTTGACCTTAGTGGTTCAGTGGTCAACATGTCGGTCAGCCACACAAGAGGTCCAGAGTTCCCGGCCGGACAAAAATTGAAATGATAAACTTTAATTTCTGTTACGGGTCTGGGTGTTCTATATACTTATAATAAGTACGTATTTAGAAGTCTTTAAGCAGTTGTACAGCATCCATAGAACAAGTTTTGTTTTGCTTGAATTTGTCCACGATTATTTATTTTATAGTAAGTTATTATGATATTTTATAAACATAGATACAGATAAACTGAACTACAGATTCATAGCTAGGCTAGGGACAAATCTATGCAGAATGCAAATCTACGACGGTTGCTCGTCTGGTTTAGAACCTAAGAAACTTCTAAGGACTTGAAACTTTAACCGTTAAAGAAAAAAAATTACGTACCTCTGTACAGAAGTTCGCCTATAAAGATTATACTGGTGTAGTTTAAGTTTATTTTCAAACTTTATATACGTAAATGGAATTAGCAGGACAGATCGCCTAACCAGCTCTCCGAAACATGCAATGTTCGATTACCTGGGGCTTACTTCGATCGATTTTACAAAGCTATTTAGTACGGATCAGTATGTAGTCGCTCCACTGTAATAACCTGATCGCTAAATCCTGGACCATGGTCAAGGCGGATCCCGGGCCCTCGCGCTCGAGAGCACAACCAGGACATTAACGGCAAGATGATGATGACAAAGCCAAATCATTAGCGTAGCGATGTCGGCAAATAAAGTAGATGTGCCTTTGAACCAGAGGCTTTAATTTTTTTTAAATTGATGATTATGTATGTATTTGACTGCCTTCACACCAGTAGGCTAATTACGTAACTCTGTTGCTAACAATTCTCTGATTTCAATGATTAAAACTGTAACTTTTCCATTTCACATGATCGATTTAATGAGTTCAGTTACTAACAAAGTTTCATTGCCTTAAACTAAAACTATTAAATCGATCATATGTAAAAGCAAAAGTAATAATTTCAATAATTGAAAACGGAGAATTGTTAGCAACAGAGTTACGTAACCTGGAAGTAAATATTCCTGGAACAAGATTCTCTTTTAGGACAAAACCTTTTTTAATTTCTTAATATATGAAACCTAGCTCCAATCAATGGGTTTTTTCTGTTATGGAAAGGAACAGACAAGCGGGGGCTACCTGATAGAAAGTAGTCACCGTACACGGACAACAAAAGGACATTTTAGACATAGACACAGATTTTATTAGGGAATTACAACAGTTTTGTCAAACAAGTTGTAAAAATATCAACACTTATAGGTATAACATAATAGGTTTAACGGTCTAAGCATTGTTTTTATACTCACTCATAGTTACTCAGTTTAATATTTCCCGTTTTTCCCTACCAGAGTGGAGTTGGAAGCGTGGCTGGACAAGGCGACCTACTCCCACGGCGAGTCCATAACCGTCAGCGTGGTGATCGCTAACAATTCCTCCAAAACTGTCAGAAGGATCAAGGTCAGTAAATTCTAGATCAAATAATATACATACTTCAAATAATATTCATCAATTGAATTGTTTTCATATTATCTAATTGTAACTAGAACATACGTACCAATTCCATAGATATAAGATATAAGTAGATAAGCTGCCTCCTGATACAGGCTAAGCTGAAAAGGAGTATCCAGCAACCATAGATTTAAGGTACTTTTTGTTAATGAAATAAATAATTTATTTATTATTTATTATATAATGCGACCAAACGTGGTGCGTGTGCGCTGTCGCAGGAACAACGTATTATCAGATTTGGTCGCACTGACACTAACGTCTTTGGCCTGGATTCTAGACCGGCCGCTAAAGATATTAATTTTAATTAAACACCTCTGAAACACTTTGCTTTTCTATGCACAACTGTCAACATCAAATGGCAGAACTTATTTAAATCTTACTGTAACATTCTTTGTCATCCTAATAGGTATCTATTATTCTGTATAAATACACATCTACCTATGAAAGGTAAGACATAACATTTAATAAACCATCGTCTCAAATATGTTGATTTGGCCGCAAGTCAAAGATCGTCTAGTTATTGATGTGTCGATGAAATTTTGAGACCCATTACGTTGTGTTTAAATTTAGAAAACTATGTAATTTCATAATAATTCACTCTGTAAAGCCCCCTTAAATGTTCAGAAAATATCCGCAATTGAATAAAATTTAATTCATGTAAATAAGGACAAAATCAAATATGAAAATCCGCATAATGATACGCATGAAACATAAAATTCCATATAAGTAAGATGAATAAGGAAAGGCAAATCGAATAAGTCAAAATTTATAAAACCCACACAAATATCAAAGTATAAAAGCAAACATGCAACTCTCGAAATGGCAACGGATTCTATTTTTATTCTATGGCCACCCGAACCCTATGGTTGAGAAACACGTAATGTTATTTATCCTCACCCAAATAACATGGAATAGACCTAACCGATAGGAAATCTGAGATTCATCATCCAACCTAACATCTCAGCCCTAAACACGTGGCTGGACCACACCGGCTCACGTGCCCCAGCAAAACCTCGACATCAAACGGCCCAATGACCTATTTTCTTCTCCTCTCAATCCATCACACATATTCCGAACGTCTCGTCATATATATGCTCCTGCCTATCGACTCACGAGTCACAGAGAGACTATTATTAAAATTTTAATTACATCGCGCGTGCAATATATGTGCCTAGTGTGAGGGACGCTAACGACTCAGACCACGTATCGATCCACGTGTCCATAGGAAAATGTCATTAAGCTTTAACAGCACAAAAGTACTTAAACAGAACATGGGTCTAAATCGTACCAGAATTCGGCGGTAAACTTAGAGCGTGAGCTTAGTTTGAGTACCCTAATCATTGAATACCAAATCAGGTATCGTGCACCTATTCATTCTCATTAGAATGTATTCAATGTCACATCCAAAACTGTGTCCCAGGCTTGTTTCTATGGACGAGTCGAGTCATAAATGCCAATGAACCTCTTATTTAACTAAATAAAATATTGTTGAGATAAATTGAGTAAGTAAATTACACAAAAGAAAATGACACGCTTATCGGCTACATCATGTCTTTTTTAAGTGAGGATGAATACTGATGTTTTCAAATTTGGTAATCTTTTTAGAAAAAATATATTTTATTCACTTTTCACACTTGCATTGAAATCCCTAAGTGCCCTAATAAATACTCTAAGTTCCATATAAGTAATAGAAATGTAACTTACGTTTTCGAAACTTAGAAATAAATATATATCCAAAACAAACCAAATCACTGACTCATTGGAGATAAAGTAGAAACAGAAACAAACTTCTCAAAGCTGAAATAACAAAATAATAAAGCACAAATAAATTAAACAAATCGCACGCTAGATCTACTGAACATTCCCGTGGAAATTCGGAACAGCTATGGATTTCTTTGTTTCAAAAATTATTTCGGGGCACAAGTTTCGGAGATTTCTTAGTTCATGCGACACGCCCCTGAAACTGACTGGTTCGTTTCCACTACCCCGGTCAAAATTTCTTACAACCCTTATCTTCGAAATTGTCATAATTCAATATTTCTAATTTTATGACGCCTAAGCGACTGCTCTTATAACGTTCGCCCATAAATTTTACAAACTGTTCCGTTTTTTCTGTGCGGTTTTCAACAATAGATAGACTGGTTTATAAACAAGAAAAAAGGGTAGGTAGGGGTCAAGTAGGTGTACGCGAACGAAGTCGCGCCGGGTCCACTAGTATATTATATTATGAAAAAGTCGTCCACACCGCTGCCCCCGGAATTGTGCCCAGAAAGCTGGCTGCGTTACCTCGGTAGATAGCAACGCTTATTCTCTGACCAAGGAACGAGCCATCTCTCGTCACCTGTGGTGTCTATTAGTCTTTTAGCTATGTCTGTTAACTTTTAAATGTAAACACATTGATAACGTCGATGTTCAATCGGCCAACCAATAATGATCAAAGTATATGTTTGACCACCACGTATACCTCAACATACAGGTCACAGAAATCAAAACCTGAAGTAATGCAGCCTCAGCATTTTATCCGATCAATATCTTTTTCCTCTTGGTTCGACATGTCGAATGGTTTAGCGACAGCGTCAAACACACATCCGGGAAACGACATCCCGCCAGATTCAGGGAAGCATTGCTTTGAAAGCTTTGCAGAGTATTCGTTTATTCAGAGAAGAGAAGAGAAGTACTACTCGGTGTTATATTTTTTTGAAACCTACTCGTACTCGATCGAACGGCTCGATATACCTACATCCACCGACGACTAGTATTTTAGTCAAATAAAGCGGTATAGATAAGTTAGGTTAGAAATGCAGGAAGAGTTAGATTAGTTAATATTTGTCATTTAATAGGTTAGGGCTATTAAGGGCAAGTTATTTTCTTAGCCTTTGTCATGGAAACTGAAACTAACCCCACCTCGTGCTTTGAACAACCTTCTTACAATATAATTCAAAGTAAATAATGGCGAAGAGAATCAATTAGGTATGTTAATAGGTACGCAATGGAATAGGTCTGTTTGTAGATATATGTACTTTAACTAAATAATAAATTGTACTTGCGAAAACAGTGAACATAAAAATGTAAGCGACAAACATGCGGTGTTCCATTCTCATAAGAACAAAACAACTAATATATTCATAGCATTTTGCAAGCACGTTCGGGAAATATTCGTTATTTTTCAAGTTAGTCAAGTTTAAATTTGTATAAATTGTTGTGCCGACTTCTAAGTATTTACACATTCGTTTCTGAAGTCTGAGAAATCGTAAAATAAATATTATGAAATTGTCCGCCAATGGCGACTGTCGGTAAAACATTGACCTTTGAATGACATTCTTGTTACCTTACCATCGCTGGTTAAGCAAGGGGATCGTTGGCTGATTGTTTTTTTAAGGAATTAGCACAAAGTTTGAACAGCGATTTAATTCTTTTTATTGAATGATATATTTAATTAGATATTTCGGTTTCCCTTTTTATTCTTAGCACAAAAAATACACAGACAATGCAAATATTTAGTAGAAAGGATAGAAAGCAGGCAATAATTGTTTGGTCATTTACGTAGTTTTTTGCTTTGCAAATGAGGAGAGTCTTCTTAATATTTAAAAAAATATTTGAAAGCCATTACTTTATTTGTGATGCATTTACGTCAAATGCGTCTGTTATTTTATTTGTCTTTCTGTAACTTACAAATAATTTTACAGTATTATACTTTAAATGGCAGAATAGATACTGACAGATATTGCATCGGTTAGTTTGGTTTCGTAGACCGTAGTCTCTGTCGCACGCGAGTGTGAAACTAAACTATTTTTTACCGCGTAGTGCTGTATACAGGCATGACTTTCAATTCATACTTAATACTAAGGGGTATGGATGTTCGCGTGACAGCAAACAACTTTCACTAAGGCACCCTTACACTAAGGAATTCGCGAAAAAATCAGCTGTTTCACACAAAATTGAAAACGAATTCTGCCAAAAGTATAAAACAGCTGATTTAGAAGTTATTGTTTTACAATATAAGGTATATAGGCCTTATATTACCGTATGGTACAGCAAATTAACCGGAACTTCTTACCAATGAAGATTCAAATCCAACGGAGCTTTGTAACAAGCTTTTATCGCGCAGTAGTACCTGCTTAGATAGGAAGAGCCCAACAATTATTGGGTTATTTTTTCCTTCCATCATCGTCATCAGATCATGAATATCACCTAGCGGTATAGTACTCATCAAACCATTCCAAAGGACTCGAACACGTTGGGGTTATCTTGTTGTGCTCAGTAGTTTCTATAGCCACTTTCCGACTCCATAATTAGACCAGCTAAATTAATGCATTGTCATCCAAGTTAGGTTTAGGTACCAAATTACCGTTCAATTGAACGTCTGGGACTAGGTCCAATTAGACTTGATAATTTGTCCAGAACACACATGCCTAGCTACATACATTGCAAATTAAATAGCTTGTAAAAGTTGGTATTAAACGGGCCGCATATGTTGGAAATAAGTTTAGTGACTCTATTTATACCTATCTACTTAGCCTGAACGAACGTTATTACAATATAAGTGCCTACTCATGCATACTTAACCTTCGGCGTGTACCTGTCTAGTGATAATAATTCCATGAAAATCCAGATCGTAGTTTTTAAAACGTGAGCGGATAAACAGAAATGATGAGGATCAGGTTTCCAGTTCTGATTCCGCGTAAATGTGGGTTATACCGTGTTCCCATGGAAAGTATATTGGATTTCGGGATAAATTAAACAGCCTGTGTAATTCTGGGATATAATCTACAACACCGCAAAGTTTCATCATAATGAACCTACTTGAGCACTAGGCCAGCAATAAATATTACGACGTTCTGCCTTGTTCAGGCGCTCAGAGTTTTTAAAGGCTTCGGTGGCATAATATCTAACGGATCGGCCTTGTAAGCGAGAGGTAACTAGTTCGATTTCCAGTGCCGTGTAGTGCATTAGGCTTTTTTTAGTTATGTACAAAGTCATTAGGCTTTTTTTAGTTATGTACATTAATTGAACACTATCCGCTTTGATGTAACATAACACATCGTGAGGAACCCTGCACATTTAGGCGACAATGTTAAGCAATGGTCCAATCGGGTTATGTATTTTATGCCGTACGGTAGGAAAATAGGCAAGCAGGCCTCCTGATGGAAAGTGGTCACCGATGGCTATAGCCATTAGCAACACCAGGGGTATCGCCAATGCGTTGCCCACCACTATAACACGTTGCTTTGGCAGCAGAAAGGCAAAGCCACGGTTCCCCAAATTCCCACCCCACGGAGCACTGGAAACCTTAGTCACCGGCAGGAACACAATACTATTTTAAACTACTACTAACACAGTACTATTTGATTGCGGTATTCGTAAGGCGGATTAACTTCCCTAGGCTCCAATTCCAACGGGATACCCCGCTGTCTTACCTCTCTTAAACAGATTCACAGTGGTCGGATGGCAGTAGCCAGTGGCTGTAACTACCTGAACTGCCAAATCCTGAACAATGGTCAATACAGACCCCGGGCCCTCCCTATACAGTGCGGTGCCGAACTCCGGTGCGGTCCCAGAGCCTTGGCCATTATGTGATCCATTTTTTCCTTGTTCAGGCGCTTGTGGTGCAACACGTGGATGTGTGCATGTTCTCCAACGGGAAGTTTAAGAACGTGGTGGCGCTGGTGCGCTCCACAGGGCCCCCGGTGCTGTCGGGGCAGACGCGCAATGACATCTACACACTGACGCCGCACAGAGGTCAGAATTGTTATTCCTATACTTACCATCATGCGGCTTGGCAAGTCGTCACAGCCCATAACAGTCCACTGCAGGACTTAGGGCCTCTCCCACGAAAGGGGAGGTTGATGCTATAATCTCCACGCTTGGTAGGCGGGTTGGAGATTGGAGTGTCATAAATTTTAATATAACAATGGAAAATGAAAACCCATTTTCCAGCTTATAGAAACTAAAACACTACTCGCCTTGTTAGACACCCACCTTACATACGAGTGTGCTATTCTACTCTGTTGGACACCACACCCCAATTCTCGCCCAGATCCCGCCCATTTTAACACACATCTTTTTTTTCTAAAACCAACCGAGTGGGGTATCAAAATACAGGTCTCATAAGGCGATTTCAAAAATTTAAACATCTTATAGTGTGCTTCTTAGTTTTTAATAGCAGTCGAAGTTGTAGTTTCTGTACTACTTACTTGTTGTTGAAACTAAACTCTGAAAGCTATAAAAACACGTGCCGTAGAACGGGATTAATTTGTGTTTGTGGCGTTGCTTTGATTGGCCCACCCATTAAAGGTTTCTCTAGACATATCAGGCTGAAATTGGTTCGTGTACTGCCTTTGGGACAGTTGAAAAACTTGCCTGAACACTCACGAGTTTGTGAAGATTTTTTCATTGAAATGATTAATGAATATATTTTAATGGGTTTATTATTTTTGGGTTTAAAAACAGGAATGAATGAGTGAATGAATGAACCAGCTGGTACCTGCGATCTTTATCAGATTGCCGTTCCACCTAGTGGGAGGCCTACCCACGCTGTATCTTCCGGTACATTTCATTTTGATTTATTCCGAGATTGAAATGAATTATTCATGATAATAATCAGCGAGCGGAATTTTTCTACTCACTGGCATTAAACTATCGCCGTCCTATAATAAATAAGTAATGCTTTGATATTTATTCCCAGGTGTGACAAAGAACTGGATCGCCCTTGAGGACTCGTATTCGAAAACCGGCGCCAGTCTGGCCTCCACCGTGGTCTGCAACTCCAACACGCCAGAAGACCGTAACGTGTTCGCCATTTACGTGTCCTACTATGTCAAGGTGAAGCTAACAGTCAGCGCTATGGGTGGCGACGTCTCAGTGAAGCTGCCTTTCGTACTCACACATTCCTGCATAAACGAAGCCCCGACAGACAGTGTAATCGAAGAAGCCACACCCAAGATAATTCTAGAAGGCAAAGAGAACAGCGAAGAAGAAGACAGCAAAGCCGAGACAGAAAAGGACAAGGTTAACAACAATGGCGCTGAAGAGAATCAAGAAACTGCTTTCAGCCAGGACGCTGAAGTGAAAGTGCCAGAAGAGTACAGATGTATAGCTGATGTGCTCGTCAACATCGAGAATAAGATAGAGCGACCGAAGAAGTTCGAGCCGCCAACTGAAGCGCGCCCGAACGTGATACTGAACGAAGCGGAGTTGGACCTGATCGAGAAATACCCAGGTTCTGATACGTGATCCGACGAAGAGATCGCAGACACGGACCAAGAAGTAAGAAAGACTGATATAAGTGATGAGAAACCCAGTGACACAGTGAAATCGTGTAAAGTAGAGGTCCAAATAACTCATAAAACTGGTTTCGCTGAGAATTTAAAGAGAGCTGTATGTTGTATTGATAGAAGACGACACTCGTAGCTCGAGAATAGGTAAAGTAAATTATGTATGTACTGTATAAAACATTTTGAAAATAGTCTGATACTTGTATTTTCATAATAATCGGGTTTCTTCGAGCTTCAGTTGCAAAACAGTGTGTTGTTCTAAACTCCATTACTTATCTAAATTACTGATATCGATTACGTGAAAGCAATGTTATCAATACATGGGTAGATTGCAAACAAGTGTTTTGTTATCAAAAAACCCGACGATAATAAAATATGTAAGCTCCGTGTGTTTCAAAAGTAAAGCCTTAATGAACTAAGTCAATCGAGCGTGTCTGATTATAACACAAACGAATTGTCATTTCTAGTCATTAAGTACTTATAAATTAATTGTTTTATTGTAACGATAATTTTATAATCTAACTAAAGCTAGGTATCTGCGTGATGAGCGACCATTAACAACTGAATGTCATAAATGTAATATTTATACAATGAACCTCAAAACTTATAACATAATAGTAACACAAATATAAACCATCTGTAATCACTGTAATACTTTATAATGCCTGAAATAAACGGAATATTATTCATTTTAAGGGTATGCTTCGGTTTACTATTATAATATTTTCGAATACCTATCAGTCATGAGATTAGTACCATTTTCCATCAGGTGGGCATTCTACTCTTTTAGACATAGACATATTATTTATTTGGCTCTCACTGAGTGTCATAGTTTAAAAAGCAGGAGTAAACTGTGTGTAACTAACTATTCTTTGTAGGATTCTATACCTACCTATGTTATTATGTTGGTAGACCTGGTGACGGCAGTGCTATTGGAAACAAAATGCCATTTCAAAATATCGACACTTAGTTCCATTTTGTGGCACTGTACTACAAACATAGTATCAAAGGTATATCTGCAAAAGATTCTTCTATCTGCGAGTTCTTGGGCCGCTCTGAGTCGGTGTTCGTCACGCAGCCCGTTTTATAATAAGGTTTATTCACAAGACTTGCCGGCACATCGGCGTGCAAAGCCTGAATGGATATTACGCTTATTAAATGGTAGTCGGTGTTAGTTTAGGTACCCATGTGAGTCGTTGTTTTAACGAATAAATTGGTAAGTTTAGTTCACTTGTTTTATTGTTAGCTATGTAGCCGTTCCTTGCGGTTGTGTTCCGCGCGCAGTTCGAAACATTCAAATTGAGGACCCAATTATTTTTCGGACCTGAAAAGGAGCCTATGTCACCCGGGAAGAATGTGGCTTTGTTTCAAAATCGGTTCATTAGTCACGGAGATTTTACAAAGATACAAACTTCTCCTTTTTATAATATTATTAGTACACCAAGACAGGCCTCTTCCAAGTTCTATGTTTTCTCGGCGAGTTGGAGATGACAGTATTATATTTCTTATTTCACATCACAACACATCAACAGTTCAAAGTCCACTGTTGGCTGGACAATGGTACTGCTGTAATCTCCACGCTTGCCGGGCGGTTTTGGAGATCGCAGCGTCGAAAATACTCATCAGAAAACGCTGCAGTCTATTGTCAGGTTCACATCTGTCTCTATGACCCGACCCTGCGGGTCACTTCATGGCCGATAGATTCTCTGACATAGTTGGTAGCTCTATAGAAAAGAGGGACCGCGGTCCGCCTTATCCGTGGACCGGGTTTTTGAAGAATTACAGTGAAGCGACTGCCATCTTTTTTATGTAATACGGCATCTGATGTTAAGTTGTCACCGCCGCCTATGGACATCAGCAACACCAGAAGTGCTACCAATGCGTTGCCCGCCTCTAAGAAGACATCTAATATACATCTTGAAGGATCCCATAAAATAGTTCAATGGAAACACTGACCTCCGTAACCCTGCCACCGGAAACCTGACCAGATTGGATCATTGTTACACATACAGCCGCCTGACCGCGCAGGTTGCTTCACGGTATTTTCCCTCACTTCACGAGTAAGTATTAACTAAAACCTCAGTTACCGTTACCAGATACTAGAATAGTTGCATGGTTTTACGATGTTTTTCCTCACCGTAAGAGCATCGGTTAGTATCCAACTAATGAACATAATTCACAAAAGAGTAATTAGTACATGGCGGTAGTGGGAGTCGAACCTGGTACCCGACACCGTAACCACTAGGCCACCGATGCTACTACTATCTCTACGAGTATAACAACAAAAACTTTGAGATCTGCGCAAATCTCTTGACAGTCAGTATTTTTTTACATCATAACATTAAACAGACAAGCGGGCCACCTGATGGAAAGTGGTCATCGCTGATTATATCTATACATTATCATCATTAGGGATATTATTAATGCGTTACCGACCTTTAACCCGCCAGCCAGACAGAAAAGACGTATGCGAGCGCCCACACAGAAAAGGCGTAAGACGCAGACACGTCGTAGACGCGGCGCCCGTTCAATGTACTTTCATACAAAATGTATAGAAACGACGCTATGCAAAACATACAGCAAAGACAGGGCGCGGACTATAGAATAGGTGACCCCAAAATGCCGATAAAGCTTAAGGGACAAGTCTGTAAGACCATTATTAGACATCCGAGAGACTTTTCCCGAGAGCGACACACGCAGGAGCTACACGTCTCGGAAATGAAGATGCTGCGGTAGATGTGTTAAGTTTCCCGGAATGATCGCATCCGAAATGCTCACGTTCGAAGTAGCCTTGGCGTCAAGAGTGCGCCTTCGGCAGTAGGGCTACGTACTTCGCAGACCCGCAAATTACGTAGGGAACAAATTAATGTCTTGTTATGCTATCCCCCGTCAGGCACGGGAAGGAGGGGTAGACCCAAGAAGCGACGTTATGACGTCGTTAAAAATGACATAAGTGCCAATAAAGTCACCACCAAGGATGCCGATGACCGAGCGAACTGGATTAAGAGAAGTAGGAAAGTGGACCCCTGGAAGGAAGGTGGACGCCTGAAAGGTGTCGTGCTGCGCGAGAGCGTAAACGGGATTTAACGCCAGAATGATGATGGAGGCGAAGGCGCAGGAAGTTTCTTGAAATCATGTTTAAACGTAACTGTAAATGTAAATGCACTTCTCCATGGAACGGTTAATGATTATTGGCGTAATTTTTTTTTTTTTTTTTTTTTTGTATTTTATGTTTTGTTCTTCTGTGCAACTTTTAGTTTCATCATCATCACAGCCCATAACAGGCTACTACAGGACTTGGGGCGACTCCTACGAAATGGGAGGTTATTGCCATAATCTCCACGCTTGGCAGGCGCGATTTAGATCGCAGTGTTATAAATAAAGCACCTGAACAGAGTTGGGTAAAACGTAGCTAGGGCGTAGATCTGACCTGAGGAAGGATATGGGCGATATGGGATATGGGGATCGCAGTGAAATAGATATAACTATGGAAAACGCTGCTGCCCATTTTCCAGCCTACGGAGACTTTAGATCTTTTGTCTCGAAAACATTAATCGCCTTGTACGACACCCACGAGTGCAAGGGGTTAATGCTATTCTACTCTGCCGGACACTACACGGCCTAACTTTTAGTTTACTTTATTATAATTAACATTGTGTCTTCGAAGTAAATCGTCAAATACGAATCGTTTATGAAGAGGCTGTCTAGCAGTGCACTGATGTAGATGTCGCAGCCAAATGGTTAAATTAGCCGGTTAATTAAACGTATAGCTATTTAAGCAGTTATTTAATTAAAAATTGGCCAAATTCATGAACTTTGAAAGTGAAGTCAAATGAACGATATTGCCTCGAGTTTACGGAGCTCTTCCATTCATTGTCATAATGCTAACCTAAACTAACCGAATAGAAACCTAATGCAAACTATACTATACTTTGAAGTTATTGTGGGTAGGTTAGCATTGGAACAATGTGTGGAAGAGCTGCGTAAACTCTAGGCAATATCGTTCTTTCAACATCACTTTAAAATCTTATGAAACTGGCAAATTTTCAACTAAATAATTGCTCAAAAAGCTAGCCGTTTAGTTAACCGGCTAATTTAACCATATGGCTGCGACATAGACACATAGATATTGATTATAATTATAAATCAGTTTTCGCATCCGGCTTCGAACAAATACACTCTATTTAATCATAATGTCTGGAAATTCAAAATAGATTCTATTGAAATTATCGCAGAGACCTTGGTATTAATTAGCCAGAATACCAGGTAATAGTATCGGTAGACAATACGGTTATTAATTTACAATTATAATTAACCATTGTGGTAGTAGATACAATGAATATTTAATATTGCCTGAATCTCTCATCTCGTGACTGAAACACGATGGCTGTATTAAATTGTAATGGAAATTATAATGTCATTAGATATTTCGACAAATATTTTAAGTAAAATGGGTTACTACCACGCTTCCAATGTTCGCAGGAACAATACAGGTAGAAACTTAAAATTAGTTTTTTGTTTCAGTACTTTGAATAACCAAAAAATAATATACATGAACACAATTTTAGTTCAAATACTTGTTTGGCGACATTTGATAGGTACTAGAACGATGTGATGTAAGATTCGGAGTAACATTAAATTGATCCAAAATAAAAAAATAAAAATGTGGCCGTTACTGTTTTAAAAAATCCTAAATACCTAGAATAGAATACCTGGCATGAAATAGTTTCTGAGAAATTAAAATTGATCATTTCATTTTCTGCTCGGCCGCGAATCGAACCCGGTACCTGTGTATGGCGACCGGCATGTTAACCAACTGAACCACTACAGGTCGTCAATACCTATACAAGCGATGTCACATTGAAGATCGTGTAGGTAGTGGGTAACTAACTAGAAACTTCTGACCAAGTTTCTACAAGCAAAACTTGAATTTGGGTAACGGTGTTGTTCAAAGTCACCACTCCACTGAAGGACTCTTGCCTATGTAACTTGGGGACATGTTTCGGATAAACTAGTCAAAGTTTGTAATCTACGTGTTTGGCTGTTTATCTTCAGTTGCTACTTTATACACACAGTTAATGAACAATACGAGTACCTCATCATCACAGTCCATAACAGTCCACTGCAGGACTAAGGGCCCACGAAAGGCGAGGTTATTGCCATAACCTCCATGCTTGGCAGGCGCGATGGAGATCGCAGTGTTATATATAAAGCACCTGAACTGTAAAATGTAGCTAGGGCGTAGATCTGACCTGAGGAAGGATATGGGCTACTTTAATTCCCAAAAATTACGAATTTTACTCTCACGTACTCTCACTCTCATCATCATCGTCCTAGCGTTTATCCCGGCTTCTGCCAGGGTCCGCTTTCCTACTTACGAAGATTACAGGCCGGTCCTGTGCCACAGGAAGGCACAGGACTGGCCTTTGTGGATATATCTGGGGAGGCCTATGCCCAGCAGTAGGCGCCTTTTGGTTGATAATATAATGATTTATGATGATTCTGACGAAGTCGCGGAAAATGATCTACTTTTTCTTTTGCGGCAACTATCCGCAAAAGTAAATGGGGCAACTATCCTTTTTGATACGGATACTTGCCCTTTTTAAATGTGAAATAATTAAGAACAATTTATCAATAAAACATATTAAACAATGTAATTTAAACCCTAATGCATACATAGAAACAAAAAGTAGACTGATGCCACAATTAGTAATAAAAATATTCAATATAAATTACTTACCAATATAATTTTGACGCCCGTCAAAGCTTCAGTGCGAAAGATTTTTACGACAAAACATGTGCGCCTACGCTGATGGATTTTATGGTATTGAGGCCTTCGGGAGAGGCACTTCCAATTGTGGTAAATCGCTAACACCACCAACATCCCTAACATAGTGTATTCAAAACTGGGGCAACTATCCGGCTTTTACCCTATGCTATCGAGAGCTGTAAAAAATAAAATAGGGCAAAGAGCAGTTAAGAGCGGTGAATAATTGAAGACCTTGGAAATTATTACTCCACCATCTTTAATTTAAGAAATACCTACATTAATATCTACGTAGATGTCTACAGCGACGATTTCGCAATTAACTTTTTTCTCTTTTTAAATTAAAATTCCCGTAGCATCCCATTAAAGCCGGCTGGAAAAGATTTGTAGGGTGATCCGTGCGTGGCGTTGACTTGTAAGACGTTTAGGTATTCAACCCGTGTCCTACAAAGTTAGAATGGAAGTTGGTCTTGGAAACCGAATTATTGATTTTTTACAAATGTTAGGCTTAGAGACGTCCTCCGGTTATTAATGCCTAGCGGTCCCAGCACGGCTAGCACAAGTGTGCCCGCGACACAAGACGAAAGAGCCTTTGTTATCTCCTTTCAATACTAAGATGAAAGAGATAGCAATATCTATGTCGCACCTTTTGCTAGCTTTACAAAACGCATGAGAGGGAGACAAACGAGCAAGCGTATCGTCGTATCGGAGTGTCGGCGACCTAGTGGTTATGGTATCCGACTCGTAAGCAAAGGTACCGGGTTCGAATCCCACTGCCGCCATGTATCCATGACTTTTCTGAGTTATGTGCTAGTTGAATACTAACTGATGCTCTTACGGTGAGTTAATACTTGGCGATGAAACCACACATGCAGGCGACTGATGTGTAACCATGATACATTCTGGTCAGGTTCCCCTCGTTGCAGGGCCACGGAGGTCAAATAGCAGTCGCTCCACTGAAATTACCTGATCTGCTAAAACTTATGATGATGATGATGATGAAACGAGCAAGCGTAAGCGTAACGAGCAACTTCCTGAAGGTAAGCGATCACCGCCACTAATTGACGCAACACCCGAGTTGTAGCGAAAGCATTGATTTTATACCAAACCAAGCCAATATTGAACTATGTGTACGTACAATGGGGTTTTTACTACGTAAAAAAATTAGACAAAGTAAAGTCTAATACAGAAACCTCAAAGGCAAAGGCCTTGCCTGAAGAGGTTGCAGGTGTCTTGGACGACGGTGCCTGCTATCAATTTTTTTTAAAGTATACCAATTAAGTGGTAATCCAAAGTTTGAAGTTCAGTTGTACTTAATAAAACAACAAGGATGATTTTCCATTAAAATTAATAATCAGGGTTGAATCTTACTAATATTTTGTTTACACAACACCAAACACGGTCACTACCAAAACCTCACACCAATAAAACTACGTGTGTCAAAATAGCCAACGACTCCGCTGGCCTTAATTAAACATCTTTGCCCCAAAATGGTCCAAACTGATCAAAGTTGCTCTCCGGAAGGTTTGGTAATTAAAACGCTCAAACACTACGAGCTGTCTGCAGGCCCACGCCGTCATCTGCCTGGAAGTTCCACATAACTAATTCAAAAGGACCGGCTGAGCGAATTAAGGGCTTTGATGTCGCCGGGAATGGGATCGATGCAGCACCGGTAGGCTAAGGAAATAGGCGATATGCTGGCCTTTCAACTATACTATACTATACATTTCTACTATACCTACTTGTTATTTCGTTTCGATATTTAATGTGCTTGAGTGTGTATAGGTATGTTAAAATCTTTAACTTAAGTTATATATCAAACAGGAGGTTGGACTGTGGTGTGGGAAGTATACGATGTACAAGAGCATATTTATGCTAAAGCTTTGCCATATAAAGAATCATATTTCTGTGCAGTTGTTAAAATTGTATTTATTAAAAAGAAATATTTACATTACATATATAAATTAAATAATACTAATACTAGTTAGGCGAAAAAAATTTAAATTATAAAATAATATTTACAAATAAAAAACTTGCCCCAAGTCCCTTGTAGAAGGAATTGTTCCCAAAAGACTGGCCGCATTTCCTCGTTGTGTCGCGGGGCTGATCCTTTAGGCAAGTTATTGGCCAGTCTTTTTGTGAATGATTTAGGTATAGCTTAGAATATTTTTTGTTACAATTAGTAGAAACTATAAATATACATTATAACTTTAACTATGTTACTTGATATGCCATTAGTTTTCCGGAAACGTTAAATACGTTAAGTTAAGGCATTAAAAAATATATGTTTTTTCCTTCATTGTTTCCCCTTTTCATCTCGTATTGCCCTATATCCTTGTTTATATCGGCTATTTCATATTGAACCCGTAAAAGTATTAATCAAGGAGCTCTAGCAGCTAGCTGTAGCTCATATCGTTGAAAAGCTCTAACAATAAAGTGTCATAAACTAGTTATGAAACATTTCCACCGGCAGTCGTTCTGCTTTTCTAAATTTCATAGGCAATCTTAGTGTTCTTGCTGCTTTGACTATCTTTTTCAATAGTTTTTATTTCTGAATACCTATGAGATTTTATTTTAAAAGTATTAAATACATCATTTCGAATACATACAGCTACCCTAATTCCGCAACCCTGTGTCGCCCTTTCATAAATATTGTAGAAGCCACCTGATAGAAAGTGGTCACCGTCGCTATGGACATCGGCAACACAAGGGGAGTCACCAATTCGTTCCCTGTCTCCTAATATACCTCTAAAACGATCCCATATCATAGTCCAAAGGAAACACTAAAACTACTTGGTCCTACCATGAAATACATAAAATATTTTGTCCTACCGCGGCGGCGATAGGACTCTGTCAAGCTGTCAAGCCTGAGCTGCATGTGTGGATACTACGGGTACATATCTTTTTGTAAATTTAAATCATCGTCATCTTCTTGGCGTTAATATCCCGATTGTGTTCTTACACACGAGAGCCAGGGGTCCGCCTTGACAAGGATCTACCAGGATTTGGCATATCAGGTAATTACAGTAGAGCGACTGCCATCTGATTTCCGTAACCCTTCTACTAGGGAAACCTGGCCAGATTTGATAATGTTTACACATTCATTCGCCTGTGTGTGCAGGTTTCATCCCGATGTTTTCCCTCACTGTAAGAGCATTGGATAGTATTCAAGTAACTGCAAATGTACATAACTCAGAAAAGAGGAATTGGTACACGGCGCCAATTAGATTCGAACCCGGTACCTCTTGCTTACGAATCGGATACCTTAACCACTAGGCAACCGACGCTCCACCTTCACCTTTCTGTAAATTTAAATATCTGTCGCAGCCATCTGGTTAAATTAGCCATTTAATTAGAAGGCTAGCCCGTTAATTAAACGCCGGCATTCAATTGAATGGCTAAAGGTCAACGAAATTACGAATTAATAAATATAATTTTTATTTAGAAAGGAAAATATTAGTGGCAAGAAATTCAATTAGCAATTGCATTGCGAGTACCTCTAAAATTTATAGTATTTACCACAATAATAACTTTAAACTTATAACTTATTAACTATTGTAGTATAGGTAGAATGCACTTTCTTTTTTTTATAATATTAAATATAATATGGCACGAAACTTTCTTAGGCATTTGTTTCTAATTGTAAGTATGAAAAGAAAATGAACAAATTAAGTTATCCTTATTCTTACTTAAAAACATCTAGGTACCACACTTTAAATTTAGTTAAAACGATAAAAATACAAAAACATTGCTTGCTGTGCTGAGCTGTCTGACGCCATATTTGTTTTAATGACTACATTTAAATCACCTGCCTGATTTTACGTCAGCCGTCTTCAAAGGGCTGGCTTACAATAAGCCAACTAGTTAAAAGTTAAGAGTTGATTGTACTATTAACTATCGGGCTAGGCATTCAATTGAATGCCGGCGTTTAATTAACAGTCTAGCCTACTCATTAAATGGCTGATGTAACCAGATGGCTGCGACATATCTACCACATTGAAATTTATTTCAGTGAGTCTGTAGTCATCTGTGCCCTAGGTCTCAACTCTCAGCATTACGCTTTCATTCTAGCGATATTAAAGACCAGATAATAATATTTAATAAACTAATATAACAAACAATAGGAATATAAGTTTATATTAGTACAAACTGATTCAAACAGATACCTATTCGAGCGGTAATGAAATAGTCAACAATTTGCGCTAGCGCGGATAAATTAATTCCGATTTTCGTTTCAATATAATTTCAATGCCTGTATTTACACGTGGAGGGCGAAGGAGGGGGGGGACACCCCGCACACCCACACATCCTCCCGTAAAGTGCTGCACGAGTGCGCATCCTAATCGATGTCGATATTTTGCTGACTTGCTGACTTTATATTGTTTTAATTTTTATTGACATTGATTTATTAAATGTTTAAATTTCATATTGGCTGACATTTAATAGTTTCAGTTCAATTTGAAATGACATTAATTAATTGAATGTGTAATTAGTTAGATTCATAATGTGTACGTGATTTAGTATGCCAAGAGGCACGTCATGGAGCTGATATAAAATAAGACCTTATCACCTTTATGTTACCTATGATGACTAAACAAATGATTGTGAATTTGAATTTTTATTTTTACCACATGTTTGAATCTTCCTCCTCATCTGAGGAGATATCACACAGATAGGACAGTTTACTATTTGTTACTTGTCGTGTTCAGAGGGACGTCTTCATTAGCCAATCAGTGTTGCTTACTTGTTGATTTCACAAGCAACTGTCATCATAAAATAAAAAAACAGGAGCTGCGTGTAGTCTAGTGGTGTGGAGTTACACGCAACGATCGCGTCTGAAAAACTTGAGTTCATAAATTAACAAGTAAGCATTTAAGAGGAGAAAGATTCGCACATAATAATATGCTATAAAGAATATCGACATAGAATATCGGTCGGTGGTCCCATCACTAGAAAATTTTCATATCAACTTGGACTAATACAAAAAATAAGACTTCACTTTGTTAAATGCGCAAAACCATTAGTTTTTTAATCAAAATCAAAATGAGATTCATAGGATTCGAACACGGTACCTCTCGCTTACGAGTGGGATACTTTAACCACTCGGCCACCGACGCTCCTCAAAAACTGGAAACAGAGTTATAGTGGCTTTTAAACCACAAACGCGGCATGCAAGCGTCCGGCTCGGCAATTACCATAGCATATGGACGTTTGCAAGGGAGATGAGCCGTGTATGATGTATCCGAAAGGCCACAAGCACAAAATATTAAACTAACCGTACCTAAAGATAACATAATGTTATAGGCCAAACCACAGGCACAGGTTGATTAGTCCTAACATTTATAGGTCCTACTCTGGTCTAAACTTTATTTATATTAAATCGATGAGAAACTTTCTGAAGAAACTTCGCTCTTTCAGTTAATTGGTGTTAAGGGGACAAACTTGTTTTAATTGTATTTCAAGGACCAGGCACAAAGTAATTTATTGAGTACGCAGAGCTATATTTGTCTGAATGAAGTGGGAAATAAATTTTCAAGTCGAGTCAATGATTTGTCTTTTGTTAGTTAAAACGAGGCATGTTCAGTAAGTACGTGCACTGCGACCCTATAGGACTGTAGATAATGATGGTAAGGAATATCATAATCATCATCCTAGCGCTTGTCCCGACCTCTGTAGGGTCCGCTTTCCTACTCATTCTTCTCCACTTCGCCCGATCTTCGGCATCCTCGCGTCGTAAGCCGTTGGCTCTTGTATCCGACTCAACGATGTCAATCCATCGCTTCTGGGGTCGCCCACGGGGCCTCTCTCCTGAAACCGGCAGGTTCAGACACCTATTTCCAACTAATCCCTCGGGTTCAACACGTGACCAAACCAGCACAGACGAGTCTTCTCGATCTTATCCGAGATATCCCTCAAGCCAAGGCTACCACCACGGATGTACTCGTTACGTACTCGATCAAATCGTAAAATGAATATAGGTACTGATTCGTCAATGGTACATAATTAGTATTTACCAACAGATATGACCAAATAATGAGATCTAAACAAGCACTAAGAAATAAATTACCAAATAAATAACCATGTATTTCCATCAACCTGTACACAGTATCCCATTCTCTATAAAGCTATCAAAAAACCACAAGCTCCTTAAGGGAATTAAGGACAGCAATAGTTTTCATGTTGAAAGGAAAATTGTGTCGCCGAAATAAGTTCCTTTGTGTTGCTTTGTATAGCTCGGCTGTTATTGCTGAGGGCACCGTTGTAAGTATACTTACTGTTTCCAATAAAAATAAACAGACAGGGAAGTCCCGAAGTTTCTCTTTTAGGCAATACTAAAGATCCGTGCAGGATCCCAGCGCTCCTATTTTCTTTATTTCAGGTCAAAATTGTGTTTCTCCTTCTTGGTCGTGAAACTATTACCAATTTAGGTAATTATTTTTTACAATGGCAGATTTTCCGAGAGTCGATTGAAAAGAAAAAATAGTTCCAACAAATTTTTCCTGGACTTTTTTTATATACCATATATACTCGAATGTTTCAACGTATTCATTCAACCCTCAGACCAAATAAGAAATCAAAACTACGCCTTGCTGTCTACATATACGGTCACGCACACATTGACAACTAAACTACGCCTTGGGAACATTCCCACACACGTTTACGGTCTCATGTCACTGTTGACAGCGCACCGTCTTTAAGGCGATTGGCACATTGGAAACGCAGCACCGTACGTTTCCATAGACAACTCCAGAGTTGCATTTCCATAGACCACTCTAGTGTTACAAGATTGGGCCTTTTATTCGTCATTCTGGCGAAATTTGGAAATATGTGTAATTTATTTTGTTTTATATACGATATTGTCCAAATTGTTATAATCTTTTCAGAAAATTATATAATTTTAACGAAATATAATTTGAGAACTGAGTAACGGAATACCTATCTGACAATCTGATATATTTACAACATTATTATCAGTTTAGATTATTTATTTATTTGTCAGTTTGACGAATTAATCCGTGGTATTGTTGATGGCTTCCATAAGAAAGAGAGAAATAGAGATAATAAAACGAAAAAGACGCAGTTATACGAAATATTATCAAGGAACGAAAGATCGCGATAAACAAATCACTGGTAGCCGTGGGACTACTGGTAAATAAAGACTCATGGAAAAAAGAGTTCCAAGATCAATACTTTCCAAGTCATTACACAAGGACTAAAAGTTCCCGACTTATATAAGTTTTAAGTTGGACAGCTGTCACCCAAAATGTAGATCTCGACTAGTACTGTATCAATTCTCTTTAGGGACTAGTGTTCTGGGACCATTCGTTTCAGAGTTATTACAGACTTTCTACGTTTATGTTATAAACTTTTCAAATAGGCGAAATGTTAGTTCCTTTTTACGCTACGTTTATGATGTATTCTTGATCCTTGTCGGTTTGTAGATACTATTACATTAGACCTACATGGCAATACTGACTACAGAGCACGCGTGTCAAATGCGTCATAGAAAAAAAAAGAAAAAAGCGACGGATCCACATGAACGCACGTGGAAGTGTTTTCAGATGACAGCTTAAAGAACTTTATTTCACGAACTAACGCACGTCACGCACAACCGTACGGTGCTGCATTTCCAATGTGCCGATCGCCTAATCCTTATTTGGTTTAATACTATCAATTTGATCAAGAATCAAATGGATATGACAAGCACGTATACCAGAAAGGGACAGACTCAAAGTACCAGTGTTGCAACCTCTACCAAAATTTATTCCCAAAATGTTTGAAAAATCCCCTATCAAAGTCAAAGTCAAATAATTTTTATTCAATTTAGGTTTACAAAACTCTTATGAACGTCATAAAACACAAAATAATGTTTACAAATAACATTTTAAAAGAATAGGGCTGCGGGCCGTGGCAACATTGAGCCGGTGTGCCTTCCAGACATTATTAGTCCCAGATTGGACTGACTGTCACTGTCACCTTGACAGTTTGACTTACCGCCCGAATCAACGGTGCACGGTGCCGCGCCGCGTGCGTTGTTTTTGTGCACATATAACATAAATATTATACGAACACGAAAAAAAACTATATATCAATATGGTGATATTTGTAAAACCTAATAATTAATGGCTAAATCACAACCATACGCATTTTCCAGTAGGTACACAGTGCATACCTGTATATGTGACAATTAAAGTAAACATAACTAATTAACAGTGCATTCACATTTTAGCTCGTTTATGAAGAAATACATTAAGAGGAAATGAGTCTTGCAATGTATGAACATCTTTTACGTATGACTTGAAACTTCCGTAACAAATGATGGATAACATAATGGAATTTACGGTAAGGTAGTTTTCACGTTCTAAATTACATTACTATTACAATTATTATAAATACACGATTCAATGAGTCAATTGATCTAATATTACAAATGTCAATAGTTTATTCACTTAAACAATACAATAAATAATATAAAAATGATTAAATCGAAATTACCCATGATTAAATGTCAAGATACTAATATAATTATGAATGTCAACATGTAAAATTAGAATTAAATTAATGAAAAAATAATGCTCATTTCAGGTTCAGGTTCAAACTATACCCAGGGATTTTTTATTTATTTTATTTATTTAAAAACTTTATTGCACAATAATACAATTGGCGGATTTTTGTCTTCATTATAATCATTTATTTTGTAATATGCTTTCTTCAGTAATACTCTCTTAATAAATGACTTAAACTCATTGAAAGGCAAACTCTGAATCATGTAATAGGCTAGATATGAGACAGTACGTGTCAGACGGACATCATGTAAATAAATTTACTAGAGTGCGCGTCATATCGAATAAATCAATGATAAAATAAACTCTGTACTGCGTAAGCTCTTTGCAATTTTACTAGACCATCAAATGTTGTTCCAGTTCATTATTTACGTGCACTCTATACTTCGATTTTTAATTAAAACAAAGACACGAGTACAAAGCGTTTAGTCACGTACGATAAGTGTTCAAAATAGAGAGCAAAAGATATCATTCATTTTGGACCAAAAACTCGAAAGTACCAGCCAGAAAGAACTATTGTAGGTAATTTTTAGATAGAGTATACAATTCCTAACATTTTATACTATGGCGTCAAATCTGTAGGTACGTAAACCAACACCTCTATGTATCACTGGGCGCACAGCACTAGATAAATTTAGGGTCCATATTAAAAATTAATACCCCACAACTAAGATAATTTATCAGTACCATAACAGGTATCCCTAAAACGCTTGAAACCCGGACAAATAAAAAGTACCATAAAATTCCGGACTGAAGCTTGACTTAACTTATTCCTAATTTGGTCGAATAGTGATTGTTTGCGCAATTGCAACCGCGACCAACAAAAAAATCTTGTATTCCGACAAGGACAACAAATAATGTATTCGTCCTTTTCATTCTTAGCAGATTTTGTATGTTTTGATCTCGTTCATGCATGGTATTATTATTAGCTTGTCATCTCTATGTTATACTCCTCCTGTTATACCTTCTACGGTTTGATAGGTATTCAACCATTTTGTATACAAAACCAGCATCAACGAATAATTTTACGTAATGGTCCTGTTTATTGGCTACCGAGACCGTAAATACATTAGATTATTTCCCTTGGGCATATGTCAAGTCACTTGTCTACTGCCATAAACCATATACGACAGAATACATCCGTATTTCGCGAGTTATTAGCGAAATACTGTCGCAATGAGGAGTTTTCCAATAGGTATTTAAGGCATTCCTAACCACTCACTAGATGGCGCCCCGACAATTTTGGTAATTGATAATCGCTTGAAATAGGTTCTTAGCAAGCATGATATAAACAAACACTGGTACGTTGTATTGGATAATCTTGTATTTGTTAATAGCTTTCAACCATTTTAGAGGTTGTAATAATAATGGAATATAGTGCAAACTTCTATAAATATTTCTTTTTACACTCCGTTCGACCTTTAACAGTCATGTTTATATTAATAAATATTTTCTTTTTAAGTTTAGTATTAGTTGGCTGCATGAAATCACTGCTACCATCATACAGATTATAAAGATAACCAAAATTGTAGGAGCGCCATCTATTGATGCTTTTTGAAACCAATTATCAATACCTACTGGAAAACTCCTCATTGCTGCGAAAATTGGGTGAAAATTGGGCATGAATCAGATTGCGCCAACTACGTGCCAGCCCCGGCAATATCTTTCTAATAATGCTAGTTTCACTGATATTAGGCGATTCTATTTCATACAAAAACAATCAACGTTCCTGTAGTCAATAAACAGTACTAATATATTTTGTGCCTATCTATCTACTATCGTGTATTTGTTCTCGAGTAGCCCGATATTTCGGCGCAGTTGCGTGCACTAAGGTACGCGGTATAAGCCCATTAACTAAATTTAAAAAGATGTGAAAACAGCGGCGATCATTTAAAACAGTACGTACTTTGTTTTAATTCCTTGACTAACTTTAAGTACATATGTAGATGCATACTTTAGTATGTAACCTCCATATATAATAATGGTCCATTCTATCCTGAATTCTGTTTAATAACCTTTAATTACGTTTTCCGCTGTCTCCGCTTTTTGACGGGGAAGTCGGAATATATTTTGTAAGTAGGTACTTCAATGCATGGAAGGATCGAGAATTCTTCTCGGACGCCGATCTGTGTCAGGGCTTGTGCCCCCTTCAGTTGTTCCGCCATTTGCTTATGTGGACAGGTCTCTGCATTAGCACAAGGGGCCGGGACTTTATTTTCCTCGCGGCCCGTGAGCGGGCAGCTACTTGAGATGTAGTGTTGAGCGGATTTCGTATCGCCGTTGCGTACTCAGTTGACGTCGGGCAAAGGAGTCTTGTTGGATGACGGCCAATCACATGTTATGTTATTCCCAGGGACTAGCAGACGTGATCGGTGATAGGTTGGATTGGGTGAGGCGCCGTCATTGTTTTTATCATAAGTATATACAATGATATCGTTGTTGGTATGGTTTGTACTGTACTTTTGCCTGTACTTATATGCCTCCCGTACTTCCCGTAGGACGTTGAGTGTTTCTCGTAATTGCATTTTCTATGCAGCTACATCCGGATTGTCTGTGGGTGACTGTCTGACACAATCCTTTGGCTTCCCGAAGTATTGTGCAAATCTATTATTGTGGATTGTTTGTGCAAATTAGCGTTAGAACACAATTCGGGAGCACACACTTTAAGCACCTTCGCTTGAATACCATTAGACCCTCTCGACTCTCGAACATCTAGAAAGAGTAGCGCCCGCCGTACTTCTGCTGAGGTGGATATTTCCGGTATTGATTTGCGGCATCATGAGATGGTAGGCGGGTCGGCGCGTCCATATTTTATGGTCGAGTTTGAGGCAAAGAGAGCACCTAATAAATTACTTATAGCAACTCACCTTATTTCTCTATAGCACTGTATACCAGGGTACCGTCTGGTTTACGCAGTGGTGGCAAGGACGACTGACTAAAGTTTCCCTCGGCAGCTTTGGCGAGCGACCAGAAAGCTCGGTTACAAGAAGGCTTGTGAGTCGCTCGCCAATTCTGATAATCGTCCATATTCGTTGAACCTTCACGAATTTTAATACGGTTTTCAACTTGAGTGATTCAAGAGGAAGATTTTATTTATGCAAGAAAAAAAGCGTAGGTAGGGGTAAAGTAGATGTACCTAAGTCCTAAGTCCTACCTAAGTCGCTCCGGGTCCCCTAGTATACTATAATACCTTACCTTTTTGTTTTGACGATTAAATGAGATATTTAATGTCCTGATTTCTGCACAATAAAGAAACATTGACTTTTTGACACCACATAAATCATCTCATAGTATTAAATTGGAAGTATGATCTAGCCAAATAAGTATAAATTGCAGACAGATTAACTAAATTCCAACGTTTATAATCCAAATTTCTCCACCGACAGGAGTACACTAGTTACGATATTTAATCTAAAATTCAATTTTCGCTAGCGCCCAATAAATTAACACTTAACTCAAAAGTGAAAGGATTTAGGGATATGATCCTTGCTGCCCATGTAAAGGCCCTGTGCTTGCAAAATGCACATCACCAGACTGTGAACGAACTCTACAACTGAAACTTATGTCGACTGGTACTTTGAACGATTAAAATTACTATATTAGCAGCATTAACTTAGTCACAGAATATTAATAATTCATGAATTTTAGGTGATGAAATACTAAGTTTAAGTGTACACTTTTGGTACCTACATTTAAGTTAATCCTGTTCCTATGACTCCAAGGTTTGCTGGTAGAAAACTCAATTAATGAGTTAAGCTCGCCTTTGTACATCTCTGTTACTGTACTGTATAATTATGTCCTGTTTGTGTACAATGAAGAATCAAGAATAAAGAAATACCACTTTCCATCAGGTGTAATGTCAGCGCGAGTTTTATTAAAGAAAAAGCGAGCAGACAGGTCTGCAGGTCTTCAGGTCTTCAGGTCAGGTTGCATTTCGGACTGTGGGAAGCAGTTGCACGACTTCATTCCACCGGACCCTTACCACCATCGGGAAACGTGGTCCGGGCAGACGTTTCATCCTTATGTCGTGGATCTTACAGCTCCATATAAACCGCTTTGGTTCGCTGATTTGTAATCTGCACTGTAACATTTCGCCTTTCTAACTCGAAATTGAACAATTTAATATGTGTAGGTAAACCTTTTTTAAAGACTAGTGAAGAGAAAATTTCGTCAGTTCCAAATTTTCTAATGTTAAAAGCTGCTCCATACTGTCTTATACTTTATTATTATTCCAGTCCTAAGCCTGGGCTAGTCTGGCAAAGCTCTGCAAGCTTTCCAAGTAATGGAATAAGTTTTTTAATAAATCAAATACATACTGTAAAACTTTTCACTAACTTTGGGCTGTGTCCGACAAATTTCCAAACACGTGTACGGTATAGTTTTTCATGAAGCTAGTACTGCGGAATATACCATACCACAGTAAGTTAGCACAATAACATCTATCTATGAACTATTGCCGATGAATGACAAATCCTGACGACCTGAGTGGTTCAATGGTCAACATGCCGGTCTGCCACGCAAGAGGTCCCCGGGTTCGATTCGGGCCGGGCTAAAATTGAAATGATGAATTTTAATTTCTGTTACGGGTCTGGGTGTTCTATGTATAATAAGTATGTATTTAAAAAAGAATTTAAGTAGAACATCAGTTATCTAGCACCCATAGTACAGTACAAGCTTTGCTTAGTTTGGGGCTAGATGGCGCTGTGTGAATTTGTCCACGAATATTTATTTATTTATTTATCCATTATAGTAATGCGTAGGCATACCAAGCTCTTTGAGTATATAAATCGGTCTAACTGCCTTGGAGATAAATGACAAAATTCAATAAAACACACATAAAACAAATAAACACAACCTCTCACCAAACTAACTCCATTTCGGGTAAAAAATTAGAGTAAGATTGAAAGTGTTCATCGAGCCATCAAATTCCGCACGAGTGAAGCCGGGAAACTAAATTAGATTTCAATATATTATTATATTGAATCACATATATGTAGCCAACAACTCAGTCTCGAAGGCTAAATATAATTTTCTCCTGAAGCTCTCCCAACCATATATCTTATTTAACTTTGACGGGGTCTCTAGAGACGGCGTAAGTTCAGACATGTCCAGACATTCGCGTGGGTCACGCCACATCAGTATTATAAGAGCGTATAAAGCTCTGATACAGGATTGGGGACACACTAAAACGTAAGCTTTACGACAGCATTCACGACCTCTGTATGGTTTTGGACAGATAAAAATTCTCTTTTTAGTGGTTACTAATCTGGATAATCCCAACTTCTAGGACGGAAAAAATCGCATTATTTTTCGTGCAATTCGGAAAGCGATAGTAAAATTGGGTCCTTTTTATGGAATATAGACGGACCTGAGGTATAGGTCCCAGACTCGATTCCCGGCCGAGCAGAAATTGAAATGATGATTTCAAAGTATGGGTGTTATCTATATGTATAATAAGTATGTTTTTATTTATAAGTATATACCTAAGTAGTTTATCCGTTATCTAGCACCCATAACACTAACAATATCATTATTTAGTTGTTGAATTTGAGTGGTGGTAGATATAGATTTATTTTTTAATTAAGAGCCTTCGATTCTATTGTTAACGTAAGTATGCCTGTTATTGGATTTACATTTAAGTGTTTACGATTTTTCATGTAATATTTAATGTAACAAAAAGTGTAAATCTGTTGGCAAATAAATAAATAAATAATACAAGCTTTGCTTACTTTAAGGTTAGATGGCGATGTGTGAATTGTCCAAGCACATTTATTTATCTTTATTTATTTAACTCAGGCAATATAGCCGTGTTGTGTCCACCAGATAATAATATGTCGACGGTAAATAATACAAATGAGCTGGTTCGGCTTACGTATGAGTACCTAAATATGAAGCCGAAACTGTTATTTCTGTGAAAGATAAGCATAAGATAAGTCATTATTTTACTATTTTTGGCCATATGCCGCGCTGGTAACCCAATCGATATGGTGTACTGTCCATGCAAAGTACTATCGAAATGGCATTCTGTCGATCCAGTGTACCATCGATATGGTGAACTGAACAGCATGTAGTCAGCATTGCCTTGTCGCATCAATTATTACGAGAACCCGCGCCGAGGAATTCGCAGATACCTTCAACTTACATATCTAACACTGAATATGATTTTTCTATTAAATATACAGGAGACTTTAGTCCAGCACTGTGATGGGTTGTCGTTGTAATTTGTTTTATTATTGGTGTGATATAAGTCGGAACGCCCGTGGAGATGCTGGCCAGCTCTATGGAGAAGGAGGGACTATTTATGATGAACTCATTTTCCATTAAGCCGGATCATCGCAGATGGACGTGGGTTAGTCCCTATGGTGTCACAAAAAATGAGATTGACTTCATCCTATCTACGAAACGGCATATGTTCAATGATGTCTCGGTGATCAACAGCGTGAAAATTGGCAGTCAGTCAATTTACAGCTAGAAAGATCGAGATTGATGAGGTCTACGCTCCGGCCTATACCCATCCATATCCAAAACCCCGAGAGTTTTCAACTCTAATTACAGTAATTCAGTAATTCAGTTTTATTGCATAATCAAGTACATTGATGGTAGTAGTACAAGATACCCCGTAAGGGCACAGCAATATAGAGATGAGCTATATAAACATAATTTGTACTTAAGTAGGTATTTGACATTGCACTTATTATTTAAGTATATATATGTATATTTATATTATACCTAAGGCACATATTATTAAAATTATACACTTTGAGATCTTTTTATGTACTAATTACACGTAGGTATACAAAGTACCTATATTCTAATTTTTTGTGGCGTATAAAGATACTAATATATTATACAGGTATTCATGTATATTGGTAATAATATAATTGTTTATACATTTAGGCTCAGCATATAGTTAGGCACGTAGGTACATATATATATATATATATATATTATAAAATTCTATTTTATATTAGTAAGTACAGAAATATCACATTATTTTGTCATTTAGGTAGTCTGTTACATTGCTACATTACAAAATAGTTTCGAGTGCTTAGGAGAGTGCGTCGACGTGGACGACTACAATAACAGGTTCGTGGAAACTGTCTATACGGTTGGGTCAAAGTTTTATAAAGTCTGCTGTAAAAAAGGACAAACAAAATCTTTGACGATACCCTCAAACTCATGGAAGAAAGACACGGAATGACTCTGCAATCCCCTGATGATGTCTCTCAATTTAAGCGACTTAATCGACAGATCTTCAAGTCGCGACATACGCCGCTTTAATACTACCAATATTGAGGCGGCGATCGAGCGGAACAAAGGCTCTAAAGTCTTTGAGAGAGATCTGTTGATTGGACAGAGCCAGTTGACGAGACTGAAAACGGATGACGGCAGAGTTGTTTCGACCAAGTCCGAGGTTTTGAGGGAAGTCGAGAGGTTCTAGGACAGTTATACACAACAACACGGGCACCTGTTACCAGTGGCAATAGATCCCAGAGCCAAGTTAACCCGACCCTACACTTAAGATATCCCTAACATCAGCGTGTACGAGATTAGTATGGCTCCCAAACAGTTTAAGAACAACAAGGCGCCGGGTGATGATGGAAGTACGGCTGATCTTCTGAAAGCTGGTGGCAAACCTGTGCTTGAGGCCAGTCAGAAGCTGTTCAATTCCGTCATCCTCGAGGGAAAAACGCCAGAAGCATGGTGCAGAAGCATAGTGATATTGTTCTTCAAGAAAGGTGACAAAGCTCTCTTGTAGAACTTCAGACCAAAATCGCTGCTGACCCATGTGTATAAGCTGTTCTCGAGAGTCATTACGAATCATCTCGCACGCAGATTTGATGACTTCCAGCCCCCCGAACAAGCCGGATTCCGCGAGTACCTCACTCACCTCAGATTTGCTGACGATATCGTTGTCATGGCTGAAACCCTGAAAGACCTGGGCAAAATGCTCAATGACCTCTGTAGTGCCTCTCAACAAGCAGGTCCTAAAATGAACATGGACAAGAGAAATATTATGTCAAATGTCCATGTTGTGCCTACTCCAGTGACAGTTGGAGGCACTCCACTTGAAGTTGTTGACGACTATACATACCTAGGACAAATAGTCCAGCTAGGTAGGTCCAATTACGAGAAAGAGATCAATCGACGAATTCAACTCGGTTGGGCAGCGTTCGGGAAGCTACGCCATATATTTTCGACCCAATTACCGCAGTATCTCAAGACCTCTTTGACCAATGTGTGTTGCCAGTGATGACTTACGGAACTGAAACATGGCCGCTCACTGTGGGCCTTATAAGAAAGCTCACTGTTACCCAAAGGGCAATGGAAAGAGCTATGCTCGGAGTTACTTTGCGTGATCGAATCAAAAATGAAGAGATCCGCAAACGAACCAAGGTCCCCGACATAGCTCTAAGGATTGCCAGACTGAAGTCGAAGTGGGCAGGGCACATAGCTCGAAGAACAGATGGCCGATGGGGCAGTAAAATTTTCGAGTGGCGACCACTTACCGGTAGACGCATCGTGGGTAGGCCTCCTACAAGGTGGACCGACGACCTGGTAAGGATCGCGGGTACCAGCTGGATGCGGAAAGCACAGGACCGGCCTTTGTGGATATCTCTGGGGGAGGCCTTTGCCCAGCAGTGGGCGTCTTCTGGCTGATATGAAGCGTAATTAACCGATTGCTCGGCGAATACATTCTTGTATTACAGCTTTTACGTAAAGCTGGGTAGCGCAACACATCCATTGTTGAGTTCTGAATACGTATATGTGTATTTATAGCTAAACCACATGGGGTTTCAATGTGTATTGTCTAACCAGCTTACGGTTTAATAACGTCTGAGTCCCCCGTCGTTTGAACTTACCTTCGTTAACGGAATGTTTAAACATATGGCGCTACGTCAAGTCTCTTCAAAGACCTCGACCGCGTGGATTATGTATTTCGAGCCCATTATAATAATTACGATAAATACACTGTTTTCCGGCCGTGTGATATCCGGTAGAATAGAATAGCATAAACCTTCACACTCGTGGGTGCCGTACAAGGCGACTAATGTTTTTGAAATAAATTATCTAGAGTCTCCGTAGACTGGCAAATGGGCAGCATCGTTTCCCATTGTTATATTTACAACACTGCAATTTCCAACCCGCTTGCCAAGCGTGGAGATTATGGCAATAACTTTCGTGGGAGAGGCCCTAAAGTCCTGCAGTGTGCTATTACGGGCTGTGTAGGGCTTGCAAATATTCGAAAATTTAAGTATTCGTATATTCGAGTATTTTTGCTGGTGATATTCTAATGTTATTCGAAATATTGTGAAATCTGTAATCAGGGTATTAACTACGTTTTTACGTTTTTACCTCCTCCCTCTCACGAGGCCCTCGTGAGAGTGAGGAGGTAGCATTAGGTCAGTGAGATCCTAAGATTAGCTATATTACGATATTAGAATGCTATACGATTTTTGACTTTGAACAAGAAAAAGGAAAGAATTTTATATCATGAGAAGATATGTGATACTAATTAAAATCTATGTAAACTTAAAGATTATATCAGACAGAATGCGTCTCGCATAGCAGAATACTTAGGCACGAGTCACCGACCATTCAGTGGATCACACGATCCGTTTGATTTATCATCATCATCACAGCTCATAACAGTCAACTACAGGACTTAGGGCCTCTCCCACAAAAGGGGACGTTATTGCCATAACCTCCACGCTCGGCAGGCGAGTTAGAGCGAAATGGCTCGAAATGGCTGACATCTGACATTTGTGATTTATCTGTCTTTTGTTTACATTTCTTGTGAAAAAGTTAAATAAAAGGTCAGCTTTTCCACAAATTCGGAAGTACTTGAAATCTGTTGTCATATTGACAAGCGTGTGGCTATGGCGAGTCTGATGTAGGTACCTAAGCTATAACCGTAGCCTATAGACCTTCACCTGGAAGATATTTCTCCCATCCAACCCGATTCTGTTTGTGAACCAAATGTGTTTTCCCTATGAGATTTTTACCCTGCAATATTGTCTGAGCCCACCGTAATGAAATGACTGTATGACTGTGTAGGTATATGTCTGGAGGGATTTTCCTCCTTCCTGATTCATCTCTGTTATTACAAAAGTTAAAGCATGTTTGTTTCCTTTCATCCACAAACAGAAAGTTCAACAAAAGAGATAAAAAATTACCGTCTTTCTTATAAAATAGTACAGATCAAGTAGCGTTGAACGTCTTTTACACTTCGTTAGTTCCACGGCTGAACCGATTTTCGCTTACCTACCTTTTAGCACATACAAAACAATAACACTTTATTGCACACCAAAGTACATGTACATAAGGAAAATACAAGAAGACACAGTGCAATGGGCAGTCTTATCACTAACGTGATCTCTTCCAGACAACCTTGGTATGGAGAGAGAACATAGAAATTGAGACGGATACAGGTAAGTAGGTAGTGCAAACTAACACTTACGAATAGCATATTAATAATCTGTAATAGGTACATCACCTACATACAAAACAGGTCCGCACCATCAAAAGCTACAGCTCCATTAATAATAATAAATATCTCTAAGATCCATACAAAGGTTTTCCAACCTAGACTGAAATATAGACAAAAAAGGCAGGCAAAACTGAATATTTCATCGTAGTAAAAACAATACTCGTACTCGATTCGGAATGGAGCAGAACAGCAATGCCGGCTGGACGCTCAGAATTCCAAAATACAGACCAGCCAGTCTTGCCAATGCCTTTAAGGTGAGAGTAATTTTCTTTTTTCGTTTCTTTAATGCTGTTTAGTGACAAAGGAGTAACCGTCGCAGTAACTGTCGCCCGTAACATGTACAAATCTGTTTGTAATAATGTTAAATTAAAAAATAATGTTAAATTTAAAAAAAATATTATTTGTGTTGCAGAATTTACAGATAACAATAATGCAGAACCGCAGCTGCGTTGTCACTGTGATTAGGCACTAATACTGCAAATGCGCTGGCTGCCTTATCCTTCAAACACACAATGCAAACATTGTTGCTTGGCGGCAGAAGTAATAACGCGGTGGTTCTTTACCAGACGGACTCGAGCCTTAGGCTTCTCATCAGGCTCGGACTTCGACACGTACTAAAACACAATTTCTAATTATTTTTTATATAATAACTCAAGTTGGACGCTTCGTGAGTTCGTTGATCTTTGCCGTTGACGATCCTTACCAGCTATACATATAGAGGAAATATAACTCGACGCTATTGAGTAGTCTATATCCTTAATAATTCGTTATTCACTAAAATTTGTCGGTTGAAATAGTCGAATTTTGACGCCAACGTTTACCACGTCAAATGTTGACGTAGACACATTTGACAAAAATCATAATTCCATAAAGGCAGGTTAGACCACACTAAGTCCGAATACCTTATTTTAAAAAGAAATCTCTGTATGGCAACTTTTGCCAAGCTTTTCATCCGTCATAGAACGTCATTCATAAAATTCTCAACAAACAATTTGATTTCTGTAGGATTGTTTGTTTTTGTGAGTTATGAAAAATATTATTAAATAATAGGCAAAACAATTTTCAGCATGATTAAATTTTGACAAAAGTTCAAGTTAATGGTGATTAATAATTTAATGTTTACAAGAAGGACTAACAAGGACTGTTAAGAACAGATTATCCCCAGATTATTGCCATATCCACGCTTTATAATTTTTACTACTGTCAGTAAATACGGACTTATCGTGGTCCTATTATATCACAACATACTACATGCTTCCGGTGTCGCTACAAAAAATACAGAACTAGCGCCACAATTGACAGGTCCCCTTAGTTCTAGGTAAAAGATTATCCCAATTACCATCTAAGTATAATTACCTCATGATTGATGTATCAATACAATGCATAAGCTACTGGATGGATCGAGGTCATTTGTTTGACATCAATTGGCATGTAAATAGCTACCTGTATGATGTAGACACCTGGAGGCCTATTGCTCTTTAAAACGCATTTGCAACTTCACACGACGAAGGAATTCATCATAAAGAAAAAGTAAGTAGTAAGTAGAAGAAAAAGTGAAAACCCTGACTGCTGTTAAAAACTTAAACGCAGAAAATGTATTAAGCGTATAGGTTATTTTTAAAATCGGCTTTTGCTGACCTTTATTGAAAGTCACCTAAAATCCGCCATTATGAATATTTAAAATTTTCATGTATCTAACAACACCCCTCTTTTTTAAATCCTTTAAGCCGTTAGGGCTGTAGCCCGTGGCAAAGACATAGACATAATATATATATACATACTCTCGAAAAATGATAACTGTTTAGCTGTACGCTCTGGGGGCCTTGTTTATTGCTTGGTGTGCTGAACAAGCCTTGCTGTTGCTTGGAACACCGTTTTTGTATTGGACAAGTGGTATGTTTTCTTGTTACTGGACTTTCAGATTGAAAATAATTCTAAGAAAACCCTTACATCGGTTTTTACGTACCTATGAACAAATAAAGTAAATAAGTAAATTGGAAGTTTAGAGCCTCGGTGGCCGAGCGGGTATCCGACTCGTAAGCGAGAGGTACCGGGTTCGAATCCCGCTGCGGCCATGTAGCAATAATTATTTTCTGAGTTATGTAGATTAGTTGAACACTAACCGACTTACGGTGAGGGAAAACATCGTGATGAAACCTTCACATTCAGGCGACTGAATGTGTAACCATGACTTAACCTGGTCAGGTTCCGCAAGTAGCTGAGTCACGGAGTCAAAGAGTCAGGAATACGGAGGTCAGATGGCAGACGCTCCACGTAATTACTGATCTGCCAAATCCTGAATCATGGTCAAAGCGGACACCGGGCCCTCGTGCGCGAGAGCACCACCGGGACATTAACGCCAAGATGATGATGAAAGTGGAAGACTGTTGACACTTGCTCACTTTAACGAGTTCGTGGATTTGGAAAGTATGTTTTCAAGTGATGGAAAGTATGAGAAAGATATTGAAAGAAGAGAGAGATCCATTAATCGTGTGATGGGAAGTATAGCTTTTGTCGCTAAAAGCACAGCAAAAAACCTTTACATAACACAGTATTACTTCCTACACCATATAATACGGATGCGAATGTTGGGTATGGCAAAAGATAAATTAAGTAGAATCAAAGCGATGGAAATGAACTCCCTAAGGAAAGAATGCGGAGTGAAATTAAGTGAAATTAAAAGAAAAGAGTGACATGAAAGATGATGTAGTGGCAAAAATAGAAAGAAGGAATATTGGAATGGTTCAAGCAGATGGATGGAAGAAGATTGTCAAAAGAGTTACTTAGAGCGAATTTGGAATACCGATCCTTAAATGGACGTCCGCGGCCCTTAACAACATTCACTAATTAGATCAGACATGTTCTTAGTGTATTATGGATATATGCCAAATTAGGGAGTTGTGTCAAGACAGATCAAAGTGGCGGATAATAGTCTCTGCCTAGAATGTGGGCATATGTATGTTATGTATATATGTATAAATTGGAACTTGATTAAAATTTCCTCCTGAAATTTTTTTCCAGTCGACTAAAAGTGTCTTCTTCTTCTAAGTAGTATCACTCAGATAGATTGGCAGAGTGGTAGTCGGTGCTGCTTGGTGTGTCGCCCCCATTGTTTCCTGATGTGTGCTCGATCTAAGTAATTCCTTATACCTTATTTAGGTAAGACAAAAAATACTTGATCATATTTTTATGTTGACTTTTTAGAGTATAAACACAAAATTTTGAATATATCTCTCTATATCTTACTTGTACATTCGTGGCCCATCCTCCCTAGGTTCATTGGAAAGCAAGTATACGTGTTTCCCCTTAAGCGAGTGTTCAAATACTTATAATGCGATTACGATGAATGTATGCTAATTAAATCAAAATACTGCTTAGGGAGCGTCTAAATCTCGCGAAAACACCGCAAATGCGCTGCGCGTGCCTGAACCGTGCGAACTGTTTGGTGCGCCTCGAACGCGCAACTCACGCAATGCTTGCATAGTTTAATTTTTAATTTGATTTTATTGTATTGTATTTAATTTTTGTTTTTTTTTTACACCACCAAGTTGGCAAACAAGCTGAATGAATTAATTAATGAATAATTATTTATTGCTTATACAATATATAACTTGCTTGCTTATATTTAATAGTTTTTCAATTTTTATTTAATGACATTAATTATTTTGTATGTTAGTTATATATATTTATTGATATTTGCAGTGTATTAGTAATGTCAAATACCTACTTAAGTACAAATTATGTTTATATAGCTCATATCTATATTGCTGTGCCCTTACGGGGTATCTTGTACTACTACCATCAATGTACTTGATTATGCAATAAAACTGAATTACTGAATTTATAAGTACTGTAAAGCTGTAAATTTATGGTAAATAAATAAATAAATAGTACAGTGCATATAGTACCAAAGACTTATTTAACCTTATCAAAAGTCATCATCATCAGTTGGTCTAGCCTCCAAAACAGCAAGCGGGCGGCGCGCGAAAAAGAAATGCGCGATACGTCAGCGTTCATGAGATTTAGATGTGAAAGACACGATAACGTACGCTACGTAATATTGATTCCTTGAAAGTCCTCGAAAACTACGCCCGCAACAAATTTTGAAAGTACCAAGAAGTTGAACCGCGATATCGTAGAGGAAGTTCATTAGCTCATAGACACAGTTTCGAAGATTGCCGAGGAATGGTTGCAAGAGATTCCTAAAATGAAATCGATTCGTTAGAGCTAAAAGGACTGCAGTAGAAGAGAATAATAATTTTACAACGTGAATATGCGGAAGTTGTTGTTGTTCGTCTATTTACTTGAATATACAAAGGAAATAAAGCTGTCTTTATATCAGTCACGGCTCTGTTTACACCGTTTATTAATGTACGTTACGTTATTTTCACCTTAATTGATGTTAAGAGTCGTTCTCTCATTTTGAACAAACTTTGTGTCCGGACTTATAAATGGCACTTTTGTGCTATTTATACTGTTTCAAAGTTTATCTCTACCTATGCAATAGCTTTCTTAATATGAAGACCTAAAATGACTATGTTTAAAACTGTATCTAATAAAAACTAGGTCAAAATTCATTTCTCTCCTACGTCAAGTAAGTTAATCGTATTTAAAAGCAAAAATTATGATTATCAAAACTACAAATAAATTATTTTTTTAAGCTTTTATTTAACTTACAATATTTGAATATATATGTTCGGGTCCCATCTTGCAAAATTGAATTTGACCCACTTCTCGGCGTTTAATTAAGCTGAAATTGGTGGTTGGCTGAATATGTAACTTGGATGATCTGATGATAGAGTCGGAAGGTGGACATAAGAACTAAAGAACGCAACAAGATATACGATGTGTTTGGGCTTTTAGGAATGGTCTTGATGGAAGATGGTCATAAGCACTCCTAAACTATGCGTGATACATCGCGTTTGGGGTCTGTGTCTTGCCAAGTACTCTGACTAATCGTAGATGATATCCAGTTTCAATAGAACGCGTATAAAATATTGCTATGAAAACATGTTTTCATTTAAGAACTTACTCAAGATTAGCAATAAACGTGTGCTAGGTATGCTAATATATTAATGTAGGGTTAAATCTAATTGATTTTCTCAAACGAAACTGTCGTTTATTTCCGTGAAAATTTAAATTCATCTATTGCCCTAATGCAAGCTTGCAAAAAGCACCACTCGATCGGTGAGCACGAACGCTTTGTCGAGAGCGTCGAATCAACCTCTTTTTGCGTCGCTGAAATGCCTTTATATCTAGAGGCATTACTCTATACAATATGACCCTCGGGCCTTAAAACATTATTCATCGTCGATCTCAAATAAAAGGCGCTTTGCCTGTCTCGCCTTACTCCAATTAACGTTAACCAAGAGACGTATTAACGTACTTCGTGAGAGTCCACCTCTTGGAATGAAAAATTCAAATGTTTATTTGCTTTGCTTAGGTCATCATCATCAACACTTGCGCTCCTGCGCGGCACGCGAGGGCCCGGGGTCCGCCTACGCGAGATTTTTGCTTTGCTTAGGTAATAACACAAATGCATAAAATGCATTTTTATGATAAAATTTAACAAACTAAAACCAAACAAATTGGTCCAAGGCTCAGCTATAGCAGCTAGTGAAACCAGCAGCCGCTGTTATACGTTCAACTCGTTCGTGGTTCCCATCGCAGATTTGGATTTCTTCATGAGGGATGATCATAGAACAAATAAGTAGGGGATGATTATTACTGATGGGTGCAACGGATATTTGGTGGGGGACCCAGAATTTACGATGCCACCGAAACGACATTAAGCCCCGCTTGCACCAAACGTTTTTTACAAAAAAAATTGTAGAAGTATCAGCTAAAATGCGTTTAAAAATTTGGTCAAAGCCACAATTAGTGATGTACGAAATGGTTTGTGTGTTTTGTATCAGTTTATTTTGTATTTATGTTGTTTATGTATTTATAAATTCACAACAGCAACTCCAAACAATTTCTGTTTGTAAAGAATGTTATTCTCATGATTTTCGTACGCCCTCATTTTGTAAAGGTACATCTTCCCCAGCACTCGATCGGCTGTGAATGTGAATCATGTATTACTATACGCTTTAAACGTCCGTATTCTTTGTAGAAGCCTTTACAAACACCCCGGATGAGAATTCTTGCTTTCGCGTTCAAACGATGGTTTGCCTAAGAAATGGAATTTGTTTTGGGTGTGAAATTCTTGTTGGGCGTGAAATTTGGTATCTACGAGTATTTTATTTATTTATTTTATTTCAGGAAGGCTAACAGCTTATAATTCTATTACAGACATCACTATGATTATGATTTATTGTGATAGCATAGTTTCAATAAAGTTGATGTCTTGGAATAGGAGTAAGAAATGAAAATGCACGATCTTTCTTTTTTGTATTTACTGAACGATCGACCACCAAAGCTTATTACATGATTGAATATTGAAGAAAATGAACAGAATATTTCTCAAAATTATTTCATACCACGCGGTTTTACTCGCACGTAATTTAAACCTTTAAGTTGTTTTTCAAGATCCTATAATTTTTTCGGGATTCAAAGTTTATTACGACGTAATTTTAGAATTTGGTAGTGCCTATTATTTATTTATTTACAGCATTACAGTTTGCATTAGCACTGTAACATTCATATTAAGTACATCTTAAGACTAAAACTTTATAAATCTAAAAGCACACACGATACATTTTAAAATTACTCATCTATTTATTGTCACATAGAACCTCAAACACTGCCTGCACACATCCATTATAAGAGCGTTCATATAAACAATTTTTTTCTACTTTATAAATTACTAGCCGTTCCCTGCGATTTTCACCCGCGCACATTTGAAGGCCTTTGCAGCCTAAGATAAAACGCGCCTGTCTAGAAATAACCTATTTACGTAAATGTATTTGCTTATTAAGTATGCTATGTATTTTAACAAAATTATAATAAAAGGCACAAAGCACAATATTATATAAACAACGCGGCCTTCATTCAAAATTTAATATTCCGCTACAGGTACTTCGTGTAGAGGACATATTCATAGAGGACATGTTTCTAAGTTCATAATATTGCGTAGGTGGCTCGTCATATGTAGCGGTGGGGGAAGTGCAGATCCGTGTCCCAGTGTCGACCCCTGCGGGACGCCGGCCCCGCACGCACAGCGGCCACTAATTCAATAACTATGCTAAATTAAGAGGCTTAATTTTCATCCCACAAAATACGTAGTTACTACTTTGTGTTAGAGGGTTCAGCTAAATCCCTCTAGTAATATAAATGTGAAAGTTTTTATGCTGGTTTATTTGGATTCAAGTTATGCAAAAAATGGCCAGTAACAGGAATTTCACACACTATTATTTCAATCTAATAACTTTGATTAATTTCAAATGCCCTCTTAACCAGATTTGTGAAAAATCTTCCCCAATTAACGACACAAAAGAAAAGAAACATAATAAATAAATAAAAAGTCTATAGGCAGTGGTGACCACTTTCCATCAGGTGGCCCGCTTGCCTGTTTGCCTACCCTATGACATAAAAAAAAAAAAAAACATATTTATACAAAAAGAAAAATGTGGAGACTATATGTATATGTAGGCTAACGATTGTTATTTCTTTTTCAATAATATTGCAGCCGTATAATATTAATCATAGGATTTATTTATTAGCATCACGTCTAGATCATATTAATTATAAAAAATACCTAATTGAAGAACAAAAATAGGAATTGGGCATCCTGCAATGGCATTAGCCGGGATTGGCCGCTCAGATGATCATGATAATGAATTTATGAAGTGGTTGTGTCCCTATACCTAAATTAGTGGGGATTTATTTTCATCTTTCTCGTAGATTCTATTTTTATTTCGCGAGTAATAATTCACTCTAACCTCAATCAACCCATAAATACAGTCCTCTACTCACATATAGATAAGCATCAAGGCAACATGAGTGGCCCCAGTACGAATCCCTGAGGAAACCTGACCTCGGCATAAATAATATTTGCAACCAACTCCATAACTTCGTATAAAAGTTTACTAGATTTATCACATCTATATTTCTAGGTACTTCATCATCACATCACAGCCCATAACAGTCCACTGCAGGACTTTGGGCCTCTCCCACAAAAGGGGTAGTTATTGCCATAATCTCCACGCTTGGCAGGCGGGTTGGAGATCGCAGTGTTGCAAACATAACAATGAAAAACGCTGCTGCCCATTTTCCAGTTTACGGAGACTCCAGATCTTTTGCCTCTAAATGTTAGTCGCCTTGTACGACACCCATGAGTGTAAGGGGTTTGTGCTATTCTACTCTACCGGACACCACATGGCAAACGTACGTACGTACGCACGTAGGTACTTACGGGCATGTATTAATTATGTATTAATTTTACATTGCATAAGTATGTGGGAACAAACAAGGGTATTCGTCATAGGTAGTTAATTATTTTACAAAAAATAAGATTTTGAATCCTGTGTAGGTAAATAGAAAATGCTCTAACGGCAGCATTTGATTTTTCATTAACAATTTGTTTAGTAGTTTGTTAGAACTCATCAAATTGCGACTTATCAGGCTGCTGCAGCGCCCCCTGGTGGTAAGAATCTGCTCTTGAATTAAAAAAAACTGGACCAAAATCGGCCCAGTAGTTTTCGGGAAATATGGGGTAACAGACATACAAACATACAACCTTTATCGTTACGTTCCGTAAGTCGTGGGTAAAAATTAATAGTTTTAGTAATCATAAATAGTAAATAGAAGCAAGAAGCACGTCAGTACTAGACCGGTGGCACGGCATTTACAATTCGCATGCTTATGTACTTTCTGTTAAATATTAAAAAGAGTCTTTTTAAATATTAAAAAGAGTTTACATACATAGCTACAGACGTAGGTATTACCCCAGTAAGCAGATGAGCGTGAATGCGGCAGGGACTGCCATCTTCTTGAACTGTCTTAACCAAAAGTAACGTGCAATGACATCGCTATAAATATGTTCTTCACTTGTGTAGGGTCACGGATCAGATGGCAGTCGCTCCACTGTAATTACCTACTTACCTAACTACAACTTAGATAAAAAAGAATTGTAAATACGGGAGTAGGTAGGTATCCTGACTTACTAATACTAGCAATAAATTTCAAACTGATTGAACTGAATCCAATGTATCACTTGGATACTCGAGGCTTTGGTTTATTCAGTGCTAATCTATATTTACACCAAGCAGCACGAACTTTCACCAGTTAGAGCATTTTCTATTCCGAGGCGTACCTACTAATTGATTCATTAAAGTGACTAGCTGTTTTTAATCTAAGTGATTGAGAGTTCTGCAAGAAAAGGTGAAAGGGTTTTTACGGGACGGCAACGCGTGGATAATGCCCCTGGTATTACAGACGTCCATAGGCTGCGGTGCTTTCCATCAGGCAGGCAGTAAGCTTGCCACCTTAGTGCTAAAAAAAAAAGACAGGCCGGCCGTGTGGTGACCGGTAGAGTTAAGGTCTCGGTATACGTGATAGGTTTTTTCCCGTGCTGGACGGAACTGGTTGCAAACGTCCATAGGCTGCGGTGACTGCTTACCATCAGGCAGGCCGCAAGCTTGTTTGCCACCTTAGTGGTATAAAAAAATATACATATATATATAAACTATAGAAAAAAATACAGGTAACGTAAATAACACACGGTTAATACTATTATCGAAGGGGACGGGACCGTAGGTAATCTCATTACGTATATTTCGTTCCATAGCTTTTATATGCCACTCTGTAAAAAAAGTGTACTGTTTCGTCCAGCACGGGAAATAAACTTTTCGATTTTACCGTGGCCATACAGACGTACGCGATCTCTGCACAATTTTGGTTTCTAAACATACTAATGACAGTATCGCACGACGTATCGCACCCGCACAGTCATCGCGTCATCGTCCGCGCTAGGTAGGTAGGTGGGTTGCTAGGATATTCATCATGCACTATAATATTTATCTACCTATATAAAAAAGCACTAAACACCCCCTCAAATATCAACAATAGAGATGCAATCGTATTTAAATATGCCCCGAAATCCCAACCCCGGGGGAGACTGACCATTTTACAACTTTCCAAGTTTCAAAACCAGATCTCGGTGAATGCCTTCCAATGATCCATCTGAGTAATTACTGGCGCTTCGCCGGCGGTATCTTGTTATAACTTTCCTTGGAGATAACTCTTTTGCTACATTTAAAGCTTTCCTATCTACAAAGCAATTCCGAGCTCTTCGTTTTTTACTCATGAACGGGGATTTGGTTTGATTTATGTGTTGCGTTTGTGTAAGCGAACGGATAAGTCACGGCAGGTATAATAACCAGTATAAGAAAACAATAATAAGTAGGATGACTAAATACATACACACAATACAATACAATTACACAACACAATTTGTTACTAGCGAGGAAATTGGCTTGTTGGTTCTCGAATATATTATATTATGTTGCCTAGCTGTTGGTACTGCGATATACAAATAAACACGATCAAAATATTACGTAACAATGTATACAATGTAGACCCATAACAAATACAGGCAATTTATAAAATGACGGCTTAACGATTTTGAGATACTTATACTAAAAGCGCCCGCACTGATTCGACTTGAACGCTATCTGATGCTCTTACGGTGAGGGAAAACATCGTGATGAAACCTCACGGAGGTCAGATAGCAGTCGCTCTACTGTATGTACCTGGTCTGCCAAATCAAGGATCAAAGGACGTGCGAGAGCACAACCGAGACATTAAGCAAAGATGACAGATGACCGAAATATTCCGCTCTCGTTGCGGGCAGTCGCCGAAAGAACTGAAAAGAAATTCAATCATAACACATTTGGGAAGAAAAAACAAGGGTAAGCGTTGCCGTAAAATAATTGGAACTTGCTTTTGTCCGCGACTTCGTCCGCGTGGAAATAGTCTATATGACAGTTTAGCTTTTGACCGTTCCCATTTCCATATTGTATTAATGCAAGTCCTACGGGGATGTCAAGCTGTATCTCTGGTTCTACCTAGCCGAATTAGATAAAACATGGCTTAGATTGTACCCTGGACTTGGAATTTATCAAAACCAAATTTAAATCCGTTCAGTTCCAGTTTTTCGTGATGCGCGAGTAGACAAATAGGCAGAAAACATAAATTCATTTTTTTTGGCATTGTCACATCCCAGTATCCTATCCCGACAATTTTTTTTTAAATATCTTCAATGTACAGATACGGTTTTTTTACAGTTTTATTATAGTATTTTATAATACTTAGTATAGAAACCTAGAAAAATAGATAATAGATCTACTATTATTAGAAACGTAGATTTTATTCATTTCCACTGAGGCCATATACCGAGGAGGCCCGAAGCTCTCTCAATCAAATCAATTGTACTTACAATCAATACCATGCAGACAGTTTGTAAAACACGCGAAATTCTGCAAAACACCTGTAAAGTTTGAACATTGTAATGCAAGAACACCACCGTATTTAAATACTTATTTCAAACAAGTCGTTATTCATAATCGATTTAAGTTTGTAAAGAGATAAGGCTTCCATAGAAATTCTGTTTAAATATAGTCAAGCAATAATAGACTCAATGGGCTTCGTAACAATGATCAAGTCCAAAGCTTTATAATAAGTAATTTGAGATAGGCCCTGCTTTAGAAGTTTAATAAAATTTATTGGAAGACTCGCTCATTAACCGACTGCCAAAGGTAGAAATAAATTCTGATCGTAATTAAAACTCGTGGGTTATTTTAAGCAGGTCGTTTGATGGTATTTATTTATACTATAGTCTATGGAAGGTCTAGCCATCTTTGACAGCTCCGCTTGCGTGATGCGTGTATGGTAGAAAATAGCAGGTCGAAGTTCGACTATTTCTACCAACATCTACATTGACTCTGATTGTTTAGGATCATCCACCAATCCGCCTCCGCCTCCGCCTCCTTTGTACACTGAAAGTACGTGAATTGTCTATGGACCAAGAATTTATACCACAAACAGCTTATGTCAGCTAACGTTAGCTTATGTCAAATCTCATAAATTTTTTCTACCATAAACGATTGTAGATTAACGCCAACTCTTGGCTAAGGCCACAGCTTAGGGTATCACTATGGTGTTGTCGACCCCGCTTATCTTTTCACCTCCTTCTGGAAAAAGTAAATGTTGTACTTGAAAAAATCTCAGCAGGGATCTTATTCTACAACCCCTAGTATATGTGGAAACTCAATCGTATGCGACTGTTTTAGTTCTAAGGCCCTGTCGCCAATGCTTCGATCTGTTAATAAAATAATCATCTTAGCGTTAATGTCCCGGTGGTGCTCTCGCGCTCGAGGGCCCGGGGTCCGCCTTGACCATTATCCAGGATTTGGCAGATCAGGTAATTACGTGGAGCGTCTGCCATCTAACCTCCGTATTCCTGAGTCTCTGACTCCGTGACTCTGCTACTAGGGGAACCTGACCAGATTAAATCAAGGTTACACATTCAGTCGCCTGAATGTGAAGGTTTCATCACGATGTTTTCCCTCACCGTAAGAGCATCTGTTAGTGTTCAACTAATGTACTTAACTCAGAAAATATTCATTGGTACATGGCCGCAGCGGGATTCGAACCGGGTACCTCTCGATTACGAGTCGGATACCCTCACCGCTCGGCCACCGAGGCTCTAAACTTCCACTTTACTTATTTACTTGATTTATTTATAGTGATCTGCTACCAGGGGAACCTGACCAGATTGGATCATGGTTACACATTCAGTCGCCTGAATGTGCAGGTTTCATCACGATTTTTTCCTCACCGTAAGAGCATCGGTACTCCTACTACTCAACTAATGTACATAACTCAGAAAAGAGTCATTGGTACATAGCCGCAGCGGAGTTGGAACCCGGTACCTCTCGCTTACCAGGAGAGCTCTTCAAGTCGAAACTTAGTTTTTCACCGGATATTTTTTATTTTAATTTAGCAAATGGTCTGTCATGAATAAAAAATAAATAATTTAACGGGTAAAGACGTCAATATTAGGTCATACAGGAATATCACAATCGCCAGGACAGCTTTTCAAGTCAAAACTTAAAATTTCGAATATAAAAAACTCATTAATTTTAATTCATTTTCTTTTTACAAGCAAAATTGCATGTCAGTTGAAGACCTAACTAAGGCTTTAATATAAGAGTGCTTTTTCCTTTTAAATTGTAGCTTATTTGCGCCCTCTTATACACAATGCCCATGTAAGTTGTTTGTCTCTCATTATTGAAGCCTGGTTTTCCCTAATTAATGCGATATATAGCTGACGTCAATTCTTACCACTTGTTTTCAAAAGAATATTATAATAATACGTTATTATTTTAATAATTATTTTAAAAGTTTTGTGTTTACCTATTCTTAGTTCGTGGAATTCCCATTTAAATGTTGATAAAGACCAAGCTTACATCGAAAAATGAACGCTATTACAAAAGTTTACAATTCATATTTAAAAGAAAAAGAATCGATAAAGACGTGAGAAAAACCACATAAAATCCTTGAATTTTTTTCTGGGCTTAGTTATAGCGATAATAAACAAAATTAATTAGCTTATTAATTGTTTTATTTTTTTATTAAACCATTTATTGTACATAAGATTGTTACAAAAGCATATGACATAATATATCAGACACAACAGGCCAACTTACTTCTATAATTAAATTAATTGCTTAATTGGTACATGTTGAGGATATTTTTATCGAGAAACGAATTAGGTCATATACCTAGTCAATAAATTAGCTGCAAAATAAATACATTTTTGTCTATAAATACATTTTACATGTCTAGCCTCTAATATAAGTAATCTGTAAGTATCTAGTTAAAGACCTGCTCTGATCGATCGTATAGTGACTGAGGACTTTTGTATAGTAGATCCATAGGAATATATGTCTTGCAGGTGCGATCGACCAGAAAAGCATATTTTGAATTCGATTCAGCAAATCATCATCATCATCATCTTGGCGTTAATGTCCCGGTTGTGCTCTCGCACACGAGGGCCCGGGGTCCGCCCTGACCATGATCCAGGATTTGGCAGGTCAGGTAATTACAGTGGAGCGACTGCCGTCTGACCTCCATGACCCTGCTAACAAGGGAAACTGACCAGATTGGATCATGGTTACACATCCACTCGCCTGAATGTGTAGGTTTCATCACGATGTTTTTCCTCACCGTAAGAGCATCGGTTAGTATTCAACTAATGTACATAACTCAGAAAACAGTCATTGGTACATGGCCGGAGCGGGATTCGAACCCGGGACCTCTGGCTTACGAGTCGTATGCTCTAACCGTTCGGCCACCGACGCTCTCGATAGAATTCGATTCAGCAAATGGTTTGTCATAAGTGAGAAAAAAGGTGTTTAGCGGACACACTCGTCAGTGCTGGATCATACAGTAGGCCAGTCAAATCTTACATCTAAAACGCAAAGCGCGATGTAACGCTGCATTTTTGATATGTTATTTGGACCCCTTAAGAGAGTGTGAAACTACATTTTGCAAGCAAAAAAAAATTGTGCTTCCTGCGTAATACGTGAAAAACTGCGAAATTTCGGGACTTTTTTCACTTTCAGGTCTTAAAATAAAATACTATGCATTTTTCGACCAACAAAGCTTAATAGCTTTTAAAATTGATTAAATTTGCAAGGATTTAAGCCCAAACACAGCTCTATAAAGCGTATAGCAACCAAGTTATGACTCTTTAAAGATGGTCTATTTTTCCCGAAAAACTACAATTTTAGGTTTTGCTCCTGTTCGGAGCAAATTATTGGTAAAATTGCTAGTTCTATTATAAAAAAAATTAAAAGGGAGTTGTAGTACATTTAATTTGCTTGAAATGATGTACAGAACGAACTATGTGAGACTAATGGTTCATTCACAATCTTAAAAAAACGAGAACGTAAAAATGTATTTTTGAAAAATAAAGTATATATTAAGGTAGGAATAACAATTATACATATTATGAATACTTATCTGACATAATACAAATTATGAAAACTAATCTGACATAATACAAATTACAAATAACAACTAACTTAATAAAACAATCACTAATTTAGTCCAAGGTCCACGGTATTAGAACTATTAGGAATGCTGCTCAGAAGGCTGGCCGTATTGTCCCCCGTCCGTAGTGGAAGTCAGCCCTATGGGTCTTTAGTAATATCGACCAAGCGCTTAGCTAGCTCCCGAAATAGGGAGTGTGCGCGTGGACACTAGAATTCAAGGGTTTCCAAACAAAACGGCGTAAATATGTGGTTTCCACCAACACTTGCGCCGTTTGACACTCAGTTGAGACGGCATCGCGCCGTTACTGGAAGATGGAACTGTGCAAGGGTATCGCTAAACGTGGTGTCCCTGACCAAACGTCGTCCCAGCTCCCAGGGCGGGAGTGGCATCCCTTTGGGCCTCTTACCGTCATCACGGGCCAAACCACCTGGCTCAAGCTTAGCGGGTGCTCCAGCGGAGGTGAAGGCCCGGCGGATGATATAGTGCGTAACGCGGTCGAGAAGTGTCCCAATATTTTTAGAAGACATTGCCTGAAGTTAGAGACCCGATTTACACTCGCCAGCAGCCAGCAAACGGGCATGCTCTGCAGAGTTGGTTGGTGCGCTTAAAAGATTGCTTCGCACCAATCTGCAGCGAGGCTCGCCCCATAGCCGCTGGCAACAGGAATTTATCGAGAGCTCGGCCTCCGGAAAAGCCTCGTGCCAAAGGCATTTATTTGGCCTCGATAGAATACGCCGTAATAAAAGTCCCTAGTTTAGATAATAACTTCTACACTGGATACTGTGAACTATGCACCGAGGACAGAAAAGCTGACAGGGACACAACTGAAACTTTCCTAACGCCTAGACCACCATATCCATCTGTTTCCAAGATGAATTTTTTCTTTAATGGAGGCCGAGAGGGATTAATCAAAACTACCTAGAAGGTGAAGTCACGCCTTGTCGACGACATTGTAATAGCAATAGCGTCAAAAGCTGCAGAAATGGTACCAGCCCTCGGACTGCACACCAATCACCCTCAACTCGCGCATGAGGAGCTGAAAATCCTGTAAAACCGTGTTCGCATCCCCTCGTAGGATTCCGTGTTCTAAGTAGGTCGTACTACCACACGCTAAATTTAGAATTTAGCTTCTCGAGAGTCGCCTATTGCTGGCAGCCGACTACTGATTGCAAGAGGTAGCCTGTGTATATAAGATTGCTCGGCTTTTTGTAGCATTGCCGCATCAACTTATAAGCGGCCGGCAACTTAGATCGTATTTGACCAAGCAACGCTCCTCTATCGACATAGTTGAATCCATTTTTACGTCACCCTTCAGTACGACTTCAACACTATTACTTTGGAGGAAAGTTCTCATGGCGTGGACGGCGGCTTCGCAGTCACCTTTAGATCCAAAGTCAAGTTGGATATGCTGGAAGTAATTTGCTGGGCTGGGGGGTGGAAAACCGGCGTCGGTAGGTAGTCCCTACCGCAATAGGACGAATGAAACCATAATTTTTTTAGTTTTAGGCGCCATACTTGGCGCGTAAGTACGCGTAGTAAGTACTAAGGACTGTTCTACCTAGCATGCCAGTGGTGTCGAGAATTCGTTTATGGAGGCTTGTTCCTTGAAGGCCCTAATGTCGTCGTCGTATGAATGTAGATACAACACTAAAGCCAAATAATGTCAAAAAAATACATTATTACGATTTTAATAGAACTCGGGAGAATGTCAGTAACCCATGGTAAAACTAAGCAACCTCAAACTAACATACAAACGGCCCTCGGTTCAGTTATTGAATCGCTCGAATCAAAGCGAGCAATTCATTGGCGAGGTTGACAAATATCTTCCACTGGACCCTGAGACTGATAGAACGGTCTCGGAAGCTGATTGGCACCTTGTGATGGTATTTTATTATTATTAAAACGTAATTTCTAACAAGCATAGCATAAGTACTTTGGTACCATTCACACAAATAAGTATTCACAGAAATTTTCAAGATTGTAAGTAAACTATTAGTCTCACTTAGTTCGTTTTCTACTTCAATGAAAGTAAATAAAATGTACTACAACTTTCTTTTAGTTACTTTTATCATAGGACCAGCGATTTTATCAATAATTTGCTCTGGACAGAAGCAAAACTTAAAATTGTAAATTTTCCGGAAAAATTGACCATCTTCGAAGAGTCATAACTTGGTCACTGTACATTTTATATAGCTGCGTTTGAGCTTAAATAGTGGCAAATATAATGAACTTTATAAGCCATTAAGCTTCATTGGTCGAAAAATGCATAGTTTTTTATTTTTATACCAGAAAGTAAAAAAAATCCGAAAATTTCGCAGTTTTTCACGTATTATGTAGGAAGCACAATTTTTTTTTGCTTGCAAAATGTAGTTTCACACTCTCTTATGGGGTCCAAATAACATACCAAAAATTCAGCGTTACATCGCGCTTTGCGTTTTAGGGCCATTTTTTTGTAAGATTTGACTGGCCTACAGGGCTATCACAACAGATTGAAATGTTGATAAAGATCTAGCTTTTATCGAAAAACAACATGGCGTCATCCAAATCTGAGCGGCTTCAGTGGATACAACCTGAAGACCCATTATTTTTCTTACTACCAAGTCAGTGATTTAATACAACGGCCTGGTTAATAAGAACTTTACCAAGAACTGAGCCGGAAAAACTATTTCTATTTTAGAGGTATGTGATAGTTAGAGATAACCTATCTTCAATTTATTCTGATCTAAATTCTATATAACGCTCTTTTTTTTGCAGTATATCTTGTCGTTGAGTGAAGATAATTTTGGGATGCTAACAAACCGTTGCCCCAAATCTACAAGCTATCTGCTTATGAACGCTCGCTATCAACGCCTGCAGAGAATGACCAGTAGGATAGCTAACATGGTTGCCCAAGAAGATAACGTAAGAATAGACCTGCTGTTTGAGTATTGTTTTAATAACAGGTCAGCGCGCTCTGTCAACAAGAAGTTGGTGTTAGTTGGTGTTGAAGTTGAAAGGTCTCAGTAAAAATAAATTCTGTAGTCAATAAATCAATTGTCGCACAAATAAGTTTTTATTTTAACATAGTTAAAAAGTAAGACATGTTTTTTCTCTTTTCTAATAAGTGCGCATTAAAAATAATAAAAAATTATTATAAGGTAATTCTAATGTATAATAGCATCATTTAAAGTGAAATAAAAAGTATTTAAACAGTAAGTATAAAAACAGTTGTACTTATTTTTTTATTTATATGTGAATAATAACACTCCTTATTACTAATAACCTCTAACAAAACAAAAGAATCAAATTAATACCAAAAATAGTTGACTCTTACGAAGCGCCTAAACTAATTGACACCTACAACGGTTTTTGACCGTTGATATCAAATGCATGTTATGACGTCATTTTCATTGCGCGGTATAACATTTGGTCTATGTATGGTATTACTTACAAAACATTCAATTTTATCAATTCAGTTAGTAATAATAAGAATGAGTAACCACTATAGTTATTGAACAACATTATACATGTAACTACTGTTTCGTAGGTATTGCGGTTTACTTGTTATTATTAAAATACCATTTAAGAGGCCTCACGATGTAACTGGATTTTTGAACTTTGTTCTCGAAGTGAAACGAAGTCATGAACCTCCGAACCAATCGCTCAATAACAACTTGGACTGTCTTTAATCCAAGCTGATCATCGTACACTGCAGTGCGGGACTGAGAATGACACCAGCCTATTGTGCAATAGACAATGCTATATCCCAATTTGAGAAGACACAGACAATCTGTTTAGCGTCTATCGTACTAAGAACATGAAAACAGAGGTTTCATAGTTTATGTATTTTTCACAATATGATTTTTGTTATAAAGTATTAGGATATTATGTTTCATCCGTGAAATGAGAACTAGCAATAAGAGTTAGCATAAATTGTACTGATTAAACAAAATAGACTTCGCCCCGATGCGTTTCATTGTCAGAACCAATATAATGACATGAACTATATAAAACCTTATACTTCTTATAGTATACTTCTTAAAACCAGACGTAGGATTCTAAACACGAAGTTATTTGCAAGTTCTAATAAAAAAATTTTATTAGATTGTCAAGACTAATCAAACAAGCCTAAACTCAATGAATTTACTATGCGTAGTTTACGAGTTCCTATGGCCACCTTCCATCTCCACCATCAGATCAGCTCCATCGTATCATAACATTGCATTGACACCGAACTGGGTCAAAGAACAGACACGTGACAGGACACGTTAATCTAATAAAATACTATATAATAAGAGCTTGTAAAAATAAATGAGTTTATGTCCGTAAAAAGAGTGGAATGAATACGTGAACAACATTAACTAAGTTATTCTGGGTACCCACGTCACCGGGTGGAAATAATTTCAACCCTTGTCTATTAAGAAAGTGCCCGGTTTCGAGGTCAAGGTAACACACGTGTAACGGTTTAGCAGTCCCTTCTAAAACATAGAGTTTATAATCGTGGACAAATTCACACACAGCGCGATCTAGCCCCAAAGTAAGCAAAGCTTGTGTTATGGGTGCTAGATAACTGATAAACTTCTTGTTTACTACTAGTTTGTAACTGTAAAAATAATTTGGGCGCAATGTTCTTGCTAGTTTGTTGCCAAAGTTGGGGTAAGACCTAGTTCCTAATTGTAACTTTTTGTCGATCGATATCGTTCAGTGAATGAGTTAGTCTATCATGTTGACATGTTAAGAATTTTTGAAATTGATTGTACGCCCGAATGGTAATATTACATATAGCTAATTTATTATTATTTTTCTGAGTCTGTGATTCATTGGAAGTAGCGTGATCATTTGAGTGTTCATGTGTATTGTGTATGTGTGTGACACTTTATGTTGTACCGTCGTTTGAACCTAGTACCTATAGTAGTAACGCATTCTGTGCCTAAGACTCTTATGTAAGATTTAAGTAAAACAAACTTTAACTATAGTACTATGTTCACTAAGCGTGATTATGTCTATGATCTGTTTAAACTGAGTTATCTTATTTGGTGAACAAACAATGCCCAAAATCACGACTTGCTGCACATTATCCATTTAAATACATAATTTCCTTAACAAAATAAGACAACTCAGTCTGGACAGATTATATAAACTCCCTTTTCGTGGGAGAATTCCTAAGTCCTGCAGTCTTTGATAATGATGACTAGGTATATTTAACCACAAAGCTTAAATTGATCTATTCTGGGCCAACAAAATGGGCGACACCCAACGAATATTCGGGCAAAAGAAACCCTTATACACGTTTTCATTTAATTTACATTTTCGCGTTATATTTAGAAAGCGAAATCCTCATTTTATTGCGGGTAAAAGCCGCAAAATTGGCATCACACGTGCGGTATACCACCGTCAATTTGGAGGGAAGCCAATAAGCCATTTATGAATGAATATTCAGTAGGTACTATCGCCTGCAGACATCAAACCCTTAGCATAGGTACACTCAGCCTCAAAAATAACTCAGCAAATTTTCAGATCTCAATCATCTGATCAATTAAGGTAATTTAGACTTGTATCCATGACAACGTCCGTTTCAATATGAGCACAGTTCCCGACAAATGTTAGTCTTAGAACTGTATAATGCTTAATTTTCCCTGTTTGTTCAGATCATTCTAAAGAGTCTGGTTGTTTAGCTAGTCCTGATGCTGACTGTACCTACGTGCATATTTAAAGAATTGTACTACAGTCGTACACGACTGCGTTTAGAACTCGACCCTGATAAGTTGAAGCTTATCTACGATGAGTACAGCTGAGTACAGCATCGACGTCTATTTAAATTCAGATCTGTCACAATAAAAGTCAGAAGCGAAAACTCAAAAACTACCTATTTATTATAACAGGATTCAATAATCACTTATCAAACGATAAAAAACTATTAAACACAAAGGGATGATGAAACGTGAAATTCCATGCGCGTCCAGTAGTGCTACGATGCTCCTTTATTAATAAATGCAAAGTTTGTAAGGATGATTAGTTGTATGTTACTCTCCCACCCAAAAACAATTATACCAAGAACAAATATCAACCCCACATTAAGATAAATTGTGTATACGAGTAGGTAGTAATGGACTCAGTGCATTAAACCATAACAACTTCCATTTAGCAGTCATAATATATTTTATTTATGGGCTCGAAATCGGATATTAAAAGCCGGTGAAGCAAAAACATCGTTATTTCACCTTTTCATCTCTTTACTTCGACATAAAAACACGTAAATGATTGACGAGAATTTTATTCCGCCAGCCATTTTTAATGCTACGCCGTTACAAACGAGCTGACAGCACACCAGTAGCCGTATTCACAATGATTCGAAACCGTTTTAAAATTAACTGAAACCACATTTTCCTAAGAACTTTTGCGGGGTCCTTTGTCGAATCCGTGTCCGAATCCGATTTCCGAGCCATTGTGAATACGGCTACTGATTGTAAGCGGTAACTGTCGCCCATAACATCTACGCAACCAAATGCATACTTCGCTGATGCGTTGTCACTGTGAGGACTAAGATGAAATGCCTCATGCCTGTAATTTCACTGGCTACCTTATCCTTCAAACCAGAACACAACTATGCAAGCATTGTTGCTGGGCGGCAGAAATAGATAAGGCGGTGGTACTCACCCAGACGGACTCCTCAAGCTTGAAAGAGTCCTACTAACTGATATAATTATTTTGGCGTAATGCGTTTTCAGTATGAAATAGCTGTTTTTTTTTGCAATTTCAGAGTTGGTGCCATTGTAAAAGTTGTTTGTTATACGAGTATCTTGGAATCAAGAATTATTTGTATGTCACCTGTATTTTACCACTGAATTATGTAGCGGATATTGATGCGGACCAGTCAAATCGATCGATTCTCCATTTAGGTTAACCTTGATTCGTTCGTGACTGCTGGTAGCTTTGTGAATAACCTATTACTGATTTCTAATAAAAAAGAAATCTGACGATAGAAGTGGGCGATGAAGAAGTCAAAACAATTTCAGCGCGTGACTCCTTAAAACGGTAATTCTAGGCAGGATGGGAATTACTTTGAAAGTCATAGCGTAGTATAGCCATCCATGTGCCATAGGCTATGGATGTAACTACAATAAAGAACCGCAACCGAAAATTGCAGAACAGCAGATGCGTGTATGTTGGGGGTAATCTCCGAAGTACCTACTAGCTACTCCGAACCCACACTCTAACTACTTACTCCGAAAACACTAACACGAAACTAATGCATTTCTGCGTGTCGTAGAGTAATGCATGTACATGCTTACAGAATATCGCAGCTAAATAATACTCTTTTAAATAGTATTGTGTTTCTGCCGGTGAGTAAGGTTTCCAGTGCTCCATGGGGTGGGGATTTGGGGAACCGTGGCTTTGGCAGTGGAGTGGCATTTGCTTTTTGCTGCCAGAGCAACGTGTTATAGAGGTGGGCAACGCATCAGCGATACTCTTGGTGTTGCTAATGTCTATAGGCAGTGGTGACCACTTTCCAACAGGTGGCCCGCTTGCCTGTTTGCCTACAGTATGACATAAAAAAAAAAAAAAAAAAAATTCTAATAAGCATGCCGAAAATTAGCATGTGTAACTGGGCTTAAGATATAAATGAGAATGGGGAATTTTCTTTTATACCACATAGTGGTAAACAAGCTTACGGCCTGCCTGATGGTAAGCAGTCACCGCAGCCTATGGACGTTTGCAATACCAGGGGCATGACACATGCTTTGCCGACCGCAAAGGCCGCAATACTACCGAAGCTGGTATTAGCCTCATTCAACAAATTTTTGGCGCTTGGGAAGAACATCATAATGCAGTAGGTGTTTTTTGCGATTTGTCTAAAGCATTTGATTGTGTAAATCATTCAACACTTTTACTAAAATTAAAACATTACGGTTTTACGCATGATAGTCTTGAAATGATGAAATCATACTTAGAAGGTAGAGTTCAAAAAGTAAATGTAAATGGCGAGTTATCTGCGGGTGGGAAAGTAAGCATTGGAGTGCCACAAGGATCTATATTGGGGCCGTTTCTCTTTCTTGTATATATAAATGACCTTCCATACATGGTGCAGAATATTGCTGGTATAGTCTTGTTTGCTGACGACACTTCACTGATATTTAAAATTAATAGGAAAGATAATAATATAGACGAAGTAAACTGTGTTCTTCAGAATGTGCTTCATTGGTTTACGATTAATAACTTAGTCTTAAACTCTAAAAAAACTAAATGCGTTCATTTTTGCCTCCCTAATGTACAAAGTAATCAATGTAATGTTATATTAGATAAAACGCAACTTGAGTTGGTAGAGAAAACTACTTTCTTAGGCGTTAATATAGATTCAAAAATTCAATGGGGCCCACATATTGAATCATTGGCTAGTAGGTTAAGTTCGGCTGCATTTGCCGTGTGGCGAATAAGGAGGCTAACGGATGTGAATACAGCTAGATTAGTTTATTATAGTTATTTTCATAGTATTATGTCATACGGCATCATACTATGGGGCAAGTGTGCTGATAGTGACATCATTTTCAAACTACAAAAGCGAGCTGTAAGAGCAATATATGGATTACGTCGACGTGATTCGCTCAAAGAATTGTTTAAAGAAATTGATGTATTGACTTTCTCAAGTCAATATATATTTGATAATATTATGTATGTTAGAAAGCATATTACCCAATTTGCTAAAAATACTGATATTCATAATGTCAATTTAAGAAACAAAAATAAACTGGTAACACCGTTGTTCAGACTAAGTAAAGTAAATTCATCTTTCATGGGTAACTGTATAAGATTTTATAATCATATTCCTGAATGTATTATTAATTTGCCTGAATTACAATTTAAAGATAAGGTGAAAACAACTTTAATGAATAAAGCCTATTATAAAATTGATGAATATATCAATGACAAAAATGTATGGTGTACTACTAGCTCTTCGAAATAGGAAGTTATTTATAAATTTACAATTTTGTTAATTGGGTGAGGATGATTTGATGTGTAATAGTCATTGAATAACAAATCTTTTTTTAATGTGTACGGCATTGGCAGCGCATGCTCACTTAAAAGTCTGCCTGGTGGTGGCATGGGGGTCGGGTCGTTCTCTTCCCTCAAATATGGTTGAATTGGACGATGGCTGGGCCCTGCGTCATGCTCGTGAACGGGTGCTGCCTTGGTGGACTGGCCTGCTTTTGCTGTGCCATTTTTTGTTTTTGAATTTATTTTTATTTTTAGTTATCTTGACCGATTTGTAGAGGTTCACATCATATTCCAATCAAAACAGGCTCACTCAAATTAAATTGACAAATGTATCAATGCAATGTAATCATATTTAAATGTACCTGTGGGTTTCTTGCCGTTTCTTTTTCCCACAGATGGTCATTTTCCTAACTGAAGCGGCATACTGACAGACAGACGACATTCTTTTTACTTATTTGTTCCGAGCTCAGGGGGCGACGCGGGTAGGCCGGCTGGTGCGTGCGGGTGTGAGCGCCGGCGGGCTGGCTGGGGCCGGGCGCGCGCTGCACATGATTCGCCTAGGCGGTTATGTGCGTGGCGCGTATCGGTGCCCGGTGTCTCGCCGGAGTAAGCCCTCGTACGCGCTGATCGGTCTGCATGCGTCGCCCCCTACCTGGATGAGCTCGCTTAACTTCCCTTTGTTTTCCGTTAGATTTTTGACTTTTGAAAAGAGATTAATTAACGTAATCCTAATTCAATAAATACTATTTCATTTTTCATTTTCATTTTCAGTTTCATTTTTTCATTTTTCGACCCCGTAAAAACCTTTTCACCTCTTTCTTGAAGAACTCCATGTTGTACTCTCCAGGGAAACCCTCTCCAGGTAGTTCTTTCCACAACCTTAGTGTGCGTGGGAGAAAGTACCGGGTGGATTAATTTTGTGGATAATACCTACAATAAATACCTTGATAAATCAGGAAGGTTTCAAAATCAAATTTATGAAAGGTCATCTCATTATTCAGAATACGTTATGCTACTAGAAAAGTTTTGAGATACAAAAAAATAGTAAGGCTAGGAATAAAAGTTTTATTATAACTTTTCAAAATACTCCATCTGTGTTTAGGTGTATAGCGATTCATATGTCTAAACCGAGATTTGAAACACGATGATAATATTCTGTAGAGAGGTCCTCAACTGCTGCTGTAAACGCAATCCGAGCGTCTTTAGGTCTCATCATCATCATCATCATGTTGGCGTTAAATCCAGGTTGCACTCCCGCGCAACACGCGGGGGCTTGGGGTCCGTCTTTAGGTCTATCAAATTGAATGCCACGGTGTTCTAGTTTCACTTTTGGAAAAAAGAAGAAATCGCAGTCTGTGCATGAGGAACCCAATGCGAACAAAGTTTTCTGACTTGTAGGTAACGGTGTAAAATTTAATGAATGGTCAGCGATGTTATTTTATGAAGGTGTTTCTACTATCTGCTTGTAGGTAGTTTTTTGGTCCGTTACTGAAGTCGCGAGACGACTACTCCTGTCATCATCTTTCAAGGAAAATTTAACTTGTTTAAATTGAGAAACCCAGTGCGAGGTAGCCAAAAGCGGATAACAATATAAATACTATGACACGTTCATTTAAACCAACTTTAAAATCTTATAACTACAGAATTCAAACAAAAGCAGAATCTCTGGTCCTTTAAAGAGATGTGACAATCTCCTTTGTTGGACATGACGTATCTTACCGCCATTTTGTAGCAATAACACATATTTTTCCTTGACGAAAGTTATTTATAAATACCGTTATGTGTGATTATGTGTGATGTAATATTGTAAAGATTACGTGAAAAAATTTTAAAAATCCGTAGGACTTACCTACGACGCTCAAGTAATGATTATTCGTGCTAATTTCTCTTAATCTTAGTTTTATTTACTTGGTGTAAATTTCGAACCAAAATAGGGATCCGAACGCCGAAAGCCGAAAGCCAAAAGCCGAAAGCCGAAAACTTTATCTGAACCGAATATATTTTGAAAAACTATCACTATACTCACATTCTAACAACATAACAAAAATAAGCTAGTCGAGCCGAACTGACGGTAGCGTGGAGTTTGGATGGACGTATTATCCACAGAAATGAAAATTATCCATGCGCGTAATCAAATCTAAAATTGGCGGGGTCAAGCATATTATTGTCATGCCAATTGTCAAGCGGCATGATGGTAAATGGCTGGCATTAAGTAATGCTATGCGATGTAAGTGGTGCGATAAGTATCGCACTGCATTCCAAAAGGCGTGATACAAAAATAACCCCTATTATAATGAAGTGAGATTGATTGCCTGTAAGAAACACATTCCACTTTGTTGTATCGGATTTTGTTTCTGGGGCGTCCTCGCCTTTAGTTAAATATGAATTTATACAACATTAATTACATAAGATTTTTTTAAATAGAAGAATTATTTATTTATATAAGCCTTTTTCCCGTAGGCATATTCAGAGACCACTATCTTCCACATGGTAATAATAATTGAAGGATTAAGTCTGAATTGAAATATTTTTATTTATTTGTAACATATTTATACATCAATTCGTAAAAAGGGCAAAGTGGACGATGTGTATGGCAAGCCTCAAATCACGCACACATATAAAATGGCGGCCATTTCAATGCTTTATTCATGATTTAGAGACAGGGATTCTGCTTTTATTGAATTCTGTGCTAATAACATCTCTGCACGAAAATGCTCACGTTCGAATTCCGCTGCGAAGTACAAAAAATATATCGACACTTTTTTTCGTTACTTTTTTGACCAAATGACTTTCAGAATTCGAAATGTAAATTAATGGTGTTTCAAAAAAGACAATATTATCGCGATTGTTTTTTAAATGTAGACTTCAAAACATTCCTAGCCACCCACGTGTTCCATTAAAATCACAGTAAACAAGCTGGAATAACTGCGGTGAATTCCGTTTAGTTTGGACCGTCTAAAACCGCCAGTATTCAGTATAAACCGGAATAATGAGGCACGAGCTGACGTACACCGGAATTGCGGCCGGATGTTGCTAGGTTGCCTTGCTCTGTGTTGGTTTTGCTTCCTGCATAGAACGAGTAAACAGGCGCACCGTAAACAAAGGACCTATACACGTAGGAGATATATTAATACCTGACCAAGCAACGTAGCGGAGGTGACAATGCAATGTACGACTTTGCATTACTATCTAGGCCATAAATTATATGAGTATTTTTATTTAAATTCGAGATTAGAAAACGAAGTCAAATTTGATTGCAAATGGTGCTGTCTGATAACAATCTTGATTGAGGTTCCTTTAAAGGCCATCATTCACGTTTCATACATTTTTGGACCAAAAATGTAAACGTGCCAGATAAAAGAGGTTAAGAGAGGTAGGGCATAGCGGGGTATCTCGTCCGAATTGGAGTCGCCCGACTGGGGAAGTACCTCCTCCACCTTACAGAATATCGCAGCTAAATAATACTCTTTTAAATAGTATTGTGTTTCTGCCGGTGAGTAAGGTTTCCAGTGCTCCATGGGGTGGGGATTTGGGGAACCGTGGCTTTGGCAGTGGAGTGGCTTTTGCCTTTTTGCTGCCAGAGCACCGTGTTATAGAGATGGGCAACGCATTGGCGATACTCTTGGTGTTGCTAATGTCTATAGGCAGTGGTGACTACTTCCCATCAGGTGGCCCGCTTGCCTGTTTGCCTATCATATGTCATAAAAAAAATCGGATAGAACAAACAATTCCTGATTTTTTTTACTAAGACGTCAAATATGTACGCTCATTGGTTCGGTTGTTTTAGGCTTTTAGTCCGTATTGTACGAACTGCGGTACACAGGTTTGGCGCCATAGTAATGTAAGGAATCGTAGGTATACTCTATCTGAAAATTACTATATTTTCTTCTAACTGGTACTTTCAGTGTTTTGGTCCAAAGCTAATGATATCCGCGAATGCAGCAGCGGTGCAGGTTATCACATCAATATGAAGGCAGACCTAATTCCTGCCACATCCGCATACGCTAAGCTAGTAGCTACGAATTTTTTAGCTTGGAAGTGGTACGAAAATAACTAAATAAAATATGTCCAGACTGACTTGTCTTATTTGGTTGTAAAAATTATGTATTTAAATGAATAATTTTTTATTATCCATTTAAATACATATATATCTATATTAGCCCGAATCATCCCACTGCTGGGTAAAGGCCTCATTTAAATACATAATTATTAATTTTAATTAAATGGAGCATTGTGCGTTAAAATTCATGTTCTATCTATTAATTATATAATTCAAGACATTTATACAAAGTGTACGCAGTGATTGATACGGCAAGTCGTAATTTTGGGTATTCTTTGTTCACCAAATAAGACAAGTCAGTCTGGACAGATCAAAGGATATTTCGTCTTTCAGAGTGCATTATGGCTATGCAGCAAAATTAGATAAAGCACAAAAGCTTTGAAAAGGTTATTTGGTTACACTCTGCTCTCCAAATAGACCGAATTATTCACTAGACAAGTTTAGGTACAAGTACGTACATAATGTATTATGAAGTCGGAACGGGTCGCTAACTACTTAGTCAATCGCTACTCATAATTGAGAAATAAACCTAATTTGACATATTGGGAAGCTACAAGAGAAGTTCTAAATTTAGCTTGCCTTTGAAGTAAAGGTTGCCATGTTCGCTAACATAGAAAGATCACACGGCCAATTGGATTCTGACTTGAAAAGGGTAGAGCTTTTAGCTTTAAGTCCGCCATTGTTCTGATTGTGCATGAAATATAAATAAATAAATAAACTGCAACTAGATTGTGAGGGCAAAGTAGGTCAAAATTTTCACTTTGCAGCGATAGTAGAGGTTTAAGAGAACTAGAGCTTGTCTAAGCTGAAACGATGCGCCCCACTGCTTAATTAGTTGATTTCGATGTGTGAGTGCAAATATTAATAACGACACTTCATCTGTGGGAGCGTCGACTGCTCCAATTGAACGACGCGTGCTCCTACGTTGAGTTTCACCGGCAACTGAATGACCAATTACAACGGCATTTATTTATTTTTTATTGCGTCCATATTTTAAATTTGCTTGTGTGCGTTAATGCGATAGTGGGGCGCGTCATTTCAGCTTAGACAAACTTCTACAGTGTTACTATTGTATTATGTATTATGTTATAGGCGGGGTATTTTGTAGTAAATAATTAGTTTTTAGTTGTCTCCCTACCTGTATAAGTATGTTGTAGCTTTGTATGCTTTGCCTGTCCCGCTATACAATTTGCTTCACATAATTTGTGGTTAGCTGGAAGAAATCTCTCGTAGAGATAAGTTCGCCATTGTACTTACTTTCGTTTGATGCATCTAATTAAGTATGTATTCAATAAAGAATATTATATACAGTGTTAGTTTGCCCGTGCACAATCTGGGACAAACATTTTTTTTTGTTATCTAAACTTCCGACTTTCCTAGCGATAGTACTTGCACATCCTCTTGTATGGGTTCTAGAAATAGAAAATCAGGGTACCGTACTTTCTCTTGGCAGTTTCGCTGTTCAGCCAAAAAGAAAAGGGATTTTAATGTGGCTGAAAAGCGGTCTGCATGGACACATTTTGACCAACATTTTGTGCGTAATAAAACCTCTGCTATCGCTTCAAAAGTGAAGTTTTTCTTGTACTTGACGACGTAGACCTAAAGCGTCCTCATAGTCTAGACTCTTTGTTGGAGCACAGACAATTTAAAATTGTATTCACTGTTTATCTGAATAAGTACCAATAGTACCATACATTGTATACAGGAATATTATATTCACAATGTGCAGTGGTAACCGACAGGACAAAGAGCGTCAATGGCCTAGAGGTTAATTAAAGGGTCCGACACGAGAGCGAAAAGTACCGGGTTCTAAACCCAGTACCGCCATATACAAATGATTCTTTACTGGTAAATAATAAAGTTTATTTATTATACTATGCTCTCCAAATATTCGGAATGTCACAATGTTATTAATACAAGAATTAGTTAAGCCACGTATTGCGTATTCATAAAATCGTAGGCAATTACGATTTAGATTATAATTACAATTTCAAAATTCCATACTTTTATTATAATACAAAATCATGTGGGATTAACATTACTTACTTATGACGTTTTGTTACCACAGACGAACTTTACATTAATTTTAACCTTGGAAATAGAAGAAGAAATGGTACTTAAATAAAATCGTTTCCCTGCAAATTCTACCTCCTTGTTAGGAAGTTATTAAGCTTTTAATGTTTTAAAGCGATTTCCTTTCATTGAATCCAACAATTCAGTTCGTTTGTACAACTTTAAATTGTACCCAACCGTTGCCGACGTGGAAATTAAAGGTGAAATTTAACTTTTGCTTGGTATTTTCTAACAAAAGGGCTTGAGATGTGGAATTTTGTTGGATACTTACTCTAGCGACGCGGCCGGGGTTGAGAGGTACAAAACTTAAATGAATAGTAGATTAACACTTTCATACTAGCTGCATTAAATGCTATATATTTATAAACTTTTAAATAATTGCGACCGGTTTCGGGTAAAATTTTTGGCAATGTTTACTTTTAACTATATGTGTGTACTGTTTAAATCTATAATATAGTGAAGGTCCATCAAGAATGCACACCACAAACTGTCAAATACTATAATAAATAAATAATCGTTTATTTATCATCTTATAAAAAAAATCGTGCGATACACATGTCATAATTAAAAAAACTTCACAGGATCACATGCTGGGGTAATATGCAAATTGTCTGAATATTTCACCAAATATCCAACCATTTCGGAATCCGTACATATTTTACATACACCCACATTTAAATTTAAAATTGTATAAAATACGTGATTATCTATTACTTTATCTCTCTGTTTCCTGCTAACAGGGGAACCTGACCAAATTGGATCACGGTTACACACTCAGTCGCCTGAATGTGCAGGTTTCATCACGATGTTTTCCCCCACCCTAAGAGCATCGGTTAGTATTCAACTAGTGTACATCACTCAGAAAAAGTCATTGTCATTAATAAATACATTACGGCACCCGGGAATCGGTGCCTCTCGCTTACGAGCGTCGGATTTCAATGTCATAATAGCTTATCTACTGTTGCTGGAAGATCGACAACATCTTAAGATGCGCAGTTTAAACTTAGCAAAACATTCCAAACATATTTAATTAATGATCTAACGGAGGAGTGAATCGATCCAAGTCGATAAGAACCGAAAAAACGTACAAAATCAATAATAAATAAACACAGTCGTATACTAAATCGATGTTTATACCTTTTGTTCCATCTAGAAAAACAAGCTTACTGATAATCTCAAGTGCCTACTTAGAATTTTCTATTAAATTGAGCCTGTGTCTGGGCTTCATCGGTGTGGAATTCCAGAGCCTCTCCCGCGGGAGTCGTATATTTAGTCTATTAAAATCAGTGAATAAATTTTCGGATCCTTATTACGAGTACATACCTACTGTAAAACATAAAGCAAACATTTTTATGATTTCACTTCCGACTTCGTAAATATGGCACTAATGGTACAATCTTTGCATCGGTAAAAACCGCATGACCATGGATTAATTGGCGGTAATTATCTAGTATATAAGTAGTTTATCGGTTATTTAGCACCCATAACACAAGCTTTGCTTACTTTGGGGCTAGATGGCGCTGTGTGAATTTGTTCATGATTATTTATTTATTTATTAAATTTTTTTTTTAAGGATTTGTTTTTTATGGTTCTGGACTCAAGTTCTTTAGAGCCACGAAGCTGATTATAAATTTTCATTCTGGCACGGAGCTGATTATACTACGATGACGTATAGAACAAACCGTTGCCGGCTCGATGATGCCGCGGCGCATATCCTTTATATTAATTTATATTGTTAAGGTTAGCATAAGTAATTTGATTCATTAAATGGTTATACGCGAGCCAGTTCGTTTCATTATATTCTCCCGTTAAGTGGCACATTGCATGTTTATGACGTTTGAGAGATAATAAGGTGTATCATATTAAAATAAAGACGTTTGAACCTATTTTAATATAATTGAACCTACATATTACAAGTGTCGGCAGTACCTTAATATCGGACATCGGCTAGTTCCGTTTTGTAGAACGTCCACTCCACAGAAATCAAATAATAAATTCAATAAACAATAAAAATAAATATGCCAGGAAAGTAAGAAAAGCTTGTGTTTTGGGTTATAAACTACTTATCTATTTTTAAATACATGCTTATTATATATAGGTATAATTTATAACACGCAGACCCGTAACGGATATTAAAATTCATCAATTCAATTTCTGCCCGGCCGGGAATCGAACCCGGGACCTCTTGCGTGACCACTCAGGTTGTCGAAAATATGATAAATCTACGACTTGTTTAGAGCTGCCGACTCTGTCGCACGCGTGTGAGTAAATACAAAGCCAAAACTAACTGGGATGCGTAAATATACCACCGACACATATACAATGGGGACTACTCACAAGTCTGGTCACACAGGTCACGTTTTCACGTCCAGTCGATCGATTCAGTTACCGGATCACTCGACACTGCACACTCGAGTCCTTTAAAAGCACCGCGGCTTACGTCCGACCCGCATGGCCGGTTCGGATCAAAGCGTTGAAGGGGGTAACGGTGGTAGATGGTGAGCGAGGAAGAGAGAGCATACTAACGGATTATCCGAACCGAAAATCGGACCGGAGGTCTGGGGATGTGGACATGTTTATTGACTATTATACAGGATGTTACATAATATATGTATTAAGCCGTAAACCGGATGGAGTGCTAAATGTAATAAAACGATAAGTACAAAAATTCCACGTACGACAGAAATAATTTTACCTATCGTTTTAATATGTTTAGCACTCCATCCAGTTCACGGCTTTAAACATATATCATGTAACATTCTGTATATATTTTCAAATTATTGCAAAAGATTAAGCGTGTCATTTTTTTATATAATTAAGGTATTAACATGGAGCGGTCATGTACTAATGACTCTTTTCTAAGTTATGTACATTAGTTGAACGCTAACCGATGCTCTTACGGTGAGGGAAAACATCGTAATGAAACCTGCACATTCAGTCGACTGAATGTGTAACCATTATCCAATCTGGTTAGGTTCCCCTGGCAGCAGGGTCACGGAGGTCAGATGTCAGTTACCCCACTGTAATTACTTGATCTGCCAAATCCCGAATCAATGTCCAGGCGTACACCGGACACAACCAAGACATTAATGCCAAGATGATTATACAGACTGATGATACAGACTTTTAAAAAACGTGTCAAGGACCATTATCTATCTCTGTCTAGTTGTACATAGATATGTATGTATAGTATTGTATTATTATTATAAATTTATATTATATTTTATTTGAGAAGATAAGTATGTTTAAGTATTTTAGTATGTATTCTATATCGCGCAAGTCGATCTGCTTTACTAATCTCCTCTATCTTCTGTAGGCCTGCTGGAAGAAATTTCTTTTAGAAATAAGTAGTGCCTGTTGTGTCGTCTATATGTATGATGTTTCTCTATGTATTTTACTGTGTGCAATAAAATGTTAAATAAATACAAATAAAATGATTATGTTTATTTATTATTTACCGCCGCCTAGTATATATTAGTCTTTTGACATCAGACGGATTCGTGTTCACTAATCCACAGCTTTTATGTGAATATACAAATGCAATTGGGTATACAAATAAGCAAGCGCCACCACATGTAAAGTGGTCATCGCCATCACAAAAACATTACAATTTTAATAATAACACATTGGTAAACCTCTTTGAGGTTTGTCTCAACGATAATTTCGCCTTCGCTATCACACATACAATATCAATAAGTACTTATACTGTTAATATAATATTTTAATAGGTACCAACTTCATTACATAATTTCTACACACCTACAATATTACTATACACAGTTGCACACATACTGTCACGCCTTTCCCCGTATTCAGGTGCTATGCCTACACTATTACATGATCATAGAAAGTTTCCTATGCAATGTGCAATAAGTCAAGGTACACAGTGCTAAGTAACTTAACTTATTGCACATTATTTTCACTCTGAACAACATTACACACCGTCTCTCGCCGACACCGACGTCCGCGCAGCGCGGAACTGGTCGAAGTTGGTCTTATAACAAATAGGCAAATGCCTTAGGGCCTTACTTTATAAATTTTATATTTGAAACTTCCCCAATTGCAACAAAAAAGCACCTTAAACGCCCGCAAAGCCTTGTGCCAACAGAGAAAAAAAGGCCAGTCTTAACCATGAAGGTAGGTCAATCTGTTTGTGCTAAACACACGTTTGACTTTTGTGTGCGATCATCTCCGCGGCGAACGCGACGAACTCTACACACAACTCTTCTCTAGTACACAATAGTGCCTTACGTCATGGACGGCATATTTAACCCTGAGCGAAGCGAAGAACTCTGAGCGAAACAAGGGTATGTACAGCCCTGAGTGAAGTGAGAGGTTCAAGCCGCCCAAGACTAAGATAGCTTTACCATTATGTTTTAAACCATCGCAGTCTCGTAAACAAAGGCACGCGACATTGTTAGGAAACTCGGAACATACTTTTAAACTATAACACAGCCATCTATGAAATGATAAATAAAACAATTACAGCGTCCAAACTTCTAAATTTGGTTTATATTTGTTGTAAATAGTTAAATCGCTTCACGACAAATGAAATTTGGAACTGAATATTAGATTTTCGAATAAAGTCTCTTTACAAAGTCCGTATGCAAGAGTTTTCGAACTTCAGTATTTCAAATTCTAATCACATTATTTCCTTCGGAGTTCCATGCAATATTATCTCCGTGCGGGTAACAAGGCCATGCTTTTCGGTGACATTTCATGACACGTTTAGACATTGTCGGGAAGGAGGTATGAAAATAACTTTGCATAAATTTACAAGTTAGGAATATTTAATGGTACATTATTAGCCTTTTCCAGCATATATTCCGGGTTTACCCTAGCCTCGAACTTAGCTTAGACAATTCGCACAGCGCCATCTACCCCAAAGTAAGCAAAGCATGTTTATGGGTGATAGATAACTGATAAACTACTTCTCTACTTTTGTTTAATACATACTACACCCAGACCCGAAACAGAAATTAAAATTCATCATTTCAATTTTTGTTCGGCCGGGAATCGACATGTTAACCGACTGAACCACTCAGGTCGTCATAAAACTATAGTTTGTTATAATCTAAAAGCCTAAAACGCCACTCAGTTTATGTACGTCACCACTTCAGATAATATTGGCTTACTATAATTGATCGGATTATGTCCGCTAATGACAGACTATTACCAAGCTAATATTAGGTCCATACCTATGAAATTAGCATTTTGTGTAGCGAAAATGACAGAAACTGTAATTTTCATGCAAGCAAATTTTTCAATTTCTACAAAATGGCGAATCCGATTACAACGAAACTTTGTAGGTAGAATCAGACAATATTTAGCTAACTGGTGCATATTATTTTATTGTGATAACTAATCTCTTCATAAAATTACACCTGGTTAAAGAGCCAAAACTGACGACAACTGGAAAAGGGGTCTTTTCAAACCCTTATAAAGACTTAAGAAAACAATTTTCATTTAATGTTAGAGGGTTATTGGCATCTTAATATAATCTATTTTCAAATTTAAGTATTAGTTTTGGTACGTTGCACACAATTAAATATATTAGTGTATATTTATCAAAATACTTGCATGGTCACTTTTACTCATATAGTAATAAAATCATATCGGTTATTTACAAAGGCTCAAAGCACACATTATCAGCTATCAATACACACACCGAATGATCAAACACTGTGCTAATCGCAAATCGAGATAAAATGAAAAACCTCTCGACACGGGTAAATACCTCTCCTTTGATACCCAGTTCCAATCTACCTGAAAAATATTTCATTTCATGTTACAATTAAAACGAGTTCTGGGAATATTTTGTACAAATATCGGGTTTATTTAGACATTATTTCGTATTTCGCGCTATCTGATATTAATCTGCGTATATATTAAGCCTCGATCCGGCTTCCAATTATTTATTACACGGTATTGTGGAAAAACGACAGCAATGATTTAGTACCTACTGTATGTTTATTGGTTGTTAGAAAAACGGTTTGAATTAGGTGACTGGGTCGGTCTGTATACGTCCTCGGGCATTCGTATCCATGCGAGCGCTCGCCTTCTAATGCCTGTCTTTTTAACCTCTAGTAAGTTGTCACGAGTGTGAAAGGGATAGGTAGCGTACGCGACCGCTCGCGTAGATGCGAGCGGTTACAAAATAGGGCTTTTGCGCTCGATACACACGACGCGGTGACTACGCGGGTACGGCACGACGACTGTACGAGTGCGACACGGTGACAGAGCGGTGACATAAAGTAAAAATAATATAAACACCCGACTAAACTAAAATGATAATTATTTTCATTTATGAAAAGTTTAATACATTTCACTTTCACTATTTAAAAACTAGAGAACGCTCACTACTTAACAAAAAGAGATTTAATAAAATTTCATTTTTATAATCGCCTTGGTGACACAGCGCTAGAATTGAACAAATCCAAATCAAGTTCAATACTTACCCTATTGAAAATATTGCTTGCCAGACAAATTAACGAATTGAGCTTATAATTGGTGGATGCACCATCCAGGGTGATAGGTACGGTACACCTCAACACCCTTCGAGGAACAGCTCAAGATAAAAGCGACAGCAGATCAGGACAATCGAGTATTCCTTGCGTTATTTTCAACAGTAAAACCACATCGGCTATATCTCTCCGCTGCTTAAGAGAAAGCAAGTGATGCTTTCTACATAGATCTAGATAGTGATCGGAAGAATAATCTTTTTAATACGGAAAAACAAATGTCTTAAAAAACGCTTTTATATGCGTCCCATTTTATAAACAAAAGCTAAGACTCAATTAGACAGGTTTGCAAATAAATAAACCTGAATCAAAATCGATACAGCCGTTCGGGAGCTACGTAGCCACAGACAGACACACATACACAGGTGCTCGCGTCAAACTTACTACTTATACCCGTGTTTTTGCGTCGAGGGTCAAAATCGACAGCAGTATTTTCTGTAGGTACTAGATTTCCAACCTGGTTACCTAAGTACTAATCGTGGAGATTATGGCAACACCACGACGAACACCACCACGATGTACCCAGTGGGTACGTTCGCAGTGGATACGACCGGGAATATTTTCTCTTGTAGGGATGATGAAAAAGTTGTTGAAAATACTGCAAGACGACGCTTTAGGATATTGATCCTAAAGCGTCTCACAAACATTTTTTTCAGTTTGATCTTAAACATAAAAGAAGATGTAGTTTTTGGATCGTATCTAAATTGAACAAAAATTACTGGAAGAACTAAATATTTGAAACCTAAACTTGTTAACAATTTTTTGGTATACCTAGGTACTTTACCTTTACCTAGGTACCATTTATAGGTATCGAGAATTACTTTGTTGGTGTGTGCTGTAAGTGGTGCATCTAAAGATAACGAAATTGCAAGAAATTGCCCTTACCTTTGTTTCACTGTTATACTCATAACACCTTTAAAAATCGCCTCATGGCAAAGACATTGCGGATAAGATTGAAGACGCACGCCTGCACTGGTATGGTAATGTGGTGCCCAGGAGAACGTGGCAAATGGGTGTCTGAACCTAACTATACAAATTACAATGAAAAAATATAATTAATACATATTATACATATTGTTACACGTTTCTAGTACATCAATAGTGTTACAGATAAATAGAAAGGTTATTATGGCCTCCACGCTAGAGCAGGCCTGTATCGTGGGCCAGATTGTATCTGAGGATTCTTCTATGCTTAGGTAAAACTCCACTGTAGGTGGCAACATAATAATTTCATGGGGGTTTCAAAAAGAAACTTAAAAAAGTAAGAAATAGAAATAAGTATTTAAAATAAGATTTTGGTGTGTGTGTGAGTGTGACTATATCAGGAAAGAGGTCCCGAGGGAAACCTAGGAAGCGATGGATTGACATCGCTGAGTCGGATGTGAGAGCCAACGGCTTACAACGATAATGATGATGACAAAATTTCATAATCAGAATCTAACGCAGGTCGAGAGGACGAATGTCGCGGGCAGTAGGTTACCTATAAACGTTTTGCGACTACAAACTCAAAAACTGGTTATAATCCTCTCAAATATAAAAGATATAAGATGATCACGACCTAGTTTTAAATCGAACTTCAATAGTAGTAGGTACTAGGTAGATAAGTGTCTTAGATAAGAGGCTATAATAAGGAATTATTTTATATTAAGTGTCCGTTGAAACCGCACAAATTAGTAGGAACACGTTTGCTACCTAAATAATGAAAGTAATTATAGTACTTTTGGTGTTTGTGGCTGAAATTCTTGCAAACTATGGTAAGTTCAACTTGACGACCTGAGTGGTTCAATGGCCAACAGCCGGTCTGCCACGCAAGATGACGATTCTCGGCCGGGCAGAAATTGAAATGATAAATTTTAATTTCTGTTACGGGTCTGGTTGTTCTATGTATAATAAGTATATATTTAAAAAGAAAAGTATTTAAGTAGTATATCAGTTATCTAGCACCCATAGTACAAGCTTTGCTTAGTTTGGGGCTAGATGACGCTGTGTGAATTTGTCCACGAATATTTATTATTATTATTATTTCAAAATATTCATTTACAGTGCCACAGTCTAGTGGAACCCGGTAACGTCGCTGTTGTTGACAACAATATAACATTTAAAAATTGCAACAATTAGTTCCTGATTTGGCCACCGGGTCAGATAGATTTGTAGTCCTGTACAAGTTATTCGATGAACTACTGGATTAGGCCTCCGCAAACATCCTGCCTCCCCGGTTTGAAGCATACTGCCTCCACCTGCATCACTTTACAGATCGTTTTACCACCCCTAGGTGGTGGTGGACGGCGGTGGTAGTTTGGCCTATTAGGATAGGCCAAACTTAAAGTGGGCCTCATCTTTTAATCTTTTCCACTCCACGCTTAGCAAACTAAACTATCAAACCTTCTGGAGATGAAGATAAAAAATAAGGTTATTTTTAGGCTCAGCAGTGCCAATTATTGACACCAGGCGACTGAATCAGAGGATTGTGGGAGGTCAAGACGCTCCTCCAGGCAGGGTGCCGTACCAAGTATCTCTGAGAAACCGATTCAACTCCCACTTCTGTGGGGGAAGCATTGTGAACACCAGATGGGTGCTGACTGCCGCGCATTGCACTTCTGGGTAAGCGCTGTATTGAACTGATCATTCACTTGACAATTTCGACTCCTTCAATTATTCGTGATGTGATGTATCAACCTCTGGTGTCAGAGTTTCGAGAAGCCCAAGGCGACTGACTAATTAATATTAATATTTGAATTACAAATATAATGATTCACTTTACAAATCATGTTATATTGCAGCAAACACGTCATGAACGTCGTAGTGGTCGTGGGAACCAACAGCCTTACAGAAGGTGGCGATCATTATCCTGCAGACCGCATCGTAGTACACGAGAAATTCGATAACAGATTCTTCAGGAACGATATCGCCTTGATCCAGGTCTGGTTGAGTTTTAATTACCTCCGTAATCATCCGTTATGTTTTCATTGTCTGAGATTCCAATCTTTTGTTCATTGGGGAAGAGACTGGAGTACGTAACACAGTTTTTAACTAACATAGACTTCCAGGACTTCTACACTGCTATATCCAGTTTCTTGGCACAATAAAGATTTTACGATTAAACTTACCCACTTACGGATGCCAACCACCTTCGGAGTGTATCCAACCAGTCTAGAGTCCTCAGCGATCTTGACGACCTTGGTTAACCTAGCTTCACCATTACCATTTACCTAAAGAGCGACGGGTTCGTTGCCATGACAGCAAAAAATTTGATGCCCGAATGCGATTTTAAATTTCTGCTGAAATTATTAGAACTGACTTATTAAACAGGCTATACCCACCGTAGTACTAACAAGTGAATATATTTTCAGCATTTTAATAATTTAGTGTCATTCTAAGGGAAAAGCTTTAGCTTTTTACTACAGTCTACTCTTTGATTTCAGGTATTATCATACATCCAATTCAGTGAGCTGGTGCAGCCTATTAATCTCCCAGAGAATTATACTAATAACACCAACACGCACCTATTTTTCAGTGGGTGGGGGCTAAACTCGGTAAGAATTATTTTGAAATTTAATTATAAAAAATAACGAGGCCATAAACTGGAATTATAGTTAATAATTAACTACACAATGTTTAATGAAAAAAATAAAAAAGTATCACGCAACGTCTGTCTGTCTGTTCGCGATTAACTCAAACTACTGAACGGATTATCATACGGTATTCACCAATAGACAGCGTGATTAATAAGGAAGGTTTAAGTATATAATTTGTTACGATTAGGTCCTACCTGTGCGAAGCCGGGACGGGTCGCTAGTTAATAATACTTATAATATATAATAATAAAACAAAATTTAATTTAAAATTAAAAGAAATTAAAAAGTAACTCTCGTGAACATCGTCATCAAGTTGCTTGAAACTTTTTAAAGTTTATTAGATTCCTAATGAATGTTTTAATTCCACAGTACCCAGGTGCCCTTCCCGACACGCTGCAGATGACCAACTTGACTTCAATCAACTTGACTTCGTGCCAGAATGTTTATGTCGGAGTCTGTCTCGTTTTCGATTCTCAGATGTGCACGCTCACCAAGCCTGGGGAAGGTGCCTGCAACGTGAGTCGCCTATGTCAGCCCCGAAGGCTCTTCCAGACAGGCGCGATAATATCGCCCGTTGTTATTGTATCTGCTCAGATTACATTTTGTATTATTTACCGTCTTCCGATCAGATAATATTTACAATACCTAAAGATATTTACTACCAATGAGTTTAAAAGCGAGTGGCGTGGTTGCTAGAGGATGATAAAAGCGCAGAGGGCCTAGTGTGAGTTCCGCTTCGATTTTACTTAACTATCGCGTTTGCGTTTACGTCGAAATTAGTATGAAGAAAAAAACTTCATTTACGTACCACTAGGCGGCGCTATATATTTTTCTATACTAATTTTCACGTAAACGCAAACGCGATAGTTAAGTAAAATCGAAGCGGAACTCACACTAGGCCCTCAGGTGTGTAGAACGGGCGTGAGAAGAATTATCCAAAAACGCACGCGTAATGTCGCACCTGTTTGCGAGAGCCAAGTTTTACATGTGTAGTGACTCAAACTTACCTGAGGCACTTTTGCCAGCTTACCGGCGATGACATTGTACAGTCAGCTCCAGAGAGAACTGACCACCCTACCAAACATTTAGTGAGGGGGGGGGGGGTTACTCTGCTGAGTGTACCTCATCCTTCAACACAATTAAATCGTTGGCAGAAATAGTTAAGGCGTCCAGGAAAGAGGAGGTTATTTCCATAATCTACACGCTTGACAGGTGGATAGTATAGATCACAGTGTATTAAATGTAACAATGGAAAACGTTGTTGCCCATTTCCCAGCCCACGGATACTCTAGCAAAACAAGCATATTGGCGTTATTGTCCCGGTTGTGCTCTCGCGCACGAGGGCCGGGGTCCGCCTTGACCATTATCCAAGTTTAACAGATCAGATAATTTAAGTGGAGCGACTGCCGTCTGACCTCTGTGACCCTATTGGATCATGGTTACACATTCAGGTTCAGCATCGGTTAGTATTCAACTAATGCACATAACTCAGAAAAAAGTCATTGGTAGGTACATGGTGACAGCGGGATTCGATCCAGGGACCTCTTGCTTACGAGTCGGATCCTCTCACCACTAGGCCACTGATACAAAATCATTAAAATACAGATAAAAGGCCAAATTTAATAAAAGTGTAATCCAAAAATTCTGCTCGATTACAGGGTGACTTCGGTGGTCCTCTAGTAGACGAGAACATCGGCAGCATCGTGGGAATCCTGTCCTGGGGAAGTACGTGCGCGACAGGATACCCTGATGTCTACACCAGTGTTTGGTATTTCAAGTACTGGATCCTTGATGTCCTATATGATACTTCATCATCATCACCGGCCTATACTAATACAGCCCAACCTAACTAACTAAAGGTAACTAATACCCTGTCCACGGCTAGAGTTAGATTTTTATTATTGTTTTTTTTTTTTATATTCATATATTTTTGAAATGGTATACTTTTTTCTTTCAATAATAATTATTAATAAATACTTATTTGTTGAAAATGTGTATTTTTTACTACGCAGTGACACACGAGCAGACAACCTACTTAGTGGTAAGCGATAACTGTCGATGATACCACCTACGATTCATGCATTTAGGTTTCGGCCAACAAAAATGCAGAACCGCAATAGTACGAGTTTCGGTTTAACCAAAGTAAAAGATCTGCCCATAAACATTGAAAAAATATACTAAATAGCAGCGGCCCTACGCGACGCCACCGTCGCGTCACTTCTATCTCACCTCTAATGAACTTTTCTAAAATAAGTTTTCTATTTAACGTTGTATCCTAACATCTAGTGCAAATTAATATATTCCTTGGTTTACTTTCAGTCCTCCGGCTGGGAAATCTAAATTTATCCTGTAAATAACTTATTAACTTGTTAAATATATCTTCAAGGCCTGGGAGGAGTCACGTGATGCCTTAGGGGTTCGCCTTTGATTGCTTTAATCATGATATTTTGATCAGTAAATTACAACATTATCTATTTAAGGACTTGGCTCTAAGTTTGCTAAATACATACTTTATGTGAACGGAGAGACATCTATAAAGTCCGTCTCTATAGGTATCCCCCAGGGGACTATTTTAGATAAGTTTTTATTTTTTTATTTTTGTAAATGACTTCCGTACTTTGTAAAAGATACCCATAAAATTGTATTGTTCGCTGATGATACATCTTGGTTATAGTTAATAGACCAATCAATATATGACGAGGCGGACAAAGCCATTTTAGAATGGCAAAAAGAACAAATGCTTAAAATTCTCCTTGCCAAATATTAGATCAGTACCCACTACCGACTAATAGGTATACAAGGCGTTGATAATTTGAATGTTGTTGACTCCACAGTATTTAGGCTTTACTCTAAATAATAGACTGCAATGGGGTCCTCACATTGATATACTATCGAAAAGGCTAATTTCTTTTACAGCATATGCTGTAAAGATTTTTATTGTGTGTTAAAGGCCTCTGATCTATCTATTGCATTAATAGAGGCTAGGAAAAATACCTGGAACGATATTTACTGTCCCTTTGCACTAATTAAGCCGAACGCCCCGTCGACCGAAATACTAAAATATTGTCGAAACATAAAACAAGATTTATCACCTGAAGACTGTGTTATAAATTGTACTGGAAATCATGATGTAAATCCGATTAAATTGTTTTCGAATGTGTGCGTGGCCTTGAATGAACTATCCAATACAAATGTTTTTGTTCTACCGGTCAATAGCAACAAATATTTAAATGTTAACATGTTAAATAACAATCTAAAACGTTATGCAAGAAATTTTACTAAATGTACAGTCGTCGATCTGGGCTCAGTGTCAAATATAGAGCATACTTGTTTTGTAACTCTATCTTGCCAAAAGATAAACGTGGCATTGGATTATTCTGCTTTTTTTTATTTAAGTTAGACATAACTACAAATATGACCAATCAATTAGTTCAGGCACTTAAATCTACTAAAGATTTGTAATGTGCCAAGCCTGGCGAGTATGTTCACTTTAGTATAACAATAGATTTGTAGTTACATAAACCCGCGCGCGGCGACCACCGACCCACCCGCCAACAAACGATACAACGATAGGTAACAATAGTTATTTAATCGTAGTTATTTCACGAATTACAATTTCCAAAGGGAATTTCGGCCATTGTCCGTAGCCGCTCAACTAAAACCAATGTTAAAAACAAGCCGTTTTCTAATAATATGAAAGGGACGATCCCCTTTTATTTTCCAATATTGAAAAAAATCGAAGTGAATGGCACTTTACATCAAAATACGCCACAAAATCAACCAAAGTTAAGTGGTAGAAAGCTTTTTCGTGTCCAATTGGACTCAGACATCGCTTAGCTGTTTACGTGTATTTCACCAGAATATTGCGGGGCTGTTAAATAAACTGGATACCTTGGACATGGTATTACAGAAATTTCAGGAGAAAAGTGAAGAGATACACGTTATTTGTACCACCGAGACCTTTTTAAAGAAGGGGGATGATAAGAATGTTCGTCTGGCCAACTTTAAGCTGGCAGCGTCATACTGCAGATAAGATGAGAAAAGAGGTGGGTCTTGTATTAGTTAGGTCGGATATTCCATTTAGTGTGTTGAGGATTGCCGAGGAATATGCCGCGTACAAAGGCTTTGAATGCTGTGGTATCCACTTACTAAATAACAATGTTATTATAGTGTGTGTCTATCGTACACCTAACTCAGATATCTCAGAAATTAATTCAATGCAGAGGTAATCACTGTCTTGTTGGCTATCGTAACGCAGAGTGTTTAAAATAAATTGAGTATTTATGAAGTTAAAAACTGATTTATAACGCCAGAAATTTATGAGCGCAATTAGCGTCCCTGATTGTGCCTGTGTGTGTCATATAAGAAAGATTAATCTTGAAATAACCTTGAGGTTGGGATTGAGTGACTTTTGGATATTTACGATTAATCTGCTACACAGTAACACAAGTAATAATACTTACAAATTAAAACCCTTTGTGTGTCCTGTCTTCACCTCGTGGAAACGGAAATTTCTATTATCGTTCAATAGTTCAATGAATAGAAAGATAATAGTATAGTTTGTAATCATAGCTTTCTTTATTTTCAAACCCACCATAGAAAGGTTTAGTGTTGCATTCATAATTTCAATATAATTTAATTTTTTGACATTTTACACCGCCATCTAGCGCCAAAGTAAGCATAGGTTATGGGTGTTAGATAACTAATAAACTACATATATACTTTTTTTAATACTATTATTTATAATATTCTATAACTAATATTCTATTCTATAACTATAACTAATATTTATTATACATACCAGATCCTTAACAGAAATTAAAATTCATCATTTCAATTTCTGCTGGGCTGCGAATCGAACCTCGGACCTCTGCGTGGCGACCGGCATGTTAACTAACTGAACCACTCAGGTCGTCCTATTTACTATTTATATAATTTACACATTCGATCACAGAACTACACAAGCTCCAAGGATCATTTGATACTTGGATGAGAAGCCAAAAGACGCTAAACAAGATGGCGGCGTTAGTTCTGAATTCGGCCACTTGCTAAATTACCTTGTAAAATGAAGTATATAAATACTGTACCTAATCTGATTCAAAATTATATACCTAGAAATGTATTATGTTGGCGGTACAGCGCCACAAACTGGAACTAAGATTCGCCATTTTGAAATGACATTTTGTTGTCAACTACAGCGCCGCCGTCATCGGGTCTGCCATCATGAGTTTAATAGGTATGAAATTACTATCGGGCGTAGAGGGAGATCTTAGTAACCGATAATGCTTTAAAGGTATAGCGGTACGCTCCGGGAACATTTTGGTATGTTTGAGCCCTGTCTGACACTTACAGATCGTCCAGCACTACGTTCCGGCCCTCCGGCCAGGTGAAGTGATGATATGCGAAAGGCTGGATGTGAGCCGAGTTACGACGATGTAATGAGGTCGGTGGGCGCGTGAACTGCATGATTGAATGCCACGGTAATAACTAGATAACAGCGCTAGGGATTACTTTTGACGTCTAACAGGTTGCTAGCTACCGCGCCTCGTGCTTCCTGCTGTACCGCAACCGCTATATCGACAAATCGCCCACGTGTGGTCCGTCCTTAACACGTGTTTTCACGTCTAAGGCGCTGTCGTAATTGGCAACGATCGTGCGACGGGCGGTTTTGAGGTCTACTATTGGTTGGGCGACAACGCCTAATACCTAGGCCTCCTTTAACCTCCTTTGTATGGGACCGAAGTTTTGTAAAGCCCCTAGCGGAAGACCTTGGTCAACTTCGCTTCGCCAAAGGCATTAGGATACACACCTGACTAGTGGCGAGCTGGTTGCGGTGCTGAAGTTCAACTAGCCTCAAAGTACAAAACGGTCACCTAGTTCCCGGACTTTGCGAGCGTTGCTTAGCCTTGGTTATCTGTCCCGCAAGCACTGCCACTTGACCAGTGCCGCCGAAGTTTTCTGCTCTCGAAAATATCAATAATCTATTGTAAATTGATACGCACTCAGCCAAGAAATTGCAATAGTCATCTATTTAAAGAGCATCAGAGTAAAACCACTTCTTTATACGATACTAACTGCGTATCTTTGTGTGGCACGAGTATTTACGAGTGTTTGATTAATCAATTAATCTCTTTAAAGATCTTTCAACTCTTTCAGTAGTTTCAAGTGGGTCTATCTTTACCCTTGTAATTAATTAGAACGTATATTTAATATAAAAGGTTCTCGTCTGAACGCAGGCTTCACATAATAATTATAAGCGCGGAGTTACTTGAACACGTTATAAAATTGTAAGATTTCAGTTATAATTATGAATAAATATATAGTGCTTAGTTTGGTGCTCGCGCTCGAAATTTACGGTAAGTGTTACATTTTGTTCCTCTTCTCTCACCTTCTGCATCAGCATTTTTCCGTCCAACGTTGGACATATGCCTCCCCCAGCTTCTTTCATCTCCCTAATCCACAACATCCACACACAAAACTAAGATCAATACAAATAACAAAAAATTCAAAAATAAATAAAAAAACAGATTTCTCCCAAATTGTACCACTTCAAATTTTTATATCAAGACGAACTAGCAACCCGCCCCGGCTTCGCATGGGTTCCTTAACAAATTTTACTTCTAAATATTCTTCATGAATAACTCTGTCTGTTGGCGAGAACCGCAAGAAAATCCGTTCAGTCTTTGAGTTTATCGCGAACAGACAGACAGACGCGGCGTGGGACATTGTTTAATAATATGTAGTGGTAACGTACCGGAGGGAATGAGTTTACACTAAATATACAATATTTTTCTCTATACCAATCCAATCCAATCCAAAACCAATGGCCGTGTAGTATCCGGCAGAGTAGAATAGCACCACCCCCTTACACTCGTGGGTGTCGTACAAGGCGACTAATGTTTTCGAGGCAAAAGATTTAGAGCCTCCGTAAGATGGAAAATGGATAGCAGCTATTTCCATTGTTATATTTATAACTCTGCGATCTCCAACCCGCATGCCAAGCGTGGAGATTATGGCAATAACCTCCCCTTTCGTGGGAGAGGCCCTAAGTCCTGCAGTGGACTGTTATGGGCTGTGATGATGAGATAACGTACCTGGGTACCGATTCTGGTGTGCAACGCAGTTGTTATTATGTTGCAATGTTACTGTGATGTTACTATATCTACGTTGAGGTATCGAGTCAGTCCCAGCATCATCCCAGTTAAATTGAAGTTAAATCATTGTTCGACCTTTGACACGTTTTCGTTGACAGAATTGAAGGCAGTTTGACAACTAATAAAGATGCAACTTAGTAATTTATTTATTTATTCGAGTACCAACAGCCATATAAAACCATAATGCAACTAAAGTACCAGAAAACGAATTGTGGAAAAGTTCGACCTCAGAAAGTTGCAACTCAACATCTGTCATTTGAATAACAATAACACGTTTGACATGCGATGCAATTGTTATGTTACTGCAACTGAGACGATTTCCGTACCAGAATCGAAGCCCTGAGAGTAAAAGAGTTTACACTAAAAGTACTACATATATTTTACTCTATACCAATCGAATCAATGTCCCTAAATACAGAGTATAGCTTTTACCTGCGACTTCAGCTGCATAAAATTCCGTTTTCGTGTACGGAATTTGTTCCCCCCAAAAAAACACATTGAATGTCGGCCTATGCTATGAGTTATAAGCTATCAAGTTTAAATCACTACCAAGTTTAGTAGCTTTTGTGTGAGGGAGTGACAAACATCCTTACTAACTTTCACATTTATAATGGGAACTTATGTAGGAAAAAACTCTTGAAAATCTTTTTGGTTTTTTGATAAGTTCCCTTCTATATGCTATTGATGTTCAATGGAGACTTAATAAGATTGAGACAAACTCTACGAAGTTATCAAGAGCCTGCCGTTTTAGTCCAAATTAGAGTTAAAATCAGACTAGGGTAGAAATAGCCCAATGGTAGTCAAATGGAATGCCAATGCAAAACAATTTTTCTTAAGTACGCTCCATACAAAGAAAGTTTGATCAATTCAATATTAAGCAATAAAAAAATGGAACTTTGTAAACGAGGTTTAGAAAACCATATCTATGTCTGTGGTTAGTGAGATTTTCGTTAAAATATGACGTTTCGGGTTAAGTAGAACGGGATTCAAGATTTGTATTGAAATCTTTTAAATTAGTAGTAGAATACCGAAATGTGTCAAACTTCATATTTGAGTCACTCGTAAATTAGCAGACATGGAGCCCAGGTGGACTCTTCCGACATTACCGAGTCCTACCACCGGAGAATGTAACACCATAAAATCGCTTGCACCTAAATTAAAGCGTTACTTCTAGGTTCTTCAATACCAACCTTCGACATCAGGCTGCAGGATGCAAGGATAGTGGGAGGCGAGGACGCTCCTCTAGGCAGGGTACCATACCAAGTGTCTCTGAGGAACCTCTTCAACTCCCATTTCTGTGGTGGCAGCATTCTGAACAGCAGATGGGTGCTGACTGCCGCGCATTGTGCTGATGGGTAAGGCCTGACGGTTACTTTTCGGTAAAGCCTGACAAGGTACTTATGACGTCTGTAAATATGTGTCAAAGAGGAGCTACTGTCGCTGTTACTACCAGTTTCCAGTGTAAGAAATAAGTTCTAAAAAATTCCACAATAGTGTGGGACTTCCTGTGCCAAAGTGAGATGATGTGAGCGATTTTTGCACTAATGAGCGTGCAGCGTTTATTTGTTAATTTATAAAACAAATTCTCGTGGTCTGACTACGTATTACCACTCGATGAGCCATTACCAAAGGTCGGTTATATCGCAAATGATAACACATTTTCCATAAAACCGCGCACCTAATGGATATTTCATGTTTTTGAGGTTCGTATCAACCACTGTCAACATTTACGGAATGTTGCCTAAAAATAAAAGCGACTCACGAAATGGATGATGAGAGTTTAAGCCACGTTTCAGCAGAAAAAATAAAAAGTGCCATATGAAATTATTTTTTGACCTCCTTGACTTATAAGTACCTATCTAGATAAAATTGTAAATCTTTATTTTGTATCGGCTCACCGCACCGCATAGATTTGTCCTCAACCTTAAGTTGTCCGTTTACCAATCAACATAAGGCATTTTATCTTAGTCCTCACAGTGACCTGCGATTATGCATTTTTGTTAGATAGATAGATAAATTCTTTATTGCTCACACAAGAATAATTACATTAAAAAGTTCCGACAAAAAACCATAACTAGTTGTGGGCAAAGGCGGCCTTATCCCTGTAAGCGATCTCTACCAGGCAACCTTTGTGTAAAGAACCGCTTGATACACAGGCAAGTCAACAACATGGACTTATAAAGATGGATGGATATGGAAAGTAGAAATATACACTTACATGCGAAAATACACATATAACAAAACTAAAATATATGTAGACAATACACCTACATAAACTAAATAAAATAAAAAATAGCCAATTAAGGACATCAAAATTCATATGCCAGCCGAGAGTAGATGCGTGCGCAACTTTGCCTTAAAGGAGTTGAGTGACTTGGAGTGACGAATATCTTTGGGTAACTGATTCCACAAGACGGATTTTGTTGCCTGCAGCCTAAATGCATAATCGTGGATGTTACGGGCAACAGTTACCGCTTACCATCAGGTGGGCTGTCTGCTCGTTTGTCACTGCGTAGTATCAAATAACCACCAGAGGGGCTGTCGGCACTGCGTAGAATAATAAATAAAATATAGTACTATAATTTGACTTTACAGGCAATCCCATCTAAACATCATAGTGGTGGTGGGAACCGTCAGCCTGACAAATGGGGGTGACCGACACTCGGTAGAGCGTATCGTCATGCATGAGGGCTATGACGGAAATCTCATCAGGAACGACGTCTCCTTACTCAAGGTAATATGGTTTAACTATATTTCCTGGCAAATTCTTCCTTCAGCAAGTGTAAGGTTATCAGATATTTGGCGTAGACCTCTTTTAATTACTGTAAGAGAATCTCTTTAGGTGGGTATACAAATGACAGTTCTCAGTGCGACTGTGGCATATCTCCGCAAACTATGGAGCATCTCGTTTCATGCTCGGCGTGCCCTAAAACTTGTATCATGAAGGACTTGTTCGAGGCCACTTTAAACGCTGTATGCGTCGCCGAATACTTAGCGAATAAAGTGTAAGTCAGAGTTCAGTCCATCGACTCGATAAGTAGAAGGTTACTGTATTATACAAGGCGGCAGCTGAACTTCGGTGGCCTAGTGGGTAGGGGGGCGACTTATGACCGAGAAGTACCGTGTTTGAACCCTAGTGCTGCCATGTATCATTGATTCTTTTCTTAGTTATTGAAATTTGATTAACACCTAACGATGCACTTACGGTGAGGGCAAACATCGTGATGAACCCAACACACTCAAGCCATTGAACGCATAAACCACGATCCAATCTGGTTAAGTCACCCTGTTAACGGGTTCACGGAGCTCAGACGGCAATTGCTCCACTGTAGGTAGCTGATCTGCCAAATCCTGGATCATGTTCAAGGCGGACTCCGGGCCCTTAGACATTAAGTTTTCCCCTAAAGCTACTAGATCCGACAAATTCGTTCGACAGACGCACGGACTAAATAGGACTCAATTCCTTTTGATCGGCGGCAGACTTTTTAAGACTTACGTAGGCGTGGACAGACAGAAAATGGGCTACAGCGTTTTGTTGTGAAAACAAACCCCCGTCCATTAATTTAGAATAAGTTCAAGATGTTAATTATTGCTGTTTATTATTTACAGCCTTTGTCAATAGGTATCGTTGTTTATATGATAAGTTTTCTATACAGGTAACCCATGAAATCCAGTTCAATGATGTGGTGAAACCCATCAGCCTCCCAGAGAAGAACACCGAAGCCAATGCTCAGCTCTTCTTAAGCGGCTGGGGGCGCATATCCGTAAGTTTCTCATATTTATTTTGTTTTAAGCTTGAATTAGAAGACACGTGGGTAAAATTACTCGCTCGCTTTCGCGAGCTGATTCAGCTAGTGAGTGACAGAGGCTCCACAAAGGCAAATTGCCGACACGTATTAATTACCCCCGATTAGTGTAATACAATTAGCCGTGTGGTGACCGGTAGAGTAGAATAGCACCAACCACTTACACTCGTGGGTGTCGTACAAGGCGACTAACGTTTAGAGGCAAAATATCTAGTCTCCATAAACTGGAAAATGGGCAGCAGCGTTTTTCATTGTTATGTTTGCAACACTGCGATCTCCAACCCGCCTGCCAAGCGTGGAGATTATGGCAATAACCTCCCCCTTTGCGGGAGAGGCCCAAAGTCCTGTAGTGGACTGTTATGGGCTGTGATAATGAGTGTAATACATAAAATACTGGAAGAGGAAATTTAAAGTCAAAAGTGTAAAAAATTAACTATAAAAATAAACTCAAGGGGTGAATTATTTAAAATCTCTGAATTATTGGTAAAAATTATCACACATTCAAAGTTAAATAACATCGTATGAATATTTAATAAAACACTCATTTTAAGGGTATGACCGGGTTTCCTAACGCGTAGCTTTGTTGACGAGTAGCCCGGAACATACCCTTAAAATTATTATAACCGCTATAGTTTAAAACATTATGTAATAAAACATTGTTTGTCTTAATCCACCCATTGGGTCTTATGGTGGTTTATAGGAGCAAATTGTTTATACTTTTGATCTTGAATTTCATCTCCGGGTTTAGAATCCCTCAATAACACAGCTGCAGCAAATCCTATGCAGCCTAGACGTCACCGCCAGTATTTTAATTGATTTATGTTCCAGAAAGTGGGTTTCCCTTCTATAATAACTGACTTACTTCCACCTTCCGCGTCCACAGTACCCAGGCAATCTGCCCAATACACTGCAAATGATAAACCTGACCTCAGTCAGTGTGACGGAATGCAAGAACATCTTCAGCATGATCAACCCGGTCTTCGACTCTCAGATCTGCTCACTCACCAGGTTTGGGGAGGGCGCTTGTCATGTAAGTTAACACTAAATGAATATCCTACTAATAATTTTAATGCGAAAATTTGTAATGATGTATGATGTACTCCTTCACGCGAAAACTACTGAACGAATTTTGATGTAGCACAGGATAGCACTAGGAGGAGAAGCTTTTCCTTGGAGAGTACAACATGGAGTTCTTCAAAAAAGGGGTTGAAAGGTTGATGCCCCTGGTATTGCAAACGTCCATAGGCTGCGGTGACTGCTTACCATCAGGCAGGCCGCAAGCTTGTTTGCCACCTTAGTGGTATAAAAAAAGCACATATGCTATGAACTATGTTTTTTTTTTATTCTTTATTGCTCAATTTATAGCAATTGGCGGCTTAAAACCATTAAGGCTTTGTCTAACACTCAACTCACAGACCATGCAGAGAGTGATTAAGTAGGTGTTACTTAACAGTAAATACTTAGCTCAGTGTAAGAACCAAATTTAAAATAAATTAAATTAATACTATAAAAACAATAAGCTTTTTAAAAATACAATAATCATATTTATTATAGATACATTCGATCATTACGGTTTATCTCAAAATTCAATGAGGTTCCTGCGGGAACGGGTCTGGAACGTTGTAACCGAATATCACGCGGACGAAGTCACGGGAAATAGCAAGTAATAATACTAAATAACAATAATCTTTTACAGAGACAAATAGTAAAACAAAACGAACTTATATCTCAACCAAAAGCTCGTTAAAAGGCCTTGCCAAATTGTAACAATTAATTCTTGACCAAGAACTCTCCATTACCAACTTTCATTTGCACTCCAATAACTGTAATCCATCGTCTAATTCAGTGGTTCTCAAGTTTTACCAACCATACTACCGGTTGGACTAGAATAAGATTTTATTTTATTTAGTTAAATGCTCATTTTGGATCAGACAGAGTAAGTACAACATGGAGGTTTTCAAGAACGGGGTGAAAAGGTTTTTACGGGTTCGGTTGCGCGTGGGTGATGCCTCTGGTATTGCAAACGTCCATAGGCTGCGGTGACTGCTTACCATCAGACAGGCCGTAAACTTGTTTTGCCACGTTAGCGATATGAAAAAAGACGGTTGTTGTCAAAGTTAAGTAGAATATTAATATATACCTTTAGATTTAATAAGTTATTTAACCTTATGGGTTCGCTCACAACAAAAAAGCTTAGTACCTAGTCCCTAATCAAAACGAGTTTAAGAACCACTGGTAGAATATACATCTTGGCTGAAGAATATTTGATTCATCCTCACTTTACGATGCTGGCATGTTGCCAAGGATCGATCAAGCGAGTCCAATACTACGAAGTTCAAGGACAGCGTGTCTAGTCTGACTCTAATGCAATTACTAGTGCCCATTCCATTAAACAACGTAATTAATATCGATCCATGAGAAAAACACATCGTTTTCCTAGAAAATCGTTAATTGCATTAACTATCAGTGACGACCTGAGTGGTTCAGTTTGTGAACATGCCGGTCGCCACGCAGAGGTCCCAGGTTCACGATAGTTGCACGATAGTTGTTATGGTATTCGTTACAATTTTATGAAACAGAACAGTTTATAACAGTTTTCATTTTAGAGCAATATAATGAAGGTTATTGACCGAGAAGTCAAGGCATGCTATTGCCAATTCATTTGGTACGAACTATATCCGATGTGCATTATTTACAAAAATTACAATACACTAAAATTAATCGGCGTTAATCTTCCGATTGTGCTCTCGCAAATGAGGGCTCAGGGTCAGCCTTGACCATGCTCTGGTAATTAGACAGAGACATAGACACCACAGTCACACATATTAGGGTGGAGCAACTGCCATCTGACCTCCATGAACCTGCTAACAGAGGAACCTGACCAGATTTGATCTTTTAAAAAAAAATTTTTCATTTTCTATTTGGTCACTCATTCAGTCATTTTCATCACGATGTTTTCCCTCACCGTAAGAGCATCGGTTAGCATTCAACTAATGTACATAAAATGTCATTTGTACATGGCCGCTTGTGAGTCGGATACCTTAACCAGTCGGCCACCAACGCTCCCCTGTACCACATTACACTAATACGTTGTCCCTTAAAAATTCCGATGGCTTTCCGCAAACATCACAATCTAAAAAGCTAAGCCAACCATGTGTTTATACCATTCCAGGGTGATTCCGGTGGACCTTTGGTGGAAGATGGCAGTGTTGTTGGCATAGTGTCCTGGGGAATGCCCTGCGCGAGGGGTTACCCGGACGTCTACACCAGGGTCTGGTCCTTCAAGGCCTGGATTCTCAGCAAAATTGAAGAAGACCAGGAGTATGTGAAAGTGATTCTTTAAAAAGATGATTATAGATTGTAATGGGATATAAATTGTATATACATTTTATAATGGGTTACATAAAGGATGTATTAAATGCGAATTACTGTATTTTTAGTTTTATTACTGGTAGCAGAGTAGCTGCTTCTAGATTGATTGTAAATCAACTACCTTACCTTACTTTACAAGTCCGCCAATTGCTGTAATTTGAGCAATAAAAATTTTAAATAAATAAATTACTGAGTTTGTCATTATCACACCAAAGTCAAACTTTGTGATAATAGAACTATAGCCATGCACTCTTCTGTTACTTCTGGTGTAACTTCATAGCTAATAAGTATTACAAAATAGATTTCTATTCATAAATTGTAGAATTTAAAACTACCTACACGTAATAGCAAAGTCACGCATAATAACGAGGTCGTAACAGGCCAACAACACACAGTCTAAAAAACAAAAGCAATTGTGCCACAGCATCACCCACCTTTATTCTCAGAAGGATTTATACCGCTTATCAATAGTAAAAGCAAATTCCACCAGGTACGTGTAAGCAGAATACAAAAAGGCAACTGCGCTAAATCCCAAGCAATTCGATCAGCGATAAAAGCCCGAACGCGGGATTGTCTGGCGGCAAATGGCATAAAGACATTGGACCCTCTCTCGAGCATTACACTACATTTCGGCAACTACATTTTTTATGAACTCTGATTCTTTTTGGAGCGAAGGACAGGTACGCTTGGATTGGATGTTTTATTGGGGCATTTACTGTGTATTGCGAAAGTAATTTACCGTCCCATCAAGTGGGTTCGAAACCCATTATGGAAATTAGGTAGGGTGAACACTGTTGTTGTTGTGTGTACCAAACACAAACATATTAATGTAATGTTTGTGTTGGGTACACACTAGCGAAAGTGGCGTTAGACAATGTTATGTGTATGTTTCATACAATACAAACTTTACCATTTTTTTTTAAAAGAAATCGACTAGCTGCTTTTAGAGAAATACAGAAATCAATTTTATTTAGAAAGGAAAATTCCTACTTCGATTACACATTCGTGCCTAAGTTGTAGAATGAACTCTCTGGAGAGGATTTTCTTAAAGAATAATTACTTAACTAATATTTGAAAATAGCTTTCTAGGTTTACTTTGACATTTTAATAAATAAATCATCTTGGCGTTAATGTCCCGGTGGTGCTCTCGCGCACGAGGGTCCGGGGTCCGCCGTGACAATGATCCAGGATTTGGCAGGTCAGGTAATTACAGTGGAGCGACTGCCATCAGACCTCCATGACCCTGCTACCAGGGGAACCTGACCAGATTGGATCATGGTTACACATCCAGTCGACTTTGACATTTTAATAAACTGACGTTACTTGGATTCTTTGTCTAAATGTATTCTATTTTAACATTTAAGTATATAAAACATTGTAACCATTTTATTAATAACTAGTGGACCTAGCGCGACTTCGTTCGCGTACACCCACTTTACCCCTCCCTCCCTTTGCGTAGGTTAAAAGCTCTAAGCGTCCAGGTACATACATGGGGACAGACTTTGTTTTATACTATGTATAGATTAATTTCTTTTTTTATACTTTTCAAATTGTATTTTTGACGATCTCTCGTCACAAAAAATGAATTTTAAATGTATTAATCAACTGCACGCACCCTCGACGAGCATGTTAATAAAAAGGTTGATAAAATGAATGGGTAGAATCGAGAGCTATTATTACCGTACCTGCAGTGGAACAATATGGTTCCCCTGGCAAAGGGGTAACGTTATTACAATGATAAACGAGGATGCTGCAACTCAGCGACCATCGATCAAAACCGTAATTTGCATCTCTAAGAGGCCACCTCCGCACCTCCGCACATCCGCACGTAGTTTCAAAGACGAGACGCCCAACGGCTGACAAAGGCACCGAAGCGTGCGCAAAACCTCTTTCTCCTCAATTACATTCCAAGCCTTAAAGAATGCTAAAGCCTACCGACTGTATCGGTTCTTCTTAATATACAGGCTGGTTAAACGAATTTCAATAGTATATAGAGGAAGAAAGTTATTTTTAAAAAGAATTAAAACTTATTTTTTTAGTCTTCTTTTTCTTATAGAGTCGATGGACTGAACTCTGACTTACACATTATTCGCCCAGTATTCGGCGACGCATACAGCGTTTGAACTGGCCTCGAACAAGTCCTCTATTGTACAAGTTTTAGGATGTTTTTTGGTAATAGAGGGATATATTAGACCAATTCTTTTAGCTGAGAAAATGTGTAGGGTCATTTTACAACACTACAATCTCCTATCCCTACCCTACCTTATGACACAGAGTGACACCCGTCTATGAAGCCCCTGAAACCGCAGTGGGCGTGGCGCGTAAAGTATAATGTTTTTTGCTATCGAATCGCAAATAATACTTTAATCTCCAACTCACCTGCCAAAGGCAAAAATCTCCGTTAGAATCTCCATCTGAACCACTAAAGTGGTATTAAACGTAAACCACGTCATACGTGGATATTTTTACCGTTTAGGTATGAATGTAAGCAATCTTCGATTCAATTTAAACAGCTACATTTCTTTTATTACGCGCATCGCACCCTGTATAGCGCCTAATGTTAAAATTGATATCGATGGGGGATTTGGACAAAGGCGTGTGGGGAAAGGCGGCAGATGATCACCACTTTACGGTTATAGCCTTCGAATGAAATATTGGAGAACACGTCTGACAGATAAAAGATAATGTGTGTATTCAGGAGATTCAGCTTTCATGAATGCTAATGAGTTAGATTAGCATATCTAGAAATGCTAGAAGTTTCATTTTGTTTAGGTATTTACTAGTACGTAGAAATCCACCCAAACAAATGAAAGTGCAAGTGTACGGCTATAGGGCCTATATTATAAATAATTATATATTTTGTGCTATAGTGTAAATATATAATATTTATTCGCAAAACGGAAATGAAAAATATCGATAAACCGTAAATGTAACCGAGATCATGCATCGTAGCGCAGTAGCTAAGTGGAAGCTACGTTGCGTAGCGCGAGCTACGAACTGCTACGAGACTTGCTATGGTACTTGTTAAGGTGGTTCGTCACCGATACTAAAATTATGATTCGTTTGAGCGTTTAGTAATTGTGATTTGGTTTACACTCTTAGTAAATGTATTCAATGGTGCCCCAAGCTAGAGCCTAATAATATCAAATAAATCAGTTTAATCGAAAAAAACACAAAATTCGCGGCTAGCTGACGTTGTTTTGTGATAAACGTAAAACTTTGAAAGAATGGAAATAAAAGGATACATAAATTTGTATGAAAAACGTACTACCTTAAGGTGTTTCCATGCCGGTGTTGAGAAACATTTATAAACATTTCGAAACATGCGGTTTGGGAGCATTAAAAACTTTTATAAACATTCCTGAACTTTGATTAACATTTACGAGAATTTGTAAAAAAATGCGCATTCGACGCGCGTTCGCTAGATTTGGCCACTATTATAAAATGAGAGACAAAAAAGATAATTTTGTCATTTGTTCCCAAGATCCAAGACCCAAGATCGAAAAAAATACATCATCATCAGTGTGTGTGTTGTGCTCTCTAACACGAAGGTCCGGGGTCCGCCTTGACCTTAATCCAGAATTTGGCAGATCAGGTAATTACAATGGAGCGACTGTCATCTGACCACCGTGACCGTACCAGCTGAACCTGACCAGATTGGATCATGATTACACATTCAGCCGCCTGAATGTGCAGATTTCATCACCGTACGAGCATCGGTTAGGATTAGTTACTTTTATTACGATTACCCAAAATGTAGGAGAAAGAGGGGGGGAAGGATCAATATTTATATGTTTTGATTGACCCCCCCCCCCCCCAAACCAATACCTGGTAGGCAACAGAACAAAAAATCCCTCAGAGCATTTCCCGTTGTACAGCCGGTAGAATACACTCAAGGACGCAAAATCCCTTGCAATAGCCAGTGGTTCAACTTGTGAACAAGATAAATTCGATATGTCGGATTTTTTCTAGTTTAACAACTTTTACTTCGAACACAGTTACTCGTCTTGTTCGAAGATGGATCACAAGTGACAACATCGAAATTTTACCCGAACCTTCTCCAGGCTAGATGAAAGTATCCAAAACTTACACAATTGATGAGATCCACTCGCTTTCTGACGTTAAAGAGTTGTTAGCCAAAGTTTCCACTTTCCAGATTTTGATGGAGCTTGCTCGCTTACCTCTTCCTCTACCTCTTTAATTGAATTGTGATGCTCTTTAAAGCATCACAGACCTCTAATGTCTAATTCCATAATGTTTTTCCACTTAACTAGATTTGGTAAAGGAGTTCGTTCTTGTAGCCTGGCAATAAAAACAGCGTACTATGTCTTTTACCGAGTCATATTCGTCCTTCGTGCCTTTATGTGTTTATCGAAGGACAAATACAGGGGAGTAGCTACCGCCGTATCAGCCGTATCGATAATACGGGGCCCCACAAGTGTAAGCAAACATTCGTTATCCATAAATTCAGTTAATTTATTCCGTACTTCCCGGAAAAAAATTATTCAACAGAAAATTTCAGACCAGGGTGCCCCAAAATAATTCCAGTTATTTCGAGCCCGCTGCGCTTGTTCATTAATTGTTCGCGAAGTTAATTTTATAACACAATTTTGAGATCAATGTCCTAGTTGTGCTCTCGAGCACGAGGGCTCAGGCTCCGGCTTGACCATGATTTTGCGATCAGGTAATTACAGTGGAGCGACTACCATCTGACCTCCGTGACCCTGCTACCAGGGGAACCTGACCAGATGGGAACGTGGTTACAAATTCAGTTGCCTGAATTTGCAGGTTTCATCACGATGTTTTCCCTCACCGTAAGAGCATCGGTTAGAATTCCACTAATGTACATAACTCAGAAAAGAGTCATTGGTACATGGCCGCAGCGGGATTTGAACCCGGAACCTCTCGCTTACGAGTCGGATACTTAACCGCTCGGCCGCCGACGCCCCTTATCTCCTGGCATGATCCATGCCGTGACGGCCTGAGATCGCCTGGCACTATAGTCTATTTGACTAATTTTAAGTTATTCTTATTAAAATCGCACAAGGTTTTAAGGGATAAATTATAAATATTTTGAGCCCGCTACTGCGCGTCCGTTATGCATTTGCATATGCATATGCAGGCATTTGACCGCCATCTCACCTGTTGGTAAGTGACGATGCGGCCGAAGATGGAGCATGCCCGTCTTGGAACAGCCTATTCACTCTAGCCTTGAAGGCATCCAGATTATAATTGATTAGGGAACACACTCGTAGGCAACGCGTTCCACTCCTGAGCCGTACGCATTATAAAAGACGAGACAAAGCGGCTCGTGCGTACATAACCTTAACCTTACTTAACCAATAAATTTTATTACAACAGTCTCAGTTTCCTATCTATTAATTTTATTACTGGTCGGTAATTTTATCACCTAGGTACCTTGTAACGTGAAAGTATTCTCAAAACCTGCAATGTGAGGCGATTGTGTAAGGTTTACGACCGGTCGTTTCGTTATCGTTCGTAAATTTCGACAATTAAGCCTTAGTTTATGTACAGAATGCAGAATCTCACCCTATCCACCACCAGTATAAACTGAGCTAGCATCAACAAATAGTACAAACCGGAGGCAGTCCAAAGTCTAAATAGGTTGAGGTGCTGTCAAGTGTACTTATGACCGGAAAAGATTGATGGTTTCACCGATCGACCTAAAAAGGTAATTCCTCGGTAAAGCTCGCGTCAAAAATGCGACGTATGAGCGTATACGCGGCGTTAAAATCGCAGGCAGCGACAGCGTATTTTGAGCACCCGTTTAGTCGGTCCTTAATTTTGCAATTTCTTCATTGAAATTACTGAAATAAGGCAAAGAATGAAACGTAATTAGGGGTAGGTACTGATTTTTTTTACCATGTACAAAATCTTTTATGCGTACAAATTTAAGTTATAACATTAATATTCCATTTCGTCTGGCTACAGAGCCTGCTATCTAGCCGGACCAAATTAATGATAAAGCCGGAACCACGAAGTAGAACTGAATAAATTGAATTGTATATTAAGTTACACTTTCCCCAGCACGTAGGCGCCTAGGTCTCTTTTTGACTAGTCGTGCGTAACTATTTCGGCCGGCCAGCTGGTACTTTACGAGTCCAGCTGTTCGCCTCCTCCCTCCCAACCGCTACGGGTGCCCATTTACATTGCGATGGGGGCAAAAAAAATGGTTCACTTTGAACACAATTATAAATGCATGTCAGCTGATCAGATAAATAATATAGCTTTATTGTACAGTAACAGTGTATGAAGTTTTAATTACCACTGGTCCGGCCGTTAAAAAACTTTCAACGTGTTGAGGTAGGGGAGACCAAGGCGTTTAGAAATAAAAGGTGATATGTAACAACGTTTACGTGGAACTTATCACTGTTAGCGAGCAGCCAACTTCGAAAATCGTTCACTTCCAGCCATATGCAGATCCCTATTCTGCGCCCATGACTTAAGACCCGCGGTTATGGCAGTCTGTAGATGAATATAAAAATTGCAAATAAAGGAGAGCCCTACCACCTGCTCGTGGCCCCCATGCTGACAGACAGGATAGGCTTTGGTGAATCAGCTCTTATGTAATGACACTATTGACATTATCTTCTATTGACATTTCAGTTAATAATGACATTGAATAGTGAAATTTTATAATGATTATGTAAGACTAATTTTATATTCTTGAATGTTTAATGTATATAAATTATTTGAATTCAAAATTGTAACCCACTCCAAATTTGTATGCCGATAGCAGGTCACAGAGGACTAAAATTGTAACAACTGCATAACCTGTGTACCACAAATAAAAAAATTGAAATTGAAATGTGTTTTGGTATTTTACATGCGGCGACTGCACGTAAAAAGTCAAGACACAACCAGCTTTTGATTAAGACGCTGATTTTCTTATTTATAAACCGTTCGCTTTACGCGTTCCGAATGTAATCTAAAAAATATTGAACTTTTCATGCCGAAAATGAAAATTGAAAACCGTTCAACTACAGGCTAGCAGTTTAAAAATAGGTGCTCCTGATGGGAATGTACACAAATGCTCGCCACCCGAAGCGAAGCGAACATTCACCGGTGATGAATGACAAACATCTACAATGTTAGGAGACATTTTAAATGTACTTACATACGTACAAAAAACCTACCTACAAAATCATTACAATGAGGTCGATTACTCATTTTCGGGTTTATGGAAAATCGCCAGAAATAACGTAGAAAATAACGCCAGCTACACCATGAACTGCATACCTTTTGTCTTGAAGAGAGGTAAGTCATAGCGCACGTAAAAAACAAATGCAGACGGCAAGTCTCCGTCTCCTTAAAGATAAGTGTAACAAACTTATTGAAAAGGCGACGGCGTCGCTGTTGTTGAGAACAAAGTAACATTTCAAAATGGCGACACTTAGGTCCACCGGGTCAGACAAGTTTGTGGCACTACGAACAAAGTGTGTTAACAAGAGCTAACATCCATTGCAATAAACTCAAACTATCGATCACACGTAATCGCAAAAGTAACAACTTCAATCATTTAAATCAGAAAATTGTTGGCAACAGTGTTACGAATTTAGTAGAGATGAAACGGATAGTTGTTTGGCCGGATACCGGAAACCGGATATCCGGCGAACCCATAAGCCGGATAGCGGAATATCCGGCTACCGGATATTTACCAGGACATAGTCTCTGAACAAGTATGTGCAAGCTATGACCGTGTTCGGGAAATTAGACAACTGCATGTGTTTACGTTATTTCAAGTCATAGTTTTAATATAAATAATTTGAATTATATTCTGAACCATTTTTCCGACCTCGGACGGTAACCTCGATTCGAAATACTGGTAATTAGCCCCAGCATCGTGGACTAGAGTATAGTGAAAGATTCTCTTAAGCTCGCATGAGAAGACAAACGAAACCGCATGCTACCTCTCAATGTAGGAGCAATTCGTATTTTAACGCAATTTGTAATCATTAATCTTTATTTACATTAGATTTACTTTACAAAAATTATTTTTAGGCTAACATATCTACTAAATGAACAACGGGTAGGTACTTAATCAACAGTGCATTGATAAAGGAATATTTATAATTTTTGGGATTACTTTTTCCTATGAATAAGTTCACTTTTACTTACTGTTCTAACATTGCTTTTTTGCTATCCGGTATCCGGCCGGATATTAATACACTATCCGGTATCCGGCCAGATAGTAAATTACGCCGGATAGGCCGGATACCGGATAGTAACCGGATATACGTTTCATCTCTAGTATTTAGCCTACTGTTTTCGATGATGATGGGGCTGAGATCGATTTTTAGCATCACAATAAAAACCCTTTGGCCAGTAAAGAAGGAACAACAACTCTGTAGTCCAACCCAGCAGTCGACCAGGCGCAGCGCCCTTGATCACATCGAGCGACGCACAAGGTCGCAGCATTGACCCAGTTCAGCGAGCTACTGCGCCGGGTTAACACTACCCGCTCATGCTGTAGACGTCGCGGAAGGCTGGTGCGTAGACAATATCGGTAATGGACATTTTCATTTTTCGAAAAATCAAGATTCGCCACGTTGACACTACCCGCTCATGTTGTAGACGTCGCAAGCCATGCGTGGACAATTTTAGGAATGGACAAATTCGTTTTTGGAATTGAAATCAATCTGTAATTTTTCATACTATCAACTCTCCGGTTGGCTGGTAAAGAAAGCTATGAATCTTTATGTACGCCATTGTACGTAACAGTGAATGAAGTTTTAAATAAATAAAGACAGACATACAGAAAACAAGATGAATATGTTAAATCAAAACAGTACAGCAACAAAACGAACGAGTGAGGCGCTGTCCTAATTGGCAATGGTCGTGCGACTATGGCCGTGCGATGGGCGGTTTTGAGGTCTCCTAATGGTCGGGCGACATCCGTCGTACGACCATGGTCACACGACCGTTACCTAACGATTGCCGCACTTTAAAACAGTTTTGTTTCTAATTGTACCTGAATGATTTAGATACTCCGACGCCGGTGTTTACAAAAGTTTGCAAGAAGTTTTCTTTTGTATATAGTAATTATAATTATAATGCATTTCAATAGAAGAAAAAATAATTGTTTGCAATAAGAATAATAATTTATGTGCGTCAAAGACTTTTCTTCAAAAGTTTCCAGAGTTCCAGAGTCAACAGACTCTATATTAGTTTCTATTTACGCAACATCCATTGTTATCTTTATCGCACTCTTGTTACCGTAGCCTATGGATGGACGTTTGCAATACCAATTGTATCACCAGCGCGTTGCCAACCCAGTTAAATGGTGCGAGGGCCCAGGGTCTTCCTGGATCATGATCAAGCTTACATTGAACCTGATACCCAAAAAGCACTACAAAGAAACCCGCCATTGTATCTCCAACCCGCCTGTCAAGCGTGGAGATTATGGCAATAACTTCCCCATTTGTGGAAGAAATCCTAAGTCCAGCAGTGGACTGATATGAGCTGTGATGATGATGACTAGAAAGAAAAAGATCTAAGAACTAGGCAGGCATTCAAACGCTATCGCACATGGTGGTGAGCGAGGACGCGGCCAAAGATAGAGTATGTCTATCGATAAATAGCCTATTTACTTTGACACTCAATTACTATTCATTACTATTAATTACGTATACCGACTTTTTACATAAGCTCTATAAAAAGCGGCGACTATATGTGTAACGATCTGTGATTTTGGCAGGCGCGATGTCTGCGGGGTGCGTGCGACGCCACTCTGCACTTAACAATACCCTCCGAGTATTAGTTTACATCAAGGCTGGTAGGATTGAGGTAAAACTGTCGTCTATTTACAGCTACATCTACAGCTACATACGGGGGTACACTGAAAGCTTTGCGTAACTCTTTAATAAAACAATTTACATGTAAAGTAATATGGAGGTTAATATCCGACTCGTAAGCGAATTCGGGTTCGAATCAATGATTCGTTTCTATGTTATGTACATTAGTTGAAAACATCGTGATGAAACCTGCACATTCAGGCTGCTGAATGTGTAACTATGATCCAATCTGAGGGCCTATCGGCTATCTCAGTGGACAACTGAATTTGACATAAAAAAATCTGACACTACTCTAATTTGGTAGACGTTATTGGCAGTTTTTAACGTAGATGAGGTGGTGTAGAATTATCTAGTGTCAAATACAGTTGTCAACTGAGTTAGCCAATAGCCCCGCTGGTCAGGTTCCTTTGGTAGTATGCCAATCAAATACCGTGGATAACACAAGTCTCCATTAATAATGACATTGACATGTCTATTGCCGCCAAAACATATTTTCTCAACATTCGTGTCGTGTATTGTCTAAGATCAATTTCAGTGACATTTTAATTAAAAAATTTGGCTAAAGAAAATGTCGAATTTGACATGACACAGCGCAAGATTTGCCCTCAGTCATCGAAAATATTTTTAATAAGTTCAACACCTGTGTCTGTTGTCGAACGACCCCGCGTTTTTACGTGGATTGTTTATGGTGCAATAAGTTGTTTCCGTAAAAATAAACATTTAATTGGTTTAGTATAATTTTCTCAAATATTTTTATAAGTCGGTAACTCTACTACTGCCTTTAAACAATGGAACGACTTTCATCTTGGCGATAATGTCCCGGTTTTGCTCTCGCGCACGAGTGCCCGCGGTCCGCGGGGACCTTGATCCGGTATTTGGCAATTCAGGTAATTACAGCGAAGCGACTGCCATCTAACCTAACTGGAACCTGACCAGATTGGATTATGGTTGCACTTTCAGTCGCAATAAATGTGAATGTGCAGGTTTCATCACGATGTATTCTCTCATCGTAAGAGCATCAGTTATAATTAAGAAATGTACATAACCCAGAAAAGAGTCATTGGTATAAATAATAAATAAATAAATATTCGTGGACAAATTCACACAGCGCCATCTAGCCCCAAACTAAGCAATGCTTGTGCTATGGGTGCTAGATAACTGATAAACTTAAATACTTTTTTTTTAAATACGTACTTATTATACATACAACACCCAGACCCGTAACAGAAATTAAAATTCATCATTTCAATTTCCGCCTGGCCGGGAATCGAACCCAGGACCTCTTGCGTGGCAGACCGGCATGTTGACCACTGAACCACTCAGGTCGTCATATATATGGCGGCAGTGGGATTCGAAGCCGGTATCTCTCGCATTGCGAGTTGGAGAGCACTACTACTAGGCCACCGACACTCCAAAACAATAGAACAACTTTACTTAGCTTCATAAGGTAAGGAAATACACCATCTTGCTTGCGACTTCGTCCGCTCGGAAATAGTTTTAGGGCAGTTAATTTTTTTCCGGAAGGACCATTTTAAATGACCTCTATAATGTATGAAAGCTACGGAGAGGTCAAGCTGTGTGGTCGCCATTTTCTGGTTTAAAAAGTTATATGTTGCCCAGGCTTAATAGCAACACAACAAAAAAAGTTTCATTAAAATCCATCCAGTAGTTCCGGAGATTAGCGTGTATATACGAAAATACGCCTTTTTAATGTTTTATTCTATGTACAGATTATATTCGCTAAGTAAACTGCAATACCATCTACTAAGGAACTAATCATTTTAACTGAAATTAAAGTCAAATTTTTATACTTTTAGAAGCCTTAATTATATATTGAGGCGTTACGTCATTAAATACAAAATCTATGACACACTTACAGTTACATTCTGTTTGAGCCAAGATACGGCGAGTGATTTTGTAAGCGGACCCCGAGCTTTCACGTACTTCACGGGAGTGCAACCGGGATATACCTAATGCCGAGATGATGATGATGATGACGGCAAAGGAAATTTTGTAGATGAGTTGTCACGATCTAATCATATATTTCTAATTTGAATTTTATGTCGCGGGTTTTGTTTTTTTCAGTTTCAGTATTAATGATTCACATGTATCTACCTATGCACATCATCCATACTTGGCCTTCGGGTTCTTTAATAAAATATTTCCTCCTATACTAACTTTATTATGAAAGCGGCAGCACATTCGTAGCTTCGCAGCCTTTACTGCGAAAAACTAAAAGCAAATTCGTCTACGTTTCTCTCAATGTAACAGAATACCGTAGAGAGTAGACGCGACGCTTCGATCGTACATCGTGTCTAATTAGCTCCTCGAAACTCGATAACGACCAATCAGTACGAAGAACGTTCGTGATTTTATAATCAAATTCGCACAGGATTTCTCGACTTTTCTTTACTATAAGTTAAGATGTAAGGTAGCAGATATACAGATAGACAAAGAATGCGACTTTCTTATACTCAGCAAGGATAAGGATGATTTCAATCCGAATTTGAACGTCCACTTCATTTTATACTTTTAGAAGCCTTAATTATATCTTGAGGCGTTACGTCATTAATCTTAAAATCTATGAAAGAAAGAAAGAAAGAAAAGACATTTACAGGGGAAATCTTGACTAAAGTACCGCTTGCGGCACCTATACACTTGCAAAAAAATCGCGCGCATATTAAATGGACCGGCCAGGTGAGTCGTGCGCACACGCGTAGCGCCGGGTCGGCCGCAGCAGAAGTGTTAACTCCACACAAACTTATGGCAGAATAGGGATGCTTGTGATAAATTATTTGGATGAACTATGCACAATCCATCACTTATTTTACTCCTTTTAAAAATGCACCGGGTATGGCAAAGAGAGGGGCGATGTAAGTTTGGACGAAGTGAAAAGGATATTTATTTTTATTAGTATTAAATTTGACATTGTGCGGACTTGTTTGTTGTTGTCTTGATTAAACACTTCGCAACAAAAAAAAACAGTTACTCCCAGCCATGACAGCTATGACAAGTAGTATATAGTAGCGCCCCTGGTGTTGGTGATGTCCATAGGTGACGGTGACCACTTTCAAGACACATTCCTTTTCTGTATAACATACTTTTTTTATTTTATACTTATGTATTATGATTATTTGATATGAGTAGGTAATAGAATATTACAATCATACAGATACATCTATACATAGTCTAAAACAAAGTCGCTTCCCGCCATCTTTGTTTATATATCTGTCATTTGTCTGGATATTTTAAAGTACTCACCGAATTTTATGCAGTTTTCAAATTGATAGAGTGATTCAAGTAGAATGTTTATGAACAAGAAATAGGGGTAAAATAGGTATATGCAGGGGTAAGACGCATTGGCGTATCCAGGGATATTTTCCAGGGGGGGCCTGGCCCCTGAGGTGGCCGATGATTCCGAGTCAATCGCCAATGTACAGCCAGTGAACATCCTATCTTTGGGTGGGCACCTGTCCATTCTGGGGTGGGCACAGCCCACCCGGCCCCCTGCCTTCCTACGCCTATGGTAAGACGCCACGCGAACGAAGTCGCGCCGGGTCCACTAGTTGATAATAATAAGAATAATATTATATCGGCTGTACAATGGGGAGTGTTCCGAAGAACTTTTCGATCTGGTGCCCACAGCACAGTTCCGCCATCGCACCACCCGCCGTGGGCTTGGTACTCATCTCCACTACGTAGACTACGTGGACCATGACATGGGATCGTTCAAGAGGTATATTAGAGGTATCTTCAGAGGCGGGCAACGCATTGGTGACTCCCCTGGTGTTGCCGATGTCCATAGGCGGCGGTGACCACTTTTTATCAGGTGGCCCGATTGCCTGTTTGTTTGACGTATAATATAAAAAAAGAAATAGAAGATAATAGCATATAAAAGAGTATTAATCTTTAAAATAAGAAATCAAGTAGCTTTACTATGCGTTCTTACAGTACCCGCATAAGTGACCTCGTTGCGTTTAATACTGCTCTATGAAGTATGGTCAGTTGGAACCCCGTGCTTACGCGCACTGTGAGACCTCATAGTGACGTTTCTGAATAAGGGTGTAAATATCTAGTACCTAAATATCATAGTTACGTATACTTATCTATTGCACGGAACCACAGAATAGATAACTCGCTTTTATCTCGTAGCTTGTCTTGCACCGCCTACCTTTTTCTTAACCCAATATATCTTGGTTGACTGGTAGCTAAGGCTATTTTAGCATCAAATCCGCCATTGTACCATTTTGCGCATGATATTTTAATAAATATACAAAATAAAAAAAATAACCTAGTACCTACTTACTGCATAACACAGAACATGACTTGCGACATCTAATATCTACATGTTACTTTAAATGGTCTGTGTTAACATCACAACACCTGCGTTTCGAATTACGAGTACAGCCTTTGCCAGTCACAATGGTAGAAAGCTTTGGCTTTCCGGGAGACTAGAACGAACCCCTATTGTGAGATCGAAATCTTTGATGTTAACTAATGAAAGCCCAACTATTTCTGTAAGTAGGTACCTCCTAGTTAGTTGAACGCTATTAATTAAATTAGAACTTTGGACCGTTAGGTTGATATTTTACTAGTGACCCGCCTCGACTTCGAACGGATTTTCTCAGCCTTTCTTTAATATAACTTTTACTTTCTTTACTTTAACTTTCTTTACTTTAATATTAAGTATTCATGCATGTATACACCTTCTGAAAGAGTACTCTAACTGATGGTGAATACCTACCTTATCAAAATCCGTTGCGTGGTTTAGTAGCAGGTGGCGGTACATACAGAAAACTGCTATATTATAGGTACTATGTGAGGATAAAGATGTGTTACTGCCATAGACCAGATTTTTTTCGTTCATTTTCCTTAACAAATTCCCACCATCGCTCTCCCCTAGATTTATCGTACCTAAGTATAATTTTAGTGATATTTGGTCTTAATAGATTAACGTAGTGTCAATCGAACAAATAGAAGGCTACACAAGGACTGTAATACAAAACGAGGCGATGTATTGGAGCCTCCTTATAACAATTTTCAACAGTACCTATCGATATAAGTGCCTGAACCATATCAGGAAATAGGCCCCGTAGGCGACCTAAGAAGCTATACATTGACATCACAGAGTCGGATGCGAGAGCCAACGACTTACGACGCGTGGATGCCGAAGACCAGGCGAAGTAGAGAAGAATGATAAGCTCTAGGACAATGATGATGATCTACCGATCTTGAGTAACACGGGGAGTACTTCCAGTATCTACTATATATAATCAACTCATTACAAGAAAACAGTGAGTAGCACCAATATTGCCCAGTTGCAATTTCACTACTTTCATTTTTAGAATTACAACCAATGATCACATCACACTTCCGAAGCCTGCTTGCAGAGATTTCTTTTAAAAATAAGTAGCGCCTGTTGTGCAATTTATTACTTTGTCAGTTAATCGCTATGTAAACTGTTAAATTAATAAATAACAAACAACGCTTTCACTACACATATTATCGGGTTTTTTACCACGGTTACCTGATAATATGTGTAGTAAAAGTGCAATAAATAACCACGAAAGTCTAAAACCTATAAAACAAACAACGATATAAAAGTTAAATTTCTGAAGTAAAATTGTCTCTCGTAGCTAAAGCCACATACCCAGAGGCTACAAGGACATGGTAGTTGTGGGGACTACTCTCTCAGTATAACGACTACCATATAAAATATACAAATAAGCGCAAAAAGCAGCAGAGTAAAAATAAACAAGCCTGAACAAACAAACAAAATCGTCCCATAAGTTCTCTTAAATGACCTTGCCCGGGACCTTTGTATACTGAACTGACTCAACAGCACATTCACTAAACGCAATCATAGGGGCACAAGTTACGGTCTTTAGCTTTTCGACCATTCTAATCTTTACTCGTTGTAAGAAAATTAATATTATAATTTATTAAATAGGTAGAGCTCGTCTAGTCTAAAATGACGCGCCCCACTACTTAGTTAGTTGATTTCGATGTGTGAGTGCAAATATTGATAACGACACTTCATCTGTGTGGGAGCCAATGAACGACGCGTGCTCCTACGTTTGAATTTCACCGGCAACTGAATGACCAATTACAACGGCATTTGTATATGTATTGCGTCCATATTTTAAACTTGCTTGTGTGCGTTAATGCGATAGTGGGGCGCGTCATTTTAGATTAGACGAGCTCTACTTACATGTTTAGGTTTCTAACAGATTCGATTGAATTTGTTTTTATTTAACAGTTTATTGTGCACAATAACAGGTATACAATATTGACATAAAGAAAAACAACACAACAGGTACAGCTTATTTCATAAGAAATATCTTACAGCAGACCTACGGAAGAAACAGGCAAAAACAGAAAGGCAGACGGCGTGCACCTTAAAATACTAACTACCCAATATCTTATTTATTTATTTATTTAACAGTTTATTGTGCACAATAACATTTATACAATATTGACATAAGGAAAACAACACAACAGGTACAGCTTATTTCATAAGAAATATCTTACAGCAGACCTACGGAACCTACCTTAGTATAGAACCTTAGTTCTCTCCATACCAAGGTCGTCTGGAAGAGATCACATTAGTGATAAGACCGCCCTTTGTACTACCTACCATATTTTTTTTATCTGTATTTGTGTTCTCTGGTGTGCAATAAAGAGTTTGTATTGTATTGTATTGTACTAAAAAATATACTACAAATGAAATTATAATACCCAATTAAATACATAGTTATATACATACATACTTTGTTTTTAAACCCTGAACCTTAATTTAAAACACCCCGTCCTAAGTTCGATGTGTGTCTATCTGTGGCATCGTAGCTAACCAACGCTTAGACCAATTTCGATGGGGATTCTTTCATTTGGAAAGCAGTACAATCGGGATTGTTGTTGGACCCGCCTTAACCATGATCCAGGATATCGCAGATCAGGTAATTACAATGACGCGACTGCCTTCTGTCTTCGACCCTGTTAACAGGGGAAACACATTCAGTAGCCTAAATATGCAGGTTTCCCTCGTAAGAGCATCGGTTAGTGATCAACTAATTTACATACCTTAGAAAAGTGTCATTATTCGGTACACTGGACAACACTGGAATTCGAACCCGGCACCTTTCTCTTACGAGTCGGACCCCTTAACCACTACGCCACCGTCTTCAAAATAACACCTCTTTTTTGCGTAACCTAACTTTTGCCAACTAGTGTCAAATAAGAAGAGCCTTGGCGGGTCACGGGGTTCGACTTGCTTAGTAGGTGATTACCTGCTCGAAATCCCCTCTACAGCCATTTGACAAGTCTCTTCTTTCATGACACGGATTATAACTACCTTTAACACTGTGTACGTGTCGAAATATAGCCAAGGTTACAAAAAGTGTCCCCGCAAAAATCCTTGGCTTGAAGAGTCCTTATGTCCCACGACGCGACCCTGCAGGGCTCTTAGAAGGCGCTAAGCATGTTGGTATCTACCGTAAGCAGTATTGACAAAGAATGGAATGAGTTGTACTCTGAATTTGTATAGGTAAATATACAATATTAAAAACCCGAAGATTTATTGAGGAATTTTGTTACTTAAGTAACTACTTCGAAATAACGAGCTGATTTTGATGAAACGTAACGATTAATGTAAGTACCTATCAATACCTAGTTAATTATGAAACTAGCCCACAAGAAACTTATTTAGTTTACAAATAAATACAAAATATTCTTAAGTGATTTAAAACTGGCGAGCAGAACTTTGGGAGGCAGGGGATTGACGTTTAGGAGAGAGAATTTAGTGCAACATCTTGTATTGGAACCTTTTTTAAATGAACTAGTCGCTGATATTACCTGGATTACAAAAATGTAACTTTCATTGGTATGTTATAATAAAAAATGGGTAAATAAAAATTTTACTTAATGCAAGGCAGAGTGATAATAAGCGCGTGTTGTTTTAACTTTTATCATTTATTCGTCGTTAAAGCAATGGTGTAGATGCTTGATATTTTGTACTTTTCTTATTATATACGGCAGAAAAACCGACAACGGATCATCTGACGAAAAATGGTCACCGCTGCCAATGGACCTCGCCTCAGCTATGGAGTTACCTCGTTAATATTTTATGCGAGGCATAGCGTGTGGCTGGCACTATGGTCCAGCCGACTAGAATGGATTGCAAGAATTATTTGTGTCGTGCCCTAGGATATAGCTTTGTTTTTCCTCACATCCACCTTATTAACATCGTACAATCAATATGGTAAAGCCCAGTGTAATTTTAAATATATTTTACGTCATTCAGTAGAGCCTTCTAAAACAAATATAGCACACAGAAGAACACAAATGGCCGTGCGGTGTCCAACAGTGTAGAATAGCGCTAACCCCTTACACTCGTGGATGTCGTAAAGGCGACAAATGTTTTCGAGGCAAAATATCTATTCCCCGTAGGCTGGAAAACTGGCACCAGCGTTTCCCTTTGTTATATCTATAACACTTTGATCTCCAAACCGCCTGCCAACCGTAGAGATTATGACAATAACCTCCCCTTTCGTGGGAGAGGCCCTTAGTCCAGCAGTTGACTGTTATGGGCTGCGATGATGATGAAGACACAAAATAACAGAAGCCTGCCAAAACCTCGTATTATTAGACGTTATAAAATGACGTCTATCCAAAAATTTATCAACAAAAATTGCTGTAAACGTTAACTACAGGCACAAAGTGGTGAGTCGCATACCAATCGAGGCAGTGCTATCTACCGGAGGACTCGGCCAACTGAGACTAAGGGAATGCACGGGAACTTACCACTGCAATGCAAGTGCAAGCAAAACCCAACGTTATGAACCATGACCGCAAACTGTCTGTAGCATGTAACAATTACTGCAATACGACAAGGATTTCAATGAATACGTGAGAGGGCGCTATTTTCTATTGGTGGCCGAAAATCGGTATTTTGCGCAACGATACAGGTGTGTATTTGTAGTATGTTGATTAGAAACGCATTACTTACCATTTGCCATATGTAGCTGGGAATTTAGTGTAACATCTTGTATGAGCAGGCGCGGGTACAGGATTTGGTTCAGAGGGGCAAAAAAAATGAATCAATTTGAAGCGAAAATTAAAAAAATTTGCCATTTTTAGTGAGGTGATCAATAAATGAATCAAATCAAATCAAATCAAATCAAAATTTCTTTATTGATTAGGACATTAAATATCTCTTTCAATCGTCAAAAAGGAGGGGGGTAGGAAAGTAGGAAGGAAACAATGAATGAGTAAGCGTGCTCGGAAATTTTGCCCTCCCCTCCCCCTTCCTACGAATATGCTTAACAGCAATGGGTGATCCTCACAATGGTAGATAATTTAAGGTAATTAATGAAGAAGATACGAAAAGTAACAGAAACCTATGAATGAGCGTGCGAAGCGAGCTTGAAGTTTTTGACATTTTACGTGTTAAAAATTAAGGTGATCAATGTATGAATAAGCGACGCTCGAAATTTTTGACGTTTTGGGTTAGGTGCTGTGATGATAATGTGATGCTGATCATAATAAAAGACAATAAAAGTAACTTAAATTATTGAATGAGCAAAAGGAGCGTGCACGACTCTTTTTAATGTTATGGTTCTTAAAAGCTGGGGTGATTGTTGAATATTTTAAGAATTTTATCTCTTGAATGATTGATTAATTTTTTACGTTTCCGTTCTAAAAACCTGGAGTGCTTGATAAAAATAAAATCAGTCGGAGTTTTGGCCTTTTTACTCAGGCCAAACTCCGACTACTCCGCTGAGTTAGAACCACTGGCTAATCAAAAGGACTTTGGCTTCCTGTATGAGTTCAATCGGCTGTATAATGCACAAATACACACACCACCCTGTTGGTGTACAAGCGAGGGTTCGAGAGAACGTTTCTCGCTCATACAACTCGGATGTGGAATGAGCTTTCAGCCACAGTATTTCCTTTGGACAATGACATAGGAGGTATCTTCAAAGGCGGGCACCACAATGGTAAATCCTCTGGTGTTGCTGATGTCCATAGGGAGCGGTGTGATTTGTCTGCCGTATATAATAAAAAAAGTACAAAATAGCATCTATAAAATTACTTTGGCGACGAATAATTGATGAAAGTTAAAACCACACGCGTTTATGTCACTCTGCCTTGCATTAAGTAAAAATTTTCTTTTACTCATTTTTTATTATAATATGAGAGGTACCAATCAAAGTTACATTTATGTAATCCAAGTAAGTAGGTATAGCTTTCAGAATATATATTTTCAGAATAAATTTCCCAAGTATTTGCAATGGAGGAACTGGCCATGACGCGTTCCAATCAGGATGTGCAATGGTTGGGGCTCGCTTCGTTCCCATACCATTTAATGCTTTCATTCATTGTATTCGATAAATAGTTATAATTTATAACAAACAGTTTCGCAGTGCCGTTAGAGCCGCAGTTTCAAGGAACACCCCTTTCCATCTCAAAAAGTATTGGGATCCTCGGTGTCGACATATCGGATAGCGTGCGATTCCGGATTCACCTGAAAGGCAAGGCCAAACTGGCTTCGAAAAACCTTGGAGTGTTTAACCGGTCCAAGCGATACTTCACCCCAGGGCAGCGCCTGCTGCTGTACAAGGCACAAGTGCGGCCACATATGGAGTATTGTTCCCAACTTTGGGCCGGCGAAACTGCCGACCTGCTTAATCCTCTGGACTCCGTACAGAGACTCGCCGTACGAATTGTCGATGATCCCATACAAACACGCAAGTTGGAACCACTGGCAAACCGAAGGGACTTTGGCTCCCTGTTTGTGTTCTATCGGCTGTACAATGGGGAGTGTTCCAAGGAACTTCTCGATCTGGTGCCCACAGCACAATTCCGCCATCGCACCACCCGCCGTGGGCTTGGTACTCTTCCTCACTACGTAGACCCTCTGTTGGTCACGACGCGAAGGTTCGAAAAAACGTTTCTCGCTGGTACGATTCGGATGTGGAATGAGCTCCCAGCCACAGAGTTTCCTTTGAACTATGACATGGGATCGTTCAAGAGGTATATTAGAGGTCTCTTCAGAGGCGGGCAACGGATTGGTGACTCCCCTGGTGTTGCTGATGTCCATAGGCGGCGGTGACCACTTTCCATCAGGTGGCCCGCTTGCCTGTTTGTCTGCCGTATAACATTAAAAAAAAAAAGTTTCATATACCTTTGAAAGTAAATCAATTTAACTTATTTTTAGTGTCTAGAGCCCGGCCTAATGGCACCGTGCATGCGAGACCTAAGGTTAAGCAATTCTCGCAATGTCCGGGAACTGAATGTGCTTAAACTTTGGTTGTAGGTCGACTTGTCCCTAGTTGTGCGGCTCACAGTGAAAGTGTTTTCTAATTAAATGAGGAGGTTTATCGATATTTTACAGTAATGTTCCATTTTCTGAAGAAATGGCTGTAAAATTGTGCACTCTTTACTTCTATTTAAAAAAATAAAAAGTCAACGTGACACAAGGATGTCGAACATGTCGAATCAACTGCAGTGTTGCCGTTAGCGTACATTTTACACATATTATGGCGTACCTTTAACATCTTTGAAAGGGTTCTGTCGGAACGTAAAGTATTAAAAATCTTGCAGATTTGTTTCCACTTGAGTAGTAGGTACACCATATTAAAACATACCTTTCACACATCAACAGATGCACTGTAGCACACCGTCGGGGAACTTGATAAATAACACCCGGGGAATAACGATGTGAACGGTTTATTAGGTTTCACGATAATAACTCTAGGTTTTAAGCTTAGTACAATATTTGAGACGGCGAGCGAAGTCGAGCCGGCGCGGGCGCGCGGACGTTTCTGACAGAACATCAAATTACATGCGTTTGCAGCGCCACTAAAGGTGCGTTTACATCACCTGCTATAGCACACACTTTGTTAGCTAACCCGAATGGAGTGGAGTTTACAACGCCAGGGGTAGTACCGCCTATATCCAATTGAACGCCGCCATCTTGATCTCATCCTTTGGAATGATGTCACAGAATTCGTACCGCAGAACTCAGTATCGGTCAAAATGACGTAAATGAATGGGGTGTTCAGGGGGTCTAAAAAGGCCACATTCGCATTTCATATTATGATTCATATTAGACTACTACAAACTTATCTGATTAGGTGGCCAGTACTGGAACTAAGTGACGCCATTTTGAATTGTCATGTCATTGTCAACAACAGCGACGCTGTAGATAAGTTTGTCACACATTAATATGAATCATAATATGAAACGCTAATGTGGCCTTTTTAGACCCCCAGAAGTATAGTAACGATCCGTTTCGCACTTTGATTTTGAAACATAGTATTTTTAAACTGAATAAAATGCTAGAAAAATATACATTATACTAGAATATTTTCAGATTCTTTTCATATTTTGTTATTTTGAGTGCATCTTAGGTATTCTGCAATGTAATTTTTTTCTGTCACCGGGTCAGATTAAGTTTGTGGCACTGCGTAGACAGACAGGTAAAAAATCTTAGGTATGTCATTGTATTTGTCATTGTCACTGCCACTAATGACGAATGCAACTCCTTACTCTGTTAGGAGGACTTGCCCTGTGGTTGTGATTTCTACGGCGATGACAGGCTGTAAAACCAAGTTTCGTTTATGACTCTTTTCTGAGTTAACACTAACCGATGGTCTTACGGTGAGGGAAAACATCGTGATGAAACCAATAGGCTAATCACGTAACGCTGTAGCCAACAATTATCTGATTTCAATGATTGAAATCAGAGTATTGTTTGCAACAGAGTTACGTAATTAGCCTACTGTACTTCAGTCGTAATTAGGCGACTGCATCCATAATTCAATCTGGTCAGGTTCCCCTGTTAACAGGGTCACGGAGGTCAGATGGCACTCGCTCCACTGTAATTACCTGATCTACCAAATCCTGGATCACGGTTAAGGCCGACCTCGGGCCCTTACATCCGGGACATTAACGCCAAGGTGACTGTGTTGTACATACCATGATTCTAAGGAAATCTTCATTTTGGGCACATCCGTCGGCCATTTTATGTAACATTAAATGGTATGTCCCGGGGCACGCCGCAATACCAGTGTTTTCTCAATGCATTACACGCATTATTGAACACAATGCCCTCTCCTCTTAAAAGGAGCTTTTTTTTTCCTCATTGATTTCTCTTCGTTATGACAAAAAAACTTCTTACTCCGGGCGTAAAAGGAGTTTCTTCTTTCATCATTTACTCTACGGCTTGTTCCAGTGTTGCATGAGTTTCGCATGAGTGTTGCAGTTTTGCTAAAAATATTTATTTTTCAATAAATAATTGTGAAGAATTGGCTAGACTTAGATGTATTTTTTCAACTGATACGAGTTCCGTATTTTACATTCTTCCGTTTTACATTCTCTTTGTACCGGCTGGATCTTAGTGAACACTTTCTATGAACCGCTAGACCGCATCCTTTGTATTTTACCTCAAAATGCATCATTTCAGTTTTCAGAGCTGAATATGTACATTTTGAAAACTCAGTTGCGGCAACACTGATTGACTGTCAATGTCAAATATGTCAATGTCAACTATACTACATGTGATTGTTGTTGCATGGTATTTGTCGTAATAATATCGTTTATTTTACACAAAGGACTGCGGACACTACATATTAAATAAAATGGATTTTATAATTGATACAGTCGGTGATGATAATCTTCAGGAAAAAACAGAACTGCTTGGCGGAAACGAGAAACCCTATTTTATAGGTTAGCTTTTTTAAACACTAAAATTTATTTATGTTAAAAACTAGTGTTTCTCCAATTTGATCTGGAATAAATAGATATTTTATTACTTGTTTTCAGATAAAGAAGACCGAACAAATGGCATCCTCAAGTTGTTTGAAAAAACGAAAGAACGGCTTGATGAACAAGAGGCTGCAGAGGAGGAAGTTCAAAACAAACTGAAGGGCTTGAAAATTGACTGTTTATTTGATGATTTCTATCAACACATGAGATGGAGCTCTATTATATACAAAAAAGAAAAAGTAAAGAAATTTAATTTTCAACAAGTTGACATGGAAACAGGTAAACTTAAGTCCAGACTTGGTGCAGTGGATGTGGAAAAGGAAATGAAGAAATCAGTGTTGAAACCTGGAATTGAGAAGGAGCATTCTCTGCCTGACTACAATACTAGTGTCAGAGCTCTCAAGGCTCAACGCAAGGTAATACTTGGTTTACTAATGCTATGAATCTCAACCGATTTAAGTAGTTTATTTGAACATGAAAATCTTTTTAATAGTACCTTCTCTACCACAAACAACCAGACAGCCGACCTGAAGGAAAGTGGTAACTGTTGGCCATAACATCTATGATTAATTTTTTTAAATTAATTATTAAACAAACAGACATGATTCAATTCGAGATCTCTGGAAGTACTGAACTAATTACAAAAATTATTTTGCTTATATGAAACTGTTCCTGGTAGTAGTAGCCCATTTTTGATACAGAAGGATTGAATGAAAAGCTCCCATTTCTCTATTAGGTACTTATTTTTGTAAAATGCTGTCACTCTATTAATAAATCTTTTACTGTAAGTACATCTGTTTGTAAATTAAAGTTAAATTTATCAATGTAGTGTTAAACTACCACAGTTATTATCAATAGTTTTAATAGTACAAATAAACTATTATAATAGTAAGATTGGGCTACATGTAAGCAAAGTAAATAAATTTAAAATAATTAATAAAATTATTAAATTAAAATTACAGAAGGAAAGAGAAAAAACTAAAGGCCCTGGATGGTTCAACATGCCCGCACCCGAGATGACAGAGGACCTGAAAAATGACCTGCAAGCCCTGAAAATGAGATCAGTAATGGATCCAAAACATTTCTACAAAAAGAATGACATGGAAGTGTTGCCAAAATATTTTCAGGTAAGAATTTTTAACAGAATAATCTGGCATGGCACAGCTTGTTTAACATAAAAATTTGTTTTGTTGAGCTTCTAATACATCTTTAATAAATAGTATTATTATTTATGAATAATTGATCACTATACCATGGTATGTATTGAACACCTATTTCATTTGACCTTTTTATCTTATTTATTTCGAAAACACAGCTTACAAATAGTACATATAAAGTAATTAACAATATGTTCTTACAAAAGCCAACAAAGTTTCCACTATATTTTAAATGTGTATTCTATTAAGGTGGTTTGTCACCCATACTACATTTCTCTTAGTAAATGTATCAAATCACCCATGAAAAGGCCCTATATAAAATGAAGCAGTTACATCGGAAACATCACAATACACTGCTTGATGGTGTTGTTACTTAATTTTATTATTATTCTCTTTCATTGCTTTGTTTTGTATATAACTTTTCACGGCTAATTTGATACATTTACTAATGGCCAATTGGACAAAAATGTATTATAAACGTCAAACACTTGTATGGATGTACCTAACAAGTTACATAAAAGTTGTTTTAAAAAACGTACCCCCTTAAGACTAGTATTCTTATTCCTAGTACATAGTATAACAATTCAAGTGTCTTGGTGATGGAGACCAATATCCTCCTTGCATTGCTGAGCCAGTTAAGTAAGTATTTATGTCAGTCCTACTTGTTAAAGTTAAATACAAAATTACTTATTTCATTTCCCAGATGGGTCGTATTATGGACTCGTCTTTAGACCATGTCAACGAACGCCTGACAAGAAAGGAAAGGAAACGCACAATGGTTGACGAATTATTGGCCGATGCAGACTTCCAGAAATATAACAAGAAGAAATATAAAGAAATCATTGACAACAAGAGAAAGACAGAATATAGAACCTTCATGAAAGATAAAAGAAGTAAAAACAAAACTGAACTGAAGAAAAATAAGTTAAAAGGCAAAAAGAATGCCCAAAGTTAGTAAATAAAGCTTTTTAATTGTAGTTTGTATTTATTTTATACATTTTCTTTATAATACTTGTTTTTTAAAAGAAACTTCGACACCCATAACTAATTTCGCTTGTCATACGTTTGAGTATTTAGCAATTGTAAACATATTCAATCAATGTGTTTTTGTGAGGAAGGAGGTGAACTCTTATAGAGTACCAGCCGGCCGGTCTGGTAATGCACGACTCGCCAAAAAGAAACCTAGGCGCCTACGTACTAAACACCCCTGGAAGCACCAGTAGCCGGGAAGCTTTTTAAGTTTCATCGGAAGCGATACCCCGTGGTTACGGGAGGTGCGCACTATTCTATTATAATGGTGTGCAGAATGAGTTTCTATTTTTTTACTGCTTTATTCTAATTATTTAGAATAAAGCAGTAAAAAAAACAATTTACCGCTAGATGGCGTTGTTCTATAGGTATTAAGCGGCTCACCATCAACAAATTTATTACAATAGAAAGACTTTTGTTTGTGCATCATTGCATGTTGGCGCGCAACGTGTTAATAACATGCAGAAATCCATTTTGAGGTAAATTGAATAAAATTTGTATGAAAATCATAGCACCTTATTGTGGCTACTACATAAGCAAGTAGAATCAACATTATAATCTTAGCGTCAATACCGTGGCCCGCCGCTGTAGAAAAGTACTATAAGAAAGAGGAGATGAAAATACTACAACAAATAAAATAACACAGATATAAACAACGAAAACATTATATTCTTATAAATAGATTATAAAAAACTTTCAAAAGTACAAAGTCTTGTTAAACATGTATCCAAATGCATTTAGAGCAGGTATAGCAACTGTAAATCTAAAGACTGTAGAAATATCACAGGGATGGGAAGAGAACACTATATTGTGTATATATATGTATATATAAACAACAAAACACCATATTCTTAACAATAGATTATAAAACTTTCAAAAATACTTATAATGTCTTGTTAAACATGTCATTATAAGTAACCAAATGCACTTAGAATATATGAACTGTAAATCTAAAGACTGTAGAAATATCACAGCGATGGGAAGGGAACACTGTATTATGTGGATGTAGTACAATAATTGTGATATGCTAGAAGCCACCAGAGATGTCAATCGATGCACCCGAAATGAAAGAACTCTTTTCTGATGCTAAGAATGTTATTAATTCCGCAACCTCTGTAACAAAGTAACAAACAAAATAGTCATCAAAACCATAGGCGTAGCGAGGTGGGGGCTCCATATACAAAATTCATTCATAGTACAAAATAATAGCTATTTCCTAAAAATAAAAATATGTTTTAGCAGAAATTGGCACTGGTCTAGTTGCAGAGTGTATGCAAGACTGATAACCAAGCAATGTTAAGCAATGCTCGCAATGTCCAGGAACTGGATGGATAACCGTTTCGTACTTTGAAGCTAGTCAAACTTCAGCACTGCAACTACTAATACCATTGGCGAAGTGAGATTGACCAAGGCAGGGGATCCGGAAACTGATTGTACAGTTTAGGACCCTGTGATGGTATATATTCAAAACCTCTTATATATAGAGAATCATCCCGCCATCTTGACATTTGTCAAAAGTTGTTTAAATAGAATACCTGTTGGTGTGCCCAGCCTGCCTAACGGCACTTGTTTCAACATGGTGTTCAGAACTTTGTCAGGCACAGTTCTTATCATTGGTGTGTCTATGAAACCAGGCAGTATAACATTTACTCTGAAAAAGAGGAAAGTAAACATTATCCATGAGCAGAACAGTTATCTTCTACATATAAAAAGAAAAGATAGACTTTTAATTTTACCTTATATTATATTTGCCTAACTCTTTAGCTGCAGTTTGTGTCATACCTATTACCCCAGATTTACTTGCTGTGTAGTTGGTTTGTCCTGAAAATGTGAATAATTTTATGTATAGCAGGATAGCAAATATTAACTTTGTCTACCTTACCAATAACAATTTGTTTTTCTGATAATTCATCACTATATTGTTACTAGTTGGTTGTATGTATGTGTGATGCTTCCTTCTATTTCATTATTATAGTATAATAGCCATATTGTTTTATTCTTTCCAGTAGAGATTAGTATTAATATCAGTAATGGCTTTGGATAATAAAATGTAGAAGTTATAAAAGTAAATTATCATAACAGTTATGTTGGTTATATAACTTTTCCATGATAAGAGGATTTTTATCATAGATATGTAATCTACAAGTTTACATAATCTTTACAAAATATAACTGGGGTCCGTAGTACAACTCGTGAAGATTAGATAGAATATTACCCAGCCATATTTTACTTTACTTACCCATATTTCCATATTTAGCTACTATGCTTGATATGTTTACGATGGAACCAGACAGTGAGGCCTCAGTCATTGCTTTTCCAAAAGCTTGCATGATAAGGAATGTACCCTGGAATTATAATTATTCTCTATAAGAAACTACATTGAAAGAAATAGTTTAGCACAAATTTTGTGCACACAAACATTAGTTACTACAACAAAGATTATTATCTACCAGGTTACCATAAGAACTGAATATACTTCATCAATCAGATGATAATATAAATTACTAATAAAATTTTCTATTGTAAAGATGCTGCCTACATATGTACCTTCAAGTTTATATTCAAAACGGTATCATAGTCCTGTTCAGACATCTTCAACAACCAATTGTCTCTAGTAACGCCTGCAGAGTTGATGATGATTGTCGGTGGCTGCTTATACTGCTTTAGTGTTGTTTCTAGAAGCTTGTTAACTGAAGCAGAACTTGAAACGTCTAATTCCACAGCACTATGGTCACCTTCTGTAAATGAAATTAGCATAAAACAAAATGTCATACTAAAATTAAATAACAAACTGTAACTTTAAATTTTGTACCATTATCGCCTCTAGCTAATGCAGTATGAGTCTTGATAGTTGCAAGAGCTGCTTCATAGTTATTGTCAGCGGCAATGACTGTGGCTCCCTCTCTAGACAAAATTTGGCAAGCTGCTCGTCCTAAACCAGATCCAGCACCTAGAAATAAAAGCTTTTTGGTTGGAGTATAAGATAGAACAATTTTTTTTTTTTTTTGCGACCCCTTTCCTACACCCCAACGGTAACACTCTCCCGGGTGCCATTTCTCGATTTTTCTAAGATTTTTTGAGTTGCACCCATTGGTATTCTGTAACCAGCATTTTAGGTGTTCATAGCATTCACTCACACAAGATTTAAAATTTTAATACTGGCCAATGATAAGTATTTACTTTTTATCATTGCATTAAAAAGGTATTTTTTTTCAGTTTCATTCAAAAGTGTGTAGTTGAACCTACAGTAGGTATTGTAGTATCTTGGTAACCTCTTGTGAATTATTTAAATTAATCCATTTAATAATAAATAGGTGGTGTTTATCTAACATACCTGTTACTAGAGCCAATCTTCCTGCTACCATTCCGGAAGACATTATAGGAAAAACAACTTTTTAAAGTTTTAAATCAAAAAGTCCTTCACCCTCACCTTGTTTAACTAGTGGGTACCTACTAAAAACTAAGATTATGGACTCAAACGACCACTGATAACGATGACGGTGTGACAAAGTAGTAGTACCAATAATGAAGTAGGTATTCAAATGTCAATAGATTTTCATAGTAAGCGCGAAACACTATTCAATCTCTTTTATCATTTACGGACTTTCGACTCGACTCGATCGAGATGCTTGCTTTTGACTTTTGACGTTCATTTGTTTACCTACTTTACAAGCGATGCGACAAATAAAGCGAAAGTGAGGGTGGGCGTCAGTTGATTAAGATTCACAAATTCACATTATTCACAGTGGTTAGTTCCTTTTTACGCCACGTATATTTACATTGTCATTACTTGTCGCATTATAGTTTGACATTGACAGTCAGTAGTAGTGATTGAAGCTGTTGAATTAACAGTCAGTAGTAATGAAGTGATTCGAAAATGATCGGTAACTGCATATCGAATGAGGAGTTTTCCAATAGGTATCTAAAGCATTCCTAACCACTCACTAGATGGCGCCCCGACAATTTTGGTAATTGATAATCGCTTGAAATAGGTTCTTAGCAAACAGGATATAAACACTGGGTACGTTGTATTGGATAATATTGTATTTGTCAATAGTTTTCAACCATTTAAGAGGTTGTAATAATAATGGAACATAGTGCTAACTTCTATAAATATTTCTTTTTACACTTCGTTCAACCTTTATCAGTTATGTTTATAATATTAAACATTGTAACGCGGCAACCCCATATGAGCCTACCACTAGCGCCACCTATGCGCACGGAGGCCATAACTATAGACGGGCGAGAGAAACGCTCTTCGCGCCGTCCTAACTACCTAGCGGACTACGCTCCGTAATTTTATCTAGTTTTTACCTTTTATGCACGTTATAAAATAGTTATCTCATTGTGATTTGTGAGTTCTAAGTGTAATGGTGTGTGTTTATGCAATAAACGTTCTTCAGCACAGTTTGATCGGTTTTATTGCAGATTACAAACCCGTACAAGAGAATAACCTCTACACTGGCGCCCTTTACGTGGTTTTGTGCGATTTTCGTAACTGTGTACCTATTGGACTGTGTTCTTGTGCCTCGTAATTGTATCTCCAAATACATAACAGTGGTAATAAGTAAGAACTTATAAATATGCCGAATACACGACAAAATCCGTCCGGCTCGATCAACGACCCCGGCGACGCCGGCGATAATTCTATAACTATGACTACAGAAAACTTCAACGCCTTGCTCTCGACTATCCAGCAGTCAAATGCTGAGATGTTCCAACGCCTTATTCAAGAAGTTCGTGCTTCGACGCCTGCGGAGTTGACGACCACCACCATCACCGTCCCCGCCGCACCAGCGAACTTTTCCCAGTGCACGGCCCGCTTCAGCGGTGCACCCAGTGAATCGGTAGATGGTTTTTTGGATGCTGTCGAAGCCTACAGAGCGTGTCTTCAAATTACGGATGACAACAGTGTAAAAGGGTTGTCCATGCTCCTTACGGAGATGGCTGCGGTATGGTGGCAGGGTATAAAACGAACCACCACCACCTGGAGCGATGCTGTTAAAAAACTACAATGTGCTTTCGGAGCTAGAAAGCCACCTTTTCGTGTATACAAAGAATTGTTTACACTGCAGCAGGGTGAAAGTACCACTGATTTATTTGTTTCAAGAGTTAGGGCTTTGTTGGCCCATCTACAAAGCGGAGACCTTTCGGAACGCGTGGAGCTGGACATGACCTACAGCATACTCGATCGTCGGATCAGAAAACGACTCGACCGCGAGGCCTTTAACACCTTCGATGTGCTGCTGCACAAAGCGCGGAGCATCGAGGAGTCGCTGAGGGAATCGAAGAAATCAGCTCAAGCAAATAGCGACGCTCCGGCCGCACAGACAGGTTCCAACATGTTTTTGCCTGTCGACGGCGCCGACCGCGCCGCCGCGTCCGCCAATAGCGCTACCCGACCCTTTGACGCAAATGCCCGCACCGTGCCTTCTACAGATTCGGATGGTAATCACACCGATACACAGGTACCAAAAAAATTATTTTGTACTTACTGCAAAAAGTATAATCATTTAAAAGAGAATTGCAACAAACTTAGAAATAAGAACTCTACTGTTGTAAACAATGATCCAGCTATGGTATATTGCTATGGTTGCGGAACGAAAGGTATGATTCGTTCAAACTGTTCAAAATGTAATTCACAGTTTGCATGTATTGGGTTGAACATGTGTGAAAATAATAGGTATTTGCCGTACAACTTGTGCCGAAATAATATCTTAAGTCAATCGGCGGTTTCTTGTAATTGTAATACGAGACAGGTGAACAAACGCTCGGAATCAGAAACTTGTTCTAGCTTGCTATTTCGAAAATCGCATGACAATGTTTTGCCTACACCATGCTATGCAAGGTTGTGTCATAATGTGCCGAATAATGTAAATGTAACCCCACTTAACCTGAATAGTGTATGTAGCAACTCGAGGCTGAATTGTAACGAGACGGATTCCTCCGATTTAGTCTTTTCAAAGAATTACGAACCCGAACGACTCGAATATGCGACACGAAATTGTACCGGTTGCTGTTGTCATTTTATTGGTCCGAATTTACAGTCGCCATGTTTGTCATTACAGAAAAGTGGGGTGACCAAGCCAAATGGAGAGTTTTGGACCTCGGATAGGGTGACAATACCAAACATGAAAACATGTACAACTGACTATAGGATGACCATGTGTGATGCTAAAGTAAATACATTCGATTCCGAAAATAGGGTGACCATGAATAAAAATAATATCCCTTTCTTTAAATCAAAAAATTTTTCTGATAATGTACCTCTGTCACATGATGCGTCCTTAACGTCCGCGGATAATTGTGAGTCCAAAATAAATTGCAATGTTCAACAAAGACCGATTCTTGGCATTTCCATTTTAGGAGTTAGGGGTATAGCTTTAATGGATACAGCGGCCAAACGCTCTGTCGTAGGATCGTCTTTATTTAATTTGTTGAAAGACAATAATCACGCGTTTTTTGAAACTTCGATGACCGTCAAATTGGCTGACGGGTCTGCGCAATGTCGCAAGGTACTGACGACTAAATTAGATGTCGTTATTAAACATAAAACAGTGTCCGTGGAATTTGTGGTTTTGCCAGACGCCTCAAATAATGAAACATTATTAGGTATTGATTTTATTGTTCAATCTGGTATATCGGTCGATTTCGCAACATCCACGTGGCATTTTTCACAGGAGAAGGAAGTTTTTCCTCTTGAGTTCGAATTGCCAACACAACATATCTCGTGTTCAGCTGCAGATATGCTTCGCGACGATGAAGGTGTTACCTTGGAGCCCAATCAACGACAGGAATTGGCGTGTTTATTGGTTACTAATACTGACATCTTTAAGCCAGGGGGAGAACCGACACCTTATGCAGAACATTACATTGATACAGGTGAGCACCCTCCTATTTCATCCCCTCCTTATCGTCTTACGCCAGCTAAGAAGGAAATTATGAAAACTGAACTCGATAACATGCTGCGCGACGGGGTTATAGAAGAGTGTGAATCTGCATGGACTTCTCCTGCAATTGTAGTTCCTAAAAAGGGTAATGGTGTTCGCTTTTGCGTAGATTATCGTAGGCTTAACGCTATTACCAAAACTGACAATTATCCTATACCAGTTATTGACGATTTGTTACAAGGTACCAAACAAAATTGTGTAATGTCAACAATTGACTTAAAATCTGGTTACTGGCAGGTTAGCGTCGCACCGAAGGATCGTGACAAAACTGGTTTCGTCACTCCGTTTGGAACCTTCAGGTTCACGCGAATGCCATTTGGTCTTAAAAACGCGCCCAGTACATTTCAACGATTGATGGATCGTTTCCGTTCTGGCGCTAGTTTACAGGATGTTGTCCTTCTAGGTTATCTCGATGATTTGTGTGTCATCTCGGATACCTTTGACCAGCACTTGAAAGACCTCGCGAAGGTATTTGATCGTCTTCGACATTTTGGTTTGCGGGCAAATCGAGAAAAATGTGCGTTTACTCGTGAGGATATTCGGTACCTTGGCCATATCGTTGCAGCTGATGGTATCAAACCGGATCCTTCGAAGATTGACGCAGTTATAGGATTAAAGGAACCGAATAACCTGAAACATCTTAAGTCGTTTATACAAACCTGCTCGTGGTTCAGGAAATTCATCCCGAATTTTGCTCAAATTGCTCAACCTTTAACCAAGCTCACGCGTAAGAATGAACCATGGGTTTGGTCTAATGAACAAAAAGAGGCTTTTCACGCCCTGAAAAATAAATTGACGTCCGCTCCGGTGTTAGTTCAAGCCGACTATAGCAAGCCTTTTATTATTCGTTCGGACGCTAGTAACTTCGCACTAGGCGCCGCCTTATTGCAAGGCGAAGGTAAAGATGAACTTCCTATTGGTTATGCTAGTCGTTTGTTACTGCCTGCCGAACGTAACTATTCTACAACGGAGCGAGAAGCGCTTGCAGTCATTTGGGCAGTTGAGAAGTTTAGGCCTTATGTCGATGGTCATACTATTATCGTGAAAAGTGATCATCAGCCGCTTCGATGGCTCTTAACCGTCAAGTCGCCTAATGGTCGTTTAATTAGATGGGCCTTGAAGCTCCAATCGTTTGACATCAGATACGAGTATACACCAGGTAAGTTAAATGCTCTAGCAGATATGCTCAGTCGTCCTAACTGTGACGCATATTCTATCGCTGAGTGTGATGTCTGCTCCGTGACTGTAGATCTTCCTCGGTTGAACTCAACAGACATTCGCGAGGCTCAATGTCGGGACCCTGAAATAAAGAAAATCATTAGTGACATAGAAAATACCGACCTGCTGGCATCGAATCGTTGGCTCGAACGTGGATATGTCATGTCACAGGGTGTGCTTTATCGGCTTAGCCCTGACTCTGAAGCTGATGATCCGCAATTAGTTGTCCCATCTTCTATGATTCCAGATATCCTGAAAGAATTTCACGACGCGCCCACAGCAGGACACCAAGGAGTTGAGCGTACTCTGTGTCGTATTAGAAATAAATTTTATTTTACAGGCATGCGCAGAATTGTAACTGAATATTTGAAAAACTGTTTAGAGTGTCAACGATATAAAATATCTAATCAAAAACCAGCGGGACTTTTGCAGACTCCAGTTATGCAACAACGGGGTGAAGTCTTATCCATAGATCTGTTCGGTCCCTTGCCGAAAGGGGACAACGGTGAAATGTGGATCTTGGTTGTTGAAGACGTAGCAACGCGTTGGATCGAACTATACCCTTTGAAAGAAGCAACGGCTGAGTCATGCGCTCCTATTTTACTTAATGAATACTTCCTAAGGTTTGGTTTCCCTCGTCGTGTCACCACGGACAATGGTGTACAATTTGTCGCTGCCGCAATACAACAATGTTTATTTGTTCTGGGCATAGAACAACAATTAATTCCCTTGTATCATCCGCAGGCCAACCCGGTAGAACGCAAAAATCGTGACCTGAAGACTATGTTAGCAATTCTTGTAAAAGACAATCATTCATCATGGTCCAAATTCTTACCTCAAATAAGGTTCGCATTAAATAGCGCTTCTTGTTCCACTACGGGTTGTAGCCCTGCACATTTGATGTTTGCTCGTGAGATGAGGTCTCCTTTCGAAGCACAAAGAGATTTACGGTCCATTCTCGATAAAGAGAATTTCTTGCCTCAATTCACTCCATTTATGCGTAATTTTATTGACAGTTTGACGGAGGTAAAAGAACGAGTTGAAGCGCAACAGGATAGATATAAAGAGGTTGCGGATGCATTATACAAGCCTGCACCTGATTATAAAATCGAAGACTTAGTGTTAGTTAAAACAACAGCACTTAGTAACGCCTCTAAAGGTTTGACAAAAAAGTTAATGCCGAAACGTGACGGACCGTATAAAATTACAAGAATAGTTACTCCTACGACTTTTGAACTAGCGGATGTTAGCACCGGTACAAGTGTAGGTAAATTTCACAGTTCGGATTTAACTCAATTTCATAGTAATTCGGATGAGATTTCAGCTCCAATTCAACCTCGACGTCCTCGGGGCCGGCCTATGAAATCTAAAACTGTTAATCTAGTGTTGCCTGATGTTAAGAGATGTGCCAAGACACAACCCCAGCGATGTTGTATCTTGGAGGGGGAGGGTGTAACGCGGCAACCCCATATGAGCCTACCACTAGCGCCACCTATGCGCACGGAGGCCATAACTATAGACGGGCGAGAGAAACGCTCTTCGCGCCGTCCTAACTACCTAGCGGACTACGCTCCGTAATTTTATCTAGTTTTTACCTTTTATGCACGTTATAAAATAGTTATCTCATTGTGATTTGTGAGTTCTAAGTGTAATGGTGTGTGTTTATGCAATAAACGTTCTTCAGCACAGTTTGATCGGTTTTATTGCAGATTACAAACCCGTACAAGAGAATAACCTCTACAACATTTTATTTTTAAGTTTAGTATTAGTTGACTTATAGATTATAAACATACTTTATATAATATACAGATTATAAAAAGATTACCAAAATTGTAGGAGCGCCATCTATTGATGCTTTTTGAAACCAATTATCTATACCTACTGGAAAACTCCTCATTATCACTAGCTGTTACATTCGGTACCTATTTCAGGTAATTTGGTATCGGCAAATCATATGTGTGACTGTCTTTTTCGTCCAGTAAACCAGAATAAAACCGTACAACCGTATAATTAAATTTATAAAGTTGGGTCCCAAAGTGCACTGACGTTAAGAAACCGTTAAATGAGGAGTTTTCCAGTAGGTATTGTCAATTGGTTTCAAAAAGCATCAATAGATGGCGCTTCTACAATTTGCGTAATTTTTTACCAAAAGGTTCAACGAAATGATTTTAATACAAACCTTTCATATATGTATTGCGTCCATTCTTGATGCTAGTGTCCATGAAACGAATTGACTCAGTCAAATTTATGTTTGTTTTGTTTGTATTAATTTATTACAACCTCTAAAATTCTTTAAAACTATAAATAAATACAATATTATCCAATACAACGTACCCAGAGTTTATATCCTCTTTGCTAAGAACCTATTTCAAGCGATTATCAATTACCAAAATTGTCGGGGCGCCATCTAGGCAGTGGTTAGGAATACTTTAGATACCTATTGGAAAACTGCTCATTGATAAATCTAAAATGAATCGCATAGAAATAAAGATAAATACCATACAACCAAAAGATTATGTCAGTTGTTAGAGCGCGCCATCTATTATTTGAGGGAAGCGAGTTGAAAACGGCTCATTGCCTTTTATAAAACATCAGGCGTTTGGTATTTAAACATATTATACAACGAATGTTAAAAATTTAGGTATAATAATGTTTTTAATATTTGCTCTACATAACCAAACTTCCATGAGGGACCCATTGTTTCGCATTTACCTTTCGGAAGGTATAATATAATTAGGGGTATAATTTGTTAAGGTTACCCGTGCGAAGCCGGGGTTTTTAATAAAAAAAATATTTCCACTAACACTGACACAAAGCGTTTTATTGAAGATAACATCATGTCCCTTATTTCATCGTTAGTCCTTTAATTTCTCATAACAGATCATCTACAATACAAACTGGGAGCTGGCGACCGTAAAATTGTAGCGCTTTAAAGGAGGACCGGCAGGACCCCAGCCCCCAGTATATTACCAATAACGTTGAGCGATATGTCGTTGGAAAGGATTTTTTATTTTCTCTACTTTCACTATTGCGACAACTCTCGACTGCGGAGGGATGATAATTCGTGTGGTTGTTAATTTGGAGTAGGCGGTCCGAAATATCATTAAAATTTTGAAGATTTTAGTCAACAAAAAGTTGAAGGGAATAATCGAAAATTGGGGATCCTAAAAGGTGAAGCGAGGACTTTCTGACGACTGTGATGTTAGGGGCTAAAGCACTAAAAGCAGCAGAAATAGCGCCAGTCGTCGGACAAGACTCAGAAATAAACAGCTCACACTTCGAGAAATTCAGCTCCAGGCACTGAACTCTCGAATGAGGCCTCCCAGAGTCCCATCGTCAAGATGCGGTGGATCGCGAGACTTAAAATGGCCGGCCCGAGAAGGTCGCCTTACTAGCAGCCGACCGCCGAGTGCAGGAGGTGCAACATCATTTTGTACTGAATATCTTTTACTTTAATTGACTATAACTTTTTTCCCACAGTTATTCGAGAGTTGTCGCCATAATAAATGTACAAAATGAAGAATCCTTTCTAATGACATACAGCTCAATGTTATTGACTGGGTATATAGGCTGGGTTGCCGGACCTCCTTTACGCCAATTTTAAAAATTTGTGGAGGTCCCATATAGTAAGTAAGTAAACATTGACGAATTCATTAAGATTTATTAGAGACTCATTAGCGATTCTAGAACTACGGTACCTACCAAGATAAAAAATACAACATACCACTTTCCACAATCGATTAAACTCCGAATGGATGAAAATACCGTCACGGTAGGTATCACTCGTGACTTTTGACGAAGGAAATGTTAGAAAATCACGTCATAACCTAATATAGGACACCAAGGACCGTGAGGGGTCGTCCGTGTCTTTTCTACAGTAGTTTTCCAATTGGTGGCAAGGACATTAATGAATGTGGTGTAAAAAAAGTACTACCATGCCGCCGATACTAGTGACGTTATTTATCACCCATCTCTAGCACTTTATTCGTGTGTCAGCAAAAAATCGGGTAGTAAGTAGTACCAAAAACCTCGGTAGATGGCGATGATAATAGATTTGAACCACTATGTAACACACCACAACGCAGTGGACTACATTATTTGCTTACCATTTTGGACTATTTTGCTGACCAGCAGCGGGGCTATTGGCTAACTCAGTATACAACTATATTTGACACTAGATAATTCTTCACCACGTCATCTACGTTGAAAACTGGCAATAGCGTCTACCAAATTAGAGTAGTGTCAGATTTTTTTATGTCAAATTCCTCAAGGCCTCAGAGGGCCTATCGGCTATTTCAGTGGAAAACTGAATTTGACATAAAAAAATCTGAAAATCTTAATAAAAATGTCACTTAGGTCACTCTGGTTCCAACCTCGCCAAATATAGTACTACCGTACCGTACCTACGAACACAGCCGTCGATGAACTAAGATCGTATTTTATCTAAAGTTTAACTGTTCAGCAAAAAGTCACGATTTGGTCAGCTGAAAAATGTATTGTACCCAAAGGTACAAAGGTGTAGGCAAAGGTTGCCTGGTAGAGATCGCTTACAACGATAAGGTTGCCTTTGCCCACAACTAGTTATGGTTTTTTGTCGGAACTTTTTAATGTAATTATTCTTGTGTGAGCGATAAAGAATTTATCTATTTATCTATCTTTGTACACTAGGTATCCGTTATATATTGGCCATCAGCTGATAATCTACCGTCACCGCTATGCCTCACCGGTTCAAATATAACATAAAATAAAAATCACCTTGGTGTCCGCCTTAATCATGATCCAGGATTTGGCAGATCAGGGGTGGGACCTCCTAGCTCCGTGCGATAGCTTTTGGGATGAAAGAGCCTGACCTAGACAATTAAGTATTACTAAATTTGGACGGAACGGATCAGCCGGTCAGTTGCGTGCACCCGAATTTAAACCGTGGGCTTCGCGAAGGGGCGAGGAGCTTCGCGAAGTGGCGGCGAAGAGCAGTCTGTCTAAGCTCGGATCGTGGTCGTGAAGCAGTGTTACTTTATTTCGTTAAGTAGGTACCTATAGGTACTGTATACTAAATTCAGTTTTATGCAGAAGCAAATAAAGATGCATTTTAACTTCCTACTAAAATATTCATGTCGCCGCCACTCCGTCGGCCCCGGTCCACCCACGTGATTTTGCTTCCCTATCAACCTACCTACCAAATTACCTTCCAAATTCAATTATGCAAAAGCAAATAAGGTTGCATTTCAATTATTACTAGCCACCCCTGGGTTCCGTTTATTACCAGCCACCCGCACCTTCCTCGCACAACATGAGTACCAAAGACTAAGCAATCTAAAGATCACCTGAAAATTTGATCAAAATCGGTTCAGCCATTTCAGAGTCCATAGGGAAAACATTGCAATTATTAGGTACAAAAATAGTCACTTCGCTGCCACACCACCTTCGGAATTAAAAGGGGTATGACAAATTCTGACTTTCAGTAATAGAATATGACAAAACAACATAAGGCAAACTAAAATTTTATACAAATATGTATTATAAAAGTAAAAATTATATTACTTACATGTTTTATTGTGTACTTACAATTACAATAATTATTGACAATAAACTCTCATGTTAATTTTTACATACCTAGTCACTGATTATATCATATTTCTTATTAGTTCTACTTTTAATACCCATACCATCCGAGTAAAGAATACAAAATACTTCGTCCCTTGCTTATCAATTTAACGTAACAGGTAACTTTAAATGAAAAATAAACATTTTTAAATGTCTAGCTAAGCCAAGTAAAGCTTAACCAGAAATATGAAACACCTGGATTTTCAAAGGTTTTATTATATTATGAACAAACAGCCCATCTGATGACTATAAAGTCTATTATACAATGATTCTAGTAATGAAGGTACTCCTGGATAAGTACCACCTCTTTATCTTTTCTCTCACAAAGCAATATGTTTGCACTGATATGTTCCAGGTTGAAGGATACGACCCAGCACAGAGACTGTTGTGTGAATCATATTAATCCACTTGACAGAGGTCTACACAAAAGGTGCATCAATTGTATCTGCAGATGACTGATGTTGTGATTCATAGTGTCACTGACAGGTTTTTCATCTTCCAGGTTAGGCTTTAGTACAGTTAAGGTATTTATAAGTATAACAGAACACCAACATTCAAATAAGTTATAAATACAAGTTTCTATATAGAGTATTTTTTTATATAGTACTGTCACAAAAATTAAATAAAACAAACAGTCACTGAGAAATTCACATCAGCTAGTCGAAAAATCACAGTATAAAAGCTTGTGCTCTTAAAACTAATATTACTGCAAGTGTCAATATCACATTCACACTATGGGCTTAAACAATTCCCACAGTCTTTCAAACTCCTCTTTATATTGTCGCACCAGCTCTTCCTGTGATGTCACAATTACATTTTCCCAGTTTCCGTGGAGAGCTTGATTCGTCCAATTTAATGAACCGGTCATAATTACTGGCGTCACATCGGAATTATCAGTGGAAGCATCAAGTAAACAAAATTTGTGATGCATCAAGTTAGGAGACTTTCTCCATCGGACAGGTATGCCCTGCTTTTCCAGCTTTCTGATATTAGATCCTGAAGTATAAGCCATGTCAGCGTCTATAATAACCCTGACTTTCACTCCGCGGTAGTGTAACTTGACTATAATAGTCGCAATATCTAGATTAGTTAATACGTAAACGCATATGTCTAAAGTGTACCGGGTTCTGTTCAAAATGCAAATTAAGCGCCCCATACTTTCCGTAATCATACACCTCGAATACTTGCTTCTGTGCAATTCTGGTGCCCCGTGATAAAATATTAGTACCTCGTGCACTTCTTTGCGGTGGGTATTCTTTTTTCTCGTGTAATATTTCATTGCAAACTGCGAAACGAAAGCAATGCTTACGCAGAGCAGCACTGCTCTGCCAAAACTTGGTAAATTCATCGCTTTTAATATTAATTCTTCATTTTTATCACAGAAGTTTGTTTAAATGTCCAAATATTTTAGAAGAAATTTTGTGGGTATTTCACTTTGTCTTCAATGCAAGTTTAGAATATTTACTCTTCTTCCAAACAAATATAAACAAAAGTTTGGCGGCGGGCGGGCGGATCCGCGGGCCATTATTTGTCAATGTCAATGTCAAAACCAAAGAGTATAGAAACACTACGTAAAGTGACAATGACACTTGTTAAGAGTACAGCACAGATAATGTTCAATGTACAGCCTATACTTGTCTAGTATAATTTTTATAAATGAAACTCGGAACGGGTTGACTTAGAGAATATTTTATTATTGCACTTTTCATAAAGTTATATTATTAATACTAAAATCATGAGGTCTCAGTCTCAGATTCAAATTGTATGAACTATGATGAGCTGGTTGAAGCGATCCGCTGTAACCACCGATTAAAGCACAGGACCCGTAGTTTTCTGTGCTTGCGTAACTCATGCTTTGTCCCATTAATGCGTTCGAATTCGGCACATATTGCCTGTTGCCTACATTCTGCATCATTAGAGAATAGTCGTTCTGGTACAATCCAGAGTTTGTAATTGGAATACCAAGGTTGAAATTTAGATTATTCGTTTGAAACGGGTGTAACCATGGATCTTTTGCGTTTCGAGTGTAGTCTTGTCGGGGGTCCTGATGTGGAACGCCGATAGGAACGGGCACTGGCTCTGGCGAACTATGACTGGTTGAGCTCCTGTGACTGGACATCGCTGACCTCTCGTTGCGCCGAAATTTGGCCCGTCTGTTTTGAAACCATACCTGTGAACAATGTAAAATAATCATGATTATCATGGCGTCAATTTTATCCCGGTAGTGATCTCGCGAGGTCCCAGGGTCCGCCTTGACCATAAGGCAGATTTGGCAGATCAGGTAATTACAGTACAGAAACCATTAGTCAGGCCTACGTGACCCAGTTACACATTCAGTTACCTGAATGTGCAGGTTTCATCACGGTGTTTTCCCTCACCATATGATCCTCGGCGTCGATATATGGAAGGACCCCTTATTTACGGGTCACTTGAGAGGTTAAGCCAAGCTGGTATCAAAAAATCTTGAGATAGGTACTTAATAAAACCAAACAGTGCTTCACACCGGGGCGTCGAATTTTACTGTACAAAGCATAGGCTCGTCTCTATATGTAGTGCTGCTCCCACCTATGGGCTGGTACACCGGGTGCACAAGCCAACAGTTGCACTGCAACTCAATACCACCTCCTTCCACTTGTTTCCATCCAACGCCGGGTTATTCGTGTTGTTGTTCTCATAGATAGTTTTGATCCCTTAAGCCCCCGGAGAGACTTGGCTCTCTGTGTATTCTTTACCGTCTGTACAGTCGAGTTCATTAATATGTGAGCATTGCCAAGGCTTCAAATATAAATATAGTTACGTCTATGTCTATGTCTATGTCTAAATGTAGGTATATGGCAGGGTACTTATACTCGTATATCTAAGCAGATTCATCAATCAAACATATGTTCACATGTCACCTGTCATATTAATCTGAGCAAGCCTTTCAGTAAAGCTCAGATATATAAGTACCCTTCCATGTACATTTATATTTGAAGCCATGGCATTGCTCACATATTAATGAACTCTACTGTACAACGGGAAATGTTCCTACAAAATGTTTAACCTAGTGCCACCGTCACTTTTTCACCACCGCACCCTCTGACACTGATTCCAATCGGAATCGATTTGCAATAGATATTGGAATCATGTATTATTTGTAATAGGGTTTTCTTTCTACATGAATAGAGTCTGAACTGAGTAGAATTACTTGTTTCATTTAAAGATGTAATACCTACCTTTTCTTGTAAAATATCACTCGCAGTATTTGCTTTATTTTAGAGATACCTAATAACGAATCTGAATAATCGGTATGTATATTAACGCAACTAACTACTGCAGCCGCGTGCCGCCAAACTATAGCGCGCAGATCAAATAATTAAATAGGTATTTACTTATAAAAGTTAAATGCAAAATCCATCATCCCTACTTCCTTACTAATATTATTGATTACTGCAATATTGAACTTGGCAGCTCCTACGATATCGCTGAAGAGTGCATAACTGAGCGAAATAGGAACACACAAACCCCATTTTATTATTAATATAAATGAAGGACCAGAATCTCCTACAGTAGACTATAACTCGGCTTTAAATAATATCGTTATATTATAAAATTTTCAATTGAAACAAATATACAACATAACGGTGACTAATGTTCTCCATGTTGAAAAATTCTCCTGTAGCATTCGTTACTTGATGGTCGTGACACAATTAATTAATAACAGGGTGTCATCAAAGTTTGGATTATAATGTTTTAAGGGTTGTACTAGAAAGTACAACTAGTAACATATGTACTAATAATAAGTACAAATAATATTTTTTGTAGAAACAAAAAATATTATTTTCAAATATTTATTGCCATTTCACAGGCCAGGTACTTTTGGGACTGCCCGGTAATCTAATAATATTAAAGTTACTCTGTCTGTCTGTCTGTTTCGCTTTCACAGCAAAACTATTGGGCCGATTTCGACCAAATATGATAGGAAACCCTGGGATGGACATAGACTATATGTGACGTCATTATAAATTCAATGAGAAGGCGACCGCAACAATCGCTGGCGGAATGCTATTATTTGAATAATTTCAGATGTCATTGCAGCTTAGCATAACTTTTTAAACTAGCCGTGTCCAGCCGAGTGGAATAGCACCAACCCCTTACAGGCATGGGAATCGTACAAGACGACTAATATTTTCGAGGCAAAATATCTAAGAGTCTCCGTAGACTGGAAATTAGGCAGCAGCGTTTTCCTTTATTGTTTTAATGACACTGCGATCTCCGCCTGCCGAGCGTCGAGATTATGGCGATAACCTCCCGTTTCCTGGATGAGGCCCAAAGTCCACTGCAGCCTTAGGCTTAGCGGTGATGATGATAACTTTTGTATAAGGTTTACTCTTAGATTAACTTACCAGTTAGCGTCTACCTAAAAGATGAATTATTATAATAAACGAATAAAACGACCGCCGATAAGCCCGATAACTTTTACCATTAAAAAGTATGAGGTTTAACTTAATTACCTGTACCCTTGCTTCCGTCAAGCTTACTCTGGATGCCAAGTCTTCCCTCACAAACGCATCGGGATAGTGCGTCTTCTCAAATACCTTCTCCAGAGCCGCCAACTGCTGACTGGTAAATGTGGTCCTGTTCCTCCTTGGTTTCTTCCGCTCGTCACTTTTCCCATCTTTATCATCCTCTGACTCTTTCTGTCCTTCTTTGCCTTTAGCTTCGTCTATCTTCCTTCTCATGTCTTCGTAAGCTAGGTATTCTACCGGTTTAAAAGGCCTTTGCAAATCTTTGGAGTACCATGTCAGGTCATTCTGGTAACTCGTGTCGTAGGTCGCGTTCATCTGTCGCCCTGCTGTCAGATGGTGGAGGCGAAGTAGACTGTCCTCATGACACTTAATCATTTGGAACAGATTATGGTTGTTCTCAGGGTAGTTACCGGTGTTCATGTAATGTGGTTGCTTCGCTTCGTAGTTTTTTGGGATGTCCTGTCGCACGTCTTGAAGATCTGTTGAAGAAGTGAGAGGTTTAGTTCTTTGTTTCTGGTTGGGATCCCTACTTGAATCAGGATTCGGTGATTCAGTAGTCATTGTACCTGAGAGGTGTACCTACCTAATGCAATTCATAGAGCTATTTTCTATAGAGTTATGTGGTAACTGAGAGCTTAGGTGCGCCCACGATACCTATACTAGAAGAATTATTAACCTGCTAAAGGATCACTAAAAACAATTAATCTTTAAATAATCAATAATTAATAAATACATAATAGCTCGTAACTTTTAATGTTATTGTTTTGACTGAGTGGTTGGTTGGTTGGTGAAGAGTTGGTTATCATCCCAGTTTGCGACGCAAACTCCCAGGTTCGATTCCCGGCCGGGCAGAAACGGAAATGATGAATTTTAATTTCTGTTATAGGTCTGGGTGTTATATGTATAATAAGTAAGTGTATTCAGAAATATATGAGCAAAAAGTTTAACAGTTTTCTGGCACCCATAACACCTTGGCTTACTTTTATTTATATAAAATTAATTGTTAAATTATTATTAATGTATCACTTTCTCATAACTCTATACAGATTTTTAGGACCAACAAAGATTTTTATCAAAAAAGCGGAAAATTTTCTTAAAAATAATAGTAAATTCTTAAATAATCAACATTTAACGTTATTAAATTATTTGCAATTCGCAATAAGTTACGTTACGAAAATATTCACTTTATTAAATTTTTAATACCTAGAGGCTGTATATTGATTTTTCTTGTCACACCCTTGCCTACCTGGCAACTGCGCGCAAAGAAAAAGAAAACTGAGCGCTATTTTCCGTACAAATCAATATTTTGTTAACGTTTTCGCTGTGTTTTTTTCCTCGCGAGTGTGATGAAAATCGTCGTATGAAACGTGTGTGCATTGATCATTACACTCTCGGCTCTCCTGCTGCTCGCGCACCTATAGATACCTACGAGTATGATTTAGCAAGGTACCTGTCTACTTATGTACCTTCGCTACACAACCAGCACCTCAAATCACCCTATTTGGACTTTTATCCGTATTCCAATGGCTGTAAGATATAAAATGGTATGTTAAACTGATATGCTGCTGTGGGCACGCATACGCCCCGGCGGCCGCCGTCTGAGGCGCTTTGTAGGCGGCCGGCGCGCGCGCAGGGCTATCGGTTACCGCGCACCACACGTTGGAAACGTTTTACGCCCCTATGGTTAAGTGCAAGGGCAAGCAATCATACTATTGCAGACTAGATTTGCAAGTTATGAACACATTTTGTTTGTAAAATGTTTTCATGAAAAAGTCACTGATTTGATACTGATTTCATCATCATCACAGCCCGTAACAGTCCACTGCAGGACTTAGGGCCTCTCCCACGACAGGGGGGTTATTGCCATAATCTCCACGCTTGGCAGGCGGGTTAGAGATCGTAGTGTTAAATATAACAATGGAAATGCTGCTGCCCATTTTCCAGACTACGGAGACTCTTGATCTTTTGCCTCGAAAACATTAGTCGCCTTGTACGACACCCATGAGTGTAAGGGGTTGGTGCTATTCTACTCTGCCGGACACCACACGGCCAAATATTGATACTGATTTATTATCCGACTTGATTGACATTGATTGATTGATTGACATTAATATGGACAAAAAAGTCGGACTGATTTATTATAGGCAAAACGAAGGTAAAGTGATATTGGGTCTTAGATGGTCTTAGGATTCGTATTTAAGATACTTACATAGGTACCTACCGATTGTAGTACTTATTGTTATTGCAGTGTCAGGTACCTTCATAGCATCTATTACAATAGTACCTAACCCTTAGCTATTACCTAACTAAACGTAACATTTATAACTTTACCAAATCCTATTCCTCGTTCGCGTTTCAAGTTATATAGAGTGTAAGTAGTTGAAACTAGTTGCATTTACACATTTGTAATAGATGTTTTGTAAGCAGGTATGTTTATAGTTGAAAAAAGCATGAAATCCTAGCCCTAAAGCAGTACATATATTTTTTGTAATTGGTAAAGGGAGACAACAAACGAGCAAGCCTGCAACTGTAGTACATATGTAAGTAAAAATGAATAGTAAGCTATTACATAACATACGTAATCATAATCTATTATCATATCCTAATCCTTTATATCCCTCCTGCTCCCTCATACCTCCGTGAACAGTTTCACTTTGCCCGTCCACAAGATAAGCCTGGTCGTTCTAGCGTAAGATTTGCTAGCAATTCCTGCTCACCATTCCGACTTCGTTTCCTATTAGAATTCTCGTGGAATTCTCTTCCGCACGAAGTGCGTGACAGTCAGTCTATCCTAATTTTTTAAAAAGCTTGAAAAGTATCACTATATTTCTCAGTGTGCCTAGACGTAATAACAATGCCTTTATATTATGTATTAATATAGTATATGTTTTATTTTATTCATATTTTATTTATTATTATGTATCATCGTATTAATTGATTGAAAAATTAATTGCAATTAATTTAATCACAATTGATTTAATTGCAATTAATCTGTTAGTTGCATATTGCAATTAATTTATTTAAATAAACTCACGTTAATTGCAAGAGACAATTAAAATAATGTTTTTAATTGTTACAAGAGACAATTAAAACTAACAATTAACAATCACAGATTTATATTGTTATGCGGCCCGATCGGGCCGCTCGAGGGCTGAGAGATAAGAGTAGGACGCGAGAGAGACAAAATAATATGTAAACGCATTGGGTATATATTATGTTGAAAGCTATTTGCGGAAAGAATTTTCAATTCTTAAGTACTAGTATATATATTCTGTGTGGCTATCATGAAGAACGATTTAGCATGGCCATTAAGGTCAAGCTTGTGAAAGCCCGCCCTACCCTGTGCCACTCCTTAATCTTATAATACTACTATTTACATTATTTAAATTTCATTAAAGTTTAATTACAAGAACAGTTAACAATTGATTAATTGTAATTTAACAATAAAATAATTGTCAATTAATCAATTGTTAATAGAACGTCACAGTTAACAATTAATCAATTGTTAATTGATATTTCACAATTAACATTAATCAATTGTTATTTTTAATTGTAACTTGCAATTAATTTTTGCCCAACACTGTTATGTATGTATTTAGTTATAGTATATCATTAATATGTTCGTCGTATTTCTCTTTTTGTAGGCCTACTGGAAGAGATTTCTTTTTAGAGATAAGTAGTGCCTGTTGTCTAATATCTAATTTGTACAATCTCTTTATTTTTTGTGTGTACAATAAATTCTTAAATAAAGAAATAATTTAAATCTAATTTATCGCTAATTTTGAACTACGCTACTAGGTAACTACAAATTTTATTGAGTGCACACTATCTAAAGAAATTAAAAATTTCCCTAGGTCTATGTCTCGTGTCATAAAAGAAAAATGCCTTAAACGTAGGATTTGTAAGAAAGGATCGGCTGTGGACTGCAGCCCGCCCTTCGTCGTAAGCAAAACATGGGAGCGAGGCAATAGAGACACGCAGACGGTGGCGACCGGAAAATTCAGCAAGTAATACAGATTTTTATTGTTTGTCAAGTACAATGTTGGTAGTAAATTTTCGTATCAATTTTTCTACAGTTTATAAGAATTTTAATGGTCAAAACCTTAGGATTTAGGGCTATAAGAAGCTAAACAGATAATTCCAAAGGCCCAAAGAGGTCATCACCAAGCAACCCATGGTTTGATGGGGTGTGTGTGCGGGTGCCCTAAGGAGGCGTGACAAAGCGTTTTTTTTTGTGAACATGTGTTAAAAAATACAAGCAACTTAATTTCATCGTCTCAGCCCATAACAGTTCACTGCAGTACTTAAGGCCTCTCCTACAAAAGTAAAGGTTAGTGCCATAATCTCTACGCTTGGCAGGCAGGTTGGAGATCGCTGTGTTATAAATATAATAACGGAAAACGCTGCTGCCCATTTTCTAATCTACGACGACTCTAGATCTTTTGCCTCGAAAACATTAGTCGCCTTGTACGACACCCACGAGTGTAAGGGGTTGGTGCTTTATTACTAAACACCGAAGCAATATTGAAGCCACTAAGTAGTACACCGTGGTAAGTAGTGGCCGTGTGGTGTCCGGCAGAGTAGAATAGCACCAACCCCTTATACTCATGGGTGTCGTACAAGGCGACTAATCTTTTCGAGGCAAATGATCAAGAGTCTCCGTAGACTGGAAAATGGGCAGCAGCATTTTCCATTGTTATATTTAAACACTGCGATCTCCAACCCGCCTGCCAAGCGTGGAGATTATGGCAATAACCTCCCCTTTCGTGGGAGTGGCCCTAAGTCCTGCAGTGGACTGTTACGGGTTGTGATGATGAAGTAGTACAAAACGAAAACTAAACTTATGGATTTTGGATTATTGATTTGAGAAAATAGGTGCTGCTCATAACCTTTTCGTAATATCGAGTTGCTAAAAGTGGATTAGTAATCAAATTAGTAGACCGGTTGGAGGTAGGAGCCTACGTCGGTGGTAAGGACTCTATCAAGCCTAAGGAGTCCGCCTGTTCATCTATGTATTTTGTTCTGCCAAGTTTCTGCCAATGTTTACATTGTTTTCCGGTTAGGGATAGTACAGCCATAGAACAATGATAGGCATGAGTAGGTTGGCCAACTGACCTGTATTTTACAGGACGTCCCGGACGTTTGGCCGTGTCCTTTATTTAAATAAGAAAACATGCAGGACCATATGGTTCCTTATTTGAATAGACCGTTCGCTCGCGCTCTCCTACTCATACTAATGCTTATAGCAGATACGGCATACTTAAAAAAAAATTGATTATTTAAATTTTTTTTAACGATGATAAACAATTTTATTTTAAACTTGCGTTGCCCGTATTTTTTCTTTCAATTCTGTATTTTGAGATCACATGTCCTGTAAAATCAGAACTCAGGATTGTCACCCTAGGCATGGCATATCATCTTAGACCTCACAGAGACGACGCATCTGTAATTATTATTATTAATAGGCTTACTTTTGACCTCAACCACAGATAAAATAGTATTATTACTAATACCTCAACTCACCTGATGGAAAACGACGATATTTTTGTCATTTGAAAAGGAAATCCACGAATCGTTAATGTTATGGACGACAGTTAACGCTTTTCATCAGGTGGTCTGTTTGCTCGGTTGTCATATAACTGAGCAGCATATTCGTATAAAAATAATTTATTGAAGACAACTGCCTCGATATCATTGAATGCGATTAATGCGTAGATTGGAGAAAGGTGTAACAACGAATAGGGGCCATTTTAAATAGTATTAACATTTGTATTAATCTACACAGTCTATCTCTGTAGAAAAGTCTTTAAAAGAAAATCTAAGTTTTAAACATGATAATATGAGAGATAGAATTTATGACATGACTAGACTTGATAGATAGATAATAAATTTGGCCAAGAAGAAAATTTTATACTTCACTTACCTTTAACTTGATCTGTCATCGTCAGATTTCTGGCATGACACGTGACTTTCTTTTGTTGCACAAAATTTTGAATAAAATCACTATCAGTGTCACAGTTCGTTAAACACAAGCCCAATCCCGAGTCCAGCCGCAATGCGCAGGCGCAAATAATTGTTATTAATCCACCACCTTATTAAATTACTTTATTTAATTACGTAATTCGACTAACTCGCCCTTAATGTGTGAACTAATGGAGTCTGTGCTGTGATCTGGCTGTTTCAAGATGCCAGTACCAAACTCCCAACATGTGTGCACGAAAAAACACCTTGTCAACTTTAGATGTTTGTACACTCCCCATCGCTGCTGCGTTTAGTGTAAAATCGGCTTTATTTCTATATATGCAGCTCTCCATTTGCTCAAAACAAGGATCTAGAATATGCCATTGCAAAATGAATCTTAAAACCGTTCAGGATTAATTTTATTTTCGTGGTGGTTGGCGTTGGAGGCGGCTGTGCTGCATTCAGAGCACCTAAGGCGTGGCCACCTCAAGGACCGCCTTCGATAAAAAAGATTTTTAGGACGGAAAAGATTTCGGGTAATAATTGACATGTCAACATGTATTATTTATAATAGATGCCTAGGAAATTAAAACATAGTTTTAAAGTAATTGGTGGTGAAAAGCTTACGTTGTTAAGAAACGAACCGCGGATGAGGAAATCGTATTTTTTACGACGCTCTAAATTCGAATTGCCAACATGTTGGTAATCTTAATTTTTTTGTACAGCAAACCATTGGTTCTTATAATTTTTATTTTGTAATCGTAAACAAATACACAACAATTTTACAATCTGATTTATTATATTATGATATATTTAAAATCAACAATAAATTACATTTTTGCCTGTTTTGCAGCTATATATATATCATCAACTACTTACTATTAAAAGTAGGTAAGAATGCTGGTGTTAAACAAACACATCCTTTGATCATACTACAGGTACAGCGCAGGTACATATAATAATTGTTTGTTACCAATAAGATAGCTATATTAATTGCTCAATAAGATTTGTTACCTACCTATAGATACCATCATCTACCTACCCGTAGGTACTACCCGTGCAATTCAATCCTAGGACCGCCTCCTAAATATACTCTTGGAAATCTGTCTGAAATTGTAATGTGGTATTATTTTACAAGCATATTTCGCCTCTCTGCTTGTTAATTACGATTGACTGTAATACTCGAGGCATCCGCCCTGTGGCGCGGCGGGCGACTGCGCCGGGAATAGAACCCGCGCCGTCGCTTCGAATTAGTGTAAAATCGTGAAAAACGCATGTAGCAAAGTCGACTGTGCCACTGCCAGACTTTATACAGGGTGGGGAAATTTGTGGATATTATTAATTTGGTAGTACAATGTATCAATATTCTATGCGAGAAAATTGGATACTTGCAATACGAAATGACAGTTCAATGGTGAATTTCAAGTTTTACTCATGCAAAAACAATATATAATACATTCCTACAAATATTCTTTATTCGAATAGAGAACTGAACGGACTACCTATAGCGATGTTCTGCGCGACACACCCCATACAATTTGTTTCATACTTAATAGCTATGTTAATTTCTAGTTCCTACATACTAATAGTTGTATTCCCTTACCGGGTCAAATTTAAAAGCTGCTCCTTCAGAAATTTCTATTCGACATAATTTATTCAAGGATTGCCATACCAAATTTAGTAGGTATGACGCGAAACCCTACCTTGTGTGACGTAATGTGGTCTCGCTTAAAATCAACAACTCCGACGTCTGATACGGTATCCGGAGCAAACCATACCTCTTGGTGAGACCCGTGCCCATATGCTCGGCCTAGTTGCTCAAAATACAAGTACAAACGTCGGAACTCCCGATGATAGCGATGCCATACCTAGTTCTTGCTGATATGACCTGCATACACTGTTGCAGAAGCATTTCCTGCTGGTTTCGTACATACCTGAACGGAACGGACGCGAAACCTTACATTGTGAGATTTGCCAATAGATATCTTAGAGAGAGAAAACCTAACATTCAAACACACTTTCACAGCTCAAAAACACTACAAGCTCGATCAGTGGGTAAACAACTGTGTACCGCGAGACACTAATAAATTGCCGATCGCGGGACCCCATCTCTCCAATATTTCTGATTGGACGTTTGAAAAAACAAAAGGAGCGCGCGCTCTAAACATTCCCTATTCAAAAGCGCGCGAGACTGTCATGGCTGCCGTAATTGGGGGTGACAGTTGTCGGCGGGCGCGAGGCAGCCCGTCTGCGTCCACGTATAACGGAACCGAACTAATCCCGACTAGTAACTCGTAATCTAATACAAACAGATAGACACTAAAGCAAACCTAATTTAATTTGCCACTGTAATCTCGCCAATATAATCGTCTGAATTTGTCGCGCCACAAGTCATACGTGCGTTGGCTAAAGATGACACTCGGACCGTGCCAATGATGGTGTCAAGAATGATCATTGAAATTCGATAAGAGTTTCCGCCTATTTTTCTTGTGGTGTTTACACATACTTACTGCAAGTGCAAATACTTTTGCGAACTTACAATTTTCTACTAGGTATTTGCTATGATACTCACTCCGTAGCTATAGGCTTTCGCGTATCCCGGTTCCGCGGATGATACATGATAAAAAATAATGTGCAAATTACAAATTTACGCACGCATCACGGGCCCGGACAGTACCTGCCTACACCCTTTGAACCTTGTGCTAGGCTTGCCCGGTTGCGTTTTTCTGTTATTCGTGCAACCATACAATCTAATCCTTTAAAACGAAGTCCAGCTTTCGCCCGCGACAACGCCTGCATAACTGGTGATCCCACACCCATCTTATACTTGTTAAAGATTTCACATTGTTTATTTAGAGATCATGCAGTACTGTTAAAGTTTCATCAAAAGCCAGTTCTGTTAATGTTTCATCAATAGCTAGTTCAGTTGTTTTTGCGAAAAATAACTAACGTCTCAACTAGCATCAGTGATTGGCACTTTAAACGGTTCATACTTAAAGCTTCTAGACTGTGGACAGCTTCCTCGTTCCTATCTAGGATCATAGCACACTGACATCCATTAGATGTAAATTGCATCCAAACAAGACTCGGAAACCCAATACCATAAGCGAATGATGTCTCAATCCCAGTTTTGGGACCATAAATCATTTTTTCAGCATAACGTTGCGACAGTGTGGTCCGCGGCGCGCGTCCCGTGCGCCGCCGGCGCAATGGCGCGTGGACGCCGCATTCGTCACCGCACCATCCGGTATGGCGGCCATGGGATTGGCCTCTGCAAAACTATACTTTCCTTTTTGTTTTATTGGAAATGTTTTAGACTAAGATAAAGTGTATGCAAGCGTTTTTCAATAAGCCTGTTTTTGAAATTCTTAGGGTTTACGGCGACATTTAGTTACCTATATTGTTAATTAGACCGTGGTCTTATTTTCGATCACGTTAACTCTTTTATTAAAAATATTATTTCATATAGTAGACAAACTAATTTTACCGACCTACAACATTTTTTACGGTCTCCCAAAGTTTTTTCCTACAGTCCCAAAACCCACGGTAATCATGGCCGCCCTTCCACACATGACAATTACCCCAACTCACCGCGGCCGTCCGTCATGTCGCCTCTGCGCAGGAGTTCGCCCAAACGATTAATTACCGTTTAATTTTAGCACTTATCCGAAAAATACTCGAAATAATACTTACACTATTAGCGGGCGTGCACGCAAATAGAGAGCCGTAAACATAAATACATAATTGATGATGGATCGGGATTCTGATTTGGTGCGGTCGTTTATGTTCCTAATGTTGGAGAGGAAATCGGCCAGCTTTACGACCGTTGTCGTAATAAAGCGAAGCTCTTATTAAAATTATATTTAACGTGTTTTACACCCGTACAGAACGTTACTATGAGTTCTCATAGTGCACGAGAACGCACAGTGTTCCAACGGACAATACCTACATTAGTCAGTGCTGGTCGGTACTATGCGTCCGTCAAAATAAACGCTTAGCTAAGGTAGCGAGTTAAATTCATCAATTATCAGGGTTCGCTGAGAATCATTGAGTCGTATTGAACGAGTCCGTAACCTTGATCTGAACTACAAATGATCGATCATCGGTTAGGTAGTTCGACGGATCGTTGCTCACTTACCAAAGAGGCAATATCAAGCACAATGATAAGTGTCTTACTTTGCATAGTAAAGCTACTTTACTTTGACAAGTATCGTTCGTGAATACGGGAGTTAATCACGTAAGTATCTCCAGTAATAATTGAATTGAAATTCATCGTCATCATCAACCCGTCCACTGTTTCACACCCAGTACTGAAGACACGGAGGGTCTTGCCGTGATAATCCACGCTTGACAAATCGCTCACCATCCTAGAAGTAAATCATGGCTTCACCAGGACCCAGGGTCCGCTCTTCTAGTAAGAATTTCAGGTTTACTGGAAGCGCTTTCTTACTAGAATTTTTGTGACGTTTTGGCTTTTTACGTGCAGCGACTTAAATTTGACCGGCACAACTTATGTCGCCACAGCCTCGTCCGTCAGCAGGGGGATTACGTGCCGAAGAGATTGGCTTGGACCCTTAATATACGTAGAACCCCACATTTCCCCCTACTTATCCAACAGAATATCCAATTGGCCGTGTGGTGTCCGGCAGAGTAGAATAGCACCAACCCCTTACACTCATGGGTGTCGTACAAGGCGACTAATGTTTTCGAGGCAAAAGATCAAGAGTCTCCGTAGTCTGGAAAATGGGCAGCAGCATTTTCCATTGTATTATTTAAACACTGCGATCTCCAACCCGCCTGCCAAGCGTGGAGATTATGGCAATAACCTCCCCTTTCGTGGGAGAGGCCCACGTCCTGCAGTGGACTGTTACGGGCTGTGATGATGATGATGATGATCCAACAGAAAACGCTACTGTGCTACTGGTCTGCTAATTATAATTTGCTTTCATCTACGAAGTTTATTTTCTTTTATCGTGTCATGAATTATTTTGCGGGCTTCACCCAAGACATGAGCCCGGGAAGCCAGATGGATTTCCTAGGGAGGCACGTATTCAAACGGTCCGCCTGGTGGAAAGCGGTCATCGTATTCCAGGATATGAACAAGCTGATGTACAAAGGTAGGCATGCCCTAAGGTCCTCAAGCTGTTTTCCCCGGCAGGTACCGGAAAATGACAATTTTCTCCTCGCGTATTAATGCGGAAAATAATAAATTGAATACAAAATTCAATTCTCTCCCTCCTCGCGCCTTCTCGTTACGCCTGTGAAAATCCAGCTTTAACCACGATTGCCAAAATTCAGTGTCTCTGAGTCGTCGCTGTAGACTGGTGGGTCTTAGCCGGTTAAAAAAACTATGCCACCGCGAAACACAAACAACCGAATAATACTCAAATTAACCCCCCACACGTAACGGGAAGCGATTTTTTCCGCCACCTATGCCGGTGGCGCCTGCGCCGCGCGATCCGGATGCCGGCCCCACGACCCGTTTACCGGCAGCGCCATCAATCTGCAACACAGAGCTACTACGACCAAGACCACGCAGTACAATTATTAATTACTTACAAATAATAATATAAACATGCTTGGACAATTCACACAGAGCCACCTTAGTAAGCAAAGCTTGTGTTATGGGTGGCATAAAACTAATAAACTACTTATATATTCTTATACACTCTCATTCAGAAACGTGGTTTTATAGAGCGTGCGAACGCACCGAGTTCAAATGCAACTGATTGAGTGGCGATCATAGATCTGTATGCTGACGTAACTTTAGGCATGGTGGCGATCAGCACTATTCGTCGGTCCAAATTAACGCATAGCTTAGAGAGCGAGAAAAATTGACCAATCATAGAGCCCATTCCGTATACATAGCAAAGAGCCCCCAATAACGATCACTGTGAGAACGCATAGTAACGCTATACGCATAATGCCAACCGCCGTTCAAGTACCGATTGTCAGTTGAAACTCTGTGTGCGTTCGCGCGCACTATGACACCTCATGATACCGTTTCTGACTACGGGTGCGTCTGGAGGGTGGTAAACAACTACGACCTCGTTTACCACCCAGGGAACACTTGGATGGGATATCGAGGATTAAACCCACGAGAGCGAGGAGTATCGACCACCAAAATTATGTGATCGATCATTAAGCGGCGTCTACCACCTTACCGGTCCGTGCAAGGACTTGCGCCGGCGCAGCGGCGATGGACCGCGTCGGAATATGACGAATGGCCGCGCCAAGTGGGGGCGGGGGCTTATGCGGACCTTAATTCGTCAACTTGTAACGTTAATGAAGCGTATTTTACAAGTATTTTGCCCATTTCAGGAAGAGGCGACTTCCCGTGTTCATTAGAAATTTAGGGTATTGCCACCCAAAAGTACAACACCGACGTTCATATGGACTTGTTTTGCATTTGGATATTATAATCCCGGTTTTAATGTAAGAATTATTTGTCCTCTCCCAGTGCTGGTTGTACGTTGATTATGTAAGGTCAAGGGGGTGTCATGAGCATTGTTTATCGCCGAATTCGTGGGGGGTGCGAAATGGCTCCCACAGATGCGAGTTTTGCATAATTTCCTCCATTTTTGATGTCCCACATACAAGAGGCTAACATAAGATTCAATTTCGCGGAGAACGTTTTCTGACGAACTACCCAGATATAGAGTCTGCAAGGCTGCAGTACAGTTTACAAACGGGCGTGTTGTTGGTACCTGATTTACCTATCATAAAGCTATTTTCAGTGATTTGAAGCCAGTAGTAACTCGACGGGGCTTATTTACAATGAGAAACATTAATTCAAAACCTAAAAGTAATAATTTAAAACTATAAACTTATAATTATTTTGTTGGGTATAGGTTAGTTTGACTAACGAGACTAAGCTCTGCATGTGCGGTTACATTGCAAGTATCCTGGACAGCAGTGGCCACTCTCCATCAGGGACCATCTGACTGTGTACCTACCTAGACTATAAAAAAACATGTCTCAAAATCGCTACCACTGGAGAGAGTGGGCTATGCGTTGCCTGGGGAATGAGGCGCCCGGGAACGAATTGATTTTTTCCTAATAAAAGTGCAAATATTTCTAGCTTCAGGACCTCAGTGTCTCTGCCTTCTCTTCCTAGAGAGCTAGAGTATCTACGAATGCGACTCCCCTTTATTTTAGTTTTGTAGGTACTTGCTTTTGCCATAAACTTCGTTGAATACAACATGGAGTTTCGGGAGACGAGTCTGCGCTGTTACTCTTCCATTGCGGGTTTATGACGCGGTACGTAAATTATTTTTTCATAACACTTGCTCGTAACTAGGATGTTATTATTAACACTTTTGGGCACATCATCTAAGGTATACTTTTACTTTACTATTACGCACTTTGGCGTTATGATACCCCACTTATGTTTGTAGCTCACTGCACAGACTCTGAACTATATATACCTCACTGTAAGTACTGTTAAGTAATATAATAAGACCACGCTAAGTCCAAATCGCACATTAAAAAAAAAAACTGTATGGCAACTTATGCTAAGTTTTTCATCCGTCATAAAACGTCATTCATAAAAGTCATAACAAACAAATTGATTTCTGTAGGACTGTTTATTTTCGTAAGTTAAGAAAAATAATATTAAATGATGGGCAAAACTATTATTAAGGAAGTGCGGAAGATAATTTTCACCATGATTAATAATTTAGACAAAAGTTCAAGCTAATCGTGACCAAATAACTGAATGTTTACAAGGACTGACAAGGACAGATTATCCCCAGATTATGGCCATATCCACACTTTATAATTTGTACTACTCTAAGTTGATTCGGACTTACCGTGGCCCTATTGTATGTATGTAGACCAAACATTTTTAATTAAAGTTATTTTAGGACCAACAAAGAGTTTTTTAAAGACGAATATATGTGCTTATTATATTTTTAATGCATACTGTATGTTGATTTTTTTTGGCACCCTAGCCTTCCTAGCCTATGCGCGAAGAAAAGAAAACTGCGCGCCATTTTCCGTATAAATATTTTCTTAATGTTTTCGCTGTGTTAGCCTAGTAATTATTACAGTATTTTTCCTCGAAAGAGTGATGAAAAACATAGTATGAAACGCGTGTGCATTGATCATTAGACTCTGAGCTCACGTTTATCCGCGAGCCGCATAATACCGTCTCGAATGTATAATGACCAATATAGTACACTTGTATCACAATGTACTATTTTATTAGTTCTATTAAAGCTTCAACGAAACAGTAGTTTATGCAACTGTCATATAGTGTACACGAGTGTTTTAATATCTAATTATATGCAGTTGCATACACTACTTTATCTACACACATATTTTCATGTTACAATTTCGTACCTATAATTTTCTCAAGTTTGCTAGAAGTAAGCTGCGAGTCAGTTCTGTTGTATGTACGCGTCAAGGATATCAAGCGACGGGAAATTCTCTTAACTACTTTCACATTTACCTATTTATTTGCTTCAAACAAGAGAAAACATTTACAAACACAAGTTACAACAATTAGAAAAGAATATTCTTTTTAGCGGGAAAATAATTACACACAAATATAAACAGGAAAATTTTTATTTTGATTTTGTTAAAGACATTTAGGTATTCAGCCTACATTTGGCCGTGCCGGGCGCCCGACAAAAATTTAAAAAATATGGGTGTTGCATAATGATTAAAAAGTTATTTTACGTTACAGCTGTCATGAAAATAGTATGGGAAATGCTGTATCATTAAGTAATTTTTTAAAATTTCATAGACTGGCGTGAAAAAAGTGTATCCTTAAACGACTGTTTTCGAATATGAAATTGGAACATTATACTATGAGTGTAGATAATAGTAGTTTATGCAACTGTCATATAAAAGGGGGTATTAAAACATGAGTGTCTGTTTATCATACGAGGCGTAGCCGAGTATGATAATAGTTTGACACGAGTGTTTTAATACCTAATTATATGCAGTTGCATACACTACTTTATCTACACTTATATTTTTATGTTAAAATATCGTACCTATAATTTTCTCAACTTTGCTGGAAGTAAGCTGCGAGTCAGTTCTGTTGTATATACGCATCGAGGATATCAAGCGGCGGGAAATTCACTTAATTACTTTCACAGTTATCTATTTATTTGCTTCAAACAAGAAAAAACATTTACAAACACAAATTACAACAATTAGAAAAAATATTCTGTTTAGCGGGAAAATAATTACACAGAATATAAACAGGAAAATTTGAATTTCGCCGTGTCTCGGCGCCCGACAAAAATTTAAAAAATAAAAGTGTTGCATAATGATTAAAAAGTTATTTTACGTTACAGCTGTCATGAAATTAGTATGGGAAATGCTGTATCGAAAAGTAATTTTTTAAAATTTTATAGTTTGGCGTGAAAAATGTGTATCGTTAAACAACTGTTTTCGAATATGAAATTGCAACATTACGCTATGAGTGTAGATAAAATTATTTTACGTTACAGCTGTCATGAAAATAGTATGGGAAATGCCTTATATCAAAAAGTATTTTTTTAAAATTTTATAGACTGGCGTGAAAAAAGTGTATCCTTAAACGACTGTTTTCGAATATGTAATTGGAACATTACGATATTAGTGTAGATAAAGTTATTTCACGTTACAGCTGTAATGAAAATAGTATGGGAAATGCTGTATCATAAAGTGATTCTTTAAAATTTTATGGACTGGCGTGAAAACGCGTATCCTTACAAGACTGTTTTCGAATATGTAATTGGAACATTACGATATGAGTGTAGATAAAATACTTAATTATGTATCTAAAATACCGATTACTGATATACTATGCATTTACGAGTAACCTATAATTAAAGCCGTGATTAATCAACACTTTACACCTTTACGCTCGTTATACTTGTTTTGGACACGAAATATTGTTTAAAACTCTTCAATAGGTACCTATATAATAAATCTATAGAAGAGTTTAAAACATAGTATAAAACAAAGTCTGTCCCTAAGTATCAATATACGCTTAGATATTTTAAACTACGCAACGAATTTTAATGCATTATCAACAATAGATAGAGTGATGCAACAGGAAGGTTTATAAGCAAGAAAAAAGGTTAGCAGGGGTAAAGTAAGTGTACGCAAACGAAGTTATCTATTTATACAAATATTTCATAAAGAAAATATTTTATTATTTGTTTTTTAAGGATAAACTAATATAAAAATTCTTTCATCTGTAGAAAGCTGATAATGTCAGCGAGTAATATAGGCTATAGTTTTTCCCGAAATTTAATGTGGTTCCGACGGGAACGAAGTAACCGAATTTTACGCGGACTAAGACACGGGCAATCAGCTAGTTACCTAAGTACAGGCGCTAACGAAACTCATAGGTTCCTATCGCTTACACCTAGACTCTACCCAGTACGTCGCCTATCTATATAAGTAATAAGTATTGGAAGTTTGTAGTACCGCGTCTCGCTGCATCATTAAGTTTTTGCCTAGCTTCAGCAAAGCCGGAGAGAAGTGCTCCCTCAAATAATCCCAAAGCGACTCATTTGTGTTTACAAATAGCTAGATAAAACATAATTTCATAATCAGACGTTTCCTCAGGATATTATCTAATTTGTGAACCTTAATCAGAAACATTCGACCGGCGGCGCGTTTCAAGATCTTCGTGTCACCCACGAGTTTTTTGTCGTAAAACTTTGACACTTTTTTAGATCGACTTTTATCTTTTATCGATTTTTCTTGAGTGCATGTCACTGCGCATGCGACTCGGGAGTTTTGACAGCGGCGCGAAAGTGGCGCTCCCTCGAGACTTGCGCGCTTAAACGCGTTGACAAGCACTGTTTTTCGGTATTTCGTTATGTTTTTTACCTTCCCCCTAAGTGGATATTTAGCAGATGAGATAAAAATAAGTAGCTAAAGTTAGCTTATCTTTCATGATCAGAGTTTGACTTTTTACAACGACGGCAAATTATAGATGGTGTGTAAGTGTAACACATGCCCTTTAATAGATACAGTTCATTCGTTCGCCCGATTGGTGTTACAATAATTTACAACACTTGGTAGAATGTTTGGATATATCTGAATGTTTGGATATATCAGATATATATTTACTGCGTTGAGATGTGAAATCAGAAAACGGTGCTGCCACTTTCAGGGTTATGAAGATCCTCTGTTGCATAAGCCTTTCCTTTACACTGTTGGTAACTTGGGATTCTTCAAAAGGCATGTCTACAGGTATGTGCCGACTGCCGAATTGCCTGCAACGTAGACCTCCTAGATTACTGATGTCCTGGACGACAGTGGCCGCTTTCCATTAGGTGGACCGTCTGGCTATGTGCTTGTCTCAGCATTAGAAAATCATTACGGCTGCTTTAGCGATGAAAAATGATGTTTGGTCAATTGCTTTTCCAAAGCCAACTCACTGCTGGGTTAGGGTTGTAGGTCAATCATACGAAATTTCAATAATTAATCATAAAATTACCTGCCTACCTACGTTTCGATACTTACCGCAAGCACCGTTACTATATTCATTAATAACCATCGACAGAAAAAAATTACGAATACCTACTCACCGAAGTACATTCTAAACTCGTAGAAAAAAAAATTCTCAAAAGCACCATTCAGTATTGCAAGCTACTCGTAAGGGCAACACATTGGCTAAACCCGATACGGCTGGGCCACCGTTTCGCCGAATTCCTGTACAAAGCCGACCACCCCGCGTAAAGCGGTGGTATCGGTTACAGTTACCGTCGCCGGCGGGACGGTAGCGGACCGTGACCCTGCCACTCATGTTGATGTTGACACGCCTGTCACTGCGCAGAGGCGGTCATGCTCATTTTAGTGTGAATAAAATGGTCAAAGGAAACTTTGGACTTGATATACTGTCAGTAGTTAAAATAAAATAATTATAATAAATATGCTTGGACAAATTCACCCAGCGCCATCTAGCCCCTAAGTGACCATAGCTTGTGTTATGGGTGTTAGATAACTGATAAACTACTTACATACTTTTTTTAATACATATTTTTTATACATATCACCCGTAAGATAATTTAAAATTAGGAAATCATTTTAATTTCTGCTCGGAATTGAACCCGGGACCTCTACGTGGCGACTGGCATGTTAACCAACTGAACCACTCCGGTCTTCAGTCAGTAGTTTGTACCATTTTCTCTTTCTGCACTGCATTCTGTCATTGGTATAATTTCAGTTTAAATGCAACTGAAAGGTCAAAGCCGTGTGGCCTCCGGGCAAGTTGAATATCACCCGTATTTAGAAACGTTACTAAAAGGTCTCCAGTGCGTGCGAACGCACAGGGTTCCGTTCGATCCAACAAACCATACGTGAGAATCGATCGGTGCATCAAAATGAACAAAATTGACAAATCGTAGAACACTTACGTTTACTTAGCAAACGGGAACTGAAGAATGCATAAAGAATACGGGTGTTAAGCACGAATCCGTTCCATTAATTTACATACATACATACATAAAACTCACGCCTGTGTCCCACAGGTGGGGTAGGCAGAGACTATAAACCGCCACTTTGCTCTATCCTGACACAATTCCCTAGCCTCGCATATATCCACAACTCTTTTCATACATCTTCTTTTATTCGTACCACTTCGGACTCCAGCTTTTTTGAGAACATTACTGATTTGATCAGTGAATGTTTTTCTGGGTCGTCCTCTAAAGGGCCGGTTTTCCAGATTCGCACTATATACCTCTTTCGTCAATCTTTCATCCATTCGCTCTACATGCCCGAACCATCTCAACATCCCTCTTTCTATTTTTGTCACTACATCATCTTTCGTGCCACACCTTTCACCGGCGTCAAATGATTTAGAAGGAGTCACCTACTACTAGGGTGTACTAGGATAAGATTCATAAGTCTTGCATGTTCTGGTTTGATCACGTGCTGCGTAAGCCCCAGGAATACGTAGGAAATAGGTATGTGAGGAGACCAAAGTTCTGGAAAAGTGGAGAAGAAAAAGTAAGAAATCGAACCCTGATTGAAGCCGGGAAAGAGGCTGATAATATAATCTTCCACTACCTACTAGGACCTCCGCAGACAAGTAACAGTTTTCTTTGTGTATTTTGAAACTGCGATCTGACAAAGCCCTCCACTAATGTGGCTCAAGTCCAGCAGTGGACTGTTACGGGCTGTTAATGACATGTCCAGGTGAAAGTGGAAAGTCTACTTTTGCGAACTAGGAAGGTACATAATTGTTGCAAAACATTTTTCCTTGTGCCGGCGTTAAAAACGGGTTGCAAATTCGTAACAGTTCACAAAATCAAAACATTTTGTAAGGCGCTCTAAGTAGAGTTGGACTTTACTACTTATAAATATTTATACTCTCACGAATTTCATTAATAAGACATCGCGATATGTACAATTAGATTCTAAATTTTTTTTAGTTTAATAGCGAAATTAAAATGCAAAATATTGTCACCGATGTTTTTAGTTGAGATAGTTAATAACGCCAAGGAATATTGCAAAAAAATTGCAGGGCTTTGGTGTGAAAGTAAAAAATATTGTAACATTTTTAACAACCACAAGAAAGCAATAAACTGATTATGATTATGAACCAACGGCGCCTAAAGGGTAAAATACACAGTCTTCGGTATTGCCGCTGTACAAAGCACTGAAAATATATTTAAAAAATATTTATTTCAGACCATAAAATCCATACATAAATAGGTACAAGTTATATTAATTTGCTTTTCGATTATAATGTTAATAAGTTATTGAAGTCATAACAACAATAATCATTATTGTAGTTATAACTCTAACCACCCACATTACTGTCCTATTTGTTTCCAAAGGACGACAAAAACTCCTAATAAACAAATATTCAAACTTCCAAATATCAAATAATTCACAATATAAGTAAGCATTTGCGTATAAACACAAATTATTAACGTAACATGGAAAGCAAGCTTAAGCACCGCCATTCCACATTAATATGCGATACCCTCAAAACATCTTCTTTACAACCCGCGTCGTTCGCTCATCGCTGTAGTTTGAACGCAATAAATCTGATTAAATCAGCAACTGTTCAGCATTTAGCTCCAAGATTTCAAAGAGTCGAAATTTGTCCTGACAATATTTACGGCGGCTGCGCCGGCGCATGAGTCGGTCTACAGGGCCGGATTGAGAGCTATTGCCGTGTACGGGTGCTAGATAACTGATAAACTACTTATATACTTATAAATACATACTTATTATGAATAGAACACCCACATCCGACGCCAAATTGACGTCGAAACTGATACAAATTGATACAATCACGTATAAACGCGGCCGCGTCATCCCAAATACGATGAAGGAGGGAACCTAAAGTAGAGGGTGGCTTTAGTGATTTTTATGGGAGGATAATAGATTTTAGCATACAAAATGCTGTTATTGTGCAGTTTATTGTTTTTCTATAAAATAAATCTAGTGAATCATCTCATTTACGATGTAGGTACTCGCAAAACAAAATACACTTACAAAACTAACGTTTGTGTACCAGGCACGGCGCAAAAAATTATTATAAATTTTGTACCAATACCAGTTAAAATCATGGCAGTGAAGTAGAGGACCTTCAGACTGTAATTTAGAATCAAGTGAAATAGGATAGTAGTAAAACAGGTAGGATTAAAGTAACTGGTGTATAGTCAAGGTAGCCGACCTCTGTCAAGAGAGGACAACATTAAAAGGATCTGAGTTTCACTATAACTAACATCAATACAAGCGAGGAAGAAATTGATAGGCAGGTACAGAGTATTCTCGGCATGTTGACCACTGAACCACTCAGGTCGTCAACCACAGGTCGGTGTTGGAAACCTCCGACCAGGTGCATCGAAATCGGTCCATCCGTTCGGGAGCTACGATACCAAAGACAGACAGAGCCACAGATACACGCGTAAACCCTCTTTTTTCGCCGAGGGTTAAAATTATTCACACCACACAACAAGACATAATTAACAACTACAATTAATCATTTACGGGCCTTTAGTATACCACAAGCATACAGAACGCGGAATACAATACATATCTTAAATGTTCTAATCCGAACTAATAATATCGTAATAATGCAAAAGCTTTCGGATGTTTCACGCAAAATTTTGCAGTTTGTAGCTTACAACCCAGTATAACATATAGGGCATAATTTACCCCCAATTTGGACGTGGCTCCCACGGGAACTCGATATGGGTGACTGTATTTTACACGAAAGAAGTCGCGTGTACAAGTTCATGCTAAATAAGTTCATAATTATCCACATCCAAACCCAGTCCGTCCTGACTACATCCCTGCCCCTTATGGAGACATCAAAGCGGTGCGCGCGCGCCCCCGCGCCCGCAACACAGAGGTCGTATTGCTCCTCGGGGACTCCGCTAAAAAAACTCCTTGTGTGTTTTGTAAATAATATTTGGTTTTAGATCAGTCCTGGAGCCGCTTCAGATGTAATTTTTTTTTCAATCGCTGGCTTTGCTGATGTCTAAAGATGTTCATACGTTTTTTTGTTGATGGTGTGGCGCAGTTTTGAAGTAGGTAGATTAGAATAACATTTAGCATCGTAAAAATTTGGTTCAAGGTATCACCATTTAGTATGTTACAGTTTTGTTATATGGAACAAGACGTATTTAATCACCTAGTGTGACTCTAAATACTAAAATTTAACCTTAGAGTGTAGCTCCACTAATGCAGTGTAGTGCACTGCGCGGCGCAGTGCCATGTCACGGTGACAACAAAGAAAACGGTGGTGTTATTCTGGTTTTTTGAGTTAGGCAACGTTCGCGCGAGATATTTACGAAAGATTGTGAGTTAGGCAACGTTTGCACGAGAGCTTTTTCGACGCTTTTACGCGCGTTATTTTAAACATTATTATTGACCTTATGTCGACCTTATGTATGGAGGTCAGTTCCACTGTAATTGCCTGATCTGCTAAATCTTGGATCATAGTCAAATCGGCCCCGGGTACTCGCGTGCGAGAGCACTAACAGGATTTGACGCCAAGATCATCATTATCATCGTCTTGGTGTTACATTTCGGTTGCCAGGAGCCTGCCTTACTACCCCTCTTGGTCCACTTCGCTCGGTCTTCGGTATCCTTGGTGGTGAGTTTGTTGGCACGCATGTCGTTCTTATCGACGTCTAGCCATCGCTTCGTGGGTTGAACTCTCCTTCCCGTGCCTAACGGGCTGGCATGGTCAGACATTTTTGTCCCCACGTAATTTGCCGTTTAATTCCCTTACTATCATTATCCGCATCTTGTCTCTCACGTTCCGTTTAGAGTAATCTGATCGATTATAATCGTATGGTGCAGGATGTTTTTCAACAAGCTCATAAAACATTATATTGAAGTCAACATCATCATAATGACGCCACGATGATTATTTAATTTATATTATTGTCAATGCTACATTGACATTACAATTTTGTGTGCCGTTTTTGTAACCTTGATCTGGCTCGGGTTAATATTTGATCATAACATAATGGTGACATCCTGAAAACCTGCTGAAAACGGGCCGGATACATTTTCAGGTTTACCATCAACTGGTAAGTCTATTTTTTTCACCGGTATTCCATATAGGGTGCACCCAATATTTACGTCGAGGTCGTCATCATTTTTGCATATTAACCATCTGCAGTACGGCCAACATGTCTTCATCCTCGGAAGAAGACATAATTTTACTTTAAAATCTTTGAAAACGGATTTTTTCTCTTGATGTTTACTTCTGACAGGTGTCCATAGATTTACCATCTGTAGACCGTGGTAAGTCATTCCATATTTTAACTAAAAAGTAATCAGTAATATCTAAAGAAATTGAACCATGCACCTTCCGCGAATACTATACTATAACTGATACTTTTTACCCGACTACGATGGAGCTAAGGGAGGGTAATGAAGTTAACAATCTATGTATGTAAAGTTGATAAACGTGGAAGAATCGACAGAGATTTGTCAGGACCATAGCAAGTGGAACAATGTCGTCTCTACCTACTCTTGCGGGAGAAAGGGGTTGGTATTCTAGCTCAAAAACTACTTGGCCGATTTTCGTTAAAAGCGTATTGATTGACCGATGGTTACAGGCTCTATGATAATACATTCAATTAAATTATCTTGAGGATATAAGACTATAACTAAAACTTCAAAATTTTTCAATTCAGAAGATTGATTCGGTCAAGTTGGGAATTTTTATTCACATTGATTGATTCTGTTGTAGGATAAACCACACTGCTTAAATTTGTCCTCAACTGGTTGAAGACATGATTTTGGGACAATATTACGACAAAATGTTTTAAAACGTAGTTATTTCTGTCCTTTACGAATGTTTACTTAAACTGAGTGTATACCATGGTGGCTCATTCAAAATAATAACTAAGTATAAAGAGAGTGTATAAAACTTAAATTACTCGGAAACCATTACTCTTAGAAAACTAGATCCTAAAAAGAAATGATAGTGCCCGTCGATGTCTATAAGTATTTGCTGTTCTGGAACAAGCGTTTTAAGGCAAATAGTTTCAGAGTTATTACAGTTTTAAGATTGACAGCTGTCATCCGGAATGTAGATCTCGACGAGCACTATCATTTCTCTTTAGGAACTAGTATTCTAGCACCAATAGATTCAGAGTTATTACAGTTTTAAGTTTGACAGGTGCCTTTCAAAATGTAGATTTCTACGAGTACCAGCATTTCTTTTTAGAAACTAGTGTTCTAGAACCAAACATGCCTGATTTATAATTCGGGATGAACTGAGAAGAGAATGACGACAGGATCACGAAAGCAAAACAACATCGTTAATGTTAAAGAAACAGAAAAAGGGGAGGGGCTTACGCATTAGCGGTCAAACTTTCTTTGACAATGTCGGTTTCCTATTTCATTCACACGCGTTGTATCTGTACTAAAAAAAGTAGACAGATATATGTGTGTGAACTGTGTCACATAAGGAGGAAAGATTCGAACTGTTGGTAAAAAGAAACAGTCAGATGTGACGTTTCATGTTGACATCTGCTGACATCGCGCCGCACGCTGCACGATGGGGCTAAATTGAAAAACGTAGACAAAATTCATACAGAAATGACATTTCGGGCTTGAATTGCGGGTGTTGCCCCATCATGCACGCTGCACAGTGGGACATTTCGCCACATGTCAATGTACTTGCATACAAATTGCTCAGCGTGTAACAAGTTTTGCCACATCGTGCAGTGCGCCGCGCCCGCATGAGTGTGCGTTCAAGATTAGACTGTCTACGAAACTGTAGTTTTGCGTAATTACGAAACCAGCTTACCCCACAGTCACACAGCTCATTATCACCACCATCAGCAGCCCATAACTATCTACCGCTGATTCACCTGCAGTTCTGCATCTTTGTTGAATGAAACCATTAGTTAACTGTCATTTTACGATTCTGTATTGGCCGTAAATAACGAACATCGGCTAGTTCCGGCTTCGTATTGACTTCGTATTGACTCACGCGCGTGCGACGCTAGGCATTCTAAGTGCATTTGCCACTTTTCATCTTAGTGGCGACTGCTACTTTAAAAAGTAAAAAGTGTAGTAGATTCTCAAGTATTGAATTTGGTAAAAGAACTCGGAAAGGTGTTTCGTGAAAATATACTTAGTTTTAGTACCTTTTTTTGAGAAGGAAGTGCAAAATGTCAACATTTTCATACTTCTAACAGTTTCGTTTTGATTTATTTTTGAGGGTCATGTCTAATCAACGCCATCTATAACAATTATTTAAGTTTTTTTCTTTTTAATCGACATTCGAAAAATCGCCCATGAGTGGAGTAAAATGATTGTTTGCTTCTTTGTTTCTTTAACGTGAGTGTTTCCCGAGCGCGCTCGGGAAAGATAATCTTGTGTTACATCTTGGACGTACCCTTTATCGGCGGAAATTCCTTAAAACGCTTATAATTACCCATATAATGACTTATTTGTAGTTTATTTTTAGTTATACACAAAGCACGTAAAACCCAGAGTATATATCTGGCCCAGATAACAAATCCAGTGATTAATAGGTTTAGGTACCTACCTATTAGATAGCTAAATTAGTTATCATTTTAAGCATTTCATACTTACTTGTTAATGCACCCGGTTCATATGGGACAATTAAAGCATAATCAATCAACTATGCCAAGGCTACTAATCCTCTTGTCGTAATTTATTCACATGGTGTGGGAATTAATCCCAATCCTAGCTGATAATACGAGTAAAGATGAAAATCTTTTTGTTGTCTGTAGTTTGATCTGAGAACTTATCCTTTTGAAGAACCTAGTTCTAGGGGCAGAGAAGGCAGTGAAGAGTAGAGTACTGGTACTAAGTACCTGTTCATTTCGGGTCTTCTTTCGGTAGGTACCGAATGTTTATTTTCTAATGAATTGCACAATTCACACAGCGCCATCTAGCCGCAAAGTAAGCAAAACTTGTGTTATGGGTGCCAGAAAACTGATAATATACTTTTAATTAATAAATATTAGTGCTTGGACTATTCACACAGCGTCATCTAGCCCTAAAGTAAGCAAAGCTTGTGTTATGGGTGCTAAACTACTTATATATGCATGTATTTTTAAAAACATATTACACCCAGACCCGTAACAGAAAATAAATTCATCATTTCAATTTCGGCTCGGCCAGGAATTGATCCCGGGACCTCTGCGTGGCAGAGAGTCATGTTATCCAACTGAACCACTCATGTCATCTGGTTATATTACTAGTTTACATTATTTAAGTCTTTCAGAATTCAGTATAAAATGGTATCAATTTTGAAAGAAATCGCATTTTTTATTATACGCAGTGACAAACGACCGCTCGTCCCACCTGATGGTAAGCGGTAACTGTCGCCCATAGCATCTACGATTCATGCATAAGAATGCAGTACCGCAGATGCGTTGTCACTGTGAGGACTAAGATGAAAAGCCTCGCTCAAAGCCTCAGAATACAATAATGCAAGCATTGTTGCTTGGCGGCAGAAATAAATAAGGTAGTGGTATTCTTTGATATCTCCTATACTTTTATCAGATGACATTACTCTTTTAAGCCTAAGCAGTCCGTCTGGTTGAATGCATCCATACAAGTAGAACATATTCATCCAGGCGAACTCCTCAGGCTTAACAGAGTACTACCTCCTGATAAAAGTATTACAACATAGAACAGAATATCTCCATATTCTTCTGAATTTACAAGTATAATAGGTAAATAAGAAAACAACGACAAATAAAAAACCAAAACAAAACAAAAATGGAATGAAAGTGGCTGATTGAAGTGTCATAATTCATAAATATTAATAAATCAGCAGAGTTTACATATTTCATAACAGATACGGTATTGAAGAAACCTTCCACTGAAAAATATTAGCACAAACTCCGTCTGACATCCTGAAATCATGCTGTACATCATTATTACATGTACGTAAGTATTATTTAAACACGAAAATCTAGATAAGGGCTTTCTGAGCCAATAATAGAGAAGTATAAAAGATATTTGCGAGGAGTCAATTGAACAGTGTAAAGTGCAACATGTTCAAGGCGGTTGCTTTGCTTTCCGTTGTGGTCGCTGTCCTCGGGGCGCCGCCCCAGCGGTCTCCTGAAGAGGTTGAGGAGTACAGGCAATTCCTGGAGAGAGCCCAGCCCGGTAAGTACTTACGATTCAGTGAAGTAAAAGCAATCGAAAAGGTTTTTACGGGGCCGGCAACGCGTGGGTGATGCCCCTGGTATTGCAAACGTCCATAGGCTGTGGTGACTGCTTACCATCAGACAGGCCCTATATTGAATGACTAGCGATTCCTGCCGGACTAACGATCTATCGCGGTTTTCTTTCGCATAAAAAATTGTGCTAACATCCGGCTATTCTGCGGGATCCTGATACTTTTCGAGATAGGCCCTATAAAACCCAGGATGAATGTAGCATCCTTTAGTTTATTGCGTTCAGACACACAGACAGACGCGGATGTCCCCTGACTTGTTTTGTTATACGGATATAGATAGAAATAAATAAAAAGATATAGGTAAATGCTTTATTGCTCATGAAGTATTATAATATCAATCACTTACAATAACAAGGAACACATATGAGAAAGGCGGCCTAATCGCTATAAGCGATTTCTTCCAGAAATTGAGATACGGGTTTTACAGCAGGTTAAATGTTCGAATAACAGAATCATGCTAAGAGCTGATGTGGTTTGGTTGTCGTGAAGACGATGATTGATGGTGATGGTTTACCTTTCATTCGTACATTATTAAATTGGGAACCATTGAAGATTGACACACCCTAACGGCGCGTGCGCACTGCATCGGTCACGAATCCGAGTAAATGCTGTGCAGGATAATCCAGTAGGAATCCGACTACAAATTTCCATGGCAGCTTATGCACTAGACATCTTAGTTCCATCCATTATTGCGTGGCAAGAAAACGGACTAATTTTTATAGTACCTACCTACTGTATTTCGGATTTAGGCGAATTCTTTCGTATGCACGAAGCACCACCATTGAAATGCCAAATAAACCTTAACGGTCCATTGATCAGTCTGTCGCCGTATTCGGATCTGAAGCTTCAAAGAATTCTACGCTACTGTCATTGACATCTTTAAAAACATTTTTCTAAGTACCTACAAACCTGATAAAGAATATTTTTGATGTGCAGATCATGGCGACGCTCTTGAGGATACCATGGCCAAGTATCCATGGGCCAGTGCCTGGGAGAACAGCGGAAAGTACCAGGGCGACATACTCCTGAACAAGGACCAGGTTCAAAACATGGTGAACCAGTACTCCGGTGCCCCTGAGAGCCGCAGCACGCTGGTCTGGCCAGCGGTCAGGTGGCCCGGCAACACCATAATCTGGGAGTTCGCTGCTGGACACTTCAGTAAGATTTCATTTTACTTCTAGGTACCGGTAATCCCAGGGTGGCCCCTACAAGATGGTCTGACGATTTTATAAAGGTCGTAATGAGCCGAAGGATGGAAGAGGCACAATAGCTTATGGTATGGAAGGCGTGAATGGAGACCTATGTTCAACTGCGGGCGTCCTGCGGCTGTGATGATCATGTTAATTCTGGCTGATGATTATTTATTTAAATCTCGTTCCTTCCTCCTCCTCCTGATCCTTTATTTAAAGGATGACGATCCTTTAATTAAATCTCGAGTTTTACTCTTGCCGGTAGAGCAATCGCTATATTCTCTCTTCTTTCCACTTTTATACTATGATTTATTGATACCATACGTCACCCAGTTCCTTCAACACAAAATCTTCGGGGTCTTTATTATTTTATTCCCTGTACTTTGCCTTATGCCTTAAGTCCCTGATAATGACGATACTGCATGATTTACTACAATAGTCTGAAAACTTTTACGGATTTAACTACCTACACTACTGGCTGTTATAAGTACTGCTCCGTGGTAGGTACTTGATGTCCACATTCTTTAATCGTTAGGTGATTATGAAAATATATTGCTTCTTTCCAAACGCAGGTCAAAACCAAAGGAACCAAGTCATCGCCGCATTCCAGGAGATTGAGAGGAACACCTGTATCAGGTTCCAAACCAGGACCAACCAAGCCAACTTCGTCAGGGTCACCGTAAGTTAATTTTATAGGCATCAAAATATTTTCTATACCGACAAGATTCTTAAAGTTCACAAGACATTACGATTAGGCAATTATAGAAAATGCTTTTTAAATATAATTTTATATTCAGTCTATTTACTCCTAACCACTACAAGTGATTGGAAAGAAAGAAACAGCGTCCTACTTATTGGCTTGTCTAATAAACTAGGTAAACCAGCAATGCATATTATCGATATCTTCAAATATTACATCTAGCTTTCTATTATACACTAGTGGACCCGGCGCTACTTCGTTCGCGTAGCGTTCTAACCCTACACCTACCCTACATCAACCCTACACCTACCCTACACCTACCCTACACCTACCCTACACCTACCCTACACTTCCTAGTGGACCCGGCGCGGCTTCGATCGCGTAGCATACTAACCCAACACCACCCTAACACTAGTTTTAAAATAAATGGATATAAAGTATCCTATGTTCGTCTCCTGGTTCTAAGCTACCTCCCCACCAATTTTCACCAAATCGGTTAATCCGTTCTTGAGTTATAAAAAGTGTAACACAAATAGTGTAACTAACACGACTTTCTTTTATATAAATAGATATCGTTAAATCAAGGTATTAATTGCTCAATATCATTACTAACCTCTCTCTAATATCTATCAGAACCATCAAGATGGCTGCTACGCCAATGTTGGCTACTGGGTCGGCTTCGGCGTCCACGCCCTGAACCTGGCCAACGGCTGCTTCAACCACTTCATCATCATCCACGAGTGGCTCCATGTAGTCGGCCAGATGCATATGCACCAGAACTACCAGAGGTACAACTACGTCACAATCAACTGGCAGAACGTCCAGAATGGTGCGTTGTCTTTATTTCTTACACCTAATTGTCACAGATTATTTTAAAGTCTCTAAATTAATAATTACGAAAATATTTATTTGAATTGTGGATGGGATTTCTCTTGTTTAAATCTTAGATTTAAAGCTGCTACATACGTATTGGTATCCATTAACAAGTCAGGCCTTTCCCCTCATCTGTTCAGATAGATTTTTTAAAGTTTCGGCCATTTACCTGCAATTATCGCTGCATGATTGAACTACAACCAATACCGTCTCCCGCACAGGTATGCAGAGCCAGTTCGACTTGAACCCTAACAATGAGGTGACGATGTTTGGTACACCCTACGAGTACTCCAGTAACATGCACTATGGACCATACTCCTTCAGCTTTAACGGCCAACGCACTATTAACAACCGCTTCGTAAGTAGATCATATTTTTTGCCTTGAAATGTATGTCGAGAGACAACCTCGTTCTGGTATCCAATGAGATGGAAGGACGAATTTAAGAGAATCGTGTGGAATCAATGGACATTATATGAAGTCGATCGTTGCTGATGGTTTTGAAGGTATTCTTTCAAGTAAGGAAAGAAAAGAAGGGATTCAGCAGTAAACGATCTGTGTGTATAATAATAAAACAACTTCCAAACTCCCAATTGAAGTTCGTTCAGATATGATTACGAAAGTCTACGTCAAAAAGAACGCAAGGAAAAAAACAAGCTTTTCGTTACTTAAATAGAGTTTCATCATAAACATATCTACTTTGCATTGAAACAAGTCCAAAACAAATAAATTGAATCATTTCAAAGCAACTAACTTGTTACAGAACGACTACGGTCAAATGGGTCAGCTGCAATACGTGACCGGCTGGGACTGGGGTCGCGCGAACCGCGCCTACAACTGCCCTGGCGCCTGGGACGATGGCATGCACGACGGAGAACTAGCTGAAGATATAGCCCAGCCCAGTGAAGACCAAGCCCAGGTCCTCGATGCTCCGGAAGATAGTGTGAAAGTCGTTGACGCCTTCGTATCTGATCAATAAAATGTATAATAAAATGTGATACCTTTTAATTTGTTCTATTTGTTTTTGTAAATAAATGAATGTTTGTACTATCGTCCTTCGTATATTATTAATTTATTTAAGCCGCTATTGAGATAAGCTTTAGAGTTTTCTGCGATATATTATCAGTTCTGGATAGTGCCAGAAACTTATCTGACCCGGTGGCTAAAACTAGAACTAAGTGCCGCTACTAAAACTAATGTCATTTTTTTGTCAACAACAACGACGCCATCACCGGGTCAGACGCATACATTTTTGGTACTTTACTGTACGGTCGCGTTCATAAGCATACTCCTGTGCTATCGCAAGGTTCTAAGTAGGTAGGCGTTGATCCTTATCACCTTAATCACCCACTGTATTTATATAACACAAATCTGATTGGAACAGTTTTGCTTGTTAAGTAAATACGATAATACATTCTTCTCCTGGTCATAACTCCTCATACTCAAGTATGTATTTATTTATACGCTAATGAACTTTATGACGAAACGATGTGGGTAGCTTAGGTACCCATCCCGACCAGTATCGGAATCCTGAACATGTTTTCAACAATCATTTTACCTATTTATAACAACGTACAGCATCTAATATTATAATAATAAAAAAAAGGACGCTTACCACCTTCCTTCTCCATCATCAGATCAACTAAGTAATACCATAATATTGCATTTTCATTAATTTACATATGTAAGTATGAAATTTTCATTTCAATTGATTCCCGGGAAGTGGGTCAAATCCTAGGTCAGGGAAAGGTTATTCTCAGGGTCTGACGATATAATCAGGTAGCGATGAATTTTTAAAAAGTGAATAAACAGTAGATTGTTATTACGCCTACTAAAGGCATAATGTCTGAAGCTGGTATGGAAAATCAAATACACTTGAACAGCACACAATCTGAACAGCTTGGGAAGCAATTATGATCACATTATGACAAGGATTAGATATTGGTCCTTTGCAAGGGACATGTTATTGTGAACGATCTTTAAAAGTCTATTCGATCTTTTAAATACTTTTTTCAAAATTCAGAATAAATACAGTAGCAACCCTAGTGAGTCGGCAAGTTAAGCTTGAAGACACACTGATGAAGTGCGCCGCGCGGTACACCGCGCACATCGTGCATTACAATGCACGATGTGCCAAAACTTGTTACTCGCCGAGCAATTTGTATGCAAGTACATGGACAGATGGCGAAAAGTCCCACTGTGCAGAGCGCCGCGCCGCACGCTGCACGATGGGGCAAAACCCGCAATCCAAGCCCGAAATGTCAGTTCTGCATGAATTTTGTCCACTTTTTTAATTTGGCCCCATCGTGCAGCGTGCGGCGCGATGTTAGCAGATGTCAACATGAAACGTCACATCTGACTGTTTTTTTTACCAACAGTTCGAATCTTTCCTCCTTATGTGACACAGTTCACACACATATATCTGTCTACTTTTTTTTAGTACAGATACCACGCGTGTGAATGAAATAGAAAACCGACCTTGTCAAAGAAAGATTGACCGCTGATGCGTAAGCCCCTCCCCTTTTTTGATTCTGTAACATTAACGAAACTGTTTCGCTTTCGTGATCCTGTCATCATTTACTTCTTAGTTTATCCTGAATTATAAATAAGGCATGTTTGGTTCTAGAACACTAGTTTCTAAAAAGAAATGCTGGTACTCGTAGATATCTACACTTTGGATGGCAGCTGTCAAACTTAAAACTGTAATAACTTAAAACTATCGCTCCTAGAACACTAGTTTCTAAAGAGAAATAATAGTGCTCGTCGAGATCTTTATTTCGGGTCATCATCATCATCCTAGCGCTTATCCCGGCTTCTACCAGGGTCCGCTTTCCTACAAATTCTTCTCCACTTCGCATGGTCTTCGGCATCCTCGCATTGTAAGCCGTTGGCTCCGACTCAGCGATGTCAATCCATCGCTTTTTGGATCGCCCACGTTGCCTCTTTCCTGATACCGGCAGGTTCAGGCACCTATTTCCTACGTATCTCTGAGGCTTACGCAACATATGCCCATACCTCGATCTTGTCCGCGATATCCCTCACGCCAAGACTGCCACGGGTGTATTCATTAGGTATTCGATCGAGCCGTGTAACTACGCACATCTAGCGCAGCATTTTCATTTTACTGGCGTAAAGTTCGCGAACGTGTTTCGTCAGCGCTGGCCATGTCTCGCAGCCATAGAGCATCACAGGTCTAATTATACTCCTGTATAATTAGACCCCCTTAGGCTCCCTTTGAGCTTGACAGGGGTTTTAGGGCCACAGATGACTGCCGTGAGTTACCGCTATTTGGCCCAAGCTGCAGAGATTCGGGACTTGACATCGGGGCCGATATCGCCAGACTCGTGCATCGCGGATCCGAGGTATTTGTATTTATCTGTTCTATTGACAGTTTCGTTACCTATACGGATGGTGTCGGTATCAGCGCTGCAGCTGGCCATATACTCTGTTTTGGCAACGTTCAATTTCATACTACCGTTTTCTAGCACATCCTCCCACGTGTTTACCCTGGTTGAGACCAGGGTAGGCCCTGCCTAAGCTTGCTCACCAGTACGATGTCGTCAGCGTACTTCATAAGCCAGGGAGGTATGTGCTGAATTTCTGCTGAGTGGGCATCGACCACAATGCAAAACCAGTAAGGTCTCAGCACAGAACCCTGGTGAACACCTACAGTAATCAGGAAGCTACATAATTAGTATGGCCTACGATGGATTTGACGACAGTTCCAGTTTTGGCATACTTGTCCTGTATAATACTAATGTACGCCTCGGGCACAGACTTTACTCTCAGAGCCTACCAAATTATCTCCCGAGAGACACTGTCGAAAGCCCTCTGCAAGTGAGTAATGCAACGGTTGATTCCTACTGCAATGGGACTCCTGGAAGACCCTGAGAACAAAGACTGGATCCATGATGCTGCATCCCGGCCTGAAGCTGTATTGGCATTCCGACAAGGAGCATTCCTAACGAAATCTTTGGTCAGTAATCCGTTCGAATAACACGGAGATCTTCATTTCGGGTGACAGCTGTCAAACTACGAGTACCAGCATTTCTTTTTAGAAACTAGTGTTTTAGAACCAAACAAGCCTTATTTATAATTTGGGATGAACTGAGAAGAAAATGATGACAGAATCACGATAGCGAAACAACTTCGTTAATGTTAAAGAATCAGAAAAAGGGGAGGGGCTTACGCATCAGCGGTCAAACTTTCTTTGGCAAGGTTGGATTCCTATTTCACAGACGTGAAATATATGTGTGTAAACTGTGTCACATAAAGAGGGAAGATTCGAACTGTTGGTAAAAAGAAACAGAAAAACTTGATGTCTCATGTTGACATCTGCTGACATCGAGCCGCATGCTGCTCAATGGGGCCAAATTGAAAAACGTGGACAAAATTCATACAGAACTGACATTTCGGGCTTAGATTGCGTGTTTTGCCCCATCATGCAGTGTGCCGCGCGGCGCGCTGATTCTGCCTTTATCATTGACTCCATCATCTGTACTTGCATAGTAGTCAAGTGCATGGATCAGGTCAGATACCTGGGATATGTACTTAGCTCAATCGGGGAAATCGATAGCGACGTCAAGGCCCGAATATCCGCGGCTTGGGCCAAATATCGGGAGGTAACAGTTGTCATTTGTGACAACTGTTACCTCCCAAAGCTGAAGGGACAGGTCTATAAGACCATCGTTAGACCTGCTTTCCTATACTATAGCGAGACTTGGCCCCTACTAGAGTGACACAAGCAGGAGCTGCGCGTCACGGAAATGAAGATGCTGCGGTGGATGTTTATAGTTTCATGGAAGGATCGCGCACGAAATGCCCACATCCGGGGTAGCCTTGGCGTCCGTGACATCGCAGATCAGCTGCAAGAATGCCGCCTACGATAATAGATACATTCTGTCCCAGATAACACATCCAGTAATTCATAGGTTTAGGTGCCTGCCTATAGATAGCTAATTTAGTTATCATTTAAGCATTTCACACTTGTAAATAAACCCGGTTCATATGGGATATGTAAAGCATAATCAATAAATTATGCCAAGACTACTAATCCTCTTGTCGTAATTTATTCACATGGTGTGGTAATTAGTCGCAATCCTAGCTGATAATACGAGTAAAGATGAAAATCTGTTTGTTGTCTGTACTTTGCTCTGAGTACCTATCCTTTTGAAGAACCTAGTTCTAGGGACAGAGAAGGCAGTGAAGAGTTAGTACTAAGTACAAACTTCATGTCGGGTCTTCTGTTGATAGGTACGGAGTGTTTATTTTCTTTTTAATTGCACAATTGACACAGCGCCATCTAGCCCCAAAGTAAGCAAAGCTTGTGTTATGGGTGCTAAACAACTGATAAACTACCTACTTATATATTTTTAAATACATAGGTATAACACCCAGACCCGTAACAGAGAATAAAATTCATCATTTCAATTTCTGCCCGGCCAAGAATCGGACCTCTACGTGGCAGAGAGTTATGTAATCCAACTGAACCACTCAGGTCATCTGGTTAAATCACTGGTTTACATTACTTTATTCTTGCAGAATTCAGTATCTAATGGTATAAATTTTAGAAGACATCGCATTTTTAGGCTGGCTACCTTATCCTTCAAACCGAAACACAATAATGCAAGCATTGTTGCTTAGCGGAAGAAATAGATAAGATGGTGGTATTCTATGTTCTATACTTTATTAGTTGATAGGTTATTCCGCCTGGTTGAATGCAGCCCTACAAGTAGAACATATACATCCAGGCGAACTTGTCAGGATTAACAGAGACCTACCACCTGATAAAAGTATTAAAATATAGAACGTAATATTTCGATATTCTTCTGAAAGGAAGTACTTTTACAAGTATAATAGGTAAAAAAGAAATCAACAACAAATAAAAGACAAAAATAATGGAATGAAAGTGGCTTATTGAAATGTCATAATTCATAAATATTAATAAATCAGCAGAGTTTACATATTTCATAACAGATACTGTATTGAAGACACCTTCCACTAAAAATTATAGTACAAACTTCCGTTTGATATCCTGAAATCATGCTGTACATCATTACAATATGTACGTAAGTATTATCAATCATGAAAACGAAGATAAGGTTTTCGAAGCCAACAAGAGAAGTATAAAAGTTACTTGCGAGGAGTCTAATGAACAGTGTTAAATAAAGTGCAACATGTTCAAGGCGGTTGCTTTGCTTTCCGTTGTGGTCGCTGTCCTCGGGGCGCCGCCCCAGCGGTCTCCAGAAGAGGTTGAGGAGTTCAGGCAATTCCTGGAGAGAGCTCAGCCCGGTGAGTACTTACGATTCAGTGAACTAGGAGCAATTGAAAAGGTTTTTACGGGGTCGACAACGCGTGGGTAATGCCCCTGGTATTGCAAACGTCCATAGGCTGCGGTGACTGTTTACCATCAGGCGGGCCGTAAGCTTCTTTGCAACCCTTGTGGTATAAAAAAATTGGGACGTCGTATATTGAATGACTAGCGATTACTTGATCAAGTGGCCGTGTGGTGTGTGTGGCCGTTTAAACACTGCGATCTCCAACCCGCCTGCCAAGCGTGAAGATTATGTTAATAACCTCCCCTTTCTTGGGAGAGGCCCTAAGTCCTGCAGTGGACTGTTACGGGCTGTGATGATGACCTTTCATTTACATTATTAAATTCGCAACCATTGAAAACTGACGCACCCTAATGGCGCGTGCGCAATGCATCGGTCACGAATCCGAGTAAATGCTGTCCAAAATAGTCCAGTAGGACCTATTACATATTTCCACTTCATATTATTTCGTATGCACGAAGCACCGCCATTGAAACACCAAATAAACTTTGATGGTATATATATCTATCTGTTGCCGTATTCGGATCTAAAAGCTTCACAGAATTCGCACTACTGTCATTGTCTTTAAAAAAGATTTTTCTAAGTACCTACAAACCTGAAATAGAAAATTTCATGTGCAGACCATGGCGACGCTCTTGAGGATACCATGGCCAAGTATCCATGGGCCAGTGCCTGGGAGAACAGCGGAAAGTACCAGGGCGACATACTCCTGAACGAGGACCAGGTTCAAAACATGGTGAACCAGTACTCCGGTGCCCCTGAGAGCCGCAGCACGCTGGTCTGGCCGGCGGTCAGGTGGCCCGGCAACACTATCATCTGGGAGTTCGCTGCTGGACACTTCAGTAAGATTTCATTTTACTTCTAGGTACCGGTAATCCCAGGGTGGCCCCTACAAGATGGTCTGACGATCTTATAAAGGTCGGTAAGGAGCTGACGGATGGAAAAGGCACAAAAGCTCGGTATGGAAGGCGTGGATAGCGATCTATGTTCAACTGCGGGCGTTTGCGGCTGTGATGAAAATGTTAATTCTGGATGATGATTCTTTATTTAAATCTCGTTCCTTCCACCTCCTCTTGATCTTTTATTTAAAAGATGACGATCCATCGAGTTTTACTCTTGCCGGTAGAGCAATCGCTATATTTTCTCTTCTGTCCACTTTTATACTATGATTTCTTGATACAATACGACACCCAGTTCCTTCAACACAAAATCTTCGGGGTCTTTATTATTTTATTCCCTGTACTTTGACTTATGCCTTAAGTCCCTGATAATGACTTTCATTGACACTACTGCATGATTTACTACAATAGTCTGAAAACTTTTACGGATTCAACTTTTATTTTTAGGTATACACTACTGGCTGTTATAAGTACTGCTCCGTGGTAGGTACTTGATGTCCACATTCTTTAGTCGTTAGGTGATTATGAAAATATATTGCTTGTTTCCAAACGCAGGTCAAAACCAAAGGAACCAAGTCATCGCCGCATTCCAGGAGATTGAGAGGAACACCTGTATCAGGTTCCAGACCAGAACCAACCAAGCCAACTTCGTCAGGGTCACCGTAAGTTAATTTTATAGGTATCAAAATATTTTCTATACCGACAAGATTCTTAAAGTTCACAAGACATTACGATTAGGCAATTATAGAAAATGCTTTTTAAATATAATTTTATATTCAGTCTATTTACTCCTAACCACTACAAGTGATTGGAAAGAAAGAAACAGCGTCCTACTTATTGGCTTGTCTAATAAACTAGGTAAACCAGCAATGCATATTATCGATATCTTCAAATATTACATCTAGCTTTCTATTATACACTAGTGGACCCGGCGCTACTTCGTTCGCGTAGCGTTCTAACCCTACACCTACCCTACACCTACCCTACACCTCCTAGTGGACCCGGCGCGGCTTCGATCGCGTAGCGTACTAACCCAACACCACCCTAACACTAGTTTTAAAATAAATGGATATAAAGTATCCTAAGTCCGTCTCCTGGTACTAAGCTACTTCCCCACCAATTTTCACCAAATCGGTCAATCCGTTCTTGAGTTATAAAAAGTGTAACACAAATAGTGTATAAATACACACGACTTTCTTTTATATAAATAAATATCGTTAAATCAAGGTATTAATTGCTCAATATCATTACTAACCTCTCTCTAATATCTATCAGAACCATCAAGATGGCTGCTACGCCAATGTTGGCTACTGGGTCGGCTTCGGCGTCCACGCCCTGAACCTGGCCAACGGCTGCTTCAACCACTTCATCATCATCCACGAGTGGCTCCATGTAGTCGGCCAGATGCATATGCACCAGAACTACCAGAGATACAACTACGTCACAATCAACTGGCAGAACGTCCAGAATGGTACGTTGTCTTTATTTCTTACACCTAATTGTCACAGATTATTTTAAAGTCTCTAAATTAATAATTACGAAAATATTTATTTGAATTGTGGATGGGATTTCTCTTGTTTAAATCTTAGGTTTAAAGCTGCTACATACGTATTGGTATCCATTAACAAGTCAGGCCTTTCCCCTCATCTGTTCAGATAGATTTTTTAAAGTTTCGGCCATTTACCTGCAATGATCGCTGCATGATTGAACTACAACCAATACCGTCTCCCGCACAGGTATGCAGAGCCAGTTTGACTTGAACCCTAACAATGAGGTGACGATGTTTGGTTCACCCTACGAGTACTCCAGTAACATGCATTATGGACCATACGCCTTCAGCTTTAACGGCCAACGCACTATTAACAACCGCTTCGTAAGTAGATCATATTTTTGCCTTGAAATGTATGTCGAGAGACAACCTCGTTCTGGCATCCAATGAGATGGAAGGACGAATTTTTAGAGAATCGTGTGGAATCAATGGACATGATATGAAGTCGATCGATGCTGATGGTTTTGAAGGTATTCTTTCAAGTAAGGAAAGAAAAGAAGGGATTCAGCCGTAAACGATCTGTGTGTATAATAATAAAACAACTTCCAAACTCCCAATTGAAGTTTCGTTCAGATATGATTACGAAAGTCTGCGTCAAAAAGAACGCAAGGAAAAAAACAAGCTTTTCGTTACTTAAATAGAGTTTCATAATAAACATATCTACTTTGCATTGAAACAAGTCCAAAACAAATAAATTGAATCATTTTAAAGCAACAACCTTGTTACAGAACGACTACGGTCAAATGGGTCAGCTGCAATACGTGACCGGCTGGGACTGGGGTCGCGCGAACCGCGCCTACAACTGCCCCGGGGCCTGGGACGATGGCATGCAGGACGGAGAACTAGCTGAAGATATAGCCCAGCCCAGTGAAGACCAAGCCCAGGTCCTCGATGCTCCGGAAGATAGTGTGAAAGTCGTTGACGCCTTCGTATCTGATCAATAAAATGTATAATAAGATGTAATACCTTTTAATTTATTCTATTTGTTTTTGTAAATAAATGAATGTTTGTACTATCGTCCTTCGTATCTTATTAATTTATTTAAGCCGCTATTGAGATAAGCTTTAAAAGTTTTTTGCAATATATTATCAGTTCTGGATAGTGCCAGAAACTTATCTGACCCGGTGGCCAAAACTAGAACAAATTGCCGCCAGTTTGAAATGTCATTTTATTGTCAACAACAGCGACGCCATCACCGGGTCAGACGCATACGTTTTTGGTACTTTACTGTACGGTCGCGTTCATAAGCATACTCCTGTGCTATCGCAAGGTTCTAAGTAGGTAGGCGTTGATCTTTATCACCTTAATCACCCACTGTATTTATATAACACCAATCTGATTGGAACAGTTTTGCTTGTTAAGTAAATACGATAATACATTCTTCTCCTGATCATAACTCCTCATACTCAAGTATGTATTTATTTATACGCTAATGAACTTTATGACGAAACGATGTGGGTAGCTTAGGTACCCATCCCGACCAGTATCGGAATCCTGAACATGTTTTCAACTATCATTTTACCTATTTATAACAACGTACAGCATCTAATATTATAATAATAAAAAAAAGGACGCTTACCACCTTCCTTCTCCATCATCAGATCAACTAAGTAATACTTACCATAATATTGCATTTTCATCAATTTACATATGTATAAAATTTTCATTTCAATTGATTCCCGGGAAGTGGGTCAAATCCTAGGTCAGGGAAAGGTTATTCTCAGGGTCTGACGATATAATCAGGTAGCGATGAATTTTTAAAAAGTGAATAAACAGTAGATTGTTATTACGCCTACTAAAGGCATAATGTCTGAAGCTGGTATGGAAAATCGAATACACTTGAACAGCACACAATCTGAACAGCTTGGGAAGCAATTATGATCACATTATGACAAGGATTAGATATTGGTCCTTTGCAAGGGACATGTTATTGTGAATGATCTTTAAAAGTCTATTCGATCTTTTAAATACTCTTTTCAAAATTCAGAATAAATACAGTAGCAACCCTAGTGAGTCGGCAAGTTAAGCTTGAAGACACACTGATGAAGTGGGCTGCGCGGTTTAATGCACGATGTGCCATAACTTGTTACTCGCCGAGCAATTTGTATGCAAGTACATTGACAGATGGCGAAATGTCCCACTGTGCAGAGAGCCGCGCGGCGCACTGCATGATGGGGCAAAACCCGCAATCCAAGCCCGAAATGTCAGTTCTGCATGAATTTTGTCCACGTTTTTAATTTGGCCCCATCGTGCAGCGTGCGGCGCGATGTCAGCAGATGTCAACATGAAACGTCACATCTGACTGTTTTTTTACCAACAGTTCGAATCTTTCCTCCTTATGTGACACAGTTCACACACATATATCTGTCTACTTTTTTTAGTACAGATACCACGCGTGTGAATGAAATAGAAAATTTAGATATATGTGTGTAAATTGTGTCACATAAGGAGGGAAGATTCGAACTGTTGGTAAAAAGAAACAGAAAAACTTAATGTCTCATGTTGACATATGCTTACATCGCGCCGCACGCTGCTCAATGGGGCCAAATTGAAAAACGTGGACAAAATTCATACAGAACTGACATTTCGGGCTTAGATTGCGTGTTTTGCCCCATCATGAAGTGCGTCGCGCGGCGCGCTGATTCTGCCTTTATCATTGACTCCATCATCTGTACTTGTACAGTAGTCAAGTGCATGGATCAGGTCAGATACCTGGGATATGTACTTAGCTCAATCGGGGAAATCGATAGCGACGTCAAGCCCCGAATATCCGCGGCTTGGGCCAAATATCGGGAGGTAACAGTTGTCATTTGTGACCCCAAAATGCCGATAAAGCTGAAGGGACAGGTCTATAAGACCATCGTTAGATCTGCTCTCCTATACTGTAGCGAGACTTGGCCCCTACTAGAGTGACACAAGCAGGAGCTGCGCGTCACGGAAATGAAGATGATGCGGTGGACGTTTGTAGTTTCATGGAAGGATCGCGCGCGAAATGCCCACATCCGGGGTAGCCTTGGCGTCCGTGACATCGCAGATCAGCTGCAAGAATGCCGCCTACGATAATAGATACATTCTGTCCCAGATAACACATCCAGTAATTCATAGGTTTAGGTGCCTGCCTATAGATAGCTAATTTAGTTATCATTTAAGCATTTCACACTTGTAAATAAACCCGGTTCATATGGGATATGTAAAGCATAATCAATAAATTATGCCAAGGCTACTAATCCTCTTGTCGTAATTTATTCACATGGTGTGGGAATTAGTCGCAATCCTAGCTGATAATACGAGTAAAGATGAAAATCTGTTTGTTGTCTGTACTTTGCTCTGAGTACCTATCCTTTTGAAGAACCTAGTTCTAGGGACAGAGAAGGCAGTGAAGAGTTAGTACTAAGTACAAACTTCATGTCGGGTCTTCTGTTGGTAGGTACGGAGTGTTTATTTTCTTTTTAATTGCACAATTCACACAGCGTCATCTAGCCCCAAAGTAAGCAAAGCTTGTGTTATGGGTGCTAAACAACTGATAAACTACTTATATATTTTTAAATACATAGGTATAACACCCAGACCCGTAACAGAGAATAAAATTCATCATTTCAATTTCTGCCCGGCCGAGAATAGAACCCTGGACCTTTACGTGGCAGAGAGTCATGTAATCCACTCAGGTCATCTGGTTAAATCACTGGTTTACATTACTTTATTCTTGCAGAATTCAGTATCTAGTGGTATAAATTTTAGATGAAATCGCATTTTTAGGCTGGCTACCTTATCCTTCAAACCGAAACACAATAATGCAAACATTGTTGCTTAGCGGCAGAAATAGATAAGATGGTGATATTCTATGTTCTATACTTTTATTAGTTGATAGGTTATTCCGCCTGGTTGAATGCAGCCATACAAGAAGAACATCTAGGCGAACTCGTCAGGATTAACAGAGTCCTACCACCTGATAAAAGTATTAAAATATAAAACGTAATATTTCGATATTCTTCTGACAGGAAGTACTTTTACAAAAGTAAAAAAGAAATCAACAACAAATAAAAGACAATAAAAAATTGGAATGAAAGTGGCTTATTGAAATGTCATAATTCATAAATATTAATAAATCAGCAGAGTTTACATATTTCATAACAGATACGGTATTGAAGACACCTTCCACTAAAAATCTTAGTACAAACTTCGGTTTGATATCCTGAAATCATGCTGTACATCATTATAATATGTACGTAAGTATTATCAAACATGAAAACGAAGATAAGGTTTTCGAAGCCAACAATAGAGAAGTATAAAAGTTACTTGTGAGGAGTCTAATGAACAGTGTTAAATAAAGTGCAACATGTTCAAGGCGGTTGCTTTGCTTTCCGTTGTGGTCGCTGTGCTCGGGGCGCCGCCCCAGCGGTCTCCTGGAGAGGTTGAGGAGTTCAGGCAATTCCTGGAGAGAGCTCAGCCCGGTGAGTACTTACGATTCAGTGAACTAGGAGCAATTGAAAAAGTTTTTATGGGGTCGACAACGCATGGGTAATGCCCCTGGTATTGCAAACGTCCATAGGCTGCGGTGACTGCTTATCATCAGGCGGGCCGTAAGCTTCTTTGCAACCCGTGTGGTATAAAATAATTGGGACGTCGTATATTGAATGACTAGCGATTCCTTGATCAAGTGGCCGTGTGGTGTCCCGCAGAGTAGAATAGCACCAACCCCTTACACTCATGGGTGCCGTACAAGGCGACTAATGTTTTCTAGGCCAATGATCAAAAGTCTCCGTAGTCTGGAAAATGGGCAGCAGCATTTTCCATTATTATATTTAAACACTGCGATCTCCAACCCGCCTGCCAAGCGTGAAGATTATGGCAATAACCTCCCCTTTCTTTGGAGAGGCCATAAGTCCTGCAGTGGACTGTTACGGGCTGTGATGATGACCTTTCATTTACATTATTAAATTCGCAACCATTGAAAACTGACGCACCCTAATGGCGCGTGCGCAATGCATCGGTCACCAATCCGAGTAAATGCTGTCCAAAATAGTCCTGTAGGACCTATTACATATTTCCACTTCATATTATTTCGTATGCACGAAGCACCGCCATTGAAACACCAAATAAACTTTGACGGTAAATATATCGGTCTGTTGCCGTATTCGGATCTAAAAGCTTTACAGAATTCGCACTACTGTCATTATCTTTAAAAAAGATTTTTCTAAGTACCTACAACCTGAAATAGAAAATTTCATGTGCAGACCATGGCGACGCCCTTGAGGATACCATGGCCAAGTATCCATGGGCCAGTGCCTGGGAGAACAGCGGAAAGTACCAGGGCGATATACTCCTGAACAAGGACCAGGTTAAAAACATGGTGAACCAGTACTCCGGAGCCCCTGAGAGCCGCAGTACGCTGATCTGGCCGGCGGTCAGGTGGCCCGGCAACACCATCATCTGGGAATTCGCCGCTGGACACTTCAGTAAGATTTCATTTTACTTCTAGGAACCGGTAATCCCAGTGGAGGGTGGCCCGCACGAGATGGTCTAACGATATTATAAAGGTCGTAAGGAGCCGTAGGATGGAAGAGGCACAATAGCTTATGGTATGGAAGACGTGGATGGAGACCTATGTTCAACTGCGGGCGTCCTGCGGCTGTGATGATCATGTTAATTCTGGCTGATGATTCTTTATTTAAATCTCGTTCCTTCCTCCTCCTCCTGATCCTTTATTTAAAGGATGACGATCCTTTGATTAAATCTCGAGTTTCACTCTTGCCGGTAGAACAATCGCTATATTATCTCTTCTGTCCGCTTTTATACTATGATTTTTTGATACCATACGACACCCAGTTCCTTCAACACAAATTCTAAGGGGTCTTTATGATTTTAATCCCTGTACTTTGCCTTATGCCTAAAGTCCCTGATAATGATTTTCTTTGACACTACTGCATGATTTACTACAATAGTCTGAAAACTTTTACGGATTCAACCACCTACACTACTGGATGTTATAAGTACTGCTCCGTGGTAGGTACTTGATGTCCACATTCTTTCATCGTTAAGTGATTATGATGAAATTACATAAATGGAATCCATTATAACATATTGCTTATTTCCAAATGCAGGTCAAAATCAAAGGAACCAAGTTATCGCCGCATTCCAGGAGATTGAAAGGAACACCTGTATCAGGTTCCAGACCAGGACCAACCAAGCCAACTTCGTCAGGGTCACCGTAAGTTCATTTTACAGGCATCAAAATTCTTGCTGTATAGATAAAAAGTTCATAAGACATTACGATTACGCCATTACAACAAATGCTTTTTAGACATTATTTTATCTTCAGTCTATTTACTCCTAAGCACTACAAGTGGCTGGAAAGAAAGAAACAGCGTCCTACTTATTGTCTTAATTAATAAACTAGTTAAACTAGCAATGCATATTATAGATATCTTCAAATATTGGGTCTAGCTTTTTATTATATATATCATTCAATCAAGGTCTTAAATTCTCAATAGCATTACTAACCTCTCTCTAATATCTATCAGAACCATCAAGATGGCTGCTACGCCCATGCTGGCTACTTTGCCAACTTCGGCGTCCACAGCCTGAACCTGGCCAACGGCTGCTTCAACCACTTCATCATTATCCACGAGTGGCTCCATGTAGTCGGCCAGATGCACATGCACCAGAACTACCAGAGATATAACTACATCACGATCAACTGGCAGAACATCCAGAATGGTACGTTGTCTTTATTTCTTACACCTAATTGTCACAGATTATTTTAAAGTCTCTAAATTAATAATTACGAAAATATTTATTTGAATTGTGGATGGGGTTTCTCTTGTATAAATCTTAGATTTAAAGCTGCTACATACGTATCGGTATCCACTAACAAGTCAGGCCTTTCCCCTCATCTATTCAGATAGATTTTTCAAAGTTTCGGCCATTTGCCTGCAATTATCGCTGCATGATTGAACTACAACCAATACCGTCTCCCGCACAGGTATGCAGAGCCAGTTCGACTTGAACCCTAACAATGAGGTGACGATGTTTGGTACACCCTACGAGTACGCCAGTAACATGCACTATGGACCATACGCCTTCAGCTTCAACGGCCAACGCACTATTAACAACCGCTTCGTAAGTAGATCATATTTTTTGCCTTGAAATGTATGTCGAGAGACAACCTCGTTCTGGCATCCAATGAGATGGAAGGACGAATTTAAAAGAATCGTGTGGAATCAATGGACATGATATGAAGTCGATCGATGCTGATGGTTTTGAAGGTATTCTTCCAAGTAAGGAAAGAAAAGAAGAGATTCAGCAGTAAACGATCTGTGTGTATGATAATAAAACAACTTCCAAACTCCCAATTGAAGTTTCGTTCAGATATGATTACGAAAGTCTGCGTAAAAAAAAAAACGCAAGGAAAAAGACAAGCTTTTCGTTACTTAAATAGAGTTTCATCATAAACATATCTACTTTGCATTGAAACAAGTCCAAAACAAATAAATTGAATCATTTCAAAGCAACAACCTTGTTACAGAACGACTACGGTCAAATGGGTCAGCTGCAATACGTGACCGGCTGGGACTGGGGTCGCGCGAACCGCGCCTACAACTGCCCTGGCGCCTGGGACGATGGCATGCACGACGGAGAACTAGCTGAAGATATAGCCCAGCCCAGTGAAGACCAAGCCCAGGTCCTCGATGCTCCGGAAGATAGTGTGAAAGTCGTGGAAGCCCCCGTATCTGATCAATAAAATGTATAATAAGATGTGATACTTTTTAATTTATTCTATTTGTTTTTGTAAATAAATGAATGTTTGTACTATCGTCCTTCGTATATTATTAATTTATTTAAGCCGCCATTGAGTTGAGCTTTGGAGTGTTCTGCGATATATAATCAGTTCTGGATAGTGCCACAAACTTATCTGACCCGGTGGCCAAAACTGGAACTAAGATCCGTCAGTTTGAAATGTCATTTTATTGTCAATAACAGCGACGCCATTACTGGGTCAAACGCTTAAGTTTTTGGTACTTTACTGTACGGTCGCGTTCATAAGCATATTCCTGTGCTATCGCATGGTTCTAAGTAGGTTCTAGGTAGGTAGGTATCTCTATCACCTTAATCACCCACTGTATCTGTATATCACAAATCTGATTGGAACTGTTTTACTTGTTAAGTAGATGCGATGATACATTTTTTTCCTGGTCATAACCTATAACTCCTCATACTCAAGTATATATTTATTTATACGCTAATGAACTTTATGTGGGAATCACGTATGTAGCTTAGGTACCCATCCCGACCAGTATCGGAATCCCGAACATGTTTTCGAATTTCATTTTACCTATTGATAACAACGTACAGTAACTATTATCACCATCTTATGTTGATTACTGCAGTATGGTTGATTTTTGGACCATTTTGATTTTGAAACATTTTGATCTAAAGTGATATTGTATTCTCTAGTATGGACGCGATGCCCAGGTATTATAAAATTGAAGGGTATCAAAGGTTAGTCACGGTTTTAACCAATTGTCTTATCACGACATTAATCACGATAGATTAAATTAAATCTGAACTTATCATTATATAGCCATTAATACCTAGATAGGTATGGTTGTTTTTCCTTATATTGTTATTACTAGGCAAACATTGATACTGCGGCATCGATCCTACTACAATAAAATATGTAACATTCTAAATACAACACTATGATTTTTGTTACACACATTCACATCGTTTTACAAAATGGGCACAGAAGGCGGTACGAAAGTGCTGTGAAGTTTACCTTCCATTCCGGTCAGGTACAACACCAGCCAGAAATCTTTCTGCAAGGGTGTATGTAAGACACACAAAGAAGGATCAGATCGATTCTGCCTTTATCATTGACTCCATTTTATTTGGGAACGAATACGCCACAGTAATAATAATATTTTACTGTTAGTAACGCGAGACCTGACAAGCCCTATTGTAAGGCATTGGTTATCGATACATCGTGACCCAAACAAGAAATAATGTAAATTTGCTTTTGCTTTGTAATATTTTTATTTTTGGCTATTATTTTAATTTTTGTTATTCATTATTATTATTAATATGTAATTGTACAATGGCTCTATTGGCTGAATAAAGAACTATATTTTTATTATTATTATTATACTGTAGCGAGACTTGGCCCCTACTAGAGCGACACAGGCAGGAGCTGCGCGTCACGAAAATGAAGATCCTGCGGTGGACGTGTGTAGTTTCATGGAAGGATCGCGCTCGAGCGCCCACATCCGGGGTAGCCTTGGCGTCCGTGACATCGTAGATCAGCTGCAAGGATGCCGTCTACGATGATATGGCCACGTCTTGCGCAGACCGGCAAGTTATGCGGGGAAGAAGTGTCTAACCATGCCGCCCCCGCCAGGCACGGGAAGGAGAGGCCCGCCCAAGAAGCGACGGCTTGACGTATTCAAGAATGATCTGCGTGGCAATAAGCTCACCACCAAGGATGCCGAAGACCGAGCGAGGTGGGCCAGGAGTAGCAGGGAGGGATCCTCGCGTGCCATGCGGGAGTGTAACTTGGACATAACATAACGCCAAGATGATGATGATGATGATCTGTACTTGTATTGTGAGCAACCAAGCCCAGCTGGCGGCACGGGTATCATCCAAATAACTTGTCCGGAAACTGTCTATAAAGTGGTTTTTCTTTTTGCGCAGGAGGAGGGGAGGGCGCAGGGGAGGGGGAGTAGGGTAGGTCTTTGTTACAATTTTTGTGTGCAATAAACTATTAAATCAATAAATAAGGGTATTTATTTATTTATTAAATTTTCACACATTTTGTTACATTGAAATATTATATGAAAGATCTTTAACACTTAAATGTAAATCTAATAACAGGCAAACTTACGTTCACAATAGAATCGATCGCGCTTAATTAAAAAATGAATCTAAATCTACCACCACTCAAACTTATCAACTAAACTGATATTGTTAGTGTAAGCGGCAAGATAACTTAGGATAAACAATAATTAATTGTATTGCTATACAATAAATAATATAATGGCACACTCCGGACTATCGAGGGAGGGAGGCGGAGAACACATGTGTAGCGCGGCCGGCCGGCGGGTTATGGTGAACTTGTAAGACACCTAAGCGCCTACCAGCTAAACTCTTCCTTGGGAACTTTTAAGGCTTTTAGGTTTCATTCCATAGGGATGGAGTGGTGGGACTTGAATGTAGGCTTCACTATATCTCGACCCCTTCAGACATGGGCAACTTCCAACCACAGATATGATACATAAAAAGGAGGATATTGAGGGCTGTGATTGATCCCTCTGAGAGCTCTGCTGATGATGTTCTTTTCCTTCGATGTCTCAGGCTGCGTACCCTTATTTTTCATCTCTGTTCCTCGATGTTCTGTTGTACGCGGCGGATCCGTTTCATTCAGCTGTATTTCTTATGTTGTTTGTTCTTCAATGTCCTAAGGCATGTGATTTAAGGCAGTATAAATACTTGTAACCTTCAGTTATGCTTATTATCTTGTCAATTGATATATTGTAGCAAGCAGCAGATACATAGCTACCTAACATTCAATCGTTTTTCTTTTTTTATTATTGAATTTAAATATAAGCCTCTTTCCTGATACCGGCCGGCACCTACTTCCCACGTGTCCCTGAGGCATACGCAACACGTGACCAAACAAGCGCAGGCGAGCGTTCTCGATCTTGTTTGCGATATCCTTCAGCTAATCTCTAAATCAGATATAAAATCATAAATCAATTTATTTTCACACATACAAACAAGAGATAAAATAATTAGGAAAACAACCAACTTTTATTTGTAAAAATTAATTGGTTGTGTAATGAAGTAGGTATAATGTGAAAATGCACAGTACCAGTATACATTAGGGCTGATGGGCATCAGATGGGCAACCAGTGCTGCAGGGCTGCAACACTGATTTTCAGGCCGCCCCTAGCCATTTTGACTTATCTTACATGAATAGAGCGTTTGCAAGCGAACATTCTTTGCAGGAGTCTCTGCGTTTCACTTACAAAAGAACATTAAACTTTATGTTCAATGTCAAGGACATTGAAAAATATTTCAATTAAAGTATTCCATAGGTACTTAAATTAAATTATAGTATTAACATAATATTGTAGAAACAATATGATTTTTTTAGTTCACAAAACCAGCCTATACTTATATATCCATGATAGCCTTCTAGTTTCCATGTTCAATTTCTTTCTTTTTTATGAAGTACCTACATCGTAACAGAACCGCATGCATGCGTTCTGTGCTCGCTGAAAGTATTCTTTGTTTTATTAAAAAGTATTGGATCATATACTGAATCACAGTAATAACAGCTTAAATCGCGTTTCTAAGATTACAATCTATGTACCACATCTATCTTTATCTTTAATTAATCACATGTTGTTTTTCTTTTTAGATATTTTCGTTGTCGATGCTGATAACTGGATTTTAATTGTAAATATGTTTACGTTGTAATTTACTACCAAAACATTTAAAACAACACTTGTTTTTGGCCCATGCGTTGACTAAATCTTTATTCATTCGTCACATAGCAATACCCTGTTCCAGCCGGGTTAAAGGATGATTATAATTGCGTATCGTCTGCTTATTGATGACAGTTTGAATATTTTAAAGTATTGTTAATATTTTAAGTAGTAAGGTCCGTGGTGAGAACTATAAACAGAATTGGACTAAGAATTGCACCTTGCGGAGTACCTTTATTCGTAGTTATTATGGTAGATGATTCTATATGCCCTTTTCAGATTCAATTTCAACGTGCTGTTTTTGATTTGGTAAGAAGGGTTTAAACCATTCACAACTGTACTTGGATATTCCGTAATATCGCAATTTTTTATTAATAGTTCAGGGTCTATGGAAGCGAAAGCCCTAGAGAAATCGAGTAACACAATAATACTACATATTCCTTATCCGAGACTTGAAGCATAGTCTCTGTAACGTGGGCCAGACACGGTTCCGTGCTAGAGCGAAATCATGATTGGACTTTAGGGCAATATTTTTCGGTCTTCAAGATAATTAATGAATTGTGTGCGTACTATTCGTTCTAATATTTTGGAAAATACCGGTAAAATGCTAATATGCCTTTATAATCTTCTACATTATTTCCTTTTGATATTGGTCAAATTTTCGCAAATTTCCAAGTTTTAGGAAATATTTTAGATTTTATGGTGTCACTATAATATTTGTGATTTTAGGAAGTGTCATAGTAGGGTCATAGTAGGGTAGGGTCATTTGTAACATTTGTTAGATATGTTATCATGTCCAGGTTTTAATACTTCTTACTGCTTTTTTGATATCTGTTTCTTTGCATGGTAACAAATCAAACGACGCATCATTGAATCTACTATGTTTAAAATAATCAATCAATGGTATTCCTGTCTGCGCGATCGATAGCTACTATATCCACAATATCCCTAGAAGTCCTGTAGCTAGCGAGGTATCCGTAACTTTCAGCTATTCTTCATAGTTTTCCTAGACGTCCTTACGGACGGCAAGCTTACCCAGAATCTTAAGCCAGACTTATTATGGCGTCCCTTGATGTCCAGTCGCAAGCAGCGTACCCATTACTTTCAGCTATTCTTCAGTATCCTCAAAGTTCTGTCGTAAACAACGTACCCGGAAGGTTTAGCTAACCTTGTTACGGTACTATACCTTGGTGTCCTATCGCAATAGGTAATAGATAAATTTAATAGATAAAGTCGAATCGGTCACCATTGTTTAGGGTGCAGAGAAGTCCAGTTAATCAATAATTTAAAATTTCATTTCATTTATTGAATGAAGTAACAAACTCATTTATGTTAGTATGATTTATGCCTTAGTTAGTAAATTAAAATACACGAAACAATACTTAGATATCAGCGCTGTCCGACTCCATGTGCAATCGAGCAGTACCGATTCAAATACTGGCAGTCCAGCCGTGCTGCTATTATGGCCGGGATGCCGTTGGTGCTGGCCCGTTCTCTGCGCATCAGGGATGTGCACCTTTTTCGCGTTGTCGTGTAAAAGCAATCGATGTGTGCTTCAGCAAACATCCCGACGCACTGCAGAACCGGGGCAACCCCAACAGCACCCTGAACACATTATTATAGTTAGCCCACAGGCAGCAAGTATAAAATGAGGTGCACTGTGCTCGGAACAATGTTAATTTTTACTACATCTGAACAATGTGCGAATCTGCGAGCTATCATGTTCGCTCTAACTATATATATATATCGCTTTCTGTTCCCTTTAAATGTCTTTATTGTACTTGAGGCCGGAAGCCAGAGTAATGCCCTAGGCATTTGCCATCTTCTTTGTTCTCTTTTCAGGGGGGCACCATTTAAATAGACCGGTGGTAAACTGTCTAGCTCTTTACTTCTGATCTCAAAGACAATTATTTTGCTCTTTTTGACATTGAAGATCAGACCTTGCCGCTTCTCGTAGTCTTCACAGATTGCTACTAACTTGCTCAGGCTAAAGATCGACGCGCTCAGCTGCACCATATCGTCAGCATAACTAACTTTGTTCACACAGCTGCTATCGATGTAGCTACCGACCCGGGTGCCACTGAGCGCGACGATCAGCTCATTAATACTAAATGCTTATTAAAATTAGGACTGTAATTACCTGATTGCCAAATCCTGGATTCCATGGTCAAGGCGGACCCCGGGCTCTCGTATGCGAGAGCACAACCGGGACATTACCGCCAAGATGATGATGCTCATTAAAATTAAGACAACATTCTTATTTTGTCTAGTCTTAGTAATGATATGCACTATATTGTACATTTCCCCTAATTATTTCTACCCGTAATAAAAAATACTAAACACTTTATTACGTTGCTGTCTTATATATTATTAATTTTTTTTCGCTAACTACTTACTAAATCTTACCCCATTAAATTTAATATTTTCAAACTTGAATTTGGATTTACTACATCCTTTCTTGCAAAATACTTACGTTATAACTGCAAATTGACATTTTTCAAAATAAATGTCAAGTTTCTGATGTTTTAATAACTGAATACAAAGATTAATAAAACGACTAATGTGAATGTGAAGGGAGTATTGAAATTAACAAGATGTAAAATCGCTTATATAACTTTAAAATTCTCGACACAAATCAAGAAAAATTACCTTCTAATTTACACAAACTTCTTATTGAAACGAAATTCCATAACACTGCTAAATTATTATTAGTTTAAAAAATTTAATTACAAAAAAGCCTAAAGCTGACGATAAAATTATAAAAAATACTATATTAAAACCTATATCATAAAATAAATAGTTTTTTTTACACCTCTGTAACTACTACTAAAGATAGGATAATATAGTTCTTCCCCTTCGCATGCCAGAATTATCGGATTTGTGACTAGATACCTGCACCGACCTATATAAGTTAGAATACAAATGAACAGACTATTACTCGTCCGTCAGTGTATTGGACAAGATGCTGAAGTTCGTCATGCTTGTAAGTTGTGCTGTGGTAATTTTTGGGGCTCCTCCTGTGTCCAAGACACGCGAAGATATCCAAGGATTCAAGAATTATTTGGAGAGAGCTAAGATAAGTAAGTCTTTGTAGGTCGATGCTACAAGATGCTATCATCGGGCACTTATTAAATTTTTTGTTATAAAATTTTTAGACTATTTTATGCAATAATATTCACTTAGAGCGGAATAAATGCAAGAATTTTGTGGAATCTGGTCTCAAAATCATTGTACAATTTCTGAAGAAATGTATACAAAGTTTTTGTAAAAAGTTCTAAACAACTACTTACTTAATGCAAGTCCTAATTTTTAGACAATGGCCGACCACTCGAAGAAGCGATGGCCGAGAACCCTGAAGCTAAAGCCTGGGAGAACAGCGGGAAGTACCAGGGCGACATACTGCTGAACGAAGACCAGATCCAGAACATGGTGGACTATTACAGCGGCACCGCGTCGCCTGGCCGCAGCGTAATCATCTGGCCTCGAAATAGGTGGCCAAACAACACACTTATTTGGGAGTTCGCTGATGGACATTTCAGTACGTACATGAGCCATCCTTTTTTACTCTAACACATGGAAGATTCCGATGAATTGAGAACCTCCTTTTTTGAAGTCGGTTAAAAAGAAGCTAAAGATTAAAAAATATCGCATATGAGTAATTATAGATATGAGTATCTTATGACGAATTTGTTTTGTTTCTCGCCTAGATACGAGTGTGGGCGTGTATATCTGTCTATGTACCTATATATATGTTGTTCAGTATAGTTTAAATTTTGGGCTATAGGTGGTTTACTTGTGTTTAATCATTGTGCCTTTGTGTCAATCCAAATCCAGCTGAAAACCAGAGGAACCAAGTTATCGCCGCAATTCAAGACATTGAGAATAATACGTGCCTAAGATTCGAAACAAGGACCAACCAAACCAACTACATCAGTGTTACCGTAAGTTCGTTTTTCAATCAAATGTCTTGAAAAAATTTCAAATGCCTACTTGTTTCTAGACAAACTTTTTTGTTTTCACCAGTCATTGACAACATGATACTAATTTTCCAACCGGATACTTTAAGTTCATTCAAGTCATCTGGGGATATATAACTCCCTTTCAACGTCATCATCGCAGCCCATAACAATCCACTGCAGGACTTAAGGCCTCTCCCACGAAAGGGAAGGTTATTGCCATAATCTCCACGCTTGGCAGGCGGGTTGGAGATCGCAGTGTTGTAAATATAACAATGGAAAACGCTGCTGCCCATTTTCCAGCCTACGGAGACTCTAAGATCTTTTGCCTCGAAAACATTAGTCGCCTTGTACGACACCCACGAGTGCAAGGGGTTGGTGCTAATCTACTCTGCCGGACACCACACGGCCACACGGCCTTTCAACGTATTTTCTTCAAATTGTCTAAGTACAATGCCTATTGCGGTATACATTTTTCTGATGGATAATTTGTTTCGCTCGCATGCGTCTTTTAATTTCTTTGTAAATGGCACTATTAACTTTTATGACTAGAACCATCAAGATGGATGCTACGCTCATGTTGGCTATTGGGGCACTTTCGGTGTCCATACCCTGAACCTGGCCAACAACTGCTTCAACCGCTTCATCATCATCCACGAGTGGCTTCACTCCGTCGGCCTGAGGCACATTCACCAGAACTACCAGAGAGACGACTTCATTACGATCAACTGGGAGAATATACAGGAGGGTGAGTTGATAGTTTTACTGCAAAAATTTTGGACTAGACCGTTGGTGCAGAGCCATATGTAACTGGCGATTGTCCTATTTCAGTGTTTAATTAAAATATACAACAACAAAAAGCGTTATTGCCGACGTAAAAACAATAAGGAGTTAATCAATTCGACTGAAGGTCCCTTTTTTGTATGTATGTTCCACGCGAGCCGATATAAAAATTTATTTTTTGTTTATATTAGCTCCTGAGGTGGACCCATTATCATGAGGTAAAGATCTGACGAAGGAATCTCAGGAAAATCAATAGAATAGAATAGAATAGAACTTAATTGCATAAACTGTGTAGTACATCGTTGCAGATGGGTTTGCAATATGAGAAGAACAACAGTTCACCCAAAGCGTGTATGCAATTACAATGGCAATCCTCCGTTAATCTCCCTCTATTAAAATAGGCGTGGGATCTATGTCCAGCCATGAGCGTCATCATGCGACTGAGAAGATATTTTTTTCTTTTTTATTTGAAATAGACAGGTATTTGACTGCCATCTCACCTGAAGTTAAGTGCAGATGCAGAGTACGATGGCGCATACCTGTATATTAAGTACCACAAACATTTTGATGGTTGTTTTACAGGTATGGCGTATGCCTTCGATTTGCATTCCGATACCGAGGTAACGATGCTGGGAACACCCTATGAGTATTCAAGCAATATGCACTACAGCCCAAGGGCATTCAGCTCCAACGGATTGCCTACTATCGTTCCGCTATTTGTAAGTGTTGAAATTCAGAAGGTATCTAAGCTATCTTTCAATTCATTAAATTACTGTATGCCGTAGGTAAAGTGTGATGCAGTTTAGTTAAATATACTAAAAAGAACAGTAATATTATCGATTATAGATAGATACTTGCTCGAGGTCTTTTGCAAAGTGTAAATAATAAATAACTTCGCCAATTGGGCGAGTCGTTTGTTTTCTTTTTGTGTAACGTTGTTTGAAGCATAGTTTAATTAATTATCGTAGGCAATCTCCTCAGAGTTTCAACTCCAGCAGTATTTCAAAATGTTGAAAGCTGCTGCTGCGAAGATTGTCTGAATTTTCATACCTACCTAAAATAAAAAATATTGTCTTGAGTTATAGTCCCGGTTGTGCTCTGTCCTCTGGCGCGCGTGGTCTCATGTGGATCCGCCATGACGTGAGGGACGACGATGTTTTCCCTCACAGTAAGATCATCTCTTAGTGTACAGCTCAGTTACGTACATGTTCCCTACTCAGAAAAAGTCATACTGGGAATCAAACTCGGTGTCTCTCGTTTAAGAGGCCAACCTGCTAGCCATTACACCACCGACGCTCTCTATTATCATACCTTTTTTTTTATGTTACTTAGCAGACAAACAGGCAAGCGGGCCACCTGATGGAAAGTGGTCACCGCCGCCTATGGACATCAGCAACACCAGGGGAGTCACCAATGCGTTGCCCACCTCTAAAGAGACCTCTAATATACCTCTTGAACAATCCCATGTCATAGTCCAAAGGAAACACTGTGGCTGGGAGCTCATTCCACATCTGAATCGTACGAGCGAGAAACGTTCTTTCGAACCTTCGCGTGGTGACCAACAGAGGGTCTACGTAGTGAGGATGAGTACCCAGCCCACGGCGGGTGGTGCGATGGCGAAATTGTGCTGTGGGCACCAGATCGAAAAGTTCCTCGGAACACTCCCCATTGTACAGCCGATAGAACACACACAGGGAGCCAAAGTCCCTTCGGTTAGCCAGTGGTTCTAACTTGCTTGTTTGTATGGGATCGTCGACAATTCGTACGGCGCGTCTCTGTACGGAGTCCAAAGGATTAAGCAGGTCGGCAGTTTCGCCGGCCCAAAGATGGGAACAATACTCCATATGAGGCCACACCTGTGCCTTGTACAGCAGCAGGCGCTGCCCCGGGGTGAAGTATCGCCTGGACCGGTTAAGCACGCCAAGCTACTTACGTGATTTAAATATGAGTAGAATATGATATTTTTTTGTATTATAGGAGTGTGGATAATCCAATAGAACTTCCCTAGATGAAACCTACTCACGTCAAAAAAGTAACAAGAACAGAAAAGTGGAGAATTTATTAGAATCAAACTACCTTGTATTGTCATTCTTCCTCATATTATGTACCTCGTGGAATATGAATGGAATGAACCTTATAGATTATGAATATATCCACAGGACGACAATGGACTTATGGGCCAGCGGCAATTCGTGACCGAGTGGGACTGGGCTCGAGCGAACCGCGCCTACGACTGCCCTGGCGCCTGGGACGGCGGCAATCACGAAGGAGAACTAGCTGAGAAAATGGCCCAGCCCAGCGAAGACTAGGCCCAAGAACGCAACCTTGGGGAAGAACTCCTAGCCGTCATGGATGCCCCGCAAGACAGAGTAAAAGTAGTTGACGCCCCCGTATTTAATGTATAAGATGTATAATAAGATGATAGCTTCTAATTATTTAATATTTGTATTTGTAAATAATTGAATATTTGTATTATCGTCCTTCGTATATTATTAAAGACGATTATTGAGATCAGTTTTGGAGTTTTCTGGTTTATCATATCGTACGGTAATAAATAGGCGTTGATCTTTATTACTTTAATCGCCCACTGTAACATAACACCAATCCGTTTGGAATTGTGGTTGTCTATTATATGCTTATGCTACGAACATTCTACAATTCCGTTTTCTTTTTCTTTATTTTACAATTCTATTGAAAAACATTTATAACATAACAATTTTAATTAAATGTCTTTGAATTTTGTTTTTCACATTGCTCTCTGTTTAAAATCTGTAGGTACTAAAACATTGATGTAGAATATGTATACAAGATACTTCTGTATGTATATACATTGGACCTCTGTGCAAGATACACAAAGATGATGAATGGGTTTGGAGACATAACCAATACTAAATCAATAAAATAATAAATTGCAAGGGAAATCAATCTACAATTGTAAACACTGCATTTAAGCATAGTAATTTAACAAAATACGACACAAACGCGTTGAACGATAAATACGTATCTATCAGTGAAATATGTATTAGTGGAACGTATTTTTATTGAAATACACATAAAATATTAACAGTTAGAATACAAATATAATAACAATATACACTAATACCTACATCTAAAATACCAAAAATATATACAATAATACATATAAAATATACTAAACTAAACCCTTATAAGTTACAAATATTTTAATATATAACTAAACTAAATTAAACAAGATGTATTAGTTCGAGTTATTTCTTCTTTTTCGAGTTTTTCACTTACGAAACAAGCACCACGACTACACAATACCTTCATATTTATCTGCATGATTTTGAAATAATTTCCGAAACACGATGTTCACCAAAAATCAAGTGGGAGCTGACTAAAAAAATTACATACAGGTATAGGCACTGTCGGTGGTAAAAAATGCACAGCGGCTAGTTTTGGCTTCGTATCTACTCACGCGCGTGCGACAGCGACGAAGTTCTGCGAAGCCGAACGAGCCGATTTGCATTATTTACGGCCTAGAGCTCGTCTAGTCTAAAATGACGCGCCCCACTACTTAGTTAGTTGATTTCGATGTGTGAGTTCAAATATTGATAACGACACTTCATCTGTGTGGGAGCCAATGAACGACGCGTTCTCCTACGTTTGAATCTCACCGGCAACTGAATGACCAATTACAACGGCATTTGTATATGTATTGCGTCCATATTTTAAACTTGCTTGTGTGCGTTAATGCGATAGTGGGGCGCGTCATTTTAGATTAGACGAGCTTGCTGTATAAAAAATTAAATATAAAGGGCACTTCCCAAAGTGCTAGAAAGCTACAACTTAGTATGCTGGCTAGGAAGAAGTGGGACATATATTCCATACTTACTAAAAAAGAGATATGGAAACCCTTTGGTACCTGGACGTTGGCACTCTCGGAGGGGTGTAAATACAGTTCTTAACAATATTCGTTCCCTCATTGCTCAGTTCAGTACCATCGGTATAGAACTAAATTTTAGTGAATGTGAGCTGTATATCTCGGCCTTCAAATCGGAAGATGAAAGAAATGACATAATCGCACTTAACTTATTGTCACCAAACATTAAAATTCAAAACAAGAAATTTCTTTCCCTTTTAGGTGCCCAAATACTTCCTGAATCGATTTTTCCTCTTATTGATTCCCTAACTTATAAGTTCAACAGCTTACATGACCGGCTTTTCAAAATCCATCCGCATATCGCCATCACCATAACCCGTTTTTGTTTGTTTGCTCCAAATGCCATATATATACTTTGCTGTAGACCCATGTGGAAATACCCCCATCTACTTTCTTCCCTCGACGCCTCCATACAAACCGCCCTATCATCAATCCTCAACTGTGATTTTGATGCCCGTTCCTGGACCCAGGCTTCTCTGCCCATCCGGTTCGGAGGTCTGGGTATCCGTAAAATTTCTGATCTATCGCTACCAGCTTTCCTGTCCTCCATACATAGCACGCACACCTTGACATCGAAAATTATCTATCCGTCCCTGGGCGGTGTCGAGGTGTCCTGCCTGTTGGAGGCCAGGAATGCATGGTCTTTCATCTGCCCCAACGCCGATATTCGAAGAAAACGGCCATCGCTCTTGACAGGTCAGACATTGCACCTGTGCTCTGAGCTGTCTTCCTCAGGTAATCTTGCTTAATCGTATAACTCGTATTATTTCTATGTTCTATTTGCTTTCTTTAGAAATAACACTTTTGATTATTGTGAATTTGTCTGTATTTTGTTAATTCTATGTACGTTGCTTAAACTAATAAAATATTTCCTCTCGATCTGTTGCTGTTTATTTAGTATGTTATTTGCAATAATACCTATACATGGATTTATTTTTCATATTTCTTTGTTCAATTTCTGTACACTTACTCGAACATCAGAAGTGGGATAAAGGATTCAAACGTCCCACAATATTTCTAATGCAATGTATTTTGTCTTCATGTTACATCGTGAGCTTTTCGCACCGACCGTCTGAGGCTGAGGAAACAACTACTGGGTGCAAATTAGCATTCGGTAAGTCGTGACGAGTTAACTTGATTCAAGTGAGTTTAGAACCGATTTAGAATCATTTGTTTCCGCGTGCAACGTGTATCGAACAAAATTGAGAAAGTCCTAAGTTTTTATACACCAAATTACGGAGTTACAATTTAATTTCGTTTTACAATGAATTAATTATTACTATGGTTGGAGTGTAGCAAAGGGGGCGCTGAGGAAAAAAAGACTTACTTACTACTACTTACGTAAAATTTCCCTTTGGTATCCTCTAACCATTACTATCTAGAAACGAATTCGAACACAAAAGTAAACATTGAAAATTATTTGTTTGCTGAGAGGGTATGATTTTATTATAATTTTACTGTTGACCGCCAAAATACGATTCTGAAAAGCTATAACATTGAAAAAAAAGTCAGTTTGTTAGTAGGTAACGTAATTTTGTTGGTGACAAATTATTTTATCGAAAGGAATACATTGACGGTAGATAACACCGGCACACAAAAAAAAAATTGTCTGTACACCGGGGCCACCTATCTACGGGCATGTTTTTCGACCCGCTGAATACGAATTTTAAGTCAGTTTAGGCCGTCCAGCCATCAATTTTGAAATTTTTTTGTACCAAGATAATCCTAATATTTTACGATTTTTGCAATTTTTAAAGATAAAGATATTTATTTTTTAGTAAATGTTGGTAGAATAAATGGTGTTAACAAAATAATTATAACGTCCCAAGAACACTTAATCCTTTCGGATATGAAAATATTTAGTAGGTACACAAACATTATAGGTATCCATTAACATTATATCTAGTGTTACGTATTCAGAAATAGCTCATTTACAGAGTAAAAAGTCTTATTTATTAACCATTGTTTCAGTTTTTTCTGAAAAAGTTGAATATTTAAACTTTTTAGACTTTCAGGCAATGCATTATATATTTTTACACACATAGCAGGACAATTTGTTACAGTAGTTCGTTGTTTTTGGCACTCTAGAATAAACTAGCTTCATCTTATTCCTAGTACATCTTGGGTAAATACTTTCAGCAGTAGTGAATAAGTTTGGATTACTTTTGACGAACTTAGCTATTTCGAAAATATAGAGACATGGAAGAGTTAATATATTTAGTTGTTTGAATACCGTTTTGCAAGACTCCCGAGGCGGCAATCCACACATTGCTCGCACACATTTCTTTTGAGCTATGAAGGCTCTTTGGAAATCAGTAGAATTTCCCCATAAAATGAGACCATACCTCAGAGTCGAATCAACGTAGCCGTGATATGCAGCCAGTAAAGTACTAAGCATTGATGTTTTTTATATATTTTTAAGGATATTTTATATATTTTTTTTAATTAAATAAGTTTATGATTAAAGTACGATCGAAATGAGTATTTAACAGATCAAAATACATAAAAATTATGCTTGCCTTAGATGTCAAAATTTTTTTTCTTACCAAAACATCGTATTTTCGCTATTTTTTGGGGTTTTTTGCAATTTACTTGAATTCACTAAATTGAAGGCTGGACGGCCTAAACTGACTTAAAATTCGTATTCAGCGGGTCGAAAAACATGCCCGTAGATAGGTGGCGCCCGGTGTACAGACAATTTTTTTTTGTGTGTGCCGGTGTAATTTTAAATTATGTTTTGAGTGACTTAGTTAAACCTGTAACTTACTTTAGTTCGACCTGTTTAAGACTTTGGTAGACTGATTTAAGCAACTAACTCCATACGTGACGACTATCGAGCAAAGGATTTTATGAGATGTATGTGGTTGATTTGTTTACTCAAAGCTTGTGGCACCACCGGATGGAGGTGATTGTGTTTTACGTCCGAGGCTGATGGAGCCTATGGGAGCGTGGTCAGATGGTAGTTGTTTCAAGCTTTGTGAGAAAATATTGAACGATAATGATGACGAAAAAGTCCACATATTTTGGTGATTGCTCAATGGTCGGTTACATAATGTCAACTTTAGCTACGAGTACTGAAATTTCCTTGATTACCGATACCAAGTAACTATTTCGATTTCTGTTGTTGTACCTGTAAGATGAGACAGTGTAAGCAATGGTGAGATTTCATATCCATCTGCCAGTACAAGTTTAGTAGTACCTTAACTGTTGTTGAGGTCAAACATCCTGATATATTTGGCTGACATGGAGTGGCCCGGGAGTCATGTGTATGACTCATTGGGCTGTGAGCCCTAAAAGTCTCGATGTTGTGACTGTAGATGCAAGTTTAATGTTGTGATTTCTTAGAAGGCGGATGGATATGGGACCTCTTCGTTGTTGCAAACATTGTTACTAAATTGTTTCAAAATGGGAGCTTAAACAAAACCTATACATAACATAAGTCTAAATAGAGTAGACTCGATCGAAGAGTGATAAAAAGCTATGACAATTACTGTACTTGTTTAGTTGTTTTTGTATGGTAACCGATGGACTGTGTTACCTATGACTGTTGAGGGTAGAAAGGAGCTTATTATTTTCAAATTGGGAAGTAATGTAATGTAAAGAATGAAACATTTTTAGAGACGTTAACACAGTTCAATGAAAGCATTTTACCGCGCTGGTAGACAAATGAAAGTAGGTAATATTTTGACTTTGATTACTAATGAGTCCTGAAGCTAGTGACTTATTTGGAAATGAATTTCCGCTTCTGTTATCCACGGACCATGTCTAAATGGTAAAACTCAGTTGCTCTTTTATGACGTTGCTTTAGATCCTGGCTTTCATTGCAAACTACTGGTAGTATATTTGTGTAGGTAGTGAGTACGGGTTAAGTTCCCACATGATTTACGATGATTCAGATACAAAAAATATGGAGACTAGTCAATTGTTTTGTCTAGGTTACAAGAGTAAAGTGTATTCTTTAAAAAATGTGATTTCGATAAAATGCCCCTGAGTTGGCTTCCATGTAATCACGGGGATCGGAACTGCTACCTAATGGATGATCATGGCGATGATCATCAGGTTGATCACAGATGACGACTGATGGATGGACAAACTTGAAATTTTCATTATAAATTCGGGTAGAGCAACAGGGATTGCTCTGTATGATTTTATATGAAGATAAAGACAGATATAATGGAACCACGATAAGTCCGTATTGACTGACAGTAGTAAAAATTATAAAGTGTGCAATAATCTGGGGATAATCTGTCCTTTAATCATGGTGAAAATTAAATTGCCACTTTCTTTTTGTTATTTTGCGCATTATTTAATAATATTTTTCATAACTCACGAAAATAAACACTCCTACAGAAATCAAATTGTTTGTTATGACTTTTATGAATGACGTTCTATGACATTTAAAAACTTGCCATACGATGATTTTTATTTTATTTTATTCAATAAGAGATTTAGACTTGGCGTGGTTTTATTATAACTTATTCTGAGATGTTTATTTTGGGTACATTATTAACGATTAACGACTTGGTAATTGAAATTTGTAACCTAGACTGCTGGGGATGGCCAGGAGCTTTTCATTATTAAAATTTTGATTAAGTTTTAATGCTGGGCAGTAGAGATAATGTTGTTTTCGTAGAGGTGACACGGTGGACGTTAGTTTGGGTCTAGGACGGTTGCTTGTTGTGTAACTCAAGTGTTTATTATCGCGTCTTGTGATAGCAGATAGACTGCATTACTTGTGATAGTCTGTATACGATGTACTGAGTAGATTTGGTCGAAGGACTGACCACGAGCTGATAAAGTAAAGTAAACTTAGTAAAGTAAAGCGTGTTAAAGTTAGTATTTTACGATTTTGGTAATTTCATATTGAGAAATATACTGTATAGTCTAACAGCAGTGTATCTATGTACAATATGTACAGGTTATAATTTGATGTATTTGTACCCGCCTCGAATAGCAGAATAAGAAAATAGGGCAGGATAGGGGTACGGCTGGTGTACGACAAGGCTAAGGTAGGGGTACGGGTGGGAAACGGCAGGCGTACGGCAGGGCTACGGGAGAGGTACGGCAGGATTACGGTAGACCTAGGGGAGGGTTGCGAGAGGGGTACGGCACGGATTATGGGAGCACGATAAGGCTACGGTGGGGGTACGGGAGGAAAACGGCAGGCGTACCGCAGGGCTGTGGGAAGGATACGGTAGGGGTACGGCAGGCATACGGTAGGGTTACGGTAGGCCTATAGGAGTGGTACGGGAGTGCTGCGGAAGGGATACGACAGGGCCACGGAAGGGATACGGCCGGCATACGGTATGGTTAAGTGAAGGGTGCGGGGAAGGTACGTGACGGGTACTGTAGGGGTACGGCAGGCATTCGGGAGGGGTACGGGAAGGTTACGGGAGAGGTACGGCAGGATTACGGGAGTGGTACGGCAGGCATACGGTAGGGATACGGGAGGGGTACGGGAAGATGACAGGAGAGGTACGGGAAGGTGACAGGAGAGGTATGGGAGGGGTACGGGAATGGTACGGGAAGGTTACGGCAGGCATACGGTACGGGAGGGTTACGAAAACAAATTGCACCGGACAGCTGTTTGTTATTTATTTTTAATTACACTGCCATAAATGGTGGGATGCTCTTGTCTTATATATTTTATTGCTTACAGTTACTATCATACCCTCAAGAAACGCCAAACACTTCCTCTATTCTACAGGTATTGAGTATTTACTGTATTAAAATGTACGTAATAAATAAATGGGTAAGTTTATTATAATTGTATGTAAAAAAACCATTGTATGGTATGTAAAAAATTTTGTGAACTATGACTTAATTTTTTTTAGGTATCTGAACTTCTAGATGAATTTGTTTTACTTGGATATTGCCGACTATGTGCCACATCAAACTGTGAAGGCACGTTATTAAATGTTCAGAGTGACGATGTTTTGAAAGAATTAATTGTGAATATGTTCAATAGGCTGAATACCGATATTGACTTTAGCCAAGAAAATCTTCAAACAACTATTTGCTCTGTGTGTGTGAAGTCATTATACACGGCTTATGATTTCTGCAATTTAACGTTTACTATCACCGAATAGATTTTTTATTCAGGGGGTAACTTCATTATGATCAAACAAAAATCTATCGAAAGTAGTACGTTTTCGCATTTTCAGATCGCTCCGCGTTCAAAATGCGTAATTCATAAATAGACCTTAGACCAAAACGGATTTAAATTCCGTGCCGTCCTCGCCTTAATTTTTTATACCTACTTACGAGCATTGTAGTGTAGCCTTAACCCTTTAACCGCCACGCTTAGAATCAGTTGGCGTGCCCTCAGCGCCACGCACAGTAAAACGAAAAATAAATACCTACAACAAATAGTGATGTTCAATAGTATATCGATATGGGTAATTCCCCTTCAAACGCTTACAATTTCATCTAAATATCGTAACAGACAGTAGATAGAAAACGTAACTTTGTTATTTTATTTCTAATATTAGCAGGTATTTTGGTAACACAATGAATTAAAAAGCGTTTACAGATATTGAAAGATGTATTGATTTCCGCACAATAAAATTGGTCATGAAAAGAATTTTGTTATTCTTATTTTTCAATGCAGTCCTATAGAGTATTCTTTATCTAAATGCAATAGTTAACAAACAACATTGGTCAGTTTTTTAACAAACATGATTATACTTATTTCAACAATATTAATATCAGTTTACCGAATCGAACCTTGACAGATTCTAATGATATTTAACTACAGATCACCTTCCAGAATACGTATTAATTCTTCAGCTGTAATCATGTTTAATCACATTAATCGATAACACGAACATAATAATAACACGCATAAGCACAACACCAATGGAAAAATCCAGAAGGCGGCACTCGTTTATGACGTCAGAAGCGGTCGTCTTTTTCCGTCCGTGGCGCTGGGTGTACTAGCAACATTAGTTTCTAAACATGCAGACTAGGGATGGGAATTGTCGATTCAGTCACTGACATTTTTAAGCTTTATTTATTATAAATAAAACAAAATAAACACATTTATTTATAGAAATAAATGTGTTTACTATAGAGTAACATTTGCTTTATTTGTTTTATAATAAATTAGTAAGTATAAACAGAAATAATTTAATTTATGTGGATTTTTCTACCAGTAAATCATTGCTTATGTCCCATCCTTATTGTCGGATTTTTCCGTCACTGGCGCTGGACACCAATACACTTTTCGAATAATACTATCAGTAATTTATTCAACTTTAGACATTATTTTTAAGTCTTCTAATTAAGAAACTAAAGTGTAAGCAATTGTATATGATTACTTCATCAACTATTTACTAAATTATGAACATAATTTTGATATAATACAGTGCTATCAAACAAAAAGGCAGATTAACCGAGTAGTGGTATTTGGTCGTAAATATCCGTCCTTGGCGAAATGAGCACGAAAATTTTTGTCGGATATATCCGACCTTGGCGGTTAAAGGGTTAAGGCTAGTTTCCCACAAGCGCGCTCAATACAAACGTAGTTTGATCATATTTTCAAAGTACACAGGTTTTTATATTTCTATATAGAAATCTTGAATCTCGTGTAACTTTGAATTGATATATTTATTATACCACAAGCATCGATATAAGTTTCTGGATCACGTCTACAAAATTTCATTGATTTTGATAGCGCAATATAGAAAATATGATCAAACTTCATTTGTATGGAGCGTACTCGGGGAGACTCCTCTTATCAACATATTTCATTACTTAAGATTTTTCCAGAATTTTCTTTGCTATAAACCTCACGGAGCCCGAGACCTTTCCAACGAATGCAAAACCGTGGAAGTCGGTTCGTGCGTTCTGGAGTTATAGCGTCAGGAAGGAAACCCGACTTATTTTTATATAGTAGACTAGCGGACCCGACAGACGTTGTCCTGTCTACACGTCTTTAATTTGAAAAATTCAAACTTTTTTTACAAAATTGCGAATCTAAACCATTCCCAGATCCCCTTGAACACACACAAAAAATTTCATCAAAATCGGTCCAGTCGTTTGAGAGAAGTTCAGTGACATACACACTCACAGAAGAATTATATATATAAAGATTGTAAAGTTGTATCGCTAACATAATACATAATGAGGGCAAAATGGATCATGTATATGATAACCCTAAAATTACGCATTAGACATATAAAATGGCGGCCATTTCTATGCTTCCCTCACGACTTAAGACACATGGATTCTGTTTTTGTTTCATTTCTGTGCATGAGACCTAATCAGTATTTCCTACATAGATAATTTAATTGGATTTTACATTAACGCTAGTAATGTAAATTGATGATATTTTTAGTAAATTGTCATAATGTAACTCGAGTAAAGATACGTAAGTAAGTAACAGCCCGTAACAGTCCACTGCAGGACTTAGGGCCTCTCCCACGAAAGGGGAGGTTATTGCCATAATCTCCACGCTTGGCAGGCGGGTTGGAGATCGCAGTGTTTAAATATAACAATGGAAAATGCTGCTGCCCATTTTCCAGACTACGGAGACAGATCTTTTACCTCGAAAACATTAGTCGCCTTGTACGACACCCATGAGTGTAAGGGGTTGGTGCTATTCTACTCTGCCGGACACCAAACGGCCATATAATGTATTACAGAAGGTAAAATAAATAATGAATAAAATGAATATTAATTAGGATGAGGTCTGTTAATTGGTTTTGGAACTCGCCGACCGCTGCCCCTGCACGTTCGCTTCGCTCGCTCGGCTCGTGCGCGGTAGTTTATAATTACTAACATAACACAAACAACGTTTTTTTATATAGTCGATTTCGTGACAAATAAATTAATAATTACTAATCTAGATTTATGACCGGCGACTTCCGGATCATGAACCATACTCTCTAACCATTAGACTCATCTTGGCGTTAATGTCCCGGTTGTGCTCGCGCGCACGAGGGCCCAAGGTCCGCCGTGGCCATGATCCAGGATTTGGCAGGTCAGGTAATTACAGTGGAGCGACTGCCATCTGACCTCCATGACCCTGCTACCAGGGGAACCTAACCAAATTAGATCATGGTTACACATCCAGTCGCCTGAATGTGCAGGTTTCATCACAATGTTTTCCCTCGCCGTAAGAGCATCGGTTAGTATTCAACTAATGTACATAACTCGGAAAACAGTCATTCCGGAAGCGGAATCGAACCCGGGACCTCTGTCTTACGAGTTGGATACTCTAACCGCTCGGCCACCGACGCTCTTTAACCATTAGACTGAGGAAGGGAAATAAAATACTGTCGAGAAAATTATTTGTGATTATAAATTCAATTCAATTCAAAATCGATTCAATTCAACGACGAAACACTTATGAACGTCACAACATAACAGTAAATTGGAGGAGAAGCAGTGGTGCCAGGCTGTATTGCCAGTACGTCACGGAGGTCTTGGAGTGCGTCGGGTTGAAGGAACGGGACTGGCAGCTTTTCTCGCTTCTGCGCATGGTGTAGTGGATCTTGTTGCTCAAGTATTGTCTACGCATGGTGACGGGATCACTATACCATTCGTGAGTGAGGCTGTATCTGCTTGGGATGTGCTGTGTCCGGGTGGTATATTGCCCGAAAATAAATCTTCCTAAAGGGCTTGGGACGACATTTATTCTAGAGTAATAATGGAGCAATTATGTGATGATGCTTCGGGCAGCGAGCTATCTCGTTTAAGTGCTGTTTCGAGGCCAGAGTCTGGGGCGTGGCTTCATGCTCTGCCATCGCCGCACTTGGGGACTTTGTTAGACAACAACACTATGCGAGTGGCGGTAGCCTTGAGGCTGGGTTGTGCTGTTTGTGAGCCACACCCGTGCGTTTGTGGGGAGATGGTGGATGACAGTGGTGTCCATGGCCTGAGCTGTTTTAGGTCAGCGGGTCGTTTGTCGAGGCATCACGCGTTAAACGACATAATCAGGCGCGCGTTGGTATCCGCGAATGTCCCATGCATTTTGGAACCGCCGGGGTTGTGCAGAACGAATGGGAAGCGACCCGATGGACTGAGGTTGATCCCCTGGAAACAGGGCCGGTGTTTGTTGTGGGATTCCACGTGTTGCTGCACATATGCGGCAACTCACTTGTCGGGGTCTGCGCAATTTGCGGGGTATGCTGCGGAGACGGCGGCCCGAGCTAAACATGTGAAGTATGCTGGATTGAAGTCGGCGTACCTGTTTGTTCCGGTGGCAGTGGAAACTTCAGGGGCGTGGAGTTCGGAGGCAAAGGTATTCATTGGCGAAGTGGGTCGTCGTCTGCGGGAGAATGGTTTGGGTCCATGTTCGGGGTCCTACCTCGTGCAGCGGATTTCATTGGCGATTCAGCGTGGCATTGGGCTTCGATAATGGGCACTTTTGAGCGTGGTGCTACTTGGGGAGGGCTATTCGAGTAGTTATTATCGTTCTACCACGATGTCTGGTGACTTATGCAGGTTACTTTGGTTGTGTTGCTGGTTTTTCTTTTTCCCATTTCTTTGACGTTACATTATTTACTACCCTCATTGACTACCCGCATTTTGTACGAAGCATTATTGTGGATTACATTGTGTTGACGGTTGTATTATTATTTAATGATATTGATATTTGTTGACAATTATTTATTTTATAATGGAAATGTATTAAGTACTTATTTTGAAATAAACTATTTATTTTATTCATAACAGTAAAAACACTTAAATGTAGATCTTAAATGATTATTTCTACATACAAAATTAGATATAATATTAATCCATGTCAATTAAATTAATAAACGATAATAATTATCATAACACAGTAATAATGTCAATATAAAAATAATAGTTGAAATAAATAATGTCAGAATTTATCGTTACTACAAATATACATTATAATAACAACAATGTTCAAACTAATATACCAATAACCAATGCCTGTTACTACCTGCCTCTGTTGCTCGTGCGCAAATATATTTGCATCACGCTCGCGAAATCGTGATGCTAAAATTTATACGCAACAGAGGCAGACATGGCCGTGTGGTGTCCGGCAGAGTAGAATAGCACCAACTTTACACTCGTGGGTGTCGTACAATGCGATTAATGTTTTCGAGACAAAAAATCTCCGTGGGCTGGAAAATGGGCAGCAGCATTATCCGTTGTTATACTGGGATCTCCAACCCATCTGCCAATGCCAACAACCTTCCCTTTCGTGGGAGAGGTTCGCTTGCCAACATTGGCTGCTACCTTATACCCTGTACCGCCAAATACTTAATTACAAATAATTTTACTTCTACGTTGTATGAAAACAGTTGTACTCGTACCTAGTTTGTTTAGGCGAAAAGTGTACCTTTGTAGACGTCCAAGAGACCATTCATGAATGCGTAGACCGTGGGTGCGGGACCCAGTGTGTGCTTGAGGAAGTCATCGCCGTTACCGCCGAAGGTCTCTGTGATATCCCACAAGATTTTATAGACGAATGTTCCTTTATAGGTCTTACTGTAAATCGTTCTTTTGAAGGGAGATCCACAGAGAGTGTTCAAGGCATTGACCTGATGTATAAGATATTGTAATTCAACTAATGGATGCAAGAGTTTTCTGTTTAATGTTGGTGAAACTAATTTAAAACCAAAATTGCAATGGTATTTTCTCAGTGCAGCTGCGGCAGTGGCTTTATCCGCTTCTAATACAGTAGTTCTGTCGGTGGTCGAATCTAAGATAGGCTTCAGTGCCATATCAGGTTTCATGTATTTCGTGGAATGCTTACCAAGCATACTCAGCATAATGTAAGATAGCAGGACACTATATACCTCATTGGTTGTGTCGGCAGCCTTGTGGCGTGTGAAGTACATAAGTGCGATCATGAGCAGTCTACAGTCTTCGGGCAGCGCAGTCAACTTGGAGAAATCAAAGCCTTGCAAAGTTTCTATGAAGTAGTGCTCGAACAGTTTCAGTGATCTAATTCTATCCCACCCGTTTTCGAAGACTGAATTAACCGCCTCGTAAGTTGGTTTCTCTACCGAATTAGTCAGCAGTGTATTGCCGTTCTTATCAATGAGCGTCATACCATCATTGTGAAAGTCCGTCATTAAGTCGAGGGCGTATTTTATAAGATCGCAAGACAGAAGCATTGCGCTGACGGCGTCTCCGTCATCGACTACCCAGGAGCCGGTCACTACACCGTGCCTGTACACGTTCACGTAGCACACGTCAATGTACTTTGCTGCCACACCTTTCTCGAGCCACATGGGATCGTTCTCTTCTATCACGAGCCCGTTTTCTAGATAAGCAGTGGGGACACCCGGAACTGGCTTCCGTCCAATGAATTGACGCATCTTACATTCTTCTTCCAAGAACTTCTGTTTGTCTCCAGGATTAAACTTAAAAATAATGTCCAGAGCGTGATTTCTTTGTAACTGTGATAGCCATCTAATAATACTCAAGTTTCGTTTGTAAGGATCGCCTTGATTTCCTAAATATTTGTATAGATCCATGAAATTATATTCAGGGAAAATATCAACGTCGGTCAAAAGGGCAAAAATGGCTAATCTCTCTTCATTCAAGCCGTATTTAGTCAGAAATTTGTCATAGTGGTATATTTTGCAATTAATCGTGTTACTTTTTTCATCAAATTCCAATAAGTTGTACGGAACGTACTTTACGTTTGTGAAACACATCTTTGTGTCAAAGCTAAGCAGGGGACATTGGTATTTCTGAGCCATCGCTATACATTCCTCAATCGATTCATATTGGCAAATTGTGTAATCAAGTCCCAGTTCATCTAAAACTTGTTTATAGACTTCTTTCATAAAAATTGGTAAAGGTTCCATTAGATAGTCCGTTGCGCTATCCACTGAAAGCTTCCCACTGCTATATTTTTTAAAGTAAAGGGAAAGCTTTGTTTCCTTATTAGAGTGTCCTCCCTTCAATAAGATATAGCATTTAATATTTGCCATTTTGAACATCATTAAGCGTTTTTTTACAAAATAAGCGTACTTGTCGCTCTCACAGCCAAAAATATACGGAAGATTACTTTGTTCGTAAAGTTTGTAAAAAAAGTTCTGGCCATCGATGACGATCTCCGAGCCTGCCTTCAGAACGTAGTCTTCGAGCGCTGTTATCTCTATCAACTTTGTAAATGTTTTGATCCACATTTTAAAGCCTGGAACAAAAAAAACATTCTTAAATACCTACTTTAATAATATTTGTATCAAAGCGACACAAAGGGTGGTATTATGTAATATGTTTAACTCCTTAACTAACTAGAGACCAAACGCGTAAATCAATTTTACGCGTTGTAAAATCGTCATAGCGCGATTATAATTTTTTAAAGTTTTTGCTTAGAAGTACGGCGTAAAACTAAGTGGTGGTGGAATACCCACAAACCACAGAGTGCGTAAAAAAATTTGGGTGGAAGTCAGCTATATTATCACCGAGTGTCATATGGTACGTTTGACCCTAGAAAATGATAGGATCCCGCAGGATACTTGAATGTTTACAGTGAGACAAACTGCGCACAGGTGAACCACAGGGAATGGCTAGTAATACATAAAGTGTCGACTTTGTACCTATTAATAGGTAGGAGCGTCGGTGGTCGACCGGTTAAGGAATCCCACTCATAACCAAGAGGTACCGGGTACGAATGCCGCTGCGGCCATGTACCAATGACTCTTTTCTGAGGTATGTACATTAGTTGAACACTAACTGATGCTCTTACGGTAGGTGAAACATCGTGATAAAACCTGCTCATTTCGGCGAGTGAATGTGTAACCATGGTCCAATCTGGTCCAGTTCCCTTGATAGCAGGGGGTGTTCAGTTGGCAATCGCTCCACTATAATTACACGGCCGACCACGTGCCCAATTAACGCCAACATTACCATTATTTCAAAAAATAATTAACATTAATAAAATCCAATAGATCTTAAGTACCTAAATACCTGGTAAAGATCACAAGAAGGCACAGGACCGGCCTTTGTGGAGATCTCTGGGGGAGGACTATGCCCAGCAGTGGGCGTCTTTCGGCTGATATGGTGATATCATCATCATCACACACAGCCCATAAGAATCCACTGCAGGACTTAGAACCTCTCTTACGAAATAGGAGGTTATTGCCATAATCTACACGCTTGGCAGGCGGGTTGGAGATAGGGTTGCCACCTTTTTTTGGAGAAATATAGTATTTTTCTTATCGAATAGCAAAAAATATAGTACTATTGGGAAGTTTTGCTAAATAAAAAGTACACATTCATTTACATTAACTATTTATTTTTACCTATTTTATTTTTAGTTACTTTTGGCTTTAGCCAACAATCAACTATTAGATATTTATTATCTATTGACTATAGATTTTAGATTATTAAATTAATCGATGCTCTAATCCTCTCTTCTCTATATTATATATTTATTACAGAAAAAATACTTCCCATAAATGTTGTAGTTTGTAGGAAATTGCAGGAATGGAGAGAAAAAAAGAAATTACGAGCAAGAATACTTGTGCTTCTGAAAATCAAAAATTCTGTATACTTCTATACAATAACCTAGTTTCATGTGTAAACAAAACGATAGTTCCATTTAGTCCATCAGTTAATTTATCCAATATCTACAGAAAACAATAATTGATTAAGATTTAATTTAAATTTTCAATTTGTTGAGTTCATTAAATTCAATTTTTATATTTAAATATCCATGCTTAGCTGGGCAATGGGCATGCGTTCCTGTTACAAAATAAAATAAAAAATGTCCACAGTTGTATTATCGATGAAAATATCGTATTTTTCGTAGATACTATATTATTTTTCTATAGTATATAGTACAAATCACTCAAATATAGTAGGTACGATACTATATATTATAGTACGGGTGGCAACCCTAGTTGGAGATCACAGTGTTGTAAATATAAATAACAATGGAAAATGCTGCTGCCCATTTTCTACCCTACGGAGACTAGATATTTTGTCTGGAAAACTAGTCGCCTTAACAATAATCCTAATAAGGAGAGAAATAGGTATCATAGAACTTACCGTATTTGGATAATACCTCCAAGATTTCCACTTAAAAGATTTAAATATGTAGCACTCAAGAAAATAAAATATTGTTGATACTTATTAAATGTATACTTGTTGTCCATCCGACATAAGTATTAATACACACTTTCTCAGTACATCGTTGGACACGTTATATGTATATAATGATAAGATATCGAAGGCTACGACAAAGATTATTATTATTATCATAGATATAAGCGAAAGGAAAATAACCCTAAAAGGTGCTCCGCGCGGTGCACTGCAAAATAGGGGAATAACCCACAAGCCTGAAACGTTAGCTCTGACATACCAGACTAAACACAAATAACAAATATTCCCTGTTCGCTCACTCTACAATGATTATGAATCTTGCTATCCCGTTTTTTCGTCTATTCATATAAGCTCTAAGAAATTGACGCGCGCATTTTTTTGAACGTTCGACATGCTGCTCAAGCTAACAACGACCTGACGTTTCTTTTGAAACATCGGTGTAAATTTTATAATTTCTTAATAAAATTTAAATCAAACCATTTAAAAGACGGTGTAATTTAGTGCACATTAATGTAAAAGCGCAAATTATGGAAATACACCTGGATTATCTTTTCATCTGTAAGTAATTTCATTCGTGGTCGCGGCGATCGGGAATCAATTTTAGAAATTGTGACAAAAATGTGCATCGTAATAGTGAGAATTTGCAATAATTGAAATGCTTTACCTTAAAACAACATGCCATTAAAGATAGATTTATAATTATTGGCAAATTGAGCAATATTTCGGTGATCGAAAATATTTTGATGCTAACTGGATCGGATTTAGTATGAATTGTATAAAATTTTAATACTCAAATCTTGTAAATAGCGGTCCTCTATTTTACATGTATAAATTAGGGTTTCATACCAAAAATGTACCTAAATGACATTTTTAATGGTCTTACATTTTATGAAACAACTTAACGGATTAATCGCGTATTTACGTTTATTTACATTTTTTTGTTTTTCTAGGTTTCCTAAAGACCAGACATGGCGATGTCTGGGTTGCAAATTGGAAGTGTTGCGTTGTAAACATTTTGAAGAACAAGATAATAAGTAGATGCCAGTCCCTTCAGTCCTGGTGTATCATCATTATATGAATGTTAATTTACTGAAAATAAAGAATATGCTGCCTGTTTAATATATTAATGTACCTATCCTTTTCATTTTTTATGACTATGTCCTCTAAAAGGCATCATATTTAATTTATTGTGAAGTCAAATAGGCCAACCTGTGGATAATGATACTTCTAACGATAAGTAAGTAGGTACCTACTTAGTTCAACAACAAATAAACATTTATACCGGTCAAAATCCTCAAAACCCTCCTTCATGCAAAAGCAAACACTGCCGATTCACGGTATGTAGGATCGAGAGATCAAGAAGACAGTGGTAGGTATCAGGGCGTGGGTTTGATTCACTAGACACCTTACCTTTTATTATAATGTCAATATAAAATTATAAGGACAAGGTTAAAAAAATTACTACCTTGTTCCTCCCTGCATTTGCATTAGTGTGTGTGTTTTAGAGATGTGTGACATTTTGTCTCGAATTGAAACTCGGTATGTTCTCTCTGCTTCTGTAGATAAACATTTTTCTCTATGGAATTTTCTAATTTTTTTTTTAATTTTCCCCCATCCTGCAGCGTGCGGCGCGATGTCAGTAGATGTCAACTTGAGACGTCACACTTGACTGCTTCTTTTTACAAACAGATCGAATCTTTCCTCATTATGTGATATAATCCACTCATATACTCGTATATCTGTCTACTTTTTATAAGTACAGATATAACGCATTTGAATTAAATAGGAAGTTAACCTGATCAAAGAAAGTTTGACGGGCTTACTCGCCCCATTTTTCTGATTCTGTGAACTATGTCACATCAGGAGGAAGGATTCGAATTATTGGTAAAAGGAAACAGTCAAGTGTGACGTCTTATGTCGACATCTACTGACATCGCGCCGAACTCTGCCTGATGGGAGTAAAATTATAATATATTATAATAAGTTTTAAAATTATAATAAGTTTTAAAATTTAGAAAATTCATACGTCTGAGCTAAGGTTTCGGGCTTGGATTGCATTTTTTGCCCCACATCGTACAGTGTGCCGCGCGGCGCAGCGCTTCAATGTGCATCGCCACTTTTTTTGTGATAATAAGTGTCCTTGAAAAGAACAACTGTTAGATCACCAATTGTACATTAACGTTTTTGGTGGGCTTGTCTTATCATGACATTAATCACGACAAACGACGCTTAATCTGAGTGAACTTATCATATCATTTATTAGATAGGCACGGTTTCTTTTTCTATTATTTTTATTAATAACGACAGATAATACGATAAAATATTAAATTTAGTTGTAACACCTGATACCTACCGAAGATTGTTCACTAAGTACTCTTTTTATTATTTTTATTGTCAATAAGCTTGCATTTGACCTCAACTCACCTGAAGAAAGAATTCAATCCAAGGAAGACAATATTACTGATAGGTATAATACCCGGATATTAGGTGGACCTCAATCAACACGCATAGATATAAACGAAACTGTTTCTACTCAGACGCTAAGGCAAGTTGACACAGATATGAAACTCGCAATTGAACGCGGAGTACACCTTTCTACACTTGTTCCACTGCTAGAATACCACATTGGACAAAACAAAATATGAAAACATTACCTCAGAATATTATTTGTAAAGACGCCATATATTTTAGGTGTCGGTCGACACGGGTAAACTCCTGCAATGGTCTATGACTAAGCAGACAATTTTTTTGCTTAATTATTTCTATACATCGACAACTTAACTGGTATATCGCCTGCGGTAGGTGAGGTAGGTGGAAGGGTGATTTTTCGGGGTTGAACGTGGGGGTGCGGGGCAGTGAACATTTTCTTCAGCGAAACGTCAGTTGATCACGTTCCTCGGAAAAAGAATGCACACGAGATTATGCCGGAACTTGTCCCAAGATTAAGTATCCCGAGACGAGAAACCAAATCTTTGCCAATGGCTTTTAAAACTTAATCTCGGTTTTTATTCGGTGCACAAAGTAAGATTTTCTTCATTTTTATTTCATGGTTCGCTGTGGGCCTTATAAGAAAACTCACTGTCCAAAACCCAAAGGGCGATGGTAAGGACTATAGACATAGACATATACTTGGAGTGTCATTGCGCGATCGAATCAGAAATGAGGAGATCCGCAAGCGAACTATTGCGAAAGATTGCCAAGCGGGCAGGGCACATAGCTTGCAGAACAAGATGGCCTTATGGGACAGGAAAGTTCTCGAGTGGCGATCATGCACCGGAAGACGCAGCGTGAGTAGGCCCCCTATTTAGGTGTGCCGACGATCTGGTAAATATCGCAGGTGTAGCTGAATGCCGAAGGCGCAATACCGTTTGTGGAGATCTCTGGGGATGCCTATTCCCAGCAGCGGGCATCTTACGGCTGATATGATGATGATGATTTAATATGTACAAATGAACATATAAGTTAAGTTTCGAAACAAGTGGATGGAAGCGCCTCACAGCGCCCCTTCTTCCTCTCCACGGCGCATACTTTGGAAACCGCTGTGCTTCTATTAAATTTTTAGCAATCATTTTCAAGCCTCCACCTCGGGATTTATTATTGATAAATTAACAATATAGAGTCCGTAGCAAAATAACCAACCACGCTGTGCGGAGTCCGCGGGCGCACTGAGAAACGTCCCTTGTGCTCCCTGCCCCGCGCCTCCGCGCTCAGCCCCAAAACGTCACATGACGTCACCTATTCTGCCCCCCTCATACCGCAGGCGATACACCAGTTAAGTTGTCGACCTATAAATCGTACCTTAGTCAACCTACAAAACTACTTACTAATTTACAAAACTTACGTAAAATTACGAAATTCTAATTTTAGGCGTGTTACGCGATAACTTCAAAGGTCCTTTTATGGACTTCAAGGCCTCGGTACGTGGCTGGTGCTCTCTACAGAAACTGTCTAAAGACTAGCTACGATGAGAATAAGGCTGCTCTTTGTGTAACAACTTTATTGGACCACGTTCAGTCAGTAATCAGGCAGGTAACAACACGATGCACAATATCGAGCGAGATTATGATGGATTATTACAACTGATGGCAGAATAATCGGATTAGTGACTCCACCTTTCAATATAAGTGGAATATACACAAACAGACTATCAATCGTCAGTGTATTGGAAAAGATGCTGAAGTTGGTCGTGCTTTTAAGTTGTGCTGTGGCAGTACTGGGAGCTCCTCCTGCGTCCAAGCCCCAGGAAGACATCCAAGGATTCAGGAATTATTTGGAGCAAGCCAAGATAAGTAAGTCTTTAATGTAGATAAAAGTAAAAGTCTACCATCAGGCATGTATAATTTAATATTATAATTTTCATTTAGAGCGAAATTAATGCCAGTGAAGAAGAGAATAGTGATTTTGTAGTAACCCTGTCGGATTTTAGCATTGTACAATTGTGGAAGGAATTCATACAAACTTTTCTTAATTATATATATTATTAGTACTTAAAATTACAAAAATATCTAACCAACTACCACTGGCCCTAACTTTTAGACAATGGACGACCACTCGAAGAAGCGATGGCCGAGAACCCTGAAGCCAAAGCCTGGGAGAACAGTGGCAAGTACCAGGGCGACATACTGCTGAACGAAGACCAGATCCAGAACATGGTGGACTCTTACAGCGACACCGCGCCGTCTGGTCGCAGCACGCTTATCTTGCCGCAAGTCAGGTGGCCAAGCAACACAATCATTTGGGAGTTCGCTGCTGGACATTTAAGTACGTTACTGAACTTTCTTTTTAATTCTAAAGATTAAGAGCGAGCAAGCGAGGATTTTACAAATTTAACCCCTCGAGGCCCAACAAAATTCTCCTGGCGTAAGAAATAGAGCATACATACAAGGACGAAGTTGCGTTTAGCCTAAATTTTCGGGCGGACAATAAATAAAATAAGTGTTTTACTTATGTTGAAACATTGTGTCAATTCAAATCTAGCTCAAAACCAGAGGAACCAAGTCATCGCTGCATACCAAGACATTGAGAGGAATACGTGCATAAGATTCCAGACAAGGACCAACCAAGCTAACTTCGTCAGGGTTACCGTAAGTTCCTATTTTTTCAAGCAAATACGTTGTGTGTTTGTTTACTAGTTTATTAGACAAAAAAAAATTAATTCACTGACCAGTCATTGCAACATGACCTCCAATGTCACTTCAAAATATTAAAACCTCAAATAAATTTTCTAACTTTCACCTTCTAGCTTATATAATATATTGGTTAAACCATCAAATCATGTAGTCATATTCAACTATAGAGGATATATCTAAGTCTGTCTCTAAGTTTTTCTTTCAAATTGCTTTGTACTTACAATATCTGTTGGTGTTTAATTTTTCGATATCACAAATTGATAGGAAACTTGCTTCGCACAGCGTCTGTCTTTTTTATTCCCTATGAAAGGCATTAAACATTCACTGGCCGTATTTTTATAACCAGAACTTTCAAGATGGTTGCTACGCCCATGTTGGCTACTGGGCCGGCTTCGGCGTCCACACCCTGAACCTGGCCGACGGCTGCTTCAACCACTTCATCATCATTCACGAATGGCTCCATGTCGTTGGTCAGATGCACATGCACCAGAACTACCAGAGATACAACTACGTCACGATAAACTGGCAGAATATACAGCAGGGTGAGTTCACATCATTTCGGGATCATCTGTCCTTACTAGAAAATGTTTGTATTGGAATCTCCTTCACATTCGTTCCTTCATAATCTCCAACTTTGACAGGCGGGTTGGAGCATGTATTACTTAATTGAAATTGAGATTGAGTTGCTGTTATTTTTGTTATCTACCAGTCACAGCTGGCCTGGTAATTACGCTAAAACATTAGTCGCTGTGGGCCTTATAAGAAAGCTCACTGTTATTCAAAGAGTAATGGAAAGAGCTATGCTCGGAGTTTCTTTGTGCGATCGAATCAGAAATGAGGAGATTCGCAAGCGAACCAAGGTCACCGACATAGCTCTAAGGATTGCCAGACTGAAATGGCAATGGGCAGGGCACATAACTCGAAGAACATATGGCCGATGGGGCAGTAAAGTTCTCGAGTGGCGACCACGTACCGGAAGACGCAGCGTGGGTAGGCCTCCTACAAGGTGGACCGACGACCTAGTAAGGATCGCAGGTACCAGCTGGATACGGAAAGCATAGGACCGGCCTTTGTGGAGATCTCTGGGGGAGGCCTATGCCCAGCAGTGGGCGTCTTCTGGCTGATATGATGATGATGATTAGTCGCCCGCCTTGTACAAAGTTTTATTGTAAGTTTTAGTCAGGTCACGACGTTACTTGTGTTAGAGCTTCTATCTACTTTGAACACGGTACAGAAAAAACCGGGGCCGGCAACGCGTGGGTGATTACAAACGCCCCTGGTATTGCAAACGTCCATAGGCTGCGGTGACTGCTTACCATCAGGCAGGCCGCAAGCTTGTTTGCCACCTTAGTGGTATAAAAAAAACCAGACTTTAAATATTCTTTGTCATCGTCGATGATCATTTGTATTGTTATATTTTTTATTATTGTTAAAAAATATAGTTTACTTTTGAACTTTGTTGGTAACTACGTCTCAACTTTCATCACAAAAACGCCTATGTTTCGCATACAGAGAAAATTAGTTATATTTAACTCCAATAAGTTCTCAAATGAAAAACATTTTTACATAACAAGCTTTATTCGCACATCTTTTGATTGAATATCATAGGAATGTAGTACACATCAAGACAATTCCAAATAGCGCGAACACGTTGAATTATCCTGTTCCGCTCATTAGTTAATGAGCGGAATAGGAATAGGCGGAATAGGTAGGAATTCGTGTGTAGGAACTCCGATGACGACCTTCCGACTCCATCAGCAGATCAGCTCCATGGTCCCATATTAATTCATTGTCATCCAAGTTACATAGTTATACAAAATTTCAGCTCAATTAAACTCTGGGAAGTGGATCAAAGTAGGCTTACAAGATTCGTCCCGCGCGCGCGAGTTCATATCCATCGGGCACGACTGCTTAAATAATTCGAATAGCAATTATTGAAGGCACGAAACATGGCCACCCGCTTACAGGTTTGCCTTCCTTACCTCCCTCCAAGATGTGGTGTCTATGATGGTCTATGTCCAGCCGTAGGCGTCATGCAGCTGGATATAAACAGAGCTTTCATGGTTATCTTGCAGGTCTGGCATATGCTTTCGACTTGAACCCCAACACTGAGGTCACGATGCTGGGAACACCTTATGAGTATACGAGCAATATGCACTATGACCGCTGGGCATTCAGCTTCAACGGCCAGCCTACTATCGTCCCCCGATTTGTAAGTATTGAAATTCAAATTACCTAGTTACTCACTGAGGAAATATTTTTGAAAATATATGTATGTCTTAAAAGTATTCTCGATAAACCGGAGACAGCGTCGCTGCTTAACATATTGAAATAGCGTCCTAAGCTATCTGCTTTATTGACACGTAATTTAAAAATGGCGACCGGGTCCGATCAGTTTGTGGCACTCGTGGTGGCACAGTAACAACTTGATTATAGTTAAACCAAGATATTGTACTAGAAATTCTACTTACTCATTTAATAAGTTACATTAAAAGCTCCCGTTATTTAACAGAACGACAACGGTCAAATGGGTCAGCTGCAATTCGTGACCGGCTGGGACTGGGCTCGCGTGAACCGCGCCTACAACTGCCCTGGCGCCTGGGACGATGGCATGCACGAGGGAGAACTAGCTGAAGACATGGCCCAGCCCAACGAAGACCAACCCCAAGACCTCAACCCTGGAGAAGTCATCCCAGCTGTCATGGTTGCGCCGAAAGAAGAAAGTGTCAAAGTAGTTGACGCTCCTGTTTCTGATGATAATTAAAGGAAAACTTGTATTTGCTTGAATTTTAACTTTATTTTATTTTAAATTAAATATAACTTTCAATTATTGTTTAAAGATCTGGTTCCACACATGGAAGAGATCTCTTACAGCCCACCTTTGTACAATATCTTCTAATAATAATTGTTTTTTATCCTTAACAATGGAACATTGTAAAAGTTACATTCGTGTACCATAAAGTATATAATAAATAGTATTGTAAATTGTTGCACTTGAAAATATATTATTCAAGTACAATAGTTGTTTTTTTTGATTTGGTATAATCCTCCAGCCGGCCACTTGTTACTGTGACATTGACAGACACGTAATGTTCATATGTCACCTCGCTGCCGAGCCAAACGACGATGCCGCTCGCCTGTAATGTGATTAACCAATACAATTTAAAGTTGGTCATACGGCCAACAGGCAAGCGGGCCAGCTGATGGAAAGTGGTCACGGCCGCCTACGGGCATCAGCAAGACAAGGTGCGCTACCAATGCGTTGCCTACCTCAAACAGACCTCTAATACGCCTCTTGAAAGATTCCATGTCATAGTCCGAAGAAAACACAGTGACTGAGATCTTTTATTCCACATCCGAATAGTGCGAGCGAGAAACATTTTTTCGAACCTCCGCGTGGACACCAACAGAGGCTCTACGTAGTGGGGATGGAGTACCCAGCCCGCGACGGGTAGTGCGTTGGCAGAATTATGCTGTGGGCACCAGATCAAAAATATCCAACTTACGTAATTTTTGTCAAATTCCGAGATTATCAAATATTTAGAAGAGTTGAAACTGATTTTTTCATTGGATTGAAATAATCTAACAGGTAGGGTGAGATGTCAAACAGTGAACCAGTAGTACACAGTTAGCCACCATTAGTATCACCATAAAACAACGTTGCCAGATCGTGCAGTAAGTGTAATCGTACTTGGTTTTTACCGCTCTTCTTGCTTTCCAGTTGGTAGCGAGCTCCAGTGCTGAACGCCCGCGACTCAAGGCTTTTTGTGATTTTCGGCGTAAAAACACGGAAAATCCTAAGTAGTAATTTTTAGGTTTTTAACCTTATACTGCATCTTTTAAAAGTAATGTTTTTTTTCTATTTCTGTACTGAATATCTTTGCATTGTTTGGTCGTACATTCATGAATCCTACTTTGATGATAAATTTTTTGATGAATTTAATATCAGTAGAGGTGTGTGTGGTACATAGTGACCCACTACACCGGCACGAATAGTGAGCCACCGCTCCACTGTGTACAACATCAAAATTCTGAATTTCTTAATTATTTTACCTTTAATATTCATATAAATCAGCTACCGGTTATTTTTTTAGAATGATTCCATTTAAACAATGCGAGTAGGCAATATCAGGCAATAACTGCCGTCAGTCTTCTTGAATAGGTACATGAATTGGCTGGACGGCGCGTCTTGGTTCGCGTGGTTTTAATTTAATGAATTCTACCTCTATCCATCTCCTACATGTACCCTACCCCTATCCGTGCCTTAACCGTGCTCTATCCGTACCCAACACCCCTCAAGTCACTAATATCCACTGCAAGGCTCCACCAGTGGATCGAATCCCTACTCTATCACTTACTTTTTTCTACATAAATTTTTGTAGGGGATACCCCTACCCTACCACGCCACCACTGTCGGTAGACGTCTAAAATATAATAGGACCACGATAAGTCCGTATTGACTGACAGTAGTTAACACTATAAAGTGTGTATATGGCAATAATCTGGGGATAATCTTTCCTTGTTACTCCTTCTCAGTCCTTCTTGTAAACTAGGCAACCTTAAATAAAAAAAAAATAAAAAAAAAAAAAAAATTAATTTTCCAAAAATTGCAACGTTACACCAGGGATTCCCAAAGTGGTGGTATCGGTTTCTTAAGGGTCGACATAAACGAAAACTGATTTTGGGGGTCGACGAGATCTAAAAATCGACCCCTATTAAATTAACACAAGTTCTAGTTCAAGTAACTTTCAAGATAGGTAGGTACTGTATTGTTTATGTTGTGTTACGTGTACTAAGAATAATTAATATTTTTGTAGGAAATAGCATTGTTGTAGTAATGTAAAGTCTCAAGTTCGTACAAGATGAAAAACTCGGCAAGTCTGTGTGGACAAGTTTGTGCAAGATAATGAGTTCGAGCGTACGTCTTTCAGGCGCGTTTTGACTTGCTCTCTATTTGACGCTTACGCGGTTTAACACGAACGAATTCATGATCAAGTCCAAACATGTTCCTGATATTTTACTATTTAACGAGCTTGCACGTAGGTTGAAAGTTCATTTGCGTTTTGAAATTCGTTGGAGCTTGAACGATAATAACTCATATAAGTACTGTAGCTGAATGGGTGCAGAGCGGGAAAACCAAAACAAGTGTCGTACTACGTAACTTGGATTTATTTGTGAGAGAGATATAACCATACAAAGTAATCGCTACAGGGCCACCGGAAACGACACAACCGTAATTAACAGTGTGCGCGGACCAGTAAACCGAATAATCGTAAACATAACAATATGACCAAATAGGACCCCGAGGAGTGCCTATTTAGTGCTAGTTGTTATAGACAGAAGTAGAAACTAATACTGAATCGAATCTAATACATTTACAAAATCAGTCGGAGACCTTATTAAACAGCAGCTACAATTTGTTAGCGCGATGTAACTTACCGGCAGTGCCATCTAGTAGCGTCGCGATGAACTATATATGTGTATGGGTCGTTACAGTACTCATTTATTTCAAGAGATTACAAATATATTACATAGCTAAATTAAGTGAAGTAAAGTGACTGAAAAAGTGGTAAACACAACATACAACATATTTTAAATAGGTAGGTAAAGATATCTATATAATAGTATTTGTAAAAATTACTTGCACTTAAGTTGTTAAGTAGGTAGGTACCTAAACTTTGAAGTGTTCAGTAAGCTTTGGTTTTCGTTCTTATGCTGATAGGTACCTACTTACCCAATACGAATTTTCTATACCTAATTACCTACTATAGTTACTTACCTAATATAGGTATCCAAGTTTATCAATGAGTAAGTCAGTAATACCTAACAAGAATCCATTACCTGGGTGTGATAAAAATAAGATAGTGTGCAAATTTAACAGTTTATTATTGTTTTTTATTTAGGTAGTTTTTTATTTGCAGGATTTCTCTCAGATTCTCTCTCCAGTTGGACGAGTCTACATTACCCGGCAATGAAGCTCTGTTGTTAAGATATGTTCGATTTATCAAAGATGAAAATATGTGCCAAGAACTGCTTTTTGCTACATATTTAGAGACTGATACCAGAGGAGAATCGATTTTTCAGGGCGTGGAACATTTTTTTACGTACAAAGCTATTCCATGGAAGAACATTGTTTCTGTTGCGACTGATGGTGCACCGTCTATGGTTGGTCGTCATCGTGATTTTATAGCTCACTTAAAGCGACAACTGCGTGATATACTGCGTGATTCACAGGCAGCATTTAGTAGCAAAAAAGCTGAGTCCTAGATTGCATAAGTCTTTACAATATGTAATAAATGCTATCAACAAGATTCGAAGCAATTCTATGAACTCTCGGTTATTTGCTCAGCTATGTGAGGAAAACGACGAAGTCTTTACTCGATTACTTCTGCACACTGAAGTTCGCTGGCTATCAAGAGGCTCTTGCTTAGAAAGATTTGCAGCCATTTTTGAATCTGTGTTGGAGTTTTTACAAGAAAAAGATCCGAATTTGAAAGAAAATCTGAACAGTTGTAAAACAGATATTTATTACTTGACTGATATCTTTGGAATGTTCAACAAAGGTAATTTGAAACTGCAGGGTGACGATCTTAACTTGATTAAAACAAAGTCAATAATATCGGCCTTCGTGGGTAAACTAATCCTTTATAAACTAAATTTAGGCTGAAAAGAATATTCGCAGTTTCCGCATTTGTCAAAATTACCAAAAATGCTTCAAGATGAATACATTTTATTATATGTCGCCCACTTGGACGCATTACACAAGGATTTTACGGAGAGGTTTGAGGATCTTTTAAATTTACAAATTCCTCAATGGATAATAAATCCGTACAATACCACAGCCATAGAAGAAGCCAATGTGATAATGCAAGAAGAGTTGATTACCATCAGCATAGACGAAGAGCTTAAGCAGAAGTTCAACCAAGGCTATCAGAAGTTCTGGTTGCAACGCAACATTGAAATACAGTATCCTACATTGTGGAACATTGCTGAAAAATACCTTATCGCTTTTCCATCATCATACCTAGTTGAAAAAAGCTTCAGTGTGGTAACAAACATTTTGATGAAACAAAGAAACCGTTTGAAAATCAACGAACGTGGAGATTTAAGGCTGCAACTCACCAATATTGAACCGGATGTAGCTAGATTAGTAGATAGTCACCAGGTTCATCCATCACACTGAATCCTTTATTTTCTCATTGCGAATTAATACTTTTTTAAATATAATTTCCTACCTACTTAAGATTCTTTAAGTATCTACTTAATTTGTAATAATCATTATAAATGAAACTTGATATTTACTGAATTGTATGTCTTTTTATTTTGTTAAATTTTGATGAGAAAATGAAGTCAACTTTACTCACTTAACCAAGTGCAAAGTTTTCCAATTGGTACCTTAGTACCTAGGTATTTTGTATCAATAGGAATAAACTAAAGATAAGCCCCCTTATTTAAAATAGTCTGCTAACGTAAAGCATTGCTAATTCTCACTCTGTCTTCTTCTATTGACCTAAGTCAGAAGTAAAAATAACATTCTGTAGCAGCTGTTTTAAGTTAGCGAACCATTATGAATAAGGGGGTTGATCTTAAAAGTAGGTAATTTGGCCATGGGGGTCTGAGGTAACTGTACATTTTGGAAAAGGGGTCACTTGTCCAAAATAGTTTGGGGATCCCTGATCTAGTCCATCGACTTGATTAGAAGAAGGTGTTAAAACGACATCATGGAAAAAGCAATAAAATTCAACGAACTATCCAAGTATATATTTACACTTTGTACAGAACAGTTTGCCTTAAAAAACCGGCAGACTTTAAAAATGCGTCTGTAAGTATCCTTTAGTCCCAAGCTCCGGGGCAGTTGTAGTGCCTGTTGATACGAAGCCAGTCCTTGTCTGTGATGTACTCGCGCTGGCCCATCACGCCCTCGTGTTCCTGAGGAATAAACAATGATTAAAATTAAGGTTTACAATCTAGGAGATGAATGGGCCACGGGGCATAGCAAAAGTCGTGTGCATGATGACGTTTCCTTCCTATGGTGTCATCTCATTCTGGATATGACCCACGTTACGAATAACCACTGACGTTCTTACTGTTCTGAAGACTGTTTTTCTACTTGAGGAATAACAAACAGTTTTTCAAGATAGGTATAAAAATAGGTTTTTGCTACCATGTAACAAACGAGCAGACAGCCTACCTGATGGTAAGTGATCGCTGTCGCCCATAACATCTACAACTCATACATTTGGGTTGCAGTTAACAAAAATTGCAAGAAACGCAGGTGTCACTGTGAGGAGTAAGATGAAATGCCTTATGCCTGTTATTTCGCTGGCTTCCTTATCCTTTAAACCGGAACACAATAATGCATTGTTGCTTGGCGGCAGAAATAGATAAATATAATAAAGTGGCGTGGTCACCGCTGCCGAGTTTATACCACTAAGGTGGCAAACAAGTCTGCCTGACGGTAAGCAGTCACCGCAGCCTATGGACGTTTGCAATACCAGGGGCATCACCCACGCGTTGCCGACCCAGTAAAACCCGTATTGTGTCTCCAATGCGTTGTACACCTTTAAACCCTCGGGAAACGTTGCTCTGTCACTAGGCAAATGCCCCTCCACCGCTAAAGACACTGTCGCCAATGGGGCACTGGTGACCTTACTCGCCGGCAGGAACAGAATAGGCATGGGAACAGTCATTACAATATTAAGGTAACGTTTAGAAAGAACCGGTGTGGGAGCATTATAACTTTTATAAACATTTAGCAACATTTCTACATATTATACTACACGAGCAAATACAAAAGCCGCCATGCAGTATGAAGGTCTAGTTTATCGACCTTGAACATCGGTCTGGGAACATTGGAAAAAGTTTAAAACCGTTTACAACGGTGCAAACAGTTTGGAGCTATTCCTAACAAAACAAAAGGGAATTGTTTGCAGCAGTTGTAAACAGCGGTATGGGTGGGAGCTCTGGGTGGGTGCTCCCACCCCGGTGTCTTCAGTTTCAGGAAGTCCACCCACCTGCAGACCTCTAAGCTTACTAAAAGACCGCTAAATCTATAATAGATGTAACTTAAGACCCCCTGAACAAACTACTGCATACCATCGGAGCTACAGACAGCCCCCTGTGCAGGGGACGTTTAGTAGCTAAGGAAACAACAGCTCACGTGGTCCCAGAGTGTGAGAAGCTAAAGAACTACAGAGCTAAAGCCTCAATAGGAACAGGGTCCCTTCGAGAAGTCTGTGAACGTCCCAAGAGATTGATAGACTTCTGGAAGGAGCTGGGCTGGCTACAATGGCCGGCTCTCAGTCACGGAAAATGGGAGCCCCAAACCTAAACCTATTCCCACCTGCAGAGCAACGATGGTCGCCTGGCCGTTGTTGGTGAAGGCGAAGGGTCCGTAGTGCAGGCAGCTCACGTAGTCGTATTCAAGATCCAGGTTGCTGACCAGGTCAGAGGAGTAGATGGCGAAGTTGTTCTCGGTACCTGTAGCGGGATTTAGATAATAGTTTTGTTGTCTACTTTTAGTTAAACTTACTTAAAAAACGACGGAAATTAAAACAAAGCAATCTGTATTTAGGTTCTTTTTTTTATACGCGTGTAACAATTGAAGAAATAAATAAAGTCATAGCATTACATTTTGCTGAAATCAATGGAGCGTCGGTGGCCAAGTGGTTAAGGTATCCGACTAGTAATCGAGAGGTACCAGGTTCGAAGACTCTTTTCTAAGTTATGTGTATTAGTTGAACCGATGCTCTTACGGTGATTTTGAAACCTCTACATTCAGTCGCCTAAAAGTGTAAGCATTATCCAATCTGGTCAGGTTCCCATGATAGCGGGGTCACAGAGAGTCGCTTTACTGTAATTATCTGATCTGCCAAATCCTGGATCCAAGAGAGAGCCAAGACAAGGCGGACCCCGGGCCCTTGTGCGCGAGAGCATAACCGGGACATTAATGTCAAGATGATGATGATGACATTTTGCTGAATTCAACAACACCTCACATCACCCAGATCTGATAAAAAGTGCCACAACTTTAAAACTTTTAAAATTAATTCTAGTATATCTAACAAAATTCTTTCTATATTTCGTAGTATGTGACTAGCAGAGTCACAAGTCTCTACTATTGACAAATGGATTCCCTGATGAGATCTTTAATTTTGTGTATATCTATCTGTTTATCTATCTTGACCCCCAGCCCCTGCCCTACTCACCAGCGATCAAATTCTCCTCAACGATCCTGACGTACTCGTCCCTGTTGTATGTGGACTGCATGTGGAGGAAACCGAGGATGTGCATCCACTCGTGGACGATAGTTGCGTGACGGAAGCAGCCGACGCCAGGGGTGTTGCGGGCCAGGTTCAGAGTGTGAACTCCTCGGGATTGCCAGTAGCCGACGTGGGCGAAGCAGCCGCTAGCAGCGCCCTGGAAAGTTAAAATAATTACATATGTACACGATTCATACATAAATTCTCAATTTTTTTTTCATTACAAGCATTTATATGCTCCCCGTAATAATGAATGGCCGCATGTTTACGGAGGAGGTCGTCTTCGGTACAGGTTGGATAGCCAAGTTTTCGTTTTTCTTTGTATATAGTCTAATAAAATAGCTTTACTTTCTACAGGTAAAATTTTGAATTGAAGTGGCAATTTGGTTATCCACTTTCTTGGACGACTTTACTTAGACTCACAGTCAGACGGACGAAGACGTTCTCTCCGGGCTGCCTGTAGCGGAACCTGATGCAGGTGTTCCTCTCAATGTCAGCGATGCCCTCTTCGATGGCTGCGGACTGCAGGGGACCTGTCAGTAGAGAAAAGTTCGTACAGTCAGCTGCAGAGACCGGTAACCCCCGGTACAACTAAGAAACGGAGGTAAATCTGCAGGTATTGGTAGGTAATAGTGCCGCGTCTTAAACTAAGGTTCGCTTGCACCAAATTCAAACTCTTTTAAGAATGGCGTTTAACGTATTTTTTGTATGAAGTTCTTTTCGTTCGTTTTATTATAGATTTTCCTGAACTAAAATGTGTTTAAGAATTTGGTGCAAGCCGCCCCAAATATCGCACGGCAATTCTACTGTTCTCCACCTATATGAATGAAACGCATCCATCATTCAGTCATTGTCACAGAACCAAAAACAATCACAGTTAATCCCCATTCAAAGAAAAAAATTTAGCGTTTTTTTAAATTTTATGAATTATTGAGATGCGTGCCGAAAGGTACTTTACATAGCTTGCAACGAAATAGTTACGAAATATTAAAAGTACTCTCATTTATAGTAGTTGACTACGGAAGTAGAGTTTACATAGCCATTTCGTAGCCAGAGCTACGATGTAAAATTCAGAAATACATATTAATAATAATTTCCATTTGGTAGCCGGCTACGAAAGGGGGACTTTTCCATTTCGTAGCTATAAGCTACGAATTCGAATTTTGGCTAGGAAGCGGAGGAAAAAGGGCATCCTTTCGAGGTAGTCGCGCATCTATACATAGTAAGTAGGTAGGGGTAAAGCAGGTGTACGCGAACGAAGTCGCGCCGGCTCCACTCCACTAGTTTATCTATAATTAAATGAACAACGCTGTAACTTTATCGTACTGTCGCTAAATCATATTGAAACCTAGGGTTTTATCGAATGTTCTTAATCTTGAAAAACACGTTATATAGAATTATTATTATTTACCTAATTTCAAGTGAGCAATCCGAAAGCCGCAATGCTTATCGTAATTGTTTAATAATAATGAACTACCTACCATTTTGCGATGATTAGTTTGTTTATCGTAAGCTAGGTTGTCGATCCGGATTTACCTAGATATTTTATTACGATGAAGGAGCTACTTAACGATAACTATTTAATATGTGTCTTGTAATTAAGCAATTAATTAGATACTTAAGGCTTAAAGCTAATTAGGTTTAGGTAATGTAAGGTATGGTTTAGGTATTTAAATATTTATTAATAGTACGTTTAATTTTGATTTAAATACCTATGTTATATATTTTCTTTGATATAAGTGATGTTAGTTTGCAACTACGTATATAAGGTAAAATTACAGAGAAATAGGAATTGAAAACCAAAAATTGGAAATTTTAATATAATTTCGGGCTCTTCTTTAATGTTTTATTTAATACATAGTACTAGAGAGTAAGAGAATGACCGTAAAAAATCGAATGTATTTGATAGAAAGACTGATCAACGCACAACTTGCATAACTAGGCTTTAGAAATTTGAAATACTTAAGTACTCGCCAAAACTGAGATAAAGGCTCTAAATGTTTAGAAATAAATTTGATTTCAAAAATTGTGTAGAAAATTAACCCGAAAATATACGAAAGAACTACAAATATAAGGAAAGTTAATTGACATTATGGAGAGACAACTCTAATGTCAGTATAGGTTATTATCTGTTTCATACTTTCTGTTCGCATAATACAATCCAATACTTGTTTGGTTGTGAACAAAAATAATCAATATCGATTAGAATGATAATAAATCATTGGACAGTATAATGCAATAAAGACTGAGTAACTAAATCTAAATCAATCAAAGTGTCTAATATACTCATCAAAACATACGTACAAACAGTATAAATCCCTTGTTTATATGCATGTAATAACTTAATAACTTAAGTACACGATAAAGAGCTTATTAATACGCTGGCAACGTTATCAGATTAATGAATTTAAGATATAGTGAAATATGACAGTAATTTCGTATTTAATCATTGCTGAAACATGTATTTGTTCCAGATAACATTTATCGCTAATCTACGAATTCCAATTAACTAGTTCAATGTCACTGATTTGTTTGTTTTGGTGCTTGGATACCTACTTTAATTGCAAAATTTCAGTTTTTAAAGAAAGAAATCCACTGAAATACCTATAATGCACCTTGACCAGAAGGAGCGTCGGTGGCCGAACAGTTAAGGTATCCGACTAGTAAGCTAGAGGGACCCGGTTCGAATCAAATTGCGGGCATGTTTCAATGACTCTTTTCTGAGTTTAGAATTAAAAATTCATCATTTCAATTTCTGCCCGGCTCGGAATCGAACCCGGGACCTCTTGAACCACTCAGGTCGTCATTCAAAGTTAAACGAGGTTTACTTACCGAACTCTCCCTCTCCGAACTCCCAGACGACGGTGTTGTTGGGCCACTTGGTGTTCGGGAAGGTGTAGGCGTTCCTGCCCTGCGCGTACTCCTCCATCATGCGCTGGATCATCCAGTCGTCCAGCAGGATGTCTCCCTGGTACTTGCCGCTGTTCTCCTCGGGGTTTGCTTTGGGGACCGCGAGCATGCGGGCCAGGTAGCTCGCGCCATCGTCTGAAGATGAAGATAGGGGGTAAGGCTGGCTTCTGGGTCGGTTGTTTGGTTGATGATCCTGAAGCTAGTTTATACTATAGTAATATAAAAATATGGCCTAAGCTATGGCCTAGACCTGGTAATCATTAAATTACTTAAAGATTTTGGATTTCTAACACCCGATGTTGGAAATAAATTCATAGAGTGTTGAGCTGCTCGGACTCAAGGATTTTATGAACTTATGAAGTACTTATACAATATTTCACAGTGGTGGATGGTGAAGCCATTACCACCCTTGGTATTTAACAAAACTTCGACTTATCAACTACTCTGCCAAAATCGTCTGCTGCGGACGAGCCTCAAACATAAGCACCTCAATACATTCTATTGTTTCTCTCGTAATCTCCTGTCTTTTAACTTTATATCTAACAGATTACCGGTCTTAGTGCTCTCCAGGAAATCTCTGAACGCCTCGATTTCCTCGCGGCTCCTCTTCACAGGGGGGGTGGCCAGCACGAGCCCCAGAACACACAACACGACAGCTACCCGCAACATCTTCAATGACGATACCTACTATTTGAAATTATTACCTATTTCATGTCAGCTTTTATAGGAGAACATCGCACTCCATTATCGGCAATAAATAAAGAACCAAGATAGTAATCTTAATGGGTTAATTTATCATTAATTATCGAAATCAGATGAAGTGCGAACTACAACGATACATACGTGGTTAGACAATGCGGGTTTTCCATTTTGGTCATTACCAGAATTTATGTAAAATTCTTATTAATTTCGGTCCCGCGCTATCTCTCAATAATTATGCATCTGTAATTTCCGCGAGGACCTTCAATTTTTCTTTGATGAAACAGATGAACTGCTTGGCGATAATGTGCTCTCGCGCATGATTGCCCGGGTTCCGCTTTGACCATGATCCAGGATTTGGCAAATCAGATAATTATAGTAAAGCGACTGCCATCTGACCTGCGTGACCCTGCTACCAGGGAAACCTGACCAGATTAGTGCATGTTTACACATTCAGTCGGCTGAATGTGCAGGTTTCATCATGATGTTTTCCCTCACCTTAAGAGCATCGGTTAGCATTCAACTAATATCTCATTCATATTGTCTGCATTTCTTAGCTAAACATTTCCTTTATGTAGGCCAGCTGGAAGAAATTTCTTTTAGAAATAAGTAGTGCCTGTTGTGTCAGTTATATCTATGTTATATGTCTGTATTTCTTTATTGTGTGCAATAAATAGTTAAATAAATAAATAATATACATAACTCAAAAAAGAGCCATTGGCACATGGCACGCAGTGGGTATCGAATCCGGTACCTCTCGCTTATTAGTCGGATACATTAACCCGTCGGCATCCGACGCTTTGATGAAACAGGCTAAACATTGACAAATAAGAAACTGACCAAAATGTAGAGTTTGTAGAGGCATGGCTATTCACTTCAACTTCTTTACAGTGAAACCGTTAAAACCTTGTGAGGATTGGCGAACCAATTTTAGGATAAATAATTGTAGGATTTCATAACTTTTTGTAGTAAGGATAGAGATACTACTTGGAAGTGCCTATACGTTTAATTTTATAAACTCAGACACAGATCTGTATCCTCCTTTAGAAGTACAGCTTTAATAATTGTCTTGTTACTGCTATGGGATACATTTATTAACAATGCAACAGTAGGTAGTACTACTAGTACTAACTAATAATAAATCTGAAATTAATATTAATTATTATTATTATTTAATTCCTATTATGTTCTTGTTCCTTGTTTGCAAACCATAGTCTGCATGCACACCAAATTTCAGCTTTCTAGCACTTCGGGTAGATACCTTTAGAGTTTTTTTATCCAGACTTATATCTCCCTTTGTGGAAGTTGCAGGTTAAACGTCACAGATACCTTTTCTTTTTTTATTTGTGTGCAAATCCTAGGTTGGATACCAAATAATATATTCTTATTACTTCGGGAAATGTAGTCAGTGTAGAAATCGATGTCGTTGGTGCTAATAAAATCCAAAATATAAAGCTAGACTAATAAAACTTTGCGAGTTTTATAAGCGAAGTCTGCGACGTATATCTTATCCTTATAATTTTAGCTTTTAGCATAATTTAAGGTCGCTTCAGAGGAAGGCAACGCATTGGTAACCCCCCTGGTGTTCCTGATGTTCGTGACGGCGGTGACCACTTTCCATCAAGTGGCCTGCTTGCTCGTTGGTCTGCCGTATAACATAATATAATCCAGACCAAAGATATGAGGGTCTGAAAAACGCCTCAAGAAAAGGTAGATGTCCCCTTTGCTACTTTTTGCTCGACTTGGCAGGGCACTTACGTATCTCTAGATTAAACCAAAAGCTAGAAAGTAAATCAAAATGTATAGCTATCTATAAGCATCGTATGACAATATAAAGGAGACTGGGTAAGTATGTAGGGGAAGTGGACTATGGCCAAATAACAACATCGGTTTTACTTTATTTACATTTAGCATCCTCAAATACATCCTTGTAGAGAAGGGCATCAAAATCGGACCGGCAGTTCTTAAAAAATAACAGATATTTACTTGGCACATTTTGTATGGGAAGTGCCCTTAACTATGAACCAATAGAGGTATCGTTACAGTTTATGGGTTGAACATCTTCAACTCTATATATTCTTATACTGCAATACATCAAAATCGGACCCGGCAGTTTCGGCAAAAAGCATTCATATGTTATACTTGTATGACAAGTGCGGTATTCTTTGAACCAGCAGCGACTTGCTTACGGAGTAGGTAGGTTGAGCAACTTCAGCTCTGTTGTTATGCCGCACGACATCAAAATCGGACCAGGCAGTTTTGAGAAAAATGCATGTCTTTCGCACAGTTGTATGACAAGTGCCGTATTCTTTGAACCAGCTGCAACATGGTTACGGTTTATAGGTTCAGGACCTTCAGCTATGTTCTTATGCCGCACGACATCAAAATCGGTCCCGGCAGATTTGAGAAAAAGGCATTCTTTTGTCACACTTGTGTGACAAGTGCGGTATTCTTTGAACCAGCAGCGACTTGCTTACGGAGTAGGTAGGTTGAGCAACTTCAGCTATGTTCTTATGACGCACGACATCAAAATCGGTCCCGGCAGATTTGACACATTTCAAATGTGTCATTTCCTAAAGCCGGATCCACACGACACCAATTTATGGTTACACAGCGCGTAAGTACAAACGAAGTTTGCGCTTTAAATTAGAAAATTTGACACCAACTTAAAATTTGAAATCTACACGATCCGTTTGCGCAAACTTCGTTTGTACAAACGCGCTGTGCAAGCATAAGTTGGTGTTGTGTGGATCCGGATTAACCATAGGTATACCTACCTACCTAGTTCATTCAACCGGCAAACTCATGGTTGAATTACTTAATTTGCAAGATACACGAAAAGACCAGCATTGCCAAATTTGTAACTATTCCTTGTCAGACAGCCCACCTGATGCAAAGCGGTAACTGTCGCCTAGTAACATCGATTGTCTTCTTCTCCAGCATAATTATGTTTTACAAAATATTTTGTTTAGTTAATATTAGAGACATTACGTGGGAAATAGGTAGGTGCCTCTTACCTGCCGGTATCAAGAAACATGTCCCGCGGGCGATTCAAGAAGCGATGGATTGACATCGCTGTGTCGGATGCGAGAGCCAACAGCATACGACCGGTCAGTGACGTAAAATCAATCTGTTCTAGGGCTCAAACTACTGTACTTAGAGCCTAACTTAGTCCGCCCGCCCCCTGATATTAGTCATAGGCGATTAGAGAGTGGAATTAGTCTTAGTGAAAATAATCTAAAAACTAAATTACTGAATGAGCAAGCGCAGTGAACACGAATATTTTGAAATTTGGTTAATAAGGTCATAATAAAAATAACTGATATACCTACTTTTTTTTTATTTACTACAAATTTGGCCCTGTAAAAGCTGGGGTAGGTGGTATAAAAGTAATTAAAAGCGCGGGGAATGAGCGAACTCAGCGAGCTTGGCATTCCTTTATTTTGATATAAAATTAAATAATAAATATCAATAAACTACGAGCGAGAGCAAGAAAATATTGTCAATTTCACTAATAAAATGAAATGAATGACCGAGCGCCGTTTTAAGATATTGCCTATTAGACGATAAGAAAATGACTATCATGATGACGTAACATTTCTTCAAAGATTTCAGGTAATGTGAAGTAATTTAGAAACACATTACAAACGAACAACTCCTATCCAAAGGGCTCACGAATATCGTACAAGACGACTTTACCTCTCTTGAAGTTTCTAGGATCTCAAAATGGGCAGCAGCGGTTTCTTCAGCGACCTACAACCCGCCAGTCATGCTTGAAGATAATTACGTATACCTTTGCGATAGCTCTACCGACAAGATCAAGATTCTTTTACTTATGACGATGATACCTGTCCTTAATAAGCAGCTTACGAAGCGGGCTCAAGACCCGCAGTGAACTGAAACATTCTAGGACCGCGTCATGGCCATATAGTCTTCTACAAAATAAACCGTTCGGAATAAGGTTTTTGTGCAGCTTCGGATATCATCCAGCTGTTTACCTTGTAATTTTTTATGTTACGCGGTAGGTAAACAGGCAAGCGAGCCACTGATGGAATAGTATATAATAGATAATTTTACTGTGAAGTGAAAACACTAATTAGCCACGATCAGCAACACCTGGGGTGCACTTCCCACCACTAAATATACAACATGACCCCATGTTGTAGTTTGTAAATGAAACACGTATTTTAAAGTAATATTTAATTCCAATTAACTTGCTCCTGTAGGTAATCTTTAATGGCGGTCTTCATCCCATGCCCCTGGGCAGTCGTAGTGGCGGTTGATGCGCAGCCAGTCCCAGTCGGTGACGTACACCTGCTGGCCCATTACGCCGTCGAAGTCCTGGAAGGAATTGGAGTCAGATGAGTTATATTAGCTATATTGGCCGGGTGGTTTCCGGCAGAGTTGGTAGCCGGGTGGTGTCCGGCAGAGAGTGTTTTTTTTTTATGTTATCCGGCAGACAAACAGGCATGCGGGCCACCTGATGAAAAGTGGTCACCGCCGCCTATGGACATCAGCAACACTAGGGAGTCACCAAAGCGTTGCCCGCCTCTGAAGAGACCTCTAATATACCTCTTGAACGATCCCATGTCATGGTCCAAAGAGTGTCGTACAAGGCTACCAATGTTTTCGAGGCAAAAGATCTAGAGTCTCCGTAACCTGGAAAATGGGCAGTAGCGTTTTCCATTGCTATTTTTATAACACTGCGATCTCCAACCCGCCTATCAAGCGTGAAGATTATGGCAATAACCTCCCCTTTCGTGTGACCTGACACTCAGGTGGTACGAATACTGACTGCAACTACGCAGACGTTCCGTTTTGGCTGGAGCCGACCAACCGTCAGTAGTAGTTGATACTAATCCTTACGCTGTATAAAATAAAGTTAAATAGGAGCGGAGGACGTGGTCGGACGTCCGATCAAGGACAAAGCGTGCGATGATGTCATCGTCGGACGCGCGAGAAAACGCCGAAAATATGTCAGGGTTACCCTCATCCCATTTCACAGCACACCAGAAAAGAACCTAAGCTCTATTAGCTTCACGTATACCTGCTACTGTGATACTCACATGTAAAGGCACAATAGTGGGCTCCCCGTTGATGCTGAAACCGTAGGCGCCGTAGTGCATGCAGCTATCGTACTCGTACGGCAACCCCAGGTTGCTGACGAGGTTCTGTTCGTATTTGTTGAAGTTGTGCTCCATTCCTGATTAAGAAATTATCATTATCATATCAGCCGAAAGACGCCCACTGCTTGGCATTGGCCTCCCCCAGAGAGCTCCAGAAAGGCCGGTTTTGTGCATTCTGCTTACAGCTGATACCTGCGGTATTTACCAGTTCGTCGTTCCACCTGGTGGAAGGCCTACCGACGCAGCGTCTTCCGTTATGTGGTAGCCACTTGAAACATTTCCTGAAGATCTAAAGGTGTCCGTCATGATTTGATCTAAAGATCTTTGACTTGATCGACTTGAAGATCTTTAGATCTTCGTCTTGAGACACTGGGTTGATTGGGACGAAAATAATTGGGAAGAAGAGATATTGATCGATAATTGGATGCGAAAATATCTTGCGTACGTAAGTCACGCGGATTACCACGTAGTTCCACTTACACCTACTTATGTACCCCTTTCGCTTGTTTCATTTTCCATTCAACCTTTTCATATTGCAGCACTCATTTTGACGCTGACTGTACTAACATAGCAATAAGTAAAAATAATAGCATCAGAGGGCAAAAGAACGCTGATTTATCCATGTATTTAAATCTAAAATGCAAGATAAATAAATGCAAATAGCGATAACATAATATTACCTACGTCGGAGATTATTTGATAAAACAAATTAACGCAATAATAGGTGCAATCTAATTACATCTTATTCCAAGATACAATAAAAACAAGATTAATTTATTGTTTAAACACCTCTAAATATAGCAGTATATAAAAAAACATCTTAGCAATAATGTCCCGGTTGTTCTCTCCCGCACGAGGGTCCGTGTTTGCCTTGACCATGATCCAGGATTTGGCAAACCAGGTAATTACAGTGGAGCGACTGCCACCTGACTTACGTGACCCTGCTGCAGCCGCCTGAATATGCAGATTTTATCATGTTTTTCCTCACCGTAAGAACCTCGGTTAGCATTCAACTAATGTACATAATTGAGAAAAGAGTCATTAGTACATGGCCGCAGTGAGATTCGAACCCGGTATCTCTCGCTTACCTCGGCCACCGACGCTGGTCTAGCTATATAAACTCCAACTAGTATTACTTAAGTAGCTCGAATACATCTTACAATCCAGAGAGCTACGAGCACTGCTGCTAACTGTGTGACAAGACCCACCTGGCCAGGCGTTCTACTAACGTTTCCAGCTTTAAACATAAACACAACTACAGCCGAAAGTCACATGCCGTTTCTTTCTCATGACATGGGACCACGGTATGTGACTTTCGGTTGCGGTTTCGTTTACATTTAACTGAAGATGCTTACAGAATAGGACCATAAAGGTAAATATTATTATCTCGATTATTGGGGATTTGCATTTGGAGGAAACTGATGAGGAAACTGGGGATGGTGATGTGGCGGAAGCAGTGTCTAGAGTGTAAAAACAAACGAGAGCGCTTTCTCCTCAGCCGATGTTCAACAGTTTTTCACAACAGACGGGTGGACGGGTGTTAAAAGTGTGACATGTGTGTTTATGGCATCGTAACTCACGAACGGATGGACCGATTTGGATGCGGTTTTCTCTATTTGAAACCCAGTTTAATCGAGATGAGACGAGATGAGCTTTTATTATAATAGGTTCGGAAGTTTGGAAAATATTTAAGAATATGTAAACTTAGTCGGGAGTTACCCGATTTGTTGAAAAATCGCCATCAAACTGACCGACATATTCGAGATGATACTCCCTCTTTACTCGCATATCCGTCCATGCAATGGTAAGCCCTATATCTTACAAGACATAGGAACATGCGAGGCATACAACACCCACCTGGCAAAATATTGTCCCACATGATCTGTACGTAATCATTCCGGTTGTAGGTGGACTGCATGTGGAGGAAGCCGAAGATGTGGTTCCACTCGTGCACGATGGTCGTGTGCCGGAAGCAGCCGGTGCCGGGTGCCGAGGGTGTCAGGTTCAGAGTGTGGACGCCACGGGTGTTCCAGTAGCCGACGTGGGCATAGCAGCCGTCAGGACGACCCTGTTCAGAGGAAAAGTTGACTAGAGTTTTCCTTTTGGAGTTATTTTTTCATGAGAGAGGAGAAGGAGCAAGCGGTCTTTGTTCCCCCTGGAGTGGTATTTCTGTTACGGGTCTGGGTGTTCTATGCATAATAAGTATGTATTTAATAAAAAAAGTATTTTAGTAGTATATCAGTTATCTAGCACCCATATTACAAGCTTTGCTTAGTTTGGGGCTAGATGGCGCTGTGTGAATTTGTCCACGAATATTTCTTTTTTTTTTTTTTATTGACATTGTTGCCCCGCAGCTTAGCTGAATAGTTAGGAGCATACTTGATAAACAAACTTAGTCATTTAAGATATACAGTATGTCCCGTAGTGTCAAGCTAGGGACATAATATTGTCACAAGGGCTGTCTTTACTTTTAAAATTATAGGGATTTGAGAAATTTAATCATATTATGACTTTTCTTGCGCTGTATAACTATATAGATATGTCCAGACAGCAAGTGACCTAGACATTTATATGTCGGAGACGGTCATAAGTCTATCTAGCTAAACTAGGTCATATAGTTAGTCGATCTAACCTGGACTCACTTTGACTCGAAAATGGAACGTCGATCGGTGCGCCACCTCCGTTTATGGCTGGAATTACTAGGACAAAGTCACATTCAGCACGGCCTTGATACTTACCTCAATTATAACAAGCTTATCTGAATCCGGTGGCTAATACTAGAACTAAGTGTCGTCAATTTGAAATGTCATTTTCTTGTCAACAAAAGCGACGCCGTCAGATAAGTTTGTGGCACATTATTTATTAGAATATTGAACTGCATTTGTACAAACTATCCCGAAAAATACCTTCTGATGGATAACCCATGGGAGAGCCTCCCCCACCCCCTCCCACCCTCCACCCCGACTCCCTTTTCCAACATTATGATTTAACAGAATATCTTAAAATCCATTCTTGACACCTGTGAAATCGCAAAGAAAACAGAAATTTCTCAACAAATTGAAAACTAATTTTGCCAAAATGATGACACGCAGATTTTTTTGCAATTTTAGAATTGGTGCAATAGTAAAAGCTTTTTGTTATCGCGAGAACGCCAATTGCCCCCACCCAAATGCGAGTGCCTTAGGGAGTTGCCCAGTTTGCCCATATGGCCGGGCCGGCCCCGCCGAGGGGTACCGTACCTATGCATGTGCTAGAGATAACAAAAACTTTTACTATGGCTGGCACCAACTCTGAAATCGCAAAAAAAAACAACTTTTTCATACATTTTGGCAGAATAAGTTTCCAATTTGTTAAGAAATTGCTGATTTTGCAATTTCAGAAAATCTTTGTATCATAAATTTAAAGTCACCTGTATAGGATATTGTTGATACATTTTATAAGACGTATTTTCTTAGACTGTTGACTAAAGTTGCTGCTAAAACATAGTATTAAACTACTAAACTAAAGTTAGTCGTTCCTAATATTCTAACCAAATGAGCCCTAACCCCTTAGTACACTGCAGGAGGTCATAAATGTCTTGTGCCTTGGTGGTCCCTTCTGAGGCAGAAACTGTACCAATAAGATGCTTTTTAGGTCCCAAAGTCCATGATTACGTGATAAGTGTACGTACTACCGTATTCCTGCGGTATTTTCTCGGTCAGGAGGCCCGTCTCTACCATTTAGGGCGTAAGCTGTGTTGAGCGTGACACTGCTGGCATTCCGTCGCGAGCAGTACGTACTACACCGCATGGCCCAGCCCGATCATCTATCTCCGATTGAACGTCGCTATATTTAAGCAAATGGGTCACAAAGCAAGCTCTATTGAAAGCAAAGCAATCACTGGTAGAAATTGCTTTGCGATCCTATTGATTAAAGATGGCGACATTCAATTCGAGCTAGGTGACTCGGCTTTTTTACACGACGCGAACTTACTAAACTAACAAACTTATGGTGTAAAACTGTATGGAAATAAATAAATAAAAAACACAAAACAAATAAACTTACAGTAACACGCACGAAGACCCTCTCATTATCCTCGCGCTCCCTGAACCTCAAGCACGTGTGTTCCTCAATGTCTGCAATGGCGAACAGAATAGCCGCCACCTGTTCTGGATCTACAAAAGAGTTCCATTCGAATAAGATAATTGCTCCAGAGTTTCGTGACATGTCCGACCCACACACACTAAGGTTGTGGAATGAACTACCTGGAATGGTTTTCCCTGGAGAGTATAACTTGGAGTTCTTCAAGAAAGGGGTGAACATGTTTTTACAGGGTCGGCAACGTGTGGGTGATGCCCCTGGTATTGCAAACGTCCATAGGCTAAGGTGGCTTACCATCAGGCAGGCCGTAAGGCTGTTTGCCACCTCAGTGGTATAAATAAAAATATCAGATGATGTCACAACACCCCACCTGTGCCGCTCCGATTCCGCAGAGACCTCCACTTTATTGCAAGTAGCACATTAGGGAAGGGAGGGATTCTCCAAAACACCATGCTTGGTTACAGGGGTTTAGATCTACATGGTCAATTTTCTCTAGGAGAAGCTCGCGCTTTTTTTATAATTCTTTTTTAACTTGTAACTATAGAACAAAAACTAGCACGGCAAGTTTTAATAAAGATAAATAATTGTTATGAGCCAAAATATTATTTAAAAACATTTTAATGAATTAGGTACTACGTGAAAACTAGAGGAGGATATACTACGAGTGGTCATCGTAGGGGAGGAGGGGGTAAAAATAGGTCAGGTAGTAAGGATACGTTACCTTATCTACGTAAATAAAAAAGATACATACTGAAGAAGTCTTGATCGATCTCGTAAACGATGGTGTCTTGTGGCCACTTGGTGTTAGGGAATATGTATGCGTTCCTGCCGCCAGCGAAGGCCTCCACCATGCCCTGGACCTGCTCCTCATCGAGGAGTATGTCGCCCTGGTACTTTCCGCTCATCTCCCACTCATTGGCCTTCGGGTTTGAGGCCATTTTCGCTTTGAGGAGGAATCCATCGTCTGTAATGCACATATACAATAGATAAAAACGTTTGCAACGGTGTTGGTTTTCAAGTCCAGTTTCGGAAAACCTAAAAGCAGAGCTGATGAAAACATCTACAGTCATTCAACATACCATATGATAATCCACATGACTAAGTGGGTCAGCTAATTAGTTGTATGACCTACATAATTGGTTGGCCCATAACATCCACGATTCGATTCGTAGGTAGGTCTACACAGTAGGTACCTACCAAAAGTGCGTTATCACAGTGGATTGCCTGAATTTATACAGCTTTTTTGTGACCCGGAAAATTGTTCCATAAAGGGATTAGAAAAAAAACGGTGGTAGGTACCTGGGAGTGGAGCGTTGGAGCATTGAGCAAAATTGCCATCGGAGAAATAATGACACTTTCCTTACTGTTTTTTTGTATCCTGCATATACAGGCGGCATATTTTCACCACTGTGCATCCTAAATTCCTGATTCATCTGTCATGATTGGGCAAAACCAAAGAGCAAAAAAATTGCTAACCCATGAAGGTCGCTAACTTTCCAATCGTTTCAAAACCATTTGCTCACAACGGCTTATATCTAAAGTTCGGGTTACTGATAATACCGAATTGAATCCAGCCATCCTATGAGTTTTGAAATATAATCAAAGCCTTAGAGTAACAACGCACTTGGGCTGTCGTTTTGGTGATGAAATAAAATGTAATTCATAGTAGGATAAGAATATTGCTCCGGTTTACATTGTAGGTAGATAAATGAACAAACACTGTTGCTCTTATAAATAAACATACACTTACTTTAGATAGGAAATACGTAAAAATTTAGAGACCTTTCAATTGAATATACATTTAAATCAATCAATCTTTGTCTATAGAGTAATGCGTTAACGTTAGCTATTGTGATCTAGTAAGAAACGTAAATACCTGTCTTGCTATTCTCCAAAAAGCTCCTGAATTCTTCGATTTCCTCTCGGCTTTTGACCACAGAGGGTCCTCCCAAGACCACACCAACGAGGCACGAAACCAGGGCAATCCTCCACATCCTTACGTTTAATTCATAACTTTGATTCATCTATCTTTTATATACCGACACCTACCTATTACGCTGTTCATTATCTCAATTTGATAAATGGATTAATTTATATTTTGATGCGATCGATCAAACTTCCAAGAACGTCTAGAATGCCGCCCTGCATGAGTACATAACACGGTAAATTAATGTAGATATGAACTTTACGTAAAATACAATTAAGTACTTGTTTATTGTATACTGGTGGACCCGGCGCGACTTCGTTCGCGTGTACCTACTTTACCCCTACCTACCCTTTTTTTCTTGTAACCTTCCGCTTGTATCAATCTATCTGTTGTTGAAAACCGCATTAAAATCCGTTGCGTAAATCAGAAGGCGGAAAGCTACTTTGTTTCATACTACTTAGGATTACTTGGGAAGTTTGGGTAACTTGATCCCTGCAGCGCGACGCGACGTTCAGACAATGCTTGTATATTTTTAAATTAGGTGACGAATAACGTACAACCTAGGTTGAGTACCTAAGCGGTATAAACCCTAAAATGTGTGATAATCACCGCGATAGTTGAAAATAGTACGATCATACGTGTAGGTATGTGGGCCTACCTTGAATATAGGAAAAAATAAAGATAACGATTGTTTGGTATACTATACCTACATAGTATTAAACGAAGTCGCTTCCCGCCGTCTGTCCCTCTATACATATACGCTTAGATCTTTTCAATTACGCAACGGATTTAAATGCGGTTTGCACTATCATTTAGAGAATTTCTTACAGAAGATCTTTATGCATATTATAATAGAGCAACCACGCAAAACACGTACGAAGCCTGGGCGGGTCGCTAGTCAACTAGAAATTAGACGCGTCTAATTTTATTCCCACATCACCAGCCCATGACGGTCCACTGCTGAACTTGAGCCTCCTTCACATTGGTGGAGGGCATTACCATAATCCCCACGCTTCGCAGGCGGAATGGAGAGGAAAGTATTCAGTATAAAAATGCTGGTGACCAATTATAGGTTTACGGAGGAAGACGACAACAAATTTTAAACTGCTGCTGCAGTGAAGGCCGAAGTATAAAAAAATCAAGTGTTCTTTGGATGTGAGTATTCGTGTGTTTGTATTTGAATGTGTCCGTGGTACAGAAGACGGCACATACAATGAACCAGGAGCTACCATGGGCTCTTATTGCAGGACCTAAACAGAACTGCCCTGCTTAGAACGAGACAAGCTTATGTGACACGTATAGCGCTGTCTCGCACTAAGCAGGGCAGTTCTGTTTAGGTCCTGCTATAAGAGCTCATGGTAAACCTCCAGTATAAAAGGAGCTAACATAGCTAGAATAGGACCACGACAAGTCCGTATTAACTGACAGTGCTAAAAATTATAAAGTGTGAATATGGCCATAGCCTCCTTCATGTAAGATGAAGGAGGCTATGCTATGATATAATCTGTCCTTGTCAGTCTTTCATGTAGACTGAGGGCCACGAAACTTTGCTAACAGGTGATGGCGCGCCTGTCAATTTTTGTTTTTGTATTTTTAAGCTTTAGTTCAGACAAATTTAGTTCCACTTTCAACCGGGCGCAAAGTCTCGTGACTCTTACTCTAAAGTATTAGTTATTTGCTCAGTTATAGTATATATTCAGTTACTTGCTCACTATTAGCTTGAACTTGTACTTTTAGTTTGTCTAAATTGTTAATCATGCTGAAAATTATCTCCCGCACTTCCTTTTTAATTGTTTTGCTCATTATTTAATAATATTTTTCATAACTCACGATAATAAACAATCCTACAAAAATCTAATTCTTTATTATGACTTTTATGAATGACGTTTAAAAAACTGGGCATAAGTATAGTAAGCCATACAGAGGATTTCATTTTTTTTATAAGCTATGCGGACTAATCGTGGTCTTATTCTATGCGCATCCAAAGAGATTACAGTCCACAGAGTAGAAAAAAAAAACTGCCAGTCTAGTAAAGGTAGCTAACACTGCAATGTTTTTGATGGACATGCTGGCTCAACTTATACTGGTTTTGAGTAAATTGATGTGCACCCACTACACTTAATACTAGAGCTGGGTTCTTTCTTATAAAACTATGGTAATAAAACTGCTTCAGTTGTATGTATCCGAAATTGTATTTAATTTTTTTTGCTCTATATATAAAAAAATCTGTTCGTAACTCTACAAAATAAAAGTATAGAATATCATTATAATACTTATTCAATAGAAAATATAACAAACATAAAAATACAAAATAATGGACGTTGTTACCATTCTTACGTTCCTTGTAATTTTTAATATAAAAATTATTCGGACTCTCACGCATGCCCTTTTCAACCATACTAAACTAAATATACTGATTACAAAAATAATGTCTTACGCTACTCTTAAGACTATCAGTTCAGTAATGTCTATGCTATAGATGCCACTAGGTTTGAAGAAAAATATAGCTAGCTATTGGCAATTATGTCGAATGTGACGGGATCACACGAAAATCTCATCATAATGTTGTGTGGCACATGTTTTAACTTACCATTATATCATTAGATTTTTATTTAGACACATTTCTATTTTACCTGAGCTGATACATTAAATACTAAGTTAAAATACAATTGAAGTACTTGTGCCCATTGCTAAAGATAGTTGCGTCTGTAATTATGCTTATAATTAATATGATGTACAGACCGACAGGTATATGGACCAACAATGAATAATACTATGTACGCAAGAGTTCTATCGAAGTTTCTGTTGAAAATGAAGTTTTTCGGGCAGTAAAGCCAATACTTTATAAGGGAGGCGCTAAATATGTTTTTTCTTCATTTCCATATGATTATTCCTATTTTGCAATCAGTACTGAAAATATGCGTGGTTACAAGCCTCAAACCAATACACTCATCATGATACTGGTACACCCTGTTTATAGCAAGAACCTATTAACGGGCATGTACCTTACTAGCTCCCCTACTCTAGCGCATTACGAGGCTGAGCAGAAAGGGCTTGATGTCCGACCGAAGCTACAATTACAATTAATAATATAAATGATAAAACTATAATATTGAACTTTAATTGGCTTATATTGACTGTATCATACAGAAATAGATCTAGAGATATAAAAAAATATCTGGCAATAATATTTGTCAAAAATAGTAAAATCCAACTTTGGCCGAAAGTGGCCGAAGCCGAAACCGAAGCTTCGGTCGGACACAAATGTATAGAGATGGAGATTTGAACATTCTGTACAATGTTGAAAGGCTACTTAGTTTCGACTGTCTTTAGTTATCCACATTGAAAAATAAGGCAATACTACAGTATTTTATACTACACATACATGCCTACCTACATTTTCTATTCTAAGAATACACCTACAAACTTATATATGAGAATATTATTTTTTTATTTAGTTAAACAGTATTGCAACATAAGATTGCTCATAGCAAATACTCTACAATTATTTTACGGCAGTGAATGACTGGTTTCTTAGCCGCTCGTCGGCTGGCTAAAAATACAAAAAAAAAAATGAAATACAAAAACTTAGCACAAAGTAGTTAAAATATATCCTCCATAATCTTTATGCTAAGTATTGCACCACAATAAATACATATTTTATAAAATAATATGCTTATACATACAATGTTTCCTATGCTAAAGCAGCAATATGAGACACGTACTCTAAGCTAAACTCATCACAGTTTTGAATTATTAATTCGATATGTCACAATGAGTGTTGAGGCCCCTCAACGGGCAATATATTGCTGCAATATACGTCTACAACATCACTTACCACTATGCCACAACAATAGAGTGCGGCTCAAACAGCAATAGGAAAGATGGCTGGCAATGTTGCAGCTGTATATTGCAGTAGACATATTGTCCGTTTAGACGCCGTAATAAAAATAACCATTGACAAATAATATCATTAGAAATCTTGGAAAAAATCTTCATAAAACAAAGTCTTACCTACTTTCTACCTAGTATCTGAAGGTTTCACCCTCTGAAGTTACCTAATTGCTTTACAAACATTAAACTAAGCGAATGGCAATGATTATAGGTCCCTTTTAAATGAGACTACAATATAATTATTTATCGTAATAAATTAGTAATTAAATGTCTTCTTGGCCTACATATTTATAAGAAACAGTAATTGAAGAAGTAATAAATTTATTTTGACAAGAATAGTTATTGACCACGATCTAAAGTTCATATTGTATAATAAATACATATAAAAAGCTCACATGTTATATAAATACATTCAGTTTGTTTTAAAATACAAATAGTAAGAAAATAGTAACTTTTCAGTTTCAAAAATGCAAAGGCAAGATCGTTTTTTCTTTCTATAATATATTATTTTATTACCTGCTCACCTTATTTCATTCTTTATCTGGTGTGGTTTAAATCCTAGAAAGTACTGATCAAAAGGGATTCTGAATGTATGGGATCCCTGTCTATGTTGGTCAGGTTTACATGAATTTCATCGACCATTTATGGTACAACCTATTAAATTTGTTTTGTGTGATACTGATGACAGAAATGACGATATCAAATTCTCTGATAACGTCATTTGAATTTAACAAAGTGTACTTCTATGTCATGATAAAATAACTCATGAAAACAAAACAGCTTATGGAAAACGCTGCTAACTGTAAAATGTGTGTGTAAGGCATGGATTACCTATTCTACATTATTGTTCCCACGATCTTATACTTAAGTTACAAGTATATTATTCTATCATTTACATAAAATCAATGTGGCAGTGTAAGTTACATATTTGATAAACATATATGGAGAAAGGTTATTTATCTTTACATTACATGAATACAAAATACACATTATAGACAAAATAGTTTATACAGGACCTCGCTAAATACGAGTATACAAAAATAAATGCACATTCTTTACACATAGACTACATTGGCACATTATAGCGTGTAGAAAACATTATATATTCTTTACAATTGTCTTTAGAAAGCGTTGTTTATTATGAATGAATGTATTTACTTGGAAGCAGTCTTTTCTTCGTTGAAGGCCAGAGTATAAACTCACGAATAGGACAAATACGAATATGGTTATTTCTCTCCACGCACCCTTAGGAATCTATCAGAATGAAAGCGGTCACGTGGTCGAGCGTTCCGGGTTCTCGTTCTAGTGCTAGCGGTACACCCCGAAATTCAGTGAAATGGTGTTGAAAGCATGGAAGTTGGAACGATTGATCTTTAGGCCATATGAATATGTAGCACTAAAAAAATTAAAAAGGAGAGTTATGACGCCATGTTTTTTTTTTGGAGATAAATTTTTTTTTTTCTTTGAAACCCATCGAGTAAGTATCAAATGAAAGTGCTTTATGAGCTTATTCCAAAAACATACCTTAAATGATACGTAATATACTCACATCTAATGTCACGGAGGCACTTTCGGTAATATTTTTTTTATACCAATATATGCGCTATTCTATATTCGAAGTTGTTCTGGTTGACTGACGCGGTCTGACCGCCTGCGGTCAACGAACGCAGAACGCGAACGCGGAACACCTGAACACATGACCGGTTTCTGTCTGATAGATCCTTTAGGAGACCCTAATTGGAGGTTCCATGAAGAAGAATTCCCTGAAGGGAAGAGGGCAGACTCTCGTCTAAAGTCTACGTACAACACAACCTGATATGTCCTTGTGGCGACGTGACCTAAATCGTAACAAAGTAAATACAACTTAATTCCCTTCCACATACGACCGAAATCCGTACAATGGAATAAAGTTCCACTGTTTAATACAATTTCAGTCGCATGCCAAGGCCATTGGGTTGAATTTCACTTGTTACTATAAACATCGCTCGGCGCTAAGCTTTACGCGGACAATTTTTATTTCATAATGAATTTGTTGCTAAAGTTATGAAAGGTAGAAAAATTGCTTTAGTCATAATTATATTTTCCAGGATCCTGTCCTGTTCCGTTTACTAGAGTAAGCCTGCCTTGAACAGTACTTATTTTCAATTTTTACTATAAATTACAGTTCAAAGAACTAAACACCTTACAGTGTTGAATTTAAGGTCGGTTTTGATCTACAAATCCGATAATTTAAGCTGCCCTGACCGGCATAACAGACTGCTCCACCATTTATTAAGCGCAGTTTATTCACTTTCTGAGACAAACTTTATACAACACTCGATACAAGCAGGAAGCCTTTTGGCACACAGCCAAGTCATTCAATCCAAACTTGACACTATTAACCAAATTAAAAATCTAGCACCGTGACGACCAATGGCTTTCACCCTTTTTCCCTACGACTATACATATTGACATATGAGCTCGAGTTATGATAAGCGAGTGCTGCCGTCTAAAAATGAACCTTAAGCACATTGGCATTTGACTCTAATCGACTTGTAGGCGAGCATTGACGACCAAGGCATACAAATTAGCCCGCTACAAGTTGTTCGTTTTCACTCGTGTTCCCTTGGTCTCGGACTTGCATAGCCGTAAGACGACAGTGCATTTGTTCAAGTTCACCTAATATCATAATGAACGAATGAGTGAATGAAAGTTTTATCTCGTGCGCTGTCTTCGTGGTCTATCTACTGACGTTTGAGTATAAAAGTTCGTTCGCTGGCACTGGCTAGTCACTTCCAAAACGGACGCAGGCCAAGGTCAGTGGTCTCCTCTCAAGAGCTCCATGAGGAGGTTAAAGCTTGGCCCTTCGCCGTCTTTGTTCTTGTTCGCTGGGTTGAGCATCTCTTTGCCGACTTGCATGAAGAACTGGAAGAAAAAGGGTACAGTGTTTTAGATATTAAACGCAGGGCGGGCTAGCAAACACGTGCGCGAGAGCACAACCGGGTTATTAACACCAAGATATATTTTTTTAAAGGAAGGGCGAGCTAAGTCGGGATAAGAAAGTTAGTCAAAGTACATAAGTTTAGTGGATGTTATCATCATACATACTGACTCACGCCCGTATACCAGGGGTAGGCTGAGACTATAGACTGTTCTTTTGCCTCTTCCACATTCGCATTCTTCCATCTTTTCATACATTTACTCCAGATCAGATGTTTTACATCTTTTTTGTCTTCAACCTACATTAGTCTAAAGCTGGTCATAGACCTCCACTGAGCCCAATGAACAAAACCAATGAGCGCCAATACACTCCAATGCGTTGCGTTGAGATCACCAAAACAATATGAACTACGTACAATATTACATATTATTTTTCTATGGTTGAGGTAGAGGTATAGTGCCACAAAATCTGACCCGGTGGTCAAAGCTGGAACTAAGTACCGTCAGTGCCGAATTCTAACATCAGTGAGGCTGATTTTGGTCAAATGTAATAAGCGCATAAGTGCCGCCATTTTAAAATGCCATGTAAATCCCAACATCAGCGAGGCTGTGTCCGAGGCAGATAAGTTTGTTGGACGGTTTCTCTCGTGAACTATAGGCTAGTGTGTTACCTGGCACGTGCGCTGCAGCTCTGGTATCCTCAGCATCAGCTGTAATCAGGCCAACAGGGGTGGTGTGTTACCTGGCACGTGCGCTGCAGCTCTGGTATCCGCAGCATCAGCTGTGATCAGGGCAACAGGGGTGGTGTGTTACCTGGCACGTGCGCTGCAGCTCGGGTATCCGGAGCAGCAGCTCGCCGAACTTGGCGGGCGCCTGCGGCGAGTGCGCGGCCGTGTACGCCTGCAGCGCCGCCAGCGCCTTCTCCTGCGACGCGCGCACCTTCTCCGACTCGCGGAGCTCCGGCGCGTCTATGGGGGGGTGGGATAGTTAGTGTTGATTGATTGATGAGGGAGCCAACAGCGTATTACATAATATAAATATGGTCGGACAAATTCACAAAACGCCATCTAGTCCCTTCTCCAGCGACGCGCGCACCTTCTCCGATTCGCGGAGCTTAGGCGCGTCTATGGGGGGACGGGGAGACAGTTAGTGTTGATTGATTGATTGATGAGCCGAATCGAGAATGCCAATAGGTGCCTAAATCAACCGGTATCAGGGAAGAGAGCCCGCGAGAGAACCAAGAAGCGATGTAGTGCTATCGCTGAGTTGGACGTGAGAGCCAACGGTTTACGACATGAGTATGCCGAAGATCGGGCGAAGTGGAGATGAATGAGTAGGAAAGCGGACCCTGGCAGAGGCCGCGATAAGCGCTAGGACGATGATGATTGATTGATGAGGGAAACAAACAATGTTTTACAAATATTACATACAATATCAATGCACAAACAGACCTACAGTTTCATATAAAATTAAGCAAGTTTTACTATAACTCGAAGTCGAGTAGGACTTATGCTGGATGTCCACGAACAATGACTGGGACAATGTCTCAGTATTTTTGTACTGTCTCAGTGATTTATTGATTGATGAGGGAAACCAATAGCGTATTAAATAACAATAGCTACAACCATAACTGACAACGACCTGAGTGGGTCAGTTGGTTAACGTGCCGGTCGCCACACAGAGGTCCCGGGTTCGAGCAGAAATTTAAATGATGAATTTTAATTTCTGTTACGAGTCTGGCTGTAGTATGTATAATAAGTATGTATTTAAAAAAAAAGTATATAAATTGTTTATCAGTTATCTAGCACCCATAACACAAGCTTTGCTTACTTTGGGGCTAGATGGCGCTGTGTGAATTAGTCCAAGCATATCTATAATTTTATTATCATCATATCTTACCTTTTATAGGTACTCGTATGTGGATACTTAGGTATTATGGTGACTAAAAGCTACAGAACCCCCAAGCACTCACCGGACGTGAGCAAAACGATGACCTTGAGAGCGACGTACTCGTAGCGGTCGACGCGCAACCGCCGCAAGTGGTCCGTGAAGCTCAGCATGCGCTCGATACACGGCTGCAGGCCCAGTCTGAAATCAATATGAATGAAATGAAATGACAATGTTTATATGTTTTGAATTAAAAAACAATTTAAATAAATTCGACTATTTCCTGGATGCCTAAGATACAAGTAAATCATTTACTTAGTTTAGGTGTCGAAACTATCAATAACTAGAATTAAGAACCTATTATTATTTGTGCAAGAGTTGTAAATATGTAGCCTTTATTTTATTTGTACCCATTTACTATAAGTAGGTATATTGTATTTTTAATTAACTTGTAACTTTTGATTAATTTTACTTTTAATTGTTTTTTTTATTAATTATTATTGTCGACCATAAAAAACAAAAAAATAAAAATTAGTTTGACAAAACAAAATGGTCCATGGCTCAGCTATGGCTGACAGTGAGACCAACAGCAGCTGTTATTCTGCCATGGCCAAATGTTATCCTAGTCCAACCACCCAAAAGATATAACCACCAATCGATCGATTAACCTATTGCCGTCCACTGCTGAACGTTTTTGTTTAAGTTAAATCTATTCATTTTTTTATCTGCTGTATGGCATTCTAACTAGTTCTTATCAATACACTGTGGTGTATTACGTACGATCTTGTTAATGTGCCGTGTACATTGTTAGTGTGATGTGTGTAACTATAGTAGATGCCATGTGGAGTTTAGATAGCGGTCATTGACTTAGCCCACAGAGTACAGACAGCCGCTAATATAACATCCAGAAGTGTCGATAAGAAGATAACAATACAAAATCATTTGTTTGGGTATCCTTTTGCACCTCGCGTTCAACAGTGTTAAGGCACATCTCAATATTCAAAAATTCAAAATAAAATGTGAATTCGAGCAATCATTGTGGGCAGGGGTCAATGACCGCTATCGCCAATCCATATTTTATGGCATCTACAGTACAGTAGTCTTTCGGTATGCAGCGGTGTGTGTGTACTATACTCTATTCTTTTAACTATAAATTACTGAGGCTGAATACGACATACTCATTGGTTCATTCAAATTAAGTACGCTAAGGCGGCTTTGACGGCGTGGATTGATTGGTGGTTAATGTGAATAACCAGCCGGCTTGTAACCAATAAGAAAGGCGAACGTTATTCCAGTACTTTATAGTAAAAAAATAGCGTATAGTAACATAGTCGTTGTGGTGTGGTATACTGACTTGGCGCTCTGATGCAGCGTGACCCCGCGGCCGCCGCCGACGCGCACCTCGCCCGGCGTGGCCACGCCGCGGTAGCAGCACGACAGCACCAGCAGTTCGCACCAGCTGTTTATCAGCAGGCAGATCTGGTCGTCGATCTGGAACACGGGACAGGGACAAATAAATAAATAATCGTGGACAAATTCACACAGCGCCATCTAGCCCCAAAGTAAGCAAAGCTTGTTATGGGTGCTAGATAACTGATGAACTACTTACTCCTATATACATACTTATTATACATAGAACCTACAGAAACCCGTAACAGAAATTAAAATTCATCATTTCATGATACAGGAGGATGATATGGGATACATATGATCTTCAGGCTTCTTGCTCTTTCTCTAGCTACTTCATCATCACAGCCCATAACAGTCCAGGACTTAGGCCCTTCAACGAAAGGGGATGTTATTGCCATAATCAGAAATAGTTAATAATTAAAAGAAAATTTATTTACCTACAATTGTCAACCCTTTATTATTGTTTAGTGCGCATGGAAATGTACAATGTATACTTAGTTGTTTCTTATGTAAGTGAAATGGATTTCCTATGAGAAAATAAAGATTCTGTAACCCGATAATGTCTACGCTTGGCAGAGACTAGATCTTTTGGCTGGAAAACATTAGTCGAATTGTACAACACCCACGAGTGTAAGGGGTTGCTGTTCTACTCTGCCGGACACCACACGGCCACGGATCATCAGGGATGATCTGAGATAAATATGATCTACAGACAAGACTCGAAATTCAGACCCTTTTTAGGTCGCCGTTTTGTCGATACAGGCTACACAGGATTTGAAGCGGTGAGAATTATGTGAGTGTGAACAAAATTCCGGTCTTTCTTTCCCACACAATCCTAAACGCTCCATTCATCAAAATATAGTGTCACGGAACGCCCTTTCTATTCAACGAAATATTCTTGAAGCTCTACAAATATCCGGACAATGAACCCACTCCATGACGTCTTTACTCAAGGACATATATTTGAAGACCAGCAGGCTCTAGTGCCATTAAATTGTCTTGTTGAGGCACTTGTATATCCTAATTCAGGCAAAGGCAAAGGCAAAACGCCCTAATTCAGGCACCTAGATAAAGAAGGCTCCACATGTCATGGCATGTCCATTACGGGCAGTGTTGCCAGTGGCCGATACTCAAAACTAACACAAGGCAGCTCAAAAGTAACATTTTCACTAGAAAAGTAACATATCTTATTTTATATTTTTAAAGCTTATATTCTACTCACCGAGATATTCTTAAACAGCGGCAGGCTCTTGCACCATTTGACGATCTTGTAGAGACGATGGTCCGCGATATTGCAGAGATCTGCCAGGAAGTCAGGACTGGAGTTTTGCGCCGTGATGCCGCTGGCAGCGAGAAGAGGATTGGCTGAAGGACTGCCGGGGGTCTTGCCAAGCCGGTTTAGCTCGGACTCGTTGTACTGCCAGAGGTGTTCCACGTCCATTATTTCCTGGAACGCGGTGGTGGTAAGTTTTGGTTTGTAATGGACCATCAGCCCGACTGCCTAACTCGAATTGAACCTGGTCATCTTTCTGGCGCTCCGCTGCGATTGGTAGATATTGCTTTGTGATCCTATTGTTTAAAGATGGCGACGTTCAATTCGAGGTAGGTGGTCGCATCCCTGGTATACATAGTGGTATAAGGATTGTGGCTTGTGGTAGTCAATAAATCTCTTTATGTCTGTGAGGGAAGCAGACATGCAGCAATTTAACAGTGGGGAAAGCTAGTGGGGGGACAGGACTGTTAGGGCGCACCGGAGATTATCCCACGGTTCGCTCCATGCGCTTTTCTCCATGGATGGATGGTGAGTGTACAATGACCTTCTAAATAAATGTGTGCATGTAAGATCTACTCTAACTCATAGGTAAATTCTACTACATTTAAATTTGCGTTTGCATCGAGGTAATAAACTAGAATAGAATAGAGCTTTATTACAGAAACTGTGTAGTACATTGTTACTAGATTATAGATGAACAAATTACCTGCAATAATGGCGGAATATCGGGCGTGAGTCGGCTGTTGCTGGACTCCCCGCGGCTGTACGAGCCTGGACCGTTCACCTGTAAACCATGAATACGATTATTAGAGCTCTTTGAAATCTTGTTTAACGCAACACAACGCACACACAAGTGAGGCTGGGGGTGTAGGTGGATACTCGCGCAGGTGAGGCTGGGGGTACGCGACTGGCCACACAGTAAAGACGTAAGACGCAGACACGTCGCAGAAATTTTTAATTTAATTTACTTTCATACAAAATGTATGGAAACGTCGCGACGCAAAACATACAGCAAAGACGGGGCGCGGACGCGACGCTGACACATCTTCGCCCCGTCTTTTCTGTATGTTTAAAAAAGTCGCGTCCGCGTCCCGTCTATATTGTCTTCGTCTTACGTCTTTCCTGTCTGGCCGGCGCCTACGGTGGATACTCACGCATATGAGGGTGGAGTGTAGGTGGATACTCACGCAGGTGAGGCAGGGTACCTTGATGGATACTAGGGCAGGTGAGTGTGGGTGTGTGCGGCGGATACTCACGCAGGTGAGGCGGGATACCTTGATGGATACTAGGGCAGGTGAGTATGGGTGTGTGCGGCGGATACTCACGCAGGTGAGGCGAGGTACCTTGATGGATACTAGGGCAGGTGAGCATGGGTGTGTGCGGCGGATACTCACGCAGGTGAGGCGGGGTACCTTGATGGATACTAGGGCAGGTGAGTATGGGTGTGTGCGGCGGATACTCACGCAGGTGAGGCGAGGTACCTTGATGGATACTAGGGCAGGTGAGTATGGGTGTGTGCGGCGGATACTCACGCAGGTGAGGCGGGGTACCTTGATGGCTACTAGGGCAGGTGAGTGTGGGTGTGTGCGGCGGGTACTCACACAGGTGAGGCGGATGGATACTAGGGCAGGTGAGTATGGGTGTCTACGGTGGATACTCACGCAGGTGAGGCTGGAGGCGTGTCTGAGCGCGGGCGGCGGCGCGGGCAGCAGCGAGCCCGTGGACGCGGCGCCCGACAGCGAGTACGAGCACTGGTACGTCGAGCGCCCGCCGCGAGTACGGTCCTCGCGGATCGCTGGGGAGAGAGTCCAATTATTTCAGGGGGCCCACTGAAAACCAGCGTCACGGCGACTGTCGTGGCATATGCTGAGGCCCCATTGCACTCTCCACATAGCACAGGTAACGAGATTAAAATATCTTTCTCTGCTATTTGTTACTTTTTCGTTTGTGTTTGTGTTTGTTACTTTTTTCTGTGAATATTTAAGAATTTTGTGCCGTGTGTCTGAGTGGAATAAAGTGTTTTAATTTACTAGTTATTAAGGTATTTTTTATACCATTAAGGTGGCAAACAAGCTTGATGCTGTAACATCTCTAATTCGATATTTTCTCTAGCCACAACACTGTATTTAAACGTCATGAATTTTTTTTTGATTGCAATAGACATTTCAATGTCATTATTAATGGAGATATGTGGCTAAAAAATGTCGAATTTGAGAAGTCACAGAGGGAGAATTAGGCCCTAAGCCTTAGGGCCCTAGTCGTTCTACAGCTCTAGGCGCTAAGAAGCCATCTGTCAATGTGGTGTAGTGTAAAATGACATAAGTTTCACCATCTTAATTATAAGTTAGTTTAATGTACACTTCCTATGCCTACATGCTATCGACTTCTTTGACTCCAAGGATTGCTGTGAAATAACTCATTGGGTTAAGCTCGCCGTTTGTTGGATTGCATATATTTTTGTGTCCAATCTTATGTTGCTAATATTATAAATCAGAAAGTTTGTTCTACTGACCGGATTTAGATGAAATTCGGCAATCACGTAAAATAGCTTAGAGCTAGGCTATTCTAGAATAGCACATAGGCTATAATTTATCCCGAAATTCAACGTGATTCCAGCTGGACCGGGTCCGAAACCTAAAAAACCGAATTTTACCGGTACCGGACAAAAGCCACCGATCCACAAAACTCACCCTCAAGCTTCATCCCGCACCCTAAACACTTGTCGAAGCGGCAAGCGGGGCACTTCTTCCTGGTTGCCACGGTAACTGGGCAGTTACCCCCTCGCAGACACATGTAGTTCTTGCGATTCTGCACCGTTCGCTTGAAGAATCCCTTGCAGGACTCGCAGGAGAATATGCCGTAGTGGAAGCCGCTGATCTTGTCGCCGCATATCGGGCATGGGCTGTGGGGTAGTGTTCGTTTAAGTGTTTTTCTATAGATATAAAGATTTTTGGACACCGATATTTGATCACGTGAGCTATCTACGTGATTAGGCTCGCATCTTACTTATGCGCTTATTACACATTCCTAAATTCAGTGACTGAATTCAGAAACAAAAAGCGTGAGAGCAAATCAAAGTGGAATGTATTGCTCATAGAATAAGGTCCATTTTTGTATCACTTATATAAAGTCACGCGTCGCTCCGCTTTTAAAAAATTCGAGTTTAAGTTGACCGTTGATTGTATCAACATCGAGTTGATTCAGGATTTGTTTCAGATTTGTAACTGAGAAGTGAGTGATTGGGGAAATCATTCTCATCTTTACGTAGTGATGAGTTACAAGTTCGTGACAGTTCTCCTGTCTCCACGCTACAGTCCACTGAGTCCACACCACTTTCCCCCCGCGTGCCACCCACCTGTTGATAAGCTGCTGTCGGCTGATGCCCTGATGGTGCAGCGGACGGTCGTCAGGTGGTTCGGGCTCGTCGTCAGGAGACGCGGGGAACACCCCGGGATCGCGGTATACCACGTGCGGGTGGCGGCTCTGGGGAAGGTAGAGATATGGTCATGATTCTTGGATACTGCGCACAGAGCCATCTAGTTAGAAACTAGGGAAAAGCTTGGACTTTTGGTGATAGAGTGCGCAAGACAAATCTGCACTCAGGTATAGCGTCCGTGCCAGTGTTTTTGTTAGGAGTTGGCTGTCTGTCAAATTTAGTTCCATTTTCAGCTGCAAAGTTATCTTGTTAAAGATGTAGGTGAACAATAAAAATGAAATGACTCTGAGGACTAGACTGGGGTGTGACACAATATAAGTCGCTGGATATCGACAAGTGGACATAGGCCTCAAAAATAACCGGAGCCAACATAAAAATCTATATCGTCGGGCAATGCCAAAGAGATTTTTAGGCAATGCACACATACAGCGCCACCTATCTTATCAGCAACTACACAGGGAGCGAATGTGCCAACGCACAGTCCAACTTCATTGCCACTCTATCCTGACATAGTTTCGTACAAACGCAACATCCATTCTAACGAATTCGTTAGTTAGAACTTTAGTGGAAAGTGGCGCCCCCAATTTTCATTCTATTTAGTCAAGCATTTATACAAAAACCACGCAAGACTCACCTGTACCGGCGAATGTGTTGGCGAAAACTCCGAGCTATAGGAGTAACAGGAAGAGTGCGATGCGTCGCTGTTGTTGCGAGAGAGGGACGGCGTGTAGTGTCGCGACGCGCGCGGACTGGCCGAGGGGCTGCTGTATACGCTGGTGGGAGAGAGACAGATATAAATATCGTGTATTCCCCGTTGTCAACACGATCGATCGAATTGCAACTTAATTTGCTTTGCGTACGACTTTTTTTATGCTACGCAGCGACAAGCAGACTACCTGACCGCATATAACATTTACGATTCGTGCAGATGCACGTGCAAACCTCAATAGGTTGCAGGCAACAAAAATGCAGAACCGCAGGTGCGTGAGGACTAAGATGAAATGCCTCATGCCTGTAATTGCAAAAGGTCATACGTAATCGCAAAAGTAACAATTTCAATCGTGAAAATTAAAAAAATGTTGGTAACAGAGTTACGTATTTAGTGACAGTTAGAAAAGTATACGATATAAGACAACAGCATCAGGAGGCACATCTAACAAGTGGCGAGACTAACCTCAAAGTACGGTACCCATCCAGTTCCTGGACTATGCGAGCGTTGCTTAACCTTGGTTATCAGACTCTTTAGATTGTCATCAATCATCATCAGCCTATATTAGTCCACTGCTCGACATAGACCTACCGATCGACTAGTCGAACTTCAGCACCGCAAAGTACGAAACGGAAAAAGAGTGTGGTGTGGCCGTATGGTGACCGGCAGAGTAGAATAGCAGCAACCCCTTACGCTCGTGGGTTCGTACAAGGCGACTAATGTTTTTGAGACAAAAGATCTAGTCTCCGTAGGCTGGAAAATGGGCAGCAGCTTTTTCCATTGTTATATTTATATCACTGCGATCTCTAACCCGCCTGCCAAGCATGGATATTATGGCAAAAGAGGAGGTCCTTTCGTGAGAGAAGCCCGAAGTCCTGCAGTGGCATGGGATGTGATGATGATAAGGGAAAAAGAAGAATCCATACCTGTGCGTGTACATGGAATGCACTGCGGAGTCGGTGCTAGCGCTGGACTGCACGCGCGGCAGCCGGCCCAGCAGCGGCGAGCCGTGGAGTACTCCCGTCAGCTTCTCCATACCGGATGGGGGCTCGCATTTCAGCTCTGAGGGTGATGGGGAACGAGGATTATTGATGGAACATCGCAGGCTCGATTACACCACGATGAATATATATAGAGCAATTATTATAGTGGTGTCCGACAGAGTAGAATAGCACCAACCCCTTACACACTTGGGTGTCGTACAAGGCGACTAATGTCATTGTGACAAAAGATCTAGAGTCTCCGTAGGCTGGAAAATGGGCAGCAGCGTTTTCCATTGTTATACTAAAACACTGCGATGTCCAACTCACCTGCTAGGCGTGGAGATTATGGCAATTACCTCCCTTTTCGTAGGAGAGGACTTAAGTCCTGCAGTGGACTGTTATGGGCTGTGATGATGATTATAGCGTCGGACGCAACCACGCAAGATGTCGTTCTTTCAACCGTAAAGGGTTAGAACCTAGATGGGATTTTAGGGCAACGTTACATTATGAATTTTAGCTTCCTCCCGCTCGTAAATGGCTCACGCACAACACTACAACTGGCAAACGATACGCGTTTCGCTCCTCCACGGAGCATCTTCGGAAAAACGTTTTGCGTATAAATTCTTAATAAAGATCCGATAAATTATCGAACTCCACCATCGCTCCCTCTGGCCGCCATTTTGTTTTCAACATCCAACTCACCAGACAACTGTGTCTCCTTCTTGATCGTTAGGTTCTGGACCTCCCCAATGGCTGTGTGTGCCATCATCGGCATCGTGTTCTGGTCGAGGATCAACGACTTGGCACTGCTCGTGGGGGACGACGGCCGCCGCGGGAGCGAGAGGGATGTGTTATCCGTTAGCACTGATATCTGAAAGAGAGGGGTGTTGGGTTAGGTTTGACAAATCGATGTCAAAGGTACAGGGGGTCTAAACAGGCCACATTAGCGTTTCATATTATGATTCATATTAGACTGCCACAAACTTATTTAGGTGGCCAGTACTAGAACTAAGTGACGCCATTTTGAATTGTCATGTCAATGTCAACAACAGCGACGCTGCAGATAAGTTTGTGACAAATTAATATAAATCATACTTTGAAACGCTAATGTGGCCTTTTTAGACCCCCAGAAGTTACCTTACCAAAAGTGCCGTGTGGTATCTATCAGGCACAGTAGTAGAATGTAGCACAAATCCTTTCTATGGACGGTATAATACAAGACGAGTAATAGCTTAGACGGAGACCAGCAAGAACCTCAGATGACTAGAAAGAGCTTCTTCCTTAAGCCAGGGTCCACATACAAGTCGCCATAAAAATACTTCATCATCATCAGATTCGAAAGATGTCCATTGCATGTCCATAGGCCTCCCCTAGTGATTTCCACAAAGACTGGCTATATGCCTTCCGCATCCAACTGGTACCCCTGTAATATTACTTACCCTATTCATACTGAGACTCCGCTGGTGGGGCTGCAAGGGTGCTGTGTACTTCAGATCCAGGACACGCTGGTCATCCAGGCTCTGGAAGGGCTCAGCCTTCAGAGGCTCCGTCTTTATGGTGACGTTGCGAAGCGTGTCTATGGAATCCCGAGACGATTGGAGGTCTAAGGAGTTGCTGTTCTCGTCTGAAATGGACGGGTGAGGGGTTAGTGGCCTGGATTGTCGGCGTGAATAGATAGCCCAGCTGATGGGAAGCTGTAAGAGTCGCTTGTACGTCAGCGATTACAAAATGCTACTGCACATATTTTTATATAGAAATAATATTGCGCATATAATATTACCTTTCCTACGACGTCATCATGGGGAAAACCCTTCGTGTTCAAGAAAGTGGGCGACCCAAAGTTTCGACTTTTTGTAGCGACAATACTTACTTATAAAAGTAGGAACCGGTCTGCCTTACATCCTCTTGGCAGTTACGCTAGTCACCCATTAAAGTCACTTTGGACATTTTTATTACTCTACCGTTCGTGCCAGGTTGTGCAGAAGCAGACTAACGTTGAGTGGGTCTTTTACGACCTCTACCATCGCTACAAAGTGGCATATTTCTAGTAATCGATGAGGTAGGAAAACTTATGGTGCTCTCACAGTCTATTATGTATAGGTACGGAACTATATAGCTTATGAAACCTGCACATTCAAGTGACAAATTCTGTAACCATGATCCAATCTGGTGTCCTCCTGCTAACAAGGTCACGGAGGCCAGTTGGCAGAAGCCAAAACTAGCCGATGTGTATTACCTACAGCCGATAGGTACCGACCTAATTGTAAATTAAAATACAATCAGTAGATAACTTTAGAGCAGCCTACAAGTACAAAATCCAATATCTTATCAGCCCTAGACGAGCTTATCCTGTTTAGTGAGATTTACGTATCCAAAAACATATGTACAAAAACAAAGATATGTGCATGCAACGCAATCGCAATCAATTTAGGTATTTAGTTAGTAGATAATAACTAAAATAAATTCAGTTTCCATAACCGTCGGTGATTATTATAATCTACAGATTATCCGACGGGTATTAAATTTCGGGTATCAAATCGGAACACAACAATGCAAGCATTGTTGCTTGACGGTAGAACTAGATAAGGCGGTGCTGCTACCAGGCGGACTCTTCAGGCTTGACAGAACCCTACAACCTGATACACCTGATTTGGACATAATATATACCTATTTAGGAGATATTTTTAAATGGCAAAGTGGCGGTCCATAGTCTCTGCCTACCCCACCTGTGGGACACAGGCGTGAGCTTTATGTTTTAATAAACTTCGGTTATTATAATAATAATTTTAATTTTAATGTTCTATCCAGGAGTATTGATCTTGATATATTTAACACAAGTTGGGAGTCAGCGAGAAACCGCATACTCAAGTATTACTTCGACACGTTGTAGCATTTTTTCAAACTATATTATTACATTAACTATTATTGCATTACTTTCGAGTATTGTAGGTATACTTTGAAATTGTATAAATTTGAAAAGTCTTATAGACTGTTCGGCATGCTTAACTTTTAGTTAAGTATGTATTAGTTTATCCAGTTTCTGCCAGTGGAAACCTGTAATTGGCTCTGTGCTGCCAGTATTATTTTGGTATTATTGCTGTTGGTTTTCCTTAAGTAAATAAAATAAAAATATAAATAAATAACAACCGACTGAATTAATTGCGAATAAATATACATGCAATTTATTGTTCTTAACCGACGGTTTAATTACTATTGGTTATTGTAATAACCAAAAATGAATGTTACAGGCAGTTTTGTTTTTGCTTTGTCACAGTAACCTAACTGACAATGTCGGTAAGCCCTAGGCGAAGTCACCACACAACAAACAACAAGACTAAAAATCATCGAAAGGCGCACGCACAGCTCTACACTAGCAGACACACAGATACAAACACACACAAATAAAACCCCTCTTTTATCGCCGGGGGTTAAAAATATAAATCAGAAAACTCTTTTGGCTAGGCAGGTTATTTTCTTGAAAAGTCAATTTAGAAGAACGTCATGTTCGTTCCATGTAATTTTCAAGGCTAATCATCTTCTCAGTAGGTCAATTTCGAGGGACGTCATTTTCTGGTTTGGTCATATTTTTATATTGCGATAGCTTTTTCAAGTACTTCTTCTGAAACGCTGCGGCTTATTATTTGTCTGGTCTCTAACATTTGCCGCCCTACAATACCCAGATAAAGGGTTACAGTGATTTTACTCTGCACCACACGGCCAAAGTCGTTGACAATGAACCTGCAAGATTACCTCAGATTTCACTCACAATAACCGTAACACATTGTCATTATGAGTTTATACTGCGCGTGTAACGTGCAAACAATCGTTTAAAACAAACAAATTGCTTTAAATAAAACAATAACATTGCTGAATCAAAGTTACTTAAAATACCTAACCACAAAGTTGTATGACCGCTTAATCAAGCTACCAAATCACATCACATCTTACACTCATCTTGGCGTTGATGTCTCGGTTGTGCTCTCGCGCACGAGAGCCCTGGGTCCGCCTTTACCACGATCCAGGATTTGGCAGATCAGGAAATTACAGTGGAGCGCCATCTGACATCCATGACCCTACCAGAGGAACCTGACCAGATTGGATCATGGTTACACATTCAGTCGCCTGTGCAGGTTTCATCATTCATAACATCTTACAAGATGTTTGTAAAAAACAACCACTAACTGAAAACTCCGCTTAGTAGAATCAATATTTGCAACGTTTCATGTTACGTTGAATATGGAGCGGTAAACGCCTTGGAGAACCGAACATCTGCTAGCATCGGAAGCCGACAAGCGTATCCAATAACAAAAACAACGTAGGCAGCTGTAATTTAGTACCTATACATATACCAATAAGATTGCAAGAGAAACACTTGAATACGTGCTCAAACTCCAATAAACAATATTCCGAACGGAAGGGATCCCGCGGATCCTACTTCGGGCATGTTGAAGGTATAGGTATCGCATCGATATTGCCAAAATGGACTGAACTGAACTAAAATTAAGTTTAGTTGTTTCAACATATGGTTATTTTGATACCTATGACCTATGAGAAATAGAATGTGAGGTCCTACGTCATCGAGTAAAAGAAAAATTCTACTTGGTAGAGATTGTAGAGGTTTAGGTGCCCCACAAAACGTTGTTCTGCCCGTGCACAACCTTGCACAATTATTGCAAAACTGCGAAACTGCCAAAAGGACGTGAGGCATTCCGGTATTTTTACGTCTAGAACCCACAAAAGAATGTGTAAATACTATCGCTACAAAAGTCGAAGTTAAGGTAAATAAATAAAAAATTGGTTACACATTCAGTAACCTGAATGTGCAGGTTTCATCACGATGTTTTCCCTCAGCGTAAGAGAATCGGTTAATACACACATACACATAACTCAGTACCATCTAATGTTTAAATAGTTACCATTATTAACGCTGGTGTCGATAACCATTTCGGAGTCTGACAGCTCGCCCTCCCAGGACATGGGCCGCTCGCGGTCGCTGCCCTGCTCGCAGAGGGTGCCGCTGGATGAGCGCTTCTTCTTGTTCCTCATGTTCACCTGTGAAGAAAGAAGAAAATAGCTTCATAAATATATTAGAGGTATTTTAGAGGTCTCCTTACAGGCGGGCAACGCATTGGTGGCACCCCTGGTGTTTCTGATGTCCATAGGCGGCGGTGACCACTTTCCATCAGGTGGCCCGCATGCCTGTTTGTCTGCCGTATTATATGAGAAAAAATACACATACGAGACACTACGAGACGACAAAGAGGGAATAGGGAGGGGTTGGCGAGCTGTCCGCGAGCAAACAGAATGGGTTACCTTGTCAAAGTAAATCGAAATGTAGGTTGATTTATTTCAACAAGGTTCTAACTTTCAAGGGCACAGCTGTTTCGAGTGTACGCGGTCGTGGATGTTTGACAAGTGCATCGTAACTTTTTTTTTGTAATGTACTTTATTTGTCTACACCGAGCATGGCAATACTGAATGCTAACTAGTCACAGAGAAAGCATGATCTTGGAATCCTATAGATACAAAGGTACCTATAGGCGTATCGGAACTGAATATCCCGTTCGATGTGGAACCGCCACGCCCACGGGGAAGTATCTCCCTCCTCCATACAGAATACCGCAATCAAACAATAGTATTTTTAAATATTATTGTGTTCCTGCCAGTGAGTAAGGTCTCCAGTGTTCCACGAGGAACTGGTGCGTCGGCAGAGGGATGTGCCTGTTTGCTGCCAGAACATCGTGTCCAGGGGTTGAGGTGGCAACGCATTGGTGATGCCCAGGGCCTTGAGTCCACTAATTTACTACCTCAATTGAATGGTTATTGGATCGCAATACAAGAAGAATACCAAAAACGCATAAAACTGCCATTGAACAGCAATTTAGATTTAATTACAATTCAATCTAGCCCTTAGTAACAGTAGCAGAATACCAAAAACGTGTAAAATTGCCATTGAGATGCGATTGCGAATATTGGGATCCAATTACAACTCAATCATGGAAATAAAATAAAAAACAGGGCCTCAAGACCGCTAATTAAAAATTAGCGGTCTTGAGGCCCTGGTTTTTCCAATGTCCCACAGACAATGGGGATCACTTTCCATCAACTGGCCCGCTTGCCTGTTTGTCTACCGGTTTACATAAAAAAGTCTAACGAAAAATATATAAAGCAGAAATGGATAAAACTACACAAAATCAGGAAGTAAATTACCTCGTACTGGTGTTGCGAGAAGTCAATCTTGGAGATCTCCGCGTCAGTCGAGTCTTCGTCGTGGGGCTCCGAGGACACGCTGATGCGAACTCCACTGGAGCTGTAGGAGAACTGGCCTGGAATGACAAGAGTAAGTTCACTTGAAAATCAGAGTTTGATTATTTGTTATTTGTTAAATTCATAATGGAATTTACTCCTGTTGACCCACTATATTTCACTCTTGCATACGACCGTACATAGTCCTTTAAGAATTTATACGCAATAAAAAGTTTACATACATCCATATTGTACCCATTTAACGGTAGTTTGAGTATCCTACTCTTTACCCTGGTGGGTGGAACCTACGTTGTACAGTCAGCTGCAGAGTGAAGCCCAACACAGCGCCATCTAGCCCCGAACAAAACAAAGCAAACGCAACTAACGTGTAACTCATGGACTAATGGGAAGCCAGAGATATGAATATCTATTGAATAAAACAAAGTCGCTTCCCGCCGTCTGTATGTATGTACGCTTAGATTTTTTAAACTACGAAACGGATTTTATTGCGGTTACAACCATAGATAGAGTGATTCACGAGGAAGGTTTATAAGCAAGAAAAAAAGGGTAAATAGAAGTAAAGTAGTTGTACGCAAACAAAGTCCACTAGTGTTTAATAATCAAAAATTTGTGGAATGATTGAAATCATTATGAGGAGCTTCCACACAACACAATTTTACGTATACCCTGACTAGATTGGCAATCAAATTGTCTCGTGTAGACGCACCAAGGATGAACAATCAGATTGTAGGCTATCCAATTGGCAATCTGATTGACAATTAGATTTGTGTCCTGTGGATGTGGTGCTGACTAGATTGGGCATTAAATTGTCTCGTGTGGACGGATAATCAGATTGTAGCCAACTCGTGTCAGATTGTGTCGTCTGGAAGCCGTTAAGGGTTAACTGTTTGATAAATAAGCGTTGATTAATTGCACTTTATGTTTAGAACCTGAGTGGTTGAGTTGGTTAACGTGCCGGCGTTACACAGGGTTCCCGGCTTCCATTCCCGGCCGAGCAGAAATTGAAATGAAGAATTTTAATTTCTATTACGGGTCTGGGTGTAGTATGTGTAATGAGCATGTATTTAAAAACAATGTATAAAAGTGGTTTGTCAGTTATTTAACACCCATAACACACTTACTTACTTTGGGGCTAGATGGCGCTGTGTGAATTTGTCCAAACATATTTATTCATTTATATTTATGTTATGTCTATCAATATTCTATCGTTATCTGCTTTACCTTACTACGAGTTACTTAGGTATTTACAATATCTACGATTTATCAAATTGAAGGGTCATATTTCATTTGGGTCAAGGATCGTGATTTGATTAGTTCTTCTTTAGATAGGTACTAAATCCGCATACATCATAACATTCGTATGTTTGACTAGCGACCTCTCGGTTCTGTGGTAAAAGAGGTTACCTCTTCTTACTCACACAAAAACTTCTACATGGATTTAAAAGAAATTTGTGAGTGTATCAGAATAACAAAAAGGCACCTCTAATAACTCAGAGAAGACGGCAACACTGAATTTACGTGGACAAAATCTGGTTGAAGACGTATTGATCCTAGTATAATACAGATGTGGGGACAAAATGATATTTCACAGAAAAGTTGGTTGATACTTGAAGCAACAAGAGAAACGAGAAAGTAATGTTATCAATACAACAATACAATGCACAAATGCGGTTTTGAAACACGACAAATTAGATAATGATAACAACTATCCAAATACAATGGTATCAGCGGCTATTTGTTAAGTACGACACGAAATTTCAAATGACGGATAAAAACGCATAATCAGCTACAAGACTCAGCCAGCAAATTGTATACAACTTCCTGTCGGGCAAAATAAAAGTTCATTTGGAATTGGGGGACTCTCCCGAGTACTAAGCTAGAAAGCTGGTCAAGCACGACAAGAGACTTTGTATTAGTAAATACCTACGTGTATGACGTACACTGTACGTTTAATCCGCTTCATGAAAGAAGAGACTTGTCAAATGGCAGTAGAGGAGATTTCGCGCAGGGAATCGCCTACTGCGCAAGTGGAACCACGTGACCCGCCAAGTCTCTTCTTACATGACACTAGTTTTACCTATAGTACACTTTGGGGAGACGACTACAACAGAGCAACAAGCGACGATTACTCTAGCTACCAACAGAGGAAATAATTTGGCAAACAAAACGAAATAATTTGGCAAACACAAAAACGACCTCTAGAGGAAGGAAAGCACCATACGCGTAACGGTGTGGATGGTGCGCCCCCTTGTAGAGAGGAGAAGTTTCATCATCATATCAGCCGAAAGGCGTCCACTGCTGGGCATACGCCTCCCACAGAGATCTCCACAAAGGCCGGTCCTGTGCCTTCCGCATCCAGCTAGTACCTACGATCTTTCCCAGGGCGGCAATCAAAAATGCATATTGAAAGTAGCCAGGATAAATTTCTGCATATTCGACTGTCGAATTCTAAACATCGTGTGTTATATGCGATAGTTACCGATTTGCAACATTTCTGTCTTCTAGTCGGTCACAGAGAGTACAAGACTAAAATATCGACTTCCAATGACGCCTAGACGACCACAACGGAGACAGGCCACGGCTACTCTACGCCGGTGTCAGTGTACCAATGGAGGAAAAAAAATTGGCAAACACCACAGGCCAAGTTCGAACCATGACCTTAGAGGGCGCTGACCTGCCGGCTATCACCAGCCGCGCATATGTTTTCCTATTATTTTCAAAGCGTGTGAATCATATTTCCTCAAACAATTTAATACAGTACGCAACTAAAGTTGGTACATCAATTAATTCCTTACTGCTGTAGTAACAGAGTTAGCAAGGCAGACTGTACCTACTGGTGGTGTTTTGCGTTGTGGTGTCTTTGGTAACTTTCGGTCTGGTGTACCAGTTCTTTAATGTTAATGTTGTTTTCCCTATCTTGTGGTTTTATTTTCCAATAATACTTAATTAATCATATTTTTATTGTTTAGGTACCTAGTTACTTCAATTAACTAAGGAACTAAACATTTCAATCTTTTTCGATAAAAAGCTCACCTTATTTAGGTTATCTGGGGTGATTACCTAACCCTAAATAAAAGCCAATAAAAATAATAAGTAGAAGAAATAAGTAGCGCCTGTTGTGTCATCTATAACTCCGTATTTTTCATCAAAGTTTTATGTGTACAATAAACTGAAAAATAAATAAATAAATAAGCCAGCTGTGTACTAGTATACAAGTCTAGAGCTGAACTAGCAAGTTATTCGCATGATTCAATATTCAACTAATTTTGAAGAATTTTGCAGCTATAGAACCGATAGGTTCAGTGACGTCAATAACAAGTAACATTGAAAAAGTTCCACTAGCCACCTCTTGCCTCCTAGATCCTTTTTACCTCTACACTAATGTATTCGGCTCAAAAAGCTTTTACGGGATAAATACGTGATGTTATGTATGTATGCATGTACAATGACAAACTCACCATTGCTGGTCTCCGGTCCGGACATGCTGATCGTGGTAACGGACACGTGCCCCCCTTCCACCTTCACGGGGTCCCCCTCACTGGCCATCGCGGGGTTCATCACACCATTACCACCAAGACTATCGATAATATTTATCGACACACTTCACTACACTAGCACCATTAAGTCTATTTTCGATTGACCGTTAAAAAATTACATCCAAAAATACTGTTTCGTAATCTTCAAAAAATTCTATTTATTTTCCAACATAATTTTCTAGTAAAAATATGCTTTCGATTATCTCGCGTCGCTGTTCATTTTTAAGGCAACTGCAAGGTTCAGTCTTGTGATGGTCCGTTTTTGATGGTGTCCGCTCAATTCACATGTTCTACTGTCTCTCTGTGACGCGCTTCTTCGGCTATTCTGCCAGGGCAATAATTGCTTGAAAGACGAATGGTCGTCGCTCCAGGATAAAATCAGCATCTTGGTGGACCTGGAAAAGCAGAAAAACATTGCTTGTTATGAAAGAATTAAGACTCGCTATGATAAAAAAATTTAAAAAAATCTACCACAAACAATACCTAAAAGACAAATCATTTCCGCCTTCCGCAACCTGCTTACAACAACTAGCCACCAGTAAAAACCTATATAGCGTCCAGTAAAAATTAAATTTCGGCCCAAATAAAACGGAGATGTATTGGTCTCGCAGCCGTGTTTGTGTACGTACGTAGGGTACGGCGACGTCGTGCGTCGCGCGGCGCGGCCTTGCGAGTGCGGCCCAGTGCTGCGCTATCGAGCGATACTCTTATCGATAGACTCGGCTCGGCGGCCGACCTCCGTGTCATTGGCATTATGTTTACAGCGGCGAGCGGCGATAACGCTCCGCGTCAGACGGTTTGCTCAATGAATTGCTTTTCCGAGCTGTTTTTATACAAACACTTCATACGAGTCTTAACTACCTACCTAAATTAGCTAAACGTTAACATATTGCCCACGCAATAATCATGAAATATTCTTTTCAACGTAAAAAAGACAATGCACTCGATATTGGCATATTGCGCAAACCAATCACCTCGGCGTTGGTAATCGCGGGATTATCGGGCTGATAAATTCTATCGACAAATCAGTCACTAGCGGCGGCGGAGAGGGGGGGCAGGGGGAGGGGGGGCGTCGCGCGGCCTTCACGGAGCCGGTTGGTGCCGGCCGCGAGCATTTCGCCTTTCGCGCGCCTGGACTGGTTCGCTCGGCGCTCGCTCCCAATTCGAAGCCTCCACGGCTAATAACATCGGTAACTGAAGCGACCAGCGACGACGCAGTATTTAGACTTCGGCCCTAATTAGACCTACATATGCATTGATTAAGAGAACGGTAAACATTTATGGATTGGTGAAAGAAACTGTAAGATACATTGTAAGCGGCAATAAAACCTCGAAAGCCTTTAGTCGTAGGCTACTAATTTATGATAAAAATACTACGGCAGAACACTGACATCCAAGATACAGGCTATTGCCTAGTTTGGATCTCAGGGTTTAAAAATAAATTTGTGCTAATAGTCTTAGCAATCTACACTAAGTGAACCCACTTTAACACTGTTTTTGTACAAATCTTTCCTGATTAAATATATTTTATTATTAATATTATTATTTTGTTTACAATGTTGTTATTTCATTCGCAAAGCTGCGTACCTAACCCACAAACTTGTTGTAAACATTGCAACAAAGTACTAATCTACCTACGTGCAACGGCGACATTCATTGTAAAATGCTGAATGTAAAAGGAAGGATTGATATGAAACAGTCGCCGGCGTCTGGCGAACCAATTAGTGTCCAATAAGAGTCCCTTGCCCCCAGTCATATCTCAGTTATCGCTATCTGTCAACAGTGCAGACAGTCTCCTTGGTAACCAACGCAATTAACTGCCAATTACGCAATGCACCGCCAACGCTTATGCGTCTGGGCCGCTGCGACAACTCATTTTGAAACACTATTGTCTGTGGCTGCAAAACCCTTTCTTGCCGATAACAACCGGTAATAAAGCAGAATTGGCGGCTTTCATGAATTGCAACTCGGTAACTCGGTAATAAGCATTAAAACTTGTCTCCTCTTGCAGACAAGGTATTATTACGAGTACTCGTAAGTGCAAAACAAAATTAACGACTGACAAATCTGATACCACAAAAAAGAAATCCTTCGACGGCGAATGACGTCTATCTTGTTCTAAAATTAAATCGGGTGGTCGCTATCGAGCATCGCCCCTTTCATTCAATCCGGCGTATTTTGAACGTGCTAGAGCGAGACAGGTATAAATTGGGTGTCCTAATAAAAGGAGTACGTCCACATGCAAGATGGCGTCATCGTGGCCTAGACAAGGCCGAGCGGTCATTTATACCATACGTCAGACCGACGAGCAAGCTTTGTCTGCATCGTGCTTATGGATTTACGTCTAGGAAACTTTTGAATAAAGTGATTTATCGTTCTTATTATAGATCTTGACATTACATTACTTCTTACTTTATTTCTTAGAGTCTACGCATTGGCATGAGACATTGTAGGTACACACCTGTTTATCGCTGACCTGTTTTGAAAAGGGTTGTGTAAGAATTCGTATATTGTGTCACACACTAGCTAGGCAGATAATCAGATAGCTATAATGATAAGAGTTTGTCAGAAATATTCAGCAACTTATCGCGAACAGTTGCACAACTCGTATGCGCCGTATTCCTTGCTGAAACGTTTCTAAGCGTTGAGGAAAACGTCTATTTATCTATCTATCTTAAGTAAAGGTATTCGCCATAGGTGAATGATGTGTCCTTGCTTTGTTGTTTTAGTCATCGACAAGCGCTTGCAGAGTCATCGACCGATAATTATCTTGAGGTCGGGCACTATCGCTGTGACGTAAACATCATACCATTTTACAGCGATAATTGCTAGAATTAAAGCACAGGTGCATATTACTTGCACCGTCAACAGGATCCTGACATTCCAATTCTGTTGATAACCTTGGCCTTCTATTTGGGGAGTTGTTTGTTCGGCTCGGTGTTTGATTAATGAAGTTATATCTGTTCGGTTTATCGGTGTTGGATATCCTTTGCAATGTTTTAATATTAAGTTTCTTGAACTACAGTTCTATTATAGCTTATTATTCTTCTCCATCGCTATTCATTTAGCTACACCGTGAGATGATATTATTCGACAATTGAATTTAAATATTTGTCCCAACACTTAACTAATCTTACTACTTCAATGTCTTCGCGACGAGCCGAGCCGCGAAGCGCTCGCGACCGGCGCAATACCGTTCCGAGACGCCAATTCCCAGTGTCCTTGACCCTGCCGAGGCGACGGCAGGTCGTCTATCCCCGGTACATCGCACCCCGCTGCCCACGCCGCGACCAAACTAAAATAGACGAGGTGAACACACTTAACTTTACTACGGGCCTATCAAGTTGCAAGACAAAGAAATGAGACCGTAGCCCGCAGTAAGCACCTGTGCATTACAGAGCTGATGTTGCTATCGAAGTTGAGTGTTTTCATAGTCTATTATAGCTGAATAGATTGCCTGGTTTGTCCGTTAATTTGAACCCGCTAATCTCTGTAGCTACCGAATCGAATCTAAAAATGATTTCGCTAATCGAACATTATTTTACTTGTAGGAAGTCAAAAGTAAAGTAGATAACTTTTGGTCCCGTCAACATAAAGAGGATAATTGATATTCGTGGTTTCTATATAATACAGCGAGAGAAAGAAAAAGACGGTAAAGTTATCTCAAGAATGTCATAATAATCTAAACAAGTATCAAAACAGTTAGACGTCGAAAAATGTTCACATGTACATAAATATTTCTTAAACTGTGGGACCGATTTTAATGAAACAAAAATAACAACTGCCTTGATTGCTGGCGACAAAATAACAATAAAAAGCTCTTCAAAATCGGTTGATCCATTCGGAAGCTATTACATACCGATGTCACACTATAGCATCTAGATTAAATAAATAATGTTTTTCCAGTGTTTTATCTTATTTGTGAACTGACAATATGCATACTACAATACTAGGTACCTACAATATTTACAATTCATACTGAACAAATTTTTCATACCTAACAAAACAGACGCACTTAATGTAAACAATGACGACAAGGATGACACAAAAAAGTATTTAGCATGTTACTAATGGGGAGGATGTTTTTGTTTTCAAGTCTTAAAGCCCTCGCTGAAACTTTATCTGTTAATTTATTCCTATTTTAACATGTATCTTTGGCTGTTGTGCCCAGACAGCAGCTGTGCAAACTTTTTGTGCAAACACCGATTGTTCATATCCGAAGTGAAGCAGTCGAGTGTACTATTAGCCATTTATTTAATGTCACCCGAGGTCGAGATACTAAAAGGAACTACGTCGTACTTTTATTTTGTAAACCTTAGGTGCATCGTTGTTTTTATTTTCTCTATGGGTGTATCGATAGTTTACTACTTTTGCGGTGTCACAACACTATTTTTTGCATGGTACATGACTTTTTCTACTTACGCCCAGTGCCAGAATTGACACACCAAATATCGAAAATGCAGGTAACCTATTTGTAAAAGAAATTGTGTATTTGTACAATCGCCACAATAATCAATAAAATATATAAACATATTATAAAACAAATACCATGCCGCGTCTGTGTCTGTCTGTCTATCTGTTAGCGATAAAATTTAAAAAAAAACTGAACGAATTTGCATGCGGTTTCCACCAATAGACAGTGCGATTCACGGGAAACGCGAACGAAGTTACTTTTTTACGTTTTGGGCCAGCTACTTAATAATAATTAGAAAATCATCTTTGCTCGTTTAATTATAACAACATTTAACAATACCGAGATAAAATACAGCTCAATTTCTATCGGTGGTGGACTGGTGGTGTAATCTTGGTTGCAGGCAATCAGAAATCGCGAGCAAATTGGCAAAGTATCTCGATCACCGCGTTTAAATTATAAAGTATTTCCACCATAAATAACTCGGTCGAGACAGGATATCTATTGTCGTTCGTTAGTAAGCTAACGAGCAAGATACTATACTAATAGTCTAGGACTTGTTCTAAACAACCGGGTTTGCAGCTTGGTAATTTAGATCGGAGTACAAACATTCCGTATTGAACTCCCTTGCTTAGATTTTAGACTTGCATTTTTGTCTTAGAAAATACTTATAATTTTACACAGTTCTTGAAGTAAGCACACATATATCTTTTTACATTTATCGTTCGGTGACGCTATCGTTCGGTGAAGTTGGTATCGTGGTAGCTGAATGAGGGATTTTCAGACTGCTAGATACTTTAAAAAGTAAAAAATATTGTGTTTCGTGCCTCACTAGATGACGCTGCTTAGATAAATCAGTATTCCTCCAAAAAGCATCAACGCATCCCCGAGGAGCCAGTGTAGCAAGAATCAAGATATCGAACTGGCATCCATTTAAGTAATACCAGATATTAGCTAATGGGGCAGTAATGTCTGCGCAGACGCAGTGCCAGTAAATGTTGAACACCTTGGGTCCAAGAACTTAATTGCGCTGCGACTGAGCATTCCGGAGGTTGGGTTTTGATTGCCTCTTAATCCGTATATACCGATATAAATTGGCATGTATTATATCAGAAATGAGTGCTTAAAGAAGTATGGAAGAAGTATCAATGAGAGATAAAGTGTAGAATAGAATAGGGGAGTGAAAGAAGTTGTAGCGACTAAGATAGAGAAAGGAATGTTGGATTGGTTTGGACATGTGGAGAGGATGAAAGACAGGAGATTGACGAAAAAGACATAATATGGCAGGAATGAATGGACGCTTTGGAAGGAAAAGACCGAGACGTAATCAGATATATTTTAAAGAAAGGTCAGGGCAAGAGTACCCTAAACATAGGTGAAAGTTTGATGAATGTGGAAGCAAGACAAGTTTGTCAGGTCTATAGCAAGTGGACCAATGTGGTATCTGCCTACCCCTGCAGGAAAAGGCATAACATTTATGTAATACTAGCGACCCGCCCCGGCTTCGCACCTTAACAAATTATACAGCTAAACTTTCCTCTTGAATGATTCTGTCTATTGGTAAAATATTGCATCATAACCGTTCAGTAGTTTTTGTGTTTTATCGCGAACAGACAGACAGACGCGGCGCGAGACTTTGTTTTATAATATGTAGTAATATGTAGGTTCAGTATGTAGTAATATGTATCACTATGTTTGTCAATGATAATCATAGACCCAAGTTATCCTGATGGCATGGTGAATTTTGTAACGCATTTTAGAGAATTCCACGGAAGCAATATTGCAACAGAATGTACGTAGTACAAATGAAATTCCCGGTTATCCCGGGTAATCCGTATTAGGGCAAGAGCGATCGAATCGAAACTTAATTCGCTCGGCATAAGACTGAAATTAGAGTAATAAAATCATTTGAATTATTTTACTTATCAGTTTGAATTTGAGCGCCTACATCATGTTCATAATCCTATCCTACTAAATAATATGCAAAAGTTTGTATGGATGGATGGATGTTTGGTATTCCCGCAAAAACGACTGAACTGATTTTAATAAAATTTGGCAGGAATGTAGCTTATGGCCCAGTACATAGGCCATATAATTTACACCGAAATTAAATGTAGTTCCCGCGGGAACGGGTCCGTAACATTAATAACCGAGTTTAACGCGGCCGAAGTCCCGGCCAAAAGCTAGTTAATTAAATAAATAATGCACCTGTCTGGAAATATCACGTTTTATGTGCTCAATTACCTATCCGTGGCAATAAACATTTGTTGATAGTTGAAACTTAAGTGAGTAGGTACCTATTTGATTGACATAGCGCAAAGAGAATGTCGAGGCAAGGTGCTAAAAGCAATTCGCTGTCTCGAGTTACGTGTTAATTTTAGCTCGCTAGTCAGCAGGTGGGGCCGTGTGGTGTCCGGCATAGTAGAATTGCACCCTCCGATTGGTGTCTTTAACAAAAATATTTCACATTTTAAAGCGATGTCCCGGGTTTTTAACCGCGTACCTTTGTTGACGAGTAGCCCGATATTTCGACGCAGTTGCATGTATCATGGTCACGGGACTACTGGAGAGTGAAAGACGATGTAGCGCCAGGCGGTGTTGGTTAGCGGTATGTGTGATAATAACCACGATAGTTTAAAACATTATGTGAAAAATATTTATTTCATAGCAAGCTTTTATCAAGCGTTCTCTATGATCCATCAGAGTACTTGTCAAGACTAATCAAACGAGTCCAAAGTCGATGGGTCTACCATGCGTAGCTTAGGAGTTCCAGTGACCACCTTCTGTCTCCATCATCAGATCAGCTGGATGGTACCATGACATTGCATTGTCACCGAACAATGTGATCTTAAATTACAGGGACAAAGGAAAAATTAGGGACAACGCGGATTCATCGTGACAATTTATTACTTATCTCTTAAGAATGAAAAAAGAAACAAAAACAACTGGTATTTACTATAATGAATATGAGTCGAGCGAGCGGTCAATTAAAATATTCGGAACAATGCAGGGTTGGGTTTTTTCCTAATAAAGTAAAGGACACGGCCAAAATGATAGCAAACTGTCCTGCAAAATACAGGACAGTTGGCCAGCCTTGATATACCCAGAAATAATATTACATACATAAAAAACCTCGCCTTGCCGAAGAAACTTCGCCAATTGTGTGGTGAAAAAGGGGCAATACATTATTGAAGAGCACACCTGCAAACCTGTTGCGAGCGGAAATTATAATTTGCTAACCCTAGAGGCCACGGCGGTGCTAAAAAAGATAGGTGAGCCTCTAAATTACTTGGTGTACAGACTACATACGATCCAAAGCCGAGAAAATATATATCTTTTGGTTCATTAGATTACGCGATAGTCAGTCTCGACTACTTAGACTGTCTTACTGACTAATTAGCCAAGCTCGCTATACACTGCGCAGAATATCACACGCTCACTCATTCAGCGGTGCTGTTGCGGGTATTTTTGCCCGATTTGGGGTAATTTAGGCTCTGAGCGGGTATTTCGTCCTTTCTTTAGAGTAACGATTATAGTGATATCGTTACCTACGTAGGTAAAGATTTAGTAACCCAACAAGGTATTTAAAAAATAATCTTTCGGTTTTAAATACATATCCTATATACATGATATAGGATATCCTACTATACTAATACATATCCTATATCCATGATATCTAGAAAAATCGTTTTCGGTCTGTGTCTTGTTTCGCCGGCTGCAACACTGAACTATGCGCCAACTAAACGGTCTAACTCTTATGACCACACGATATTCAGTCTAGCGCGGCTGAAGCCATTCGAACAGACTAATTAGACTTACTAACATAATTTACTCTTATTACACTACGCGTAGACTTATTTAGACAGACTGAATATTGCATGGTCTAATAGGCCCTTTCGTCAAGTTTAAGTTGGCGTTCCAATCGCGGCGCCTCCTACTTACGTTTTAATTCAAAATACAGTACTGTCATAATTATTTCGGTTTCTTGCCACGCGACTATTAGACGAATTAAAGAAAACTGTCTAGTGCGTAGGCTGTAATAGGAATAGGAAAGCTTTGATCGCCACTGAAGCCAATCAAATAAGAAGTAAAATTAATTTCTAGGTGTGGATGTTTGTAATTGTAATCTCAAGAGTGGTTTATCTGAATGTTTGTTCATCACATCAGTCAAAGAACTTTGACTATTAGTTTTCTTGTTAATACTAGATCGTCTTGAGGGGTATGACACAGTTTGTGTCACTCGAAAGTCTCTGTCTAAATACTACCTTCATCTGCCGACGACTTGGCGTCAAGCTGAAAACACACTTGTTTTAAAAACAGCGACATTACAGGCACGAGGCATTTAATCTTAGTCCTCACAGTGACAACGCACCTGCGGTTCTGCATTTTTGGTACCTGCAACTTTAATGTATGAATTGTAGATGTTATGGGCGACAGTTACCACTCACCATCAAGTGGGCTAATTGCTCGTTTGTCAGAGAATAGCATAAAAAAACTACACACGTATTATAATGGGATTGATGAATGCGAAAGAAGCGGGGTCGCTGCTTGGGGTAGAGCTCGTCTAGTCTAAGATGACGCGCCCCACTACTTAGTTAGTTGATTTCGATGTGTGAGTGCAAATATTGATAACGACACTTCATCTGTGTGGGAGCCAATGAACGACGCGTGCTCCGACGTTTGAATCTCACCGGCAACTGAATGACCAATTACAACGGCATTTGTATTTGTATTGCGTCCATATTTTAAACTTGCTTGTGTGCGTTAATGCGATAGTGGGGCGCGTCATTTTAAATTAGACGAGCTCTACCTCAATGGCCCCCCTAGCATCCATCAAATGTGTGGTAGAAGGGTTCACTGTACTTATCCGAATTTCAGCCACGAAACGCACGCGCATGGACTCCGAGGACATCGCGATACCATATCGCGGTATCACGACACGAGGCTCGAAATTCGCAATTCATCACAAAACGCTATGAATCACACGGCGCGCGCGCAACCTTGTGTCGCAAAACACGGGGAAAGGAAATTCTTTGAATATTCCATGTTATTTTGTCGCCGATACGGGACCGGTCCACAAGGTGAACTTGGCCACACCTGAGCTGGTGGAAGGTGCGGATATGTTGCTTTGCAAGACATATTACACGATAGAGACGTCCTATAGTCATAGGACTTCGATATATATGTCGCAGCCGGATGGTTAAATTAGCCAGTTAATTAAATGGCTAGCTTCTCATGTTATTATTTCATTGAAAATTTGCCAATTTCAAGAATTTTTTAAGTAATGTTTAAAGAACGAAATTGACCCGAGTTTACGAAGCTCCTCCAAATATTGTCACAATGCTAACTTAATCACAATAATCTCAAAAAATAACAATAGTTTGCATTAGGTTTTAATTCGGTTGGGTTAGGTTAGTGTTGTGACAATGTGTGGAGGAGCTCTATAAACTCGAGGCAATATCGTTCATTTGACTTTACTTTCAAAGTTCATGAATTTGGCCAATTTTAAATTAAATAACTGCTTAAATAGCTAGCCGTTTAATTAACCGGCTAATTTAACCATTTGGCTGCGACATATACATGGGAACTACACAAGACTAGGTAAAGCGGCTTGTTTTCTGCACGAAATACGAGGCGACTATTGAGCAAAGCAGGCAGCTGTTAACTTTTAGACTTTTGAAATCACTAAAATTTGCTATCTAATAGTCTCAAGCATATCTTTGGATGTGCCTTAAATACCGGCCTGTGACTGGTAAAAAAAATAAGTGACTGTATAGAGGGATGCTTTGCGCAAAGCAGTGGGCCGCTGTTAATTGTTAGACGTTTGGAAATTGTAAGACATAGATGTGCGCACAGACGAAAAAAAATTTGCTATGTAGTCTCAGGCATATCTTTGGATGTGCCTTAAATAAAGATCTGTGACTGGATGCGCAAATGTTCAGCATTGGGTTGATGATGATTCCGACAACGAGATGGAAGCGGGTAATGCAAAGCTTTGCCGGAATTTCCCAAACTCGACAGGAGGCTATAAAATTACTGCTTAGTAGGCGCGACCTCCAGTCAGCATATTAATATGTAGGTACATACTAAAACCTGAAACGATTGCTCAGCAAAACTTAACGTATATTGGTGTAAGATATCCAATAAACTAAATGTCTGACACGACATGATCGCTGTACTCTTCCAACGCATGACTCACACGAGGGATAAGCACAGAATCCAATGTAGTTTCGCAATCTGCGACGCGGAATCGACGCATGCGCATGGCATCGAGGGCACGCAGGACCGGTACCCACCCACCAGCCGACCACGGAGGGGAGTGAGGAGGGGGGCCCGGCGAAGGGGCACGGTAAATGGGTCGCCGCAGCCGCATTCCAGCGGTGGACATTTCTCAGGAAAACTGAGCCGAGATGTCGAGCGTATCGCTTGGGGAACGTTTGATGGCGTATCAGCTTAGAATGCGGACTGAGCGAGGTGGCTGTAAAATTCAAATCAGATACAAATAATTATGTTTTCGATTCTTGTAAACAGCACGGTTTAATTTGAATTGTAACCTGTCAAACTTCAAATGCTAAATTTTGCAGGATAAGATTCACCGTAACAGACTTGTAAAATACACAAACTTACAAATTTTAGGTATCTACTCCAATAATCATCTTGGCGTTGATGTCCCGTTTGTGCTCTAGCACGCCAGGGCCCGTGGTCCTCCTTGACCATGATCAAGTATTTGGCAGATCAGGTAACTACAGTGGCGCGACTGCCATCTTACCTCTATGACCCTGTTAACAGGGGAACCTGACCAGATTGGATCATGGTTACACATTCAGTCGCCTGAATGTGCAGGTTTCACCACGGTGTTTTCCCTCACCGTAAGAGCATCATTTAGCGTTCCTCATTTAGTGTACATAACTCAGAAAAGAGTCATTGGAACATGGTGGGTTCGAACCCTTAACCTCGGGATACGAGTCACCTCAATTGCACAATGAATCGTAACCGCAAACAAACTTCACCCAGGCATATGCATCATCCGCATCTCGAGTTAAATTCTCGTATGTTTTTATAAAGTTTATAAAACTAGATTAAATAGTTCGAGTCAGCCACTCGCCACAGCGAAGAAGGCCAAATCGATACTTGTGAACGTAAAAAATATCCTTCGAAGCTAATGCGTCTAGTCGGACCGGTTCAACCGTCACTGTCTGAGTTTTCCGGTGCCCGAAATTAATACAGCCTAATTGGAGCCAACAGAATAGAACAGGACAAAAAATCCGTCCGGAAATTGCAATAACGTGTGCTCACGGTTGGCCGTTTTCGACTGTTTATGTGTTAAGCCTTGTTATGTTGTAACGCATTTCACTAAAGCTCGCAGACAGCAGAAATATCGTTTGCATAAGCATGAATTCTTTGAAAGAAACGCCGTGAATAATCTTAGACAAAATCACACCCGCAGAGGCAAAGGTATTCGTTGTCGGTGACTCAGGAGCCTCGAGACAAATCGAGTACAAACGCACACATTTGCTTTAGCTAGCACAAGGCGCCACCAGCGAGACCTGCTCCCGTCGTGCCCCGGGTGACTCACGGCTTAATGGTTTCGCGGAATCGAATTTCGAACGCAGACAGAACCGTTGCGAAACCAGGGCCCGAGAAAGGCACGACTCGGCTCGCGGGCGACAAACACCCGAACCCCCGACCTTGGCCTTCTCACACGGCTGACGACAAAGCGAATGCAACAGACCGCCCGACAGACCCAGCTCGTAAGGATGTGATATTTGCCGTTCGAGAAATCGGGCTTTTAAACGAAAAAACTCGGAGAAAGTTCGTTAGCGAAACAAAGAACTGATGGAGTTAATACGAATCCTGCATCACGGCGATTCTGGCAGCCAGACGCGACTTTCGACTTTAATGCCCGATTTCACCAACAATCCCTAAATTTTAAGTCACACTTAACGTATTTTAAGGGCCACTTAAAAGAAATTTCGTTTTCACCAATGTTTAAGGGTTTCCTAACGTCTTAAGTGACCTCCTAAATTTAGGAGGCCAAATGTCGGGCCCTTAAAGCTTAGGTGACCGTTTTTCAAAGAAAAGTTTATATTTAATTGTGCGAAATGGAAGATTTTTTTATTATTTGAACGCTATTGACAGTATTGAGGCTGTCGAAATGATACAAAGGCCTAAGTTTTTCACTCGGAGGCGTTTATACCGTGAGAGACCTGATTTTTTCACGAAACATTACGAAAAATACTTTTTTAACCGCTTTAGGTTATCTAAGCAGTGTCATGTTTTTGCTTGATAAAAATAGAACTATATTTAGAATATCCAGATAATAGGTAGCTACCTAGTAACTACTTCCCATTTCTATTTAGTTTTGACCTCGCTTTCTTTTTTCTGCCATTATTACTCGTAAATGTAAGGAATTAAATAAAATAAAAATGAAAAAAAATGAAAGCAAATACAATAGATATACAAAGTTAACAGCGCGAAAAGATTATCACGAAATGTCAAATCAACTTTTTTTTTACAAATACGTACTACGCTCATACAGCCATGTTATACATTTTCCCCCGTAAATTTACATAATCGACATTTTTAATATCAGAATTACTAATTTTAGTTATGTTGTTGCGTGTATTAATATTATTTTGTAATATTTTCATTAAATAGTGTGTTAAATCATGTCAAGAAAATGTTACCGGCATAATTACGGTTTTTGAAATCACTATTTATGTCACTTAGGTAAGTGTCACCTAGAGAAGTGCTCCATAAGCTGGTGAAAATGAATTTAAGATAAGGAACGGTTTAGGGAATACCTTACGATAAGGATGCCTTAGTAAGGGGATTCTTTAGGACTGGTTGGTGAAAACGGGCATAAAACTCATAAGATGAAGTACCAGATTTAATTAATGATTATTTTGGTCGACAGTATGTTTAGATAGATCACATAGAGTCGTGAGAGAGGCCCTAAGTCCTGCAGTGGACTGTTACGGGCTGTGATGATGATATACTCATGTTTGACACAAAGGGTCTCCACAATACAGTAGGTCATTGTTTGTAAGCGTCAGGTCAAAAGGAAAGAGCCACAAATCAACTGTTGATTTAAAACGGTAGAAAATTCCAAGATTGCTTTCGTATAAGCGCAGCGTAATATAAAGGGACATGCGATAATGAATATCAATAGATAAGTCAGCATACGAAAAAATACAGATACGACAAATACGTTGGTGGCGCTGCGCCCGCGCACATTCGAAAGTCGCGAGCGTGTGCGCGCGGTGGCCATGCATCGGCCTTTTACTTTTGCGTTGCAACACCGGGGTCAGCGTTACCACCGCGACCGGCCTGCGCTGGTAAAGTTTGCCATCGGATTTGTTGACGCTTCTTATGCAAGTTCTTCAGGGGTTTAAATTATTGTAGGTATTAGGAGGGTGAGCATTGTCGACCATTCTTTGGATCTCCGGAGATGTTCAATGTCCATTACGGAGATGTTCTCTACAGTCTCTGTATTTCGCGAAATGTTCTGAGCAACTGTTTAGTTAGGTGCCACCGCCACTTTACCGTCATTAGACACTCAGACGATGGCACAGATAGATTTCATCCACATCATCTGGATGCCAGACATTAAATTAACGTACGTTCGTCGCGAGCCTTTTTAATACCCGATGAGAAAATAGGGGTGTTATAAGTTTGTATCTGTGACTTTGTGTGTTTGTCTGTGGTAGCGTAGCTCCCGAACGGATAGACCGATTTGGATGCGGTTTTCTCAATTTGAAAGCCAGTTTAATCGAGATGGTTCTTAGCTTTGATTCATTAAAATCGGTTCAGTAGTTTAGAAACAATTTGCGTTTAGAAAACCGCACCCAAATCGATCCATCTGTTCTGGAGCTACGATGCGACAGACACAAAGCCACAGACACACGCGTCGTACTTAAAACACCCCTTTTCTCGTCGGATCAGGGGATAAATACGTGATGAAGTACCTACCTACTTACTAATTAATACCTACCTATTAATTAATCAATACCTTCAGAAAAAAATATTTCGCAAACCCATCGAAAATACGTCGGTTGATAATATGTTAAATACATTAATTAAATCACCGAGGCAATCGCAGCTCTTGCAGGTGCATCGGCCTATGGTGTGGCCAGGTGTGAATGGAACATTGCAATTATTACAACATACATAACATTGTACATTCACGGATTACAATTCATGCAACCTGGTGTTCGCGAAACCTGCGCAGAAGGAAATAAAATATTCTTCTTGAGAGACGAACACGAGTCTTTTATGAGTAAGTCTTCTTTACTACATTACTACTGAAATGTGTCATCCGTTAACATACGGAGACTCTTAAGATCTTTTGCATCCAAAACTTTAGTATACTTGTGCGACACCCACGAGTGTAAGGGGTTGGTGCTATTCTCCTCTGATGGACACCACACGGCAATCAATATATGTACATTACCAAATTTTATATCATAATAATAATTATAATCATCTTGGCGTTAATGTCCCGGTTGTGCTCTCGCGCACGAGGGTACGAGGTCTGCCTTGATGAATGATCCAGGATTTAGCAGATCAGATAATTACAGTGGAGCGACTGCCATCTGACCTCCGTGACCTTGCTACCAGGGAACCTGACCAGATTGGATCATGGTTACACATTTAGTCGCCTGAATGTGCAGGTTTCACTACGATGTTTTCCCTCACCGTAAGAGCATCGGTTAGTATTCGACTAATGTACATAACTCAGAAAAGAGTCATTGGTACATGGCCGCAGTAGGTTTCAAATCCGGTACCTCTCGCTTACGAGTCGGATACCTTAACTACTTGGCCCCCAACGGTCCTACATATCTACCTTCCACTACCTATTTAATATTTAACAGAATTAATATAAAATTACGAAGACAGTGTCCCGTTAGCCAACACCGCATTAGGTTCGCCGGTATCATACGGGTATCGCATAACGGTCGCTGATATCACATAGCAGATCGCAAAGATATTATGTCGCGTTACCGTGTCACAGCACTATTGTACCGCTAGGGTCATAGTGATGTGCTCTAGTAGGCATGGGCGACTGTCACTACTGTGGGACCGTGTGTTCTTGCAGATTGGTAGTGGGAGTTAGATGTGGATGTTATGTTTGTAAGTACTATACATGTAGAAGTTGCAGAAGAAAAAAATGTGAAATAAGAAATTGTGTTCTTCATTTTATAATTTAACTGTAATGAGAATATAAGAACAGATTGGATCACGTCGGGGTCACCAATGTGGTTAAGTACCTGAGTATGCGGCTGATGAAATTAAAGATACCCTTCACAGGCGCAATAGTTTATTGTTCTGCACACATAAACAGTAGGCACAATTAATTTAGTAGGTTTAAGGGCGAAGCAACACTGGTTTAAGATCAATACAATTATCACAGCGGAAGATGGATCCTATATTTTTGTATAACATTGAGTCTTTTGTTTGACATTTGACACGCCATAGATAATAGTTACTAATATAACTCCATGAACTTATGGTAACTCCGTGTCTAACTCAGGCGTGGCCGTGTGGCAGAGAAGTATAGCACCAACCCCTTATGAGTAATAGTGGGTGTCGCATAAGGCGACTAATGTTTTCGAGGCAAAAGATCTAGTCCCTGTAGGCTGGAAAATGGGCAGTAGCGTTTTCCATTGATATATTTATAACACTGCGATCTCCAACCCGCCTGCCAAGCATGGAGATTATGGCAATAACCTCCCCTTTCATGGGAGAGGCCTTCAATCCTGCAGTGGACTGTTATGAGCTGTGATGATGAATGCTATCTGCCATCTATAAGTTAGGTCTGTTAAATTGTACATATACATATGAAACACTACACTACACTACATACAAACATGCTTTTTATTTTTTTGTTTTGTTGGTTTTACAGGGGTGGTTTAAATGCAATGCAATGCAGTGGTTAAGTGGATGTAGGGTATGGTATGGTAGTGGTAGGATAGAAGTAGGGTAGTGGTAGGGCAGGATAGAGTAGAGGTAGGACAACACGCGAACGCGTCGCGCCGGGCCAACTAGTTCTGTAATAAATATTATAATGAGAATCCTAAGGGACGATGCTCACTTCGTATGATTCGAGCTTCGAACAAACGCTCGTAGCTGGTAAAAACCTACCTATTTTACACTAATCAGAACCAAATACAACCAAATAGGTAGGTACCTACCAAGAGGCCAAAACGTTGTACGGTTACACATCCTAATTTTCATAAAACATGGAACGCGTGATAGATGCCAAGGCTATGCGGTAATCTGACATAGAAACAAAGGCATTCTGCGAAACAAAGGTAAATAAATCATGGTATGTATGTGACCAAATTACCAACTAGCTGCATACCAGCAGCCAGCAGTACCTACCCTACCTTCCTAAAAATTGATAGATAGATAGATACACTCTTTATTGCACACAAAATTACAAAAAAGAAAATGTAACAGGGGTTTTAAACATTGTGGAGAAAGGCGGCCTTATCGCTACAAGCGATCTCTTCCAGGCAACCCTAAAAATATTACCTACTTGGAATTGAGAAGTGGCTGGAAGTGGGCACCAAGGCAAACATTTGTATTATTCGGCACTTCTTAGGTATTAGAATTGGGCTAAGTAGGTAGGTAGGTACTTCGTACACTTGTTCGATAGACCTAGATCTGTTTGCGTCGCATAGGTAGTTTACGGAACAAGTGTAGCCTACGAAGTAGCGAAATTCTAATCCAACTACAAAGTGGAGGCAAGCCAAAGACCATTACGGCTAGCACAAGTGTGCTCGCGACATACTTAGCGAGAGAGCCTTTATTTCCTTCTATCAACACTACGATGAAAGAGATAGCAGGATCTATGCCGCGCCATTTCTCGCAAGTTCTCGCGCGCGCACTTGGGGCCAATTCTAGCGCTGTGACATCTCAAATTCGACATTTTATTTAACAAAAAAACTTTAATAAAATGTTACCGAAATTGATCTCCGACAAAATACGACCGTCAAAGATAGTTGAGCAAATATATTTTGGCTACAATAGACATTTCAATGTCATTATTAATGGAGATATGTGGATAGAAAAAAAGTCGAATACAGGATATCACAGCGTGAGAATTAAGCCCTTGTCCTAGCCGTGCAGGCTCCGAGAAACGACTAGATAGCTACGCAACAAAGAATTTAAAAATTAACTTAAGTACAGACAAAGAGCTATAACAAGTAACCAGCGATGAACATCATAGCGTAGAACAAAGTGCTCAATACACCGGGCGGGAAGGTCCCTGATCCCTCGAGGTCTGCGTCTATCCGCTCTAGGGTTGTAGAGTTGCAGTAAATTTAACAATTCAAATTTAAAGTAACGCGGCGCATCTCTACCAAATAGCTTTTTGCAGTTTTATTTACGACTATCCCAGATATCGAACGATTTCGAAAGTAGAATATGATTTTTTATACAGCTTCTGCTAGAGCAGTGGTTCCTACTTTTTATTAAGCATATCACTTCTAGACAGACCTTCAACTCGTGTATCTACAGCCCTAAAGCACAAATCCTCATAGGTACTCTCGTAACCCTTATAGCGTTTTATGCTAATCCAAACTAAATTTTTGATTTTCGAACGCCGGTCGCTTGCGTACCCACTACCCCGTCCTACCTTCCCATGTACTATATCAATTGTGTGGTACCACAGCGCTACAGAAAACGCGTTTTCATCCCAATTGAGACGAGATCGACGAACTTCCACACCGATTCACACGGTTAGCCGATACGTCACTGTAGGTACTTGGCATACCTCCGTCTGAGCGGGTGCGGTGACAACCCCTCTGCCCCTTGGCAACCCTGGCGGGCAGACGAGCGCTGAGTCACGCGGCCGCGCGCTTCCGCCTGATAGCAAGGTCACCGGCCGCACGCACACAGCGATTCGAACGCACACGCACACGCCGCCGTGAAAGTGGTGAGAGTACAGGCGCGGACAGATTGGCGAGGACGTCTTTTTTTTTTGTTTTTTTTTTGTATTGATCGCGCGGTGCGGACTGCATTGAGCTGCAGATATGGTAAAAATGTTGTATTTTTAAACAGTAACTAAGGATATTCTATAATATTATATATGAAGTGGTAAGCTTTTCTTCTTAGGTACTTTACTATTTTTGACATATTTAGGCATAGGTATCTCTGAGTATTGAAATAGAGAGAGATAAAAGATATTTTTTCTATGAAAAACATAAAAGATGAAAAGTAACAAAATTCCTAATTAAAACTCTACGTTCAATATGTTCATATAAAAATTCGAGGTGGTTAGCCACAACCTTCTGTATTTTATTGGATGAGCGATGTAAATTTATTCACAACCAGTCTTATTTATTATGAATAAATAAAATAACATTAAAGACCATTTTCGTGGCTGTGAGTCTCCATCAAGTAGGTCTCATTTCCTGTTGTAGACGTGACTGATTTTTCTAGATCTAATATATTCAAAACAATCAGGTTCCATAATATTTACTTACAATAAACATATTCATGAATAATTCTGCACGTTGCCAAATATTCATTGAATAAACATAAGAGTTGAGAATATTATGAAAATGTGCGTGGTAACAAGCCCAATAATATGTGTAGTGAAAAATGGGCCTGCCCTGCACTTAGACCGTCCTAAATAAAGTTATACCGTTGCTAAGAAAACGAGGGATAAACCAAGGAAAACAATTTATTGTATTATGGAGGACTGCTGATTGAGCGTCGGGCTCGACTCGTAAGCGATAAGCAGCGAGTTCGATACTCTGTGCCGCCATGTACTTGTTTTGTGTTATGTTATGTACATTCGTAAAGTACGAACCGATGCTCTTACGGTGAGGAAGAAAACACCATGAGGAAACCTGGACATTCAGGTGACTGAATGTGTAACCATGATCTAATCTGGTCAGATTCTCCTTTTCTAACAGGGCCAAAGAGATCAAACGGCAGTCGCTCTACTGTAATTACCTAATCTACCAAATTCTGGATCATGGTCAAGCAAAGCGGACTCCGGACACAACGGGGATATTGACGTCGAGATGCGATTATTTATGGATGACTGCTGATGGTAAATTATACATCGAACCGTCCTTTAACACTTTTGATTCCTATTTATTAAAACCAGAATGCTGAGGGCTCATCTTCAACGACAAGAAACAACGGCTAGAAACAAACAAAGTGAACTGTACGTACGTACAATACAAGGCTAATTACCCAGCCCAGCAGTTTAACGATTTATCAATTTGCGGCGGCCAGATCAAACAATAGTTAACCGAGATTCTATTTCAAAATGTATTTTGCAATGTTTGCCAATGGAATAGATAGAAGATAGAAAGATAAAGTCATATTGTAATAGGTCCCGTACTTTTTACAACAACTAATTGGCAGTCGCTTTATTAAAACTATCGTAGTGGAGCAGTGCTTACGTTGTTGAGACTTACAAATTACTATTTACCGTCAGGTACTCTATAGATAGGAATTGATAGTATTGAAAATTACTATTTGGACAATCCTAAATAATACTATTGTTACGATTGTGCAACTATTTGCTTTATCGTGTCAGACTAACTGCATTTTGAAAACTATAAATTGTGAAGTAAATTGTGGTTGAGTTGTATCTAAACGTGCAACATAGCTAGTCTGGCTGCAATCATGACAATTTGTATGCAGTACAAGTTGTAGAACCATTAAGAGTTTATAGACATGAACCGTTGTTTTAATTAGATGTAAATCTAACAGTATATTTACCTAATCTTAAATTCAGATCGGCGATACTATTAAGCCACCCACGATCTGTGTTGACTGACGCGTTGTATGCTATACAAATTGGATAGGTATCTATATTGATGCTAAGTATCCTTTGTTTTACTTCAAGGGTTCAGGAAAAGTGTGTATAAAACTGTAATAAAAAACTAATAACTTTCAATAGCTCCATGGGGTTTCCAGAGCTCCATGGGGTGGGAATTTGGGGAACCGTGGCTTTGGCAGTGGAGGGATATTATTGCCTTTTTGCTGCCAGAGTAACGTGTTATAGAGGTGGGCAACGCATTGGCGATAGTCTCGGTGTTGCTAATGTCTATAGGCAGTGGTGACCACTTTCCATCAGGTGGCCCGCTTGCCTGTTTGCCTATCGTATGACATAAAAAAAAGTAATAATAAGAATAGAAAGAATCAATCTATATATAGTAATACATAAGTTCATAAAAAATGTTAGATTGTCATATCAACATAGCAATCGTTAGAATTTCTTGCTAGTAAAAACAGCATTTAAAAATATATTATCTTTTAAAGTTGTGAAATAAACTTTAATAAGCATTTTTGGTCATTAATATTTGATCAAATTTTACGGCGTTTTCCATTTCTGGCCATCTTTGCGTGCATTTCATACTAGTAATAGCAAAAAATGCAGATTCAGAATTGTAGCAAAAAAATCCGCCTCAACGAGACGAGATAAATAAAGATATTTTGTTATGGCAGGCTGGGGTGAAGGTTCTCTTCCATACGCCCACTGTCGGGCTAGACTGAAACTAATTTTGTACCTATGTATAGTCTGAGTGTCATTGATATCAATTATTGATGTGATGCATCACATGTTATGTTTATTTTCCACACAGTTTTTGAATAACACATAAGTTTAGTAAAGGGATAATTATCATTTACTACGATAAACCAATACTTCCAAAACCTAGTAGGTAATTAGATAAAATACCTCATTGCAATCGTCAGTTTCTTTACAATTTTCATTATCAGTTAAGTATTAAGGTGGGTTGATACTTGATACAAGTCGTTCATAAACACAAACAAACAAATTCTGCGTCTATTCCTGTTGTCCAATCCTATAATATTCAAAATAATAAACTAATATATGAACATTATCCATTCATATTATAAAACAAAGTCCCAGTCTGTCTGTCCGCGATAAATTCAAAAACGACTGAATAGATTTTCATGCGGTTTTCATCAATAGACAGAGTGATTAACAAGGAAGGTTTAGGTGTTTAATTTGTTAAGGTTACCTACCACCCATGCGAAGCCGGGGCGGGTCGCTAGTAGGTAATATTTTCCAAAATCGCTATAAACTCTACGCATAGCAGGGCAGGCGGGTTACCGATCGCAGTAATGAAAATATTCAGCAGAAAACGCTGTTGGGGTAGTTACCGATAGCCGATAATGATGAAATTTAGTAAACAAGGTTTTACAGCACAAATAAAGTGAAAAAACAAAACTAGTAATACGTACATATATCATATAAAAATACATGTATATTTTTTACAATATTTCATATTACTATCAATAGCATTACATTCAGAGACCAGAAGGCCATATAGGTGCGTAGTATTTGATTGATTTGCATGGCTTTTACTTACTTCCTAAAGTTATAGAAATAAAATAATAACTTAAATTGCTGCTAAATGAAAATACGGTAATAAAATCAGCAACTAATTGGAATACAATAAATTATTAAGTAGGTACACATTGGGCCAAAACCACTTGTGCACACGACTGTCAACAATGGAACAAGGGTCGTGCGCGAAGGACGCGCCGCGGTCGGGGCGCGAGCGCGCGGGGGGGCGCCGGGTCCGCGGCCGGGGGTGAGCACCCTCTGCGTCACGTGACGGGCGACCTTCAGGCGGCGCACCGACCTTGAGCGCGCCGCTCGCCCCGCGCGCGGGTCAGAGGTGAATGCACGCTGGAGCCGCGCTGCCCGCGCGCCCGCCGCTCCCCTCGCGCGCCCTAGACCAGCCGCCTCGACACACCACACTCACCTCCACTTTACACCAATCCTCCGCCACCCAGCTCACCACCGGACACAACCACCATCTTCACGAACAACACCCACATCGAACAGGTAACGACGCGGCACACCTTTCCCATAAAATATCACCGACAAGTTTATTGACATCGAGTCTCACGAACGATTGCGCAAAACTATTTCTTTCAGTTCCTTCCTCGTAAAGACAGCAGTCTTTCTAATAAGAAAACACTTCGCGTGCAAAATAAACGTTTGTTCACTCAAAAAATACTATTGAAATAGAAAAACATTAAACACAACGCATTTACGCCAACACTCGCACACTAGGTCCTCTCACCTCCGCAAAACAAAGCGGAATAATTCGAACGAGAGAATGTGACAGGACATCTCGCTTCGCGTGAGTGAGCGAGCAAGCGGTATGGCGGCCTTCAAAACAACAGCGGTACTTCTGACATCTAGTGAATGTATTAAATACTTCACGGTTACATATGACAATCAAATAAAGAACTAATATCCTGATATATAACTAGATGGCGTTGACGCGTGTTCATTAAATTTCTAACAGATGTCGCTGTGAACAATTCTTGTGACATTAGTAGGGATGTAACAATAAATAAATCGATATTTTTTATAATCGTTAAGTTGTTTTACGATTTATTTAATTATAAAATCTATGCAGTCCTATACCTGCATTAGGTCAGCTTTTCGTACGGGGTCTAACATTTTCAATAACAACAGAGATTGTCAAAAAAGTGTGTGCCATATTTTGGGGGTGATCCAGAATAGGGACATGACTCAATTTTAATTTAAAAAACAAAATATTATTACCGTTAAAAATACCGCCGAACTGTACTGCCTACACGAAATGGCTTATAAGTCTCCTGTCCACATTAAATATGGAAAGATCACTTTGAAGTTTAAATCAAACAATGACAGTGGCTGACGGATCGAGTAGTTGGTGGGAGTAACTGGTTCAACCGTGACCTTATTGGGACTTATGTGAGGGATTAAATATCTAAGAATAGTCTAAAATTAACCTTTGTAACATCTTGCTTTGGTGTTTCGACTTTATACAAAAATAATGATTGTTTTATAATTAATTAGCGAGCTTGAAATATTGTCATTTTTGGCAATCTAAAGAACTTACGTGATTGCAGTGCTACAAAAAGATTACAAATAAAATAAAATAGAAGAAATATAATTCGATACAAAATATTGTTCAGTAGTGCCAAAGTATTTGTGATTTTGACAAGTTTAAATAAAATACTTAAAAACAATTATTTAATATATGAGCGAGCGCAGCTAGCTTGAAACTTTGTTGTAATTTTAGTTACCTTTTTAGGCTAGCTTAAATGTTTTAATAAAAATACTACAAATAAAATTAATGAATGGACTCGACTTTTGCGGCATGTTATCTTGGCCGGCCGGTTATTTGACAGAACGTAGCAAGCTCGAATTTTTTGGAATTTTGGCAATCTAAAATACTGGAACGATTTAAAAAACCATTTCGCTAATATAATGCTACATTACTAAACTAGTAATAGACGCTCCGATTTGGCTGCAGCCGACGAACCGTCAGTTGCAGTCGCTACTAATCGTTACACAGTTTAAAATAAAGTCGCTGAAGGTTGGTTGGCTCCAGCCAACTAGTTAAAGTTTTACTGAGTAAGAGAGTACTGAGGTTCCTGCGGGAAAATTTTTCGTTTACAGATGCCCAAATTGTGGGCGGGTAAAAGCCGCTGAGAACGGCTAATTTTACTATAAAATACTTGGAACATAAAGCCTATGGATGTCAAAACTCTAGAAAACATATAAATACCGACTAGTTAGCAACAGATTTTTTCTTTGTAAATTTATGATTTTGTATTCGAAATAGTCGATCATGCTTGTCAACACAGGGTACAGCGTAGTATAGATTAGCCAGATAAATCAGACAAAAAGAATAAATAAATTACCTTAGTCACTAGCACAATGTGTACACAATTTGATAATAATGAATAAAATAAATAAATAAATATTCGTGGACGAATTTACACAGCGCCATCTAGCCCCAAACTAAGCAAAGCTTGTACTATGGGTGCTAGATAACTGATATACTACTTAAATAATGAAATCCTAATGAAAATAGACCAATATCTTACTTATTTAAGAATCGATTTAAGAGCAGATTCGGTATCCGAATCGATGTATTTCACTTACGTGCCATCACTTTGCTGCCACTGTCAAAACAAACGTCATTTTCATTTCATTTGTGAGTGATTTTGTTGTGAATTTTGTGACGTACCGTCGTGTGCGTGAGCGTGACATATTCATGATTTGTTTGAAAGAAACGTTACCTATAGTTTTGTGTGTTTAAATATTCTTTTTTATTCTTATTAGAAGCTGCTCCAACTCCTCAGGTCTTGGCTACTGATAGTTCTTTATTGTTTGCGTTACTGTGAAAGAACTGTCACGAATATTTCAAAGATATGATTCATTAATTAAACAGGTATTTTGCTACGACTTTCAAGGCCCGTGCTAATAAAAGAAGTAGTTTCGTGGACTATAATGGTGATTACCAGACATAATGGTTGAGGATAATGATCGTGACTACGGGAGGACGCCTAACAAGAACACTTTGTTGAAGATTGTGATCCTCGGCGATGGAGGGGTAGGCAAGTCGTGTTTGATGAGCAGGTTCATTTCGAATCATTTTGACGACCACAGCTTCCACACAATTGGCGTGGAATTTATGAATAAAACGATAGAAGTACACGGGCGACAGTATACCCTACAAGTAAGTAATAAAGTTTATAATTGTACACACAGTATGTTTGCTCTACCTCTGTAAATATTGGGCATGTTTATATTACAGTTTCAAACTATGGAAATGTTTGTTTAAATTTTATCATGTAGTAAATGAAATGACATTGAAAAGAACTACTTACAAATTCATTGCATGTGTCTTCTCAATTTATTACAATTGATTGCTTGCTACTTCCCAATTGGATATTCTAATAATATTGTCCTTGAAATTTTTTAGCAATCATGTTGTATGTTGCTTTGCTGTTTCTGGTTATCTCTTCTCAGGTCTTAGTAAAATACTAACCGATGCTCTCACAGTGAGGAAACCATTGCGATGAAACCTACACATTCAGGCGACTTAATGTGTAATCATGATCCAATCTGGACAGGGTCACAGAGGTTAGATGGCAGTTGCTTCACTGTAATTACCTGATGTGCCAAATCCTGGATCATGGTCAAGGCGGACCCCAGGCCCTCGCATGTGAGAGCACAACTGGGACAAGATGACCGGGCCATTGTTATGCAATGTTCAAATTGCATGCTAGACTAATTTCAAAATGATTCATGTAGAGCCTTGGAGTTTTCCTCAAACTAAATTGCCTTCGAACTCAAGGTGACTTTATCTGTTGATTATGAAATGTGTGTATTTTGATCTGGCTAGTGTATGTATGGGTGAAAATTATGAAAATATTTATTTTATTTTAACCTCGCTCTGAAAATATGGGTGTTATATGAGTTTCAATTGTGTAGGTACCTGTCTGTGGCATCATACCTCCCAAATGGATGAACCAATGTTAATGTGGTTTTCTTTATGTGCTCTTTTTTTTATCTTGTGGTCGTTTTGTTTTTAAAGAAATTGTAAGCTGTCACCACCTATTTCAAACTTTTAACACCCCTTTACATAGGGAGTAAATAACATGACTGACAATATTATGGTGGATGAAGTTTTATTATGCCAATATTGTTGAATGTCAAAAAGTCGAAAGTGGTTCATGATTCGGTATCCTAACTGTACATAGGCTTAGGACACTCATAGACTCTTCTGTGTGGAAATTGTTTCTTTGATAATTTCGCTTTTGCCTGCATTACCATTTCAATTTTTTCTGAAATAGTCTAAATATACAGACACTGCTTTATTACAGTTTCATAATAGTATTAGTGGACCCGTCGCATCTTCGTTCGCGTACACCTATTTTACCCCTACCTATTTTTTCTTGTTTATAAACCTTCCTCTTGAATCACCCTATCTATTGCTTAAAATCGTTGCGTACTTTAACCGACAAGCATACATCGATACATAGGGACAGACGACGGGAAGCGACTTTCTTTTATACTACGTATAAGTAGATAGATATTTCCTTCAGCACTAGACTATTTATTCAGGTGAATTCAAATTGATACTACAAAGGAGTACCGTATGCATGTGCTCGTGCGCGAGAGCACAACCGCAACATTAACGCCAAGATGACACTAATATTTCTTTCAAACTAAACTCGCGATCTTTACGCATATTTTATTGGACGGGTCTCGCACGCGACGTACCTTTTCGACCCTTCGGCGTTTCGGTGTAACACTGCCGAAACGTCGGGAAAACAGGTCGACAGAGTCCCGTCTAATATAATAATAAGATGACACTACTTATTTCACTGTAAATGATGCCCATCGTATAGTTTCAGCATTGTATTTATTCGAATATTAAGAAGCGCAACTACCCGATGTGTTCCTACACACCCCTTAGGTACCAGGTATACCACAATTAGTACCCTTACCACCATATTTGCCATCAACATCTCCAAAAGAATTGTATGTTGCGTAATTTGCTTTGCAATTGATCTCAGATTGAATATTGATAAAACGTAACGAAAAACAGTGAGTCGAATCACGTTCTTGTCCACGGCCGCAACGTCACAAGGTCCTGCCGTCGCGGAATATTACCTAAAGACAGTCACGCTATCCACTAGTGGACATAAGTCTCTTCCAATAGGAACCGTCAGATAACATGTTAGCTGCCTAGAACTGGAGAATTTGCGATGACAAATCTCTTCTTGTCTTCCCAATCTACCAAGGTAGATACTCATCATTACCGTCCCGGCTTTTGCCAGGGTCCACTTTCTACCTCTACTTCGTCGTCAGCATCGTCGTGTCGTTAGCCGCTGGCTCTCAGTTGGTTCTTGGGTCTCCTGCACGGGACTTTTACCCTTATACCAGCAGGTTCGACACCTATTTCCCACGTATCGATGGGGCTTACCTAGCTCCTGACCAAAGCGCAGGCAAGTCTCTTCAACTTATCCCCGAATCTCTCACCCCATATTCCCTCCACTAGGAGGGAATAAAAATAAAATTGAATAAAAAATACAATGCTGGCCGTCTGCCTGACATCAATTTTACTTGAGAATGCTGTTGAGCTCGCAGTGTTTTCCCAATAATCAAATGTCAATGACCTCAGCAATCTATACATTAATATTGTAGAGGATAATTGTTATTATTTGTCGGTGTCGGTGTTTGTAATGGAATTTGAAACTTAAAAACTACTCAACCGATTTTAGAATTTCTATCACCTATAGAAAGTTAACTAGGTTAACAGTTAACAGGCTATATTTTATTTAAAAAAATAATTAGGTATCAAAATGTTCGAGCGTTATTTGAGAACGACTATTTAACTAATTATTTTTTTGTAGGGTTTGTAATTTTCAGGATAAAGTTTGTATGCAAGATAAAAAGGGTAGGTTAGGTTAGTAGGGTAGGGGTAGGACGCCACGTGAACGAGGTCACGCCGGGCCCGCTAGTCTAGCATAAAGGTACATAAATTTTTGAGTGCCTGAGGCCCTAGCACATATGTGACCGCGACAACGCTCGCGCTGCGGAGAGCATCTGTTTCTTTCTCTCAATACTAAGATGAAAGTGATAGCAATATCTATGTCGCGCTTTTTATCGCTTATCGCGCGCGAGAGCAACATGTGCTAGCCAGCCTGATGACAATCTTCCTTATGAATACTTCTTGAAGTCTTTCCATAATCCACCGAGAATTTTGCTCTTGTAATACCCACTCACTCAGCTTCATTATGTGTCAAAGGAGAATCAATGGCATCATCAGCCAGTAGTTTTTGAAACACAGGCCTCCTGCTAACAGATCTTGTCGATAACTAGGCTTGCCACTGACCTAGTGCCGGTCGCCGCATGCGCAGATTTCTCCACGATGTTTTCCTTCACCGTGGACACAGGTGGCATACTTAAAACTACACTATAAGGATTTCCTGCCGGGATAAATACGAGAGAAGATGAGTTTTTAGTACATTCAGCAAGCCGAATAAAGTCCTTTATTTAGTTTGGCAACATCTAAAACTTGGATATTAAATTTGTAAAATTTCAGTTATATGGACAAGTTTTATCAATAATGTGCAGTGATATACACGTATCAGCTACTAGTGTATCCATAAATAATAATAATGTCTAATATTTACCCACCATGTACTAAGTAGGTAATATAAGCGTATCAAGTTATCTTTACAACGTATCTCATCTCACATCTTACGATCCTACATTAAAAATATGCAACATAGTTCTTCAAAATGACGAAATAAACTTGTAATTCCCCATGCAAGGGAAATCCCGAGAGTACAGCCCGTTAAAGCTTTTTTCTTCTTTTTTACGCTATGATTCATTTCTGTGTTGTTATAAGTGACCCAAGCTTTTTAGCCGCAACCAGTTCATACCGCAAAAAATATACAGAATTGTATATCTCTTTCAGTTTTCCTCTTCCCCTACAGTGGTAATACTCGTACAAAGCGACTAATATCGTTAGTTTTATATAATAATAAAAAATCGAAAAATAAATCACATTAGCTGAAAGCGTTCAGTCGCACGCAGTCAAACGCACCTTGGCGCGCAGTAAAAGATAACTACCTATTTACACTAACTAGATACGGTATTAAAATCCGCGACAGACAGAAGACTGGTTACTGGTAGATCATTAGTGAAACTATTCTAAATCGATGGTTGAATTTATGTGTAACAAAAAAGGTCAGGAGAACTGTTGACGAGCTGTAACTGTCCTTAGGGTGGATCATGGCATGGGCAGTTCATGTTCCCCCAGCTCAACATTTACCTTACCACTTATAGAGGACTCTGTAAAAATTAAGAACTCTGTCCGGACGGACATCAACATCGACGTATCTATTTTTTCATTGTATTTCAGTTTAAACATGGTAGCCAACGTATTACAGACACGAGGTATACCTTACAAACACCTGTGGTACATGAAACATAAGTGCAAGAATTATAGAATTTATGGGCGACAGTTACCGCTTTTCAACATGGGGACTGTCTGATCTTTTGTCGTCCAAGCTTCGACCAGGGTCCTCTCCGATTTACTAAAAGCGCATTACTACTAGAACCTTTTATAACACTATAAATTGTGGGTTTTACCACTCCCTCTGGCTGACCCCTACAACCCAAGAAAAGGCGGTTCGCCAGAATCAACAGAGCGACCATGTTATCATCATCAGATTGGCTTGGACTAGAGGATATTCCCACAATCCCTCCTGCTCTGTTCTCCCCTTTTTGACAAACTATCCCTCCACCTCCAGGTATGGGACACGGCAGGCCAGGAGCGGTTCAAGTCGCTCCGGACGCCATTCTACCGGGGCTCGGACATCTGCGTGCTGGCGTACGCGATAGACGACCGCAGCTCCTTCAACAACATAAAGATGTGGCTCAACGAGTTCCTGCACTACGCCGGCGTGAAGAACGGCATCGAGAAGTTTCCATTCATGGTCGTCGGGAATAAGGTGGGTGGCTGTTTATTTATTATTTATTTATAATAGAGACTCTTTATTGTACATACAAGGATAGTAAAAATATGTTACAGTAGGACAATATAGAATCCGGCTCGAAGGATGAACAAACCCCAAATATTCCCAAAAATAAAACAAATTACATAAGGTTCAAAGTAGATCATTTATTACAAAAACCAAATTCGATATATAATTTGTATGCGACAACTTGCTACCGCGATGTAGAAAGTACACAAATTTGTAACAGCGCCATCTAGCGGCAATAGTTGGTACTACATACTATGTTACCTTTATCTTTACTGTTTAGTCGTCTGAACAGGCGGTCTTATCGCTAAAAGCGATCTCTTCCAGTCAACCATTTTCACGGACATTGTGGAAGGATCTTAGAGAATGCAGGCATGTAATGTACAAGCGGCGGTTCTTTAAGCCTGGCCAGGAATATTGAGGTGCCGACATATTGTGTGTTCTTTTAGAACTCATATCTTACACTGGCAAAAACAAATAACAGCAACAGTAGCTCCCGGTGGACACTCTTGACGGACCTCATATATTCCATTATCAGGCTTTATTTGGTTACAGTACGTGTTGTTTCTGAACTTTCTGACGCTTGCAGTTTGCACGTGCCTAGGGGCCTATGCTCGCGCCGGGCTGTGACATCTCGAATTCGACATTTTTCGTCACGAATCTCCATCAATAACGATACGGAAATGTCTATTGCAAAACATTTTCTCAACTATTTTCGATAATCGTATTATGTCGAAGATTTATTTATATATTTATTTAAAAACTTTATTTGCACAAACTACAGCAATTGGCGGACTTAAAGCCATTGAGGCTTTGTCTAACAGTCAACCAGCAGACCATGCAGAGAGTGATTAAGTAGGTGCTAACAGGAAAATATTGACATAAGTGAAAAAAAAATATGAGATTAAATTAAATTGAATACTATAAATACAATTACTATTAAAAAGAAATACAATAAACATATACCTTTTATATATACATTAACTAGATACAAAATGTGATAATGACTACGCCAAGCTCATCACTCATTACCTACGACCTCTTACTCAGAATAAAATCTTTCAGCAGTTTTTTAAACATCAATCGATTTTGCGCCTTTCGTACGTCCTCAGGTATGTCTCGATTGATCGAAGATCGATTTCACTAACGTTAAAATACAGATTTGTGGCTCGAGAGAATGTCGAATTTGTGATATCACAGCGGGAGCCCCCTGACGTTTTCTACCGGATATTTTTTGTCTGCCGTGTGCCGACTACTTGCGCTGTTTGCATTTTATTTTTTTACAGTTAAAGTTCGTAGTTCTATGTCTAAAATTGGACGCTTAAAATTGTATCTGACTCAACTTCTTCCCATTATTCTTCAACTTTAGGCAAAAACTTCATAACAAGTACAAATCGTAGATTATGTCTAAAATTAGACGCTTCAAATTGTATAGCTTCGCCATTATTATTTGTCTTTAAACAAAAACTTCATGCCTCATTATCAATGGGTATATAAAAACCCGCACACAGGGGCTTATTTCTTGCGCTGTCATATCGAATTCGACATTTTTTCTAGCCACATATCTCCATTAATAATGACATTTAAATGTCTATTGCAGGCAAAAAATATTTTCTCAACTATCTTCGACAGTCATGTATTTATTTATTCATTTATTTCAGGCAACTGAGGCCCATATTTATAAATACACAAACAACATAAATACAAAATAAACTGATACAAAATACAGACACAGATAAAACCTATACCTACATACAAATTATTATAAATTGTAAACTAATATATAAAAATATAATTTATTAATATCTTAAAAAAATAACTGTCACTTAATGTCGTCGTAATGTATTGTCGAAGATCAATTTCATTGACGTTTTACTGCAGTTTTGTCGCATTTGAGATGTCACAGCGCAAGAATCGCCCCCTGGAGTAGAGCCTCAGTATTCCAAATTTTGACATCTATACATTATAAAATATTTCTGTTCCTCTGTTCTCCAGTATTGTTTGAGAAAGTCGCGTTCTCTCTTATGGACGGTCTAAAAGGCCGTAACAATACCCCGTGTTTGTAACTTTCCATTGAAATGCAATGGCTCTTGTGGTCACACTTCACCACAGACACATTGCACATACATAATTTCTCTAAGCCATTGAAATAATCTTTTGTCTAAGAATCTGGGTGGGCAGAACAAAATTGGTTTTTAATTGGAAAGTTTATTCTCATTTTAATTTTATGTCCATATTTTACAATTCCCTAAAAAAGCGACATCGATTGTGGATTGTAGTTAGGGATAACATCGTGATGAAACCTGCACATTTAGGCGACAGAATGTGTAACCATGATCCAATCTGGTCAGGTTCCCCTGGTAGCAGGGTCACGGAGATCAGATAGCAGTCGCTCCACTATAATTACATGATCTGCCAGATCCTGGATCATGGTCAAGGCGGACCCTGGGTTCTCGCGTGCGAGAGCACAACCGGGACATTAACACCAAGATGATGATGATGATCTTCCTTGAAATAAGTAGTTCAAAATTTTAGTGGATTCGAACTACGCGCGGGTGAAAACCGCGAGTCTGCAATATGCAGCAATATGTAATGGAGGTGCGATTATTTAAATCTACGATAATCCGAATGTTTTTAAAACGTGTTATGCGAGGCTAGGAAATTGTGTCAGGATAAAGCAAAGTGGCGGTCCATAGTCTCTGCCTACCCCACATGTGGGACACAGGCGTGGGCTTTATGTATGTATGTATGTATGTTTTAAAACGTAATAGCTAAGTTTTCATTAGGCAACGATTGTTATAGTTTAAATCACACACACTCGGTGACAATGACAACGCACCTGCGGTTTTGAATTTTTGTTATATGAAGTGCGTAAATCGTTGGTTATGGACGACAGTAAAGATACCGTTACCACTTTCTAACAGGTGGGCTGTGCGCTCGTTTGTCCACTGAGTTGAATAAGAAAATTGCAGTAGCCATGCGTACGGTGGCCTGCGCAAAAACCTGACACCTAGTTCGCCTGCGCAAAAACCTGACACCTAGTACGCACATAGTTTACTTTACTGAGCTAACATCCGGAAAACGAAAAGACGACGATCAACGGATATAATTAAAACGTTCGCATTGTCATAGACAATCGCACCATAAAAACCGACTGATTGACTCTGATGTGATGAATAAAAAAAATCAATATTAACACTATGAAACATAGACATAGAAATATCTTTATTTGGTCCAATAACACATTCAAAAAACATAAACTAACATAATAAGGAAGCAGGGCGATGCGTCATCCTACCAAATTGGACCAATATCGTAGGTACAGAATCTGAGCAACAACGAAGAGCCACCTGGGTCCAGAACCATGTACTTTTGTACCAAGGTCTATTATAATTACAACGTTTATATAACGTAAGGGCATGCTAAGATGGGATTTGTTAGAAATTGCCCCCTTAAAGGGTGAAATAGGATGTCGAAGATTGTACTTATGCAATTTTTTATTCATTCAGTGGATTCACTTGAAAACTTTGTGCAATTATTCTACAAAACAAATAACTAGATACGCAATTCAAGATTTTTGAAAATTCGTTTCTTAGAGGGGTTAAACACGGGGTGGAATTTTGTAATATTGACAAAGTTGCAATTGTTTTTTTCTATTGTGGTAGAGCTTGTCTAGTCTAAGATGACGCGCCCCACTACTTAGTTAGTTGATTTCGATGTGTGACTGCAAATATTGATAACGACACTTCATCTGTGTGGGAGCCAATGAACGACGCGTGTTCCTACGTTTGAATCTCAGCGGCTACTGAATGACCAATTACAACGGCATTTGTATATGTATTGCGTCCATATTTTAAACTTGCTTGTGTGCGGTAATGCGATAGTGGGGCGCGTCATTTTAGATTAGACGAGCTCTACCTACTTTTGGTGGTTCCGGGAAAGTTAAGGGTCGCGTGGGAAAATGAAATCTTAACTTTGTTCGCATTCTACATGAAGGTGTTGTGTTACCTATCGGTTTATTCATTGCGTCGACTGCTCCAATCGAACGACGCGTGCAACGTGAACGAGTCTCACCGGCAACTGAATGACTGAATGAATTACAATGGCATTTGTATATGTATTGTGTCCATATTTTAAACTTGCTTGTGTGCGTTAATGCGATAGTGGGGCGCGTTATTTTAGATTAGACGAGCTCTACGTAAATGAGCACTAAGGGGCGATTTCTGGAAATTAACCCCCTAAGTGGGTGGAATAGGGGGTGAAAGTTTGCATACAAGAAATGATTCATACCAATATCCACCTCCTACTTTTTTTGTATATATATATTTTTTTAAATCGTCTGCTTAGAACGATAACAGGTTGAATAGGTATTTGAAATGTTAAAAGTGGTCCACGCGAACGAAGTCGCGGACAATAGCTAATATTGTATAAGAGACATTAGGAATGTGCACTGATCCCTAAAGACTATGGCAAACGCTTGCAAAGTACACGTAGTTACAAAGTGCAGTTAGTAGTCGTAATATATTATTTATTTATTTATTAGTTTATTTCACAGTTTAACAGCAATTAAATACATATAAAATATTGGTACATTACCATATAATATATGATAGTAATTTACCTTGGATGCACTGGTAGGTGATTTAATACGAGTTCATTACAAGCTACAAGTATGCGTGTCGACGTTTGGCAATTCCAGCATTCTCGACGAGCTAAACAACGCATGAAACGTTTTTATTTATTTGTAGATTATATAGCCTTACCTTATTAATATAGTACTAGTTGGCCATTAATTGTTTTAATTTAATTTATCTTTAATTTGGCTTACATAACAAGTTACAATCGATGAGATCCATATAAGAACTGCTGTTGGCTTTCCTTAAGTAAATAAAATAAAATAAAACAGTAGTCAGCGACTTCGTTCGCGTATACCAACTTTACCCCTAATTTTCTTGATTAGAAACCTTCGTCTTGAATCACTCTTATCTATTGTTGAAAACCGCATTAAGATCCGTTGCGTAGTTTTTTGGATTTAGGGCCGATTTTTCAATCCTCAGTTAAGATTTATCCCGATGAAGTATGAATATACTGCCAAATTAAAATAATCTGTAATCCTTTATTTTTATATGAAGTAATGATACCATTTTATTTTAGTCGCTTAATAACTCATCAGACTGATATGTTTTATCTGAGGGTTGAAAAATCGGCACTTAAACGTACATATATTCATAGAGACAGACGGCGGGAAGCGACTTCATTTTATACTATGTATAAAATAAGGATGTAGTATAGATAACTATGGCCGTGTGGTGTCCGGCAGAGTAGAATAGCACCAACCCCTTACACTCATGGGTGTCGTACAGGGCGACTAATGTTTTCGAGGCAAAAGATCAAGAGTCTCCGTAGTCTGGAAAATGGGCAGCAGCATTTTCCATTGTTATATTTAAACACTGCGATCTCCAACCCGCCTGCCAAGCGTGGAGATTATGGCAATAACCTCCCCTTTCGTGGGAGAGGCCGTAAGTCCTGCAGTGGACTGTGGGCTGTGTTGATTGACATAACAAGTTACAATCGATGAGATCCATATAAGAACAGTAGTCAACCCGGCGCGACTTCGTTCGCGTACACCTATTTTACCCCTACCTACCCTAATTTGCTTGCTTAGAAACCTTCGTCTTGAATCACTCTTATCTATTGTTGAAAACCGCATTAAGATCCGTTGCGTAGTTTATTGGATTTAGGGCCGATTTTTCAATGCTCAGTTAAGATTTATCCCGATAAAGTAATATACTGCCAAATTAAAATAATCTGTAATCCTTTATTTTTATATGAAGAAATGATACCATTTTATTTTAGTCGCTTAATAACTTATCAGACTGATATGTTTTATCTGAGGATTGAAAAGTCGGCCCTTAAACGTACATAGATAGATACATAGAGACAGACGGCGGGAAGCGACTTCATTTTATACTATGTATAAAATAAGGATGTAGTATAGATAACTAAGCACCCTAAAGTGTTTTGATAGTAGTAGAAATAAGTTTTTGAAAATGAGAATACCTACCAATAAGTAACCGCTGTTTACATGTCATTGCAAGGAAGTCAAAATAAGACTTAAAAAGCCGTGTTTATAGGTCTCGTAAACAATTTTAAATATAGGTTGTTATTTTACGATGTTGCCTAATAAGTAATAACGTACCCGTTTGACGTTGATGAAGATTAATAGCTCGTTAACCCACCGATAGTTACCCGTAATCTCTTTAATGTTTAATTGGATGGTGTTGGTAAAACGGAACAGGAATATTGAGGTCTGTCAAAAATTGCTATTGTTGGTGTTACTTGCTGTTGCCAGCTGTTGCCAGTGTAAGAAATGAGTCCTAAAATTTTCCGCAATATGGCGGCGCCTCATATATTCCTAGCCAGGCGGTCTAAAAGCTAGAGTCTGAAGTGGCAAGAATAAAATATGTATTAAAACAGTTGTGGATATATGCGAGGTTAGGGAGTTGTGTCAGGACAGAGCAAAGTGACGGCTATGGGACAGAGGCGTGAGCTTAAGGTATGTGTGTATGTAGTACCACAAACTTATCGGATCCAGTGGTAAACTGGAACTGAGGCCGTGGGTCATGGTCTTCCGTGAAAATCCAAGCAAAAACCGGGCCGAAGAAGCGGCCTATATATTTATATGAACGTTTGTCCGATGTCCGGTGTCGCATCCGATGAAACCTGAAAAGCCCTTCCGGCTACAGGTGCTCCCAGGGGGTGTTTAGCACGTATGCGCCTAGGTCCCTTTTTTGGCGAGTCGTGCATAACCAGTCCGGCCGGCCGGCTGGTACTCATGAGAGTTCACCTTCTCCCTCCCAACCGCTATACCGAGGGTGCCCATTTCCATAGCGTAGGGCGCAAAAAAAAAAAGAAAAAAAAAACGCGATCCGATCCGGCAAAAGAACGGATGACGGATCTCGGACGCCGATATCCGGTGAGACGGACGCCGTGGACAAACGGCGTAAGTGGCTCCATTTTGAATTGTCATATGAGACGCGCAACAATTGTGACAAATAAATATAAATCTTAATATGATACACTAATGTGGCTTTAGAGGCTTTAGTTATGATGTGACCCTCCAAATATGCGTGTCAGAATTTAGGTTGCTTGGCGTGGCTACAAATTAGGGCTTTCGTAGATTGGCCGGTGTGGCGAAGCGACCTAATTGTGCTCCGTTTGTGCGACGTTGCGTGTCGATCTTATCGAACCGATGATCGGGCGAAATCGCTACGTCCTTCGTGATTTGGCATCACGATTTATTTAATTATTTGCATGCTACATGGTAATACAATGATAGTAGAACTTAAGACGAACATGCATGCAGCACCCCGTAGGGTCACCGCACAATTTTCAAAGAGAGGACTTCCTAATATACATATATAACAGGTATAATAAGACCACGATAAGTCCGAATCGTTTATTAAAAAAATATATCTGTGTGGCAACTTATGCCGTGTTTTTTATCCGTCATAGAACGTCATTCATAAAAGTAATAACAAACAATTTGATTTCTGTAAGATTGTTTATTTCCGTGACTTATCAAAAATATTATTAAATAATAGGCAGAGCAATTAAAAAGGACGTGCGGCAGATAATTTTCAGCATGATTAATTATTTAGATAAAAGTTTAAACAAATCGTGACCAAATAACTGAATGTTTACAAGAAGGACTGACAAGGACAGATTATCCCCAGATTATTGCCATATCCACATTTTATAATTTTTACTAGTGCAGAGCCTACTGATAATTGTACTGAATATGTGATTTTTGTGGAAATAAAGACTTTTATTATTATTATTATTATTAAAATTTGGACTTATCGTGGTCCTATTATAATGGTGTTAGTTGTTTAGTTTATGTTTCGGGAATTACATTTTATTCTATGTTAGTTTTTTAAATACAATATGTTATTAATCCATTCCTACTATATCGCAAGCCCAGCATTAGAGTCCGTCGAGCAATCTCTTAGCACACTGAGGGGAATCAATCTTTGATATTATTTGTCGTAGTTATTTATTATACGATGTGAGCCGAACGTGTCGAAGATGTTCTATAAGGGGGAACGTGTGACTAACAGCGCACAAGCTGAAATTAGTCTTTTGGACACTCACGTGTACAGGCGTACGTGTACAACTTTAGGAAAACAAACAATTCAAATATTCAAATATTCGTGGACGAATTCACACAGCGCCATCCAGCCCCAAACTAAGCAAAGCTTGTACTATGGGTGCTAGATAACTGATGTACTACTTAAATACTTTTTTTTAAATACATACTTATTATACATAGAACACCCAGACCCGTAACAGAAATTAAAATTCATCATTTCAATTTTTGCCTTGTCGGGAATCGAACCCGGGACCTCTTGCGTGGCAGACCGGCATGTTGACCATTGAACCACTCAGGTCGTCAACAATGACTTCTCTGTTGGTATTAATTTCTTGGCACTCAACTGATGTAATGGATTTTTTTAAATCATGATGCGTGTGTTATCTACTTAGTTGCGTTCAAAATTTCATCACATTCACATCACATGGACAATGCAAGATAATAAGTGCATGACCATCTTAAGAATTGTATTCCTTTGCACTGCAGTGCAGTTGTTAAACGGTTTTTGACAGCATGTCATGGTTTGAATTTTCATACCTGGGTATGAAGTTTCATATCTGCGTTTTCATAAGTTTCATAATCATCATATGAAACACACGCACTTTCGCACACCCGTACACGAGCTATAATTTAGTCCTCCAATTCCCAACTAGATGGTGTTACGAGTCACGATTCATTTCTCTCGCGTATTTTGTTTGTTTACCTACGTAATTTCCATTTACACGGCCTCATAAAAGTACCCATCCACTTTAGGGTCATCACAGGCATTCTTGAATTACATTTAAATTTTTATATAAATATACCCTGGGGGTAAGGACGAGTGCATTGGGCATAAGGGACAGTTGATTCTCCCTTCTTTTCGCAACCCGAATTTAGCTAAAGATGCATTTGATGATTTTGAAAGATGATTTTCGACGACCTGAGTGGTTCAATGGTCAACATGCCACGCAAAAGGTCCCGGGTTCGATTCCCGGCTGGGCGGAAATTGAAATGATGAATTTTAATTTCTGTTACGGGTCTGGGTGCTCTATGTATAATATGTAAGCATTAAAAAAAAAGTAGTATATCAGTTATCTAGCACCCATAGTACAAGCTTTGCTTAGTTTGGGGCTAGATGGCGCTGTGTGAATTTGTCCACGAATATTTATTTTATTTTATTTATTTAATACAGTGAATGTTGCTATAGCAACAAAGGAAAATTTCCTGAAGTGGTAATGCACTATGCTCTTGCATTGTACAGCCCATAGGCACAAACCCAGCAGTGGATTGTGTACTAGTGGACTTGAGCTTCCACATTGTCTTAGCCACATTAGTGGAGGGTTGTTCCATAACCTCGACGCTTGGTAGGCGGGTAGGAGACGGCAGTATTGAAAATACTCAACAGAATGCGCTGTATATAATTTTTTTATATAAATGAGGGAGATAAACGCAAAGACATCTAATTTGGGCAAACGAGTAAGCCGGTCACGTGATGGTAAGTGGTCACTGCCGCCCATGGACATCAACACCAGTGAGGACGCGAGCAACTCCAGTGGGGTCGCAAATGCGTTTTCGGCCTTTGAGATAAGGCTTGTTTTTGAACGCCCCAATGTCGCACTGTCCAATATAATTTTCTTCTCGTCTTATCCGGTGAGCCTCTCGGGAGTGCTCCAAATCCTTTCGCTCCCATCCTGACTGCGACAGCCCTACACTCCCCTTCGCATCTACGTACGCACTGGTATCTCGGGCTGGGGGTAGCGCAAATCAGTGGAGGACGAGGTGTTAGGGTCGCTTAAAATCAACTCCCACGTCTGATACGGTATCCGGCGCAAACCAGCTCTTTGGGTGAGACCCGTGACATCCACTGGGCTTTGTTGCTCAAAATACAAGTACAAACGATGGAACCACCGATGAGGGCGATGCCATACTTAGTTCTTGTTAATATGACCTACTAGGGTGTATACCCTTGCAGAAGCATTTCTGGCTGGTGTTGTACCTGAACGGAACGGAACGGGAACGGAACGGTCTTATCCGGCGAGCCTCTCGGACATTGGTCACCTTTTGGTAACACACCCCTAAGTCGAAGGGATAAGTGCTATTCTTCACACTTCAAAATTGCGCGGATAAAATTTTCATTTCAGTAGATAATTATGGGTGATATCATATCGTACCGATCTTCGTCATCACGAAGATTTTACGATACCGGTTATCGTCGTCTCGACAAAGCACGTAATTTGTCATTACCACAATTTACGCTCGTAGATGTTTACAAGAGCGTTGGAAATGTTTGTATGACGTTCGGCGAATCAAGCGCTTGCGGATGGTTTACAATGTTGGGTTGCTATGCGTGTGTATCTGTCTCACAAGTAACTACTAAATTCTAACTAAATTCAGAAGCAAAAAGCGCGAGAGCAAATCAAATTGGAACGTATTGCTCATATAATGTACTTATGATGTACTTTTAAATAGGATTGTGTTTCTGTCGGTGAGTAAGGTTTCCAGAGCTCCATGGGGTGGGAATTTGGGGAGCCGTGACTTTGGCAGTGAAGGGATATTTGCCTTTTTGCTGCCAGAGTAACGTGTTATACAGGTGGGCAACGCATTGGCGATAGTCTCGGTGTTGCTTATGTCTATAGGCAGTGGTGACCACTTTCCATCAGGTGGCCCGCTTGCCTGTTTGCCTATCGTATAACATATAAAAAAAAAAAAAAAAAAAAAGCGTACTCCATGTCCACCGAAACTTTTTCCGGGACTTGTTCGGCCCTCTACATTCTCGCCTATTAGGGATGTGGCGGGTGTCAAAACGCGTCAACATTATATCGATTCATCGGTTTAATGTCGCTAATCTGCTGTAAACAAGGTCACAGAGGTGATGGCAGCTGCTCTACTGTAATTACTTGATCTACTAATATCCTGGATCATAGTCAAGTGTACCCCGAACCTGTTACGGGAAAAAGCTTTAGGAATATAAATATAAAATCGATCGAATCGAGACGACAACAAACTATCTCTACTTAGTCTATGAAATAGGCGAGACATGCCAAACATGCACGGGACTACACGAATATAGGCTAAAGCTCCCTCTACATTATCGTGTTCCCGCGGAACTGTCCACATGTGGAGTGCGCTTAAGGCCCAGTTTTGTATCACGCCTTTTGAAAAGCGGAGCGACGCGTAACACAATATAAGCGAAAATTGACCTTATTTTATAAGCAAGACAATCCATTTTGATTTGCTCTCACGCTTTTTGCTTCTGAATTTAGACGATTGAATTTAGTCAAATGTATTAAGCGCATTAGTTTGAAGTGACGAATGTGTTCACAAAATTGGTTTTTCGTTACGTTCAGTAACTTTAAGCCAAATTCTACTACTTGGAAATATTATTTAGGTGTGTATACCTAAATGTAATTGTTCATTAAATACTACATTTATACCATATAGTTACCACGAATTGTGGTCAAAACACAACCGATATTCCGCTAAAGTTAATATTTTTAGATTTGCCCTTGTCTCGTGTAGCCGTTACAGTTTATAAATCAACCGCAAACGCTCTAATTAGAGCATTTTATCAATTACACAGACGCATAGCTATAAATATTATACTTGCGTGTCGGTACCTACATAAAAATCACCTGAAATAAATAATAGTGTACCTACTAAATGTTTTCACGATTTCAATTATAAAACAAAAATATCAAGTCATGTTTGTCTGCTTAGAAACAGATTAGCTAGGACCTTTAATAGAGAAAATTTTGTATTTTCCACACTGCGATCTCTCCAGGCGAAGATGGATGAATTAAAGATTCAGGTCCTAGTATACCTTCGCCAAAAAGCCAAACGCACAAAAGAATTTTTAATACAAAAAATACCTGATATACTTATAAAGTTTTTAAACACATACATTTACTATTAGAACTTCTCAATTCTATTAATACTCAATAAGTGTTGATATTTGCAATAAAAGTTGATTCTTCAAATTTTAAAAGTTATTATTTATTTAACATAAAACCGAAATTGAGTTTTCGTTAAGTAAAAGCTCAACCAAAGGGCGAAGGCAATCTCGCTCTACCTTGATCAAGGACTTAGGACCGGTACTGCAGTAACACTAACTATACCTTCACGACCTATCCCTATAAACGGGGTAACAAGGCAAAAGCCGTACACAGAAGCATACATCTACATGTCCTAAGTTCAACATTGGACTATTACGAGCTGCTGAGCATGGTGATAATGAATAATCCTCAATTTTGGGAAAATTAAGCGAAACAGGGCATAGCGTGATATCGCTTTCGAATTCAAAAATTTAACGATTCAGTAATTTTTGCAATGTGTAATGTGGACGGAATATAGATAATATAGAATATGTAATTATTTATTTAATTGATAAACGTATTTATAAATAAAATTCAATAATTTTATTGTGACTGACGTAACTTTATATTTTATTTATTAATAGTATTGTATGTATAAATAATGACAAATATTAAATTAATTAACATTGACGTCAACATTATCGCATTGGGTTAACTTAATGATAATGCTTGTAATAATAAATAAATACTTTTATATTTAGGACCCCATAATGAGATCCTGATCTGACCATGGGACCATCTGGGATTTCTACCCTTGCAACAAATCAAATCAAAATCGGTCCTGGCGTCTTCGAGTAATCGTGCAATATTCCGACGAATTGAGAACCGCTTCCTTTTTTGAAGTCCTTTAAAGAGTATTATGGCTGCGATATTCTGGTACCTTTCCCAGTCGCGCGGCTCCAATTCGTACGGGATAGCCCGCTATGACCAACCTTTCTTAAAGTTTTTTTTTTTATATATATATTATACGGTAGGCAAACTGGCAAGCGGGCCACCTGATGGAAAGTGGTCACCACTGCCTATAGACATCAGCAACACCAAGAGTATCGCCAATGCGTTGCCCACCTCTATAACACGTTGCTCTGGCAGCAAAAAGGCAAATGCCCCTCCACTGCCAAAGCCACGGTTCCCCAAATTCCCACCCCATGGAGCTCTGGAAACCTTACTCACCGGCAGAAACACAACAACACAGTATATAAAATCTTACCACATTTTGTCTTCCGCAGTCGGACGTGCCCTCGAAGGACCGGGAGGTGCCTTACGAGCAGCTGAAGCGATGGTGTGACGACAACAAGATAGCCACCTACATCGAGACCTCAGCCAAGAACGACAACAACGTAGTCGAGGCGTTCTCCATGGCCGTGCAAAGGTAAGCGCGCTAAAGTTGACAGGACGAAGCAAGCAATGTATGGTGTGTCGTATAAAAGTATCGCCGTTCGGAAAGTATGCAAGTCACATTTTAAAACGTGTCAGGTAAAAGTTACACGTGGAATGATGCGTAACGAATTATAGTGCCATTAGTAAACGAGGTTTTGTTATAATGATTTGTCATTTTGTTCAGCATTGTCGTTATAAGCAATATTACTACATATATTATTACTAGCATTAAACATTGTGGGACAGTTCGAGATCGGAGTGGCTGAATGTAGTTTCTGAATCTCGATGATGTGACGGTGGTCATTCAGGCCCGCGGGAAGAATGGGGTGTGGGCTGAGTTGACCAATATTTTCCGCCTACAAGCCTAAGTTACTACAGCAAAGCCAACGAAAGGATAAAATAAAATAATCATCACGAGGACCCGGGTCCGCCTTGATCATGGTCCAGGACATAGGCGTAGGAAGAGGGGGGGCCGAGTGGGCCGTGCCCACCCCAGGATGGGGTGCTCACTGGCTGTACATTGGCGATTGACTCGGCTTCATCGGCCACCTCTGGGGCCAGGCCCCCCCTGGAAAAAAGCCCTAGATACGCCAATGGTCCAGGATTTGGCAGATCAGGTAATTACAGTGGAGTGACTGCCATCTTACCTCCACGACCCTGCTACCAGAGAATCCTGACCAGATTGGATCATGGTTACACATTCAGTCGCCTGAATGTGCAGGTTTCATGATGATGTTTTCCCTCACCGTAAGAGCATCGATAAAAGACCCAAACAAAAGTTCGCAACTGTAGGTACCTACACCCCGATACCTATTTCGTAAGATTCTATAGTCACATGACTGATAGATATTAAGTGTACCTACAGTTGCAAACTTTTGTTTTCAACTGCAATCTTATTGTGAATTCAACCCCAAGTACAGATTTGTCAGGACTTGTGGTTTTGATTATAGAGTCAATTTGTCGAGCTTTAGGTTTTCATATTTCCCTATGCCTAAGCCTACGCTCAGCAGTGGATGTCCAACTGAGATGGTTCTTTCATTCACCGTTCACGCGCAGTAAAATATTTTTCTTTTTTATTCCACAAAGCTTACGGCCTGCCTGATGGTAAGCAGTCACCGCAGCCCATGGACGTTTGCAATACCAGGGGCATCACCCACGCCCACGCATCACTATAAAAACCTTCTCACCCCTCATCTCCTATTTAATTTTTCATAGATAGCTTATCCCTTCGACTTTCCAGGTGGTTGGAATTGGAGCAAAAAGCGGAAAAGGAGCTGGGAAGGCTGGACCACCCTGACGTGGTGAGGCTGCACGGCTCCAACGCTGCCACCAGCTTGAAGGCGACCTGCTGCTCCAGGTTTTCCAGCGTATGACGACTCCACGCCAAATCATTTGTGATTAGCCTTTGTATGCGTGCATTTGAAGTGTAAACTTGTGTGGGATATTCTATTGTAAGAAACTCATTTTCATGTGAAGCATTCAAGATATCCCCACGCCAAATGCGTTGACCTTAGCTTTCGTATGCGTTCACCAATCAGCGAAGTGTAAACTTGCGTGGGGTATTGTAACAAAGTTATTCTGTGAGGAATCGTGTGAATTCGTGTCAATTTCAGCCTGTGTTGGTGCTTATGACAACTTAACGTGCCCAGAATCCAAGTAATATCATGAAAATACCAGAAAATATCATGTCTTGTTTGCCACTTTACTCGCCGTGATAGCGTGAATCTCATGAGAGATGAGTCTCCATTAATATTGTGAACGAAGTTTATAACCTATATTCGAGACTGTACACCTACATTTCGTACGAAACTGTCATCCTACATGATTTTACAGTATTGTACACATTGCCACATCATATACAAAGGTATGGCATGACAGATTTGTTTCAATGGCCACACTATAGTCTAATAGTAGGTTAGCACCCCATCTGTATATTTGAGAGGCCTTTAGATATGTAGAAGATTATATTATAGTAGGTATTCGATTTACAATTGAGCCTGTTTTAGAAACATTATTTAAAGTTAATACTCTTTTAAATTCGGCTTTATGAGACAGAAAAAGACTGATAATGGAGGATTAACTTTAATTATCGTTTCTGCAACTGACCGAGTATGTCGTATTGCCTTTTCTTTGTTATTTAGTTTCTTAATATTTAAATGTTTGACAGAGGGAAGGTTGTGCCTTTACAGGCGGTTAAAAGGCGGTCTGCTCGTGATGATTTTCCGATATTATTATCAGTTTAGTTAAGTACATTCCACAATGCAATGTCTTGTAGTCAATTTTACTAGCCTTTAATCATTTTTGTAATTTAACTTTAGATAACAACACTTAATTTTTCCTTAGAAATTGATAAAACAATAGAGCTGACAGGGATAATGACACTGAAGACCAGAGGGCGGCTATCTCAGTGGACAACTGAATTTGACATAAAAAAATCTGACACTACTCTAATTTGGTAGACGCTATTGCCAGTTTTCAACGTAGATGACGTGGTGTAGAATTATCTAGTGTCAAATACAGTTGTCAACTGAGTTAGCCAATAGCCTCGCAGACTGATGTTATGATTCTTGTCGTTATGTTAATTTTTATTGGAAAAGTTCTTTACAAAACGAGTTACAGAATACAGAAAACTGAAACTGCACTTTTCTCCTTTGATATTCAATGACATAATAAGCTATAACTTAATATTTTCAAGACTGCATAGATATTAGATTCTATGGCAATTGCTTCGGATTGAGTGTTCTTATAGTCAGTCATAAAAGTCTGTTATTGTTCAAAGTAAAGCACCATTACAAAATATAAAATACATTTAACTTTCCAGTTTTACATGTACGTACACGTACAGACTTCGCACTGTATGTAAGCTTTAGTATTTTAACAGAAATACCTACTATACAACTTGGTTGTGGATGTTAAATAATAATAATTTGCATTTAATATTTTGTTGTGTTATTGTAATGTATTGTAATTCTGCTCTCAACATTCCATTTTCTTCAATGTGTGATAAAATTCCAAAGACTGGTGGCGGTGACTTAAAAGTTACATGACTAAGTGATAACTAAATAAACTAACGTATAGCTTACTGTGCCGGTTGAAATTAGTTTCTTACGCGCAGGTCATTTTGCAGTAACAATATCAATCATATTTGAGTTCATTTCTCCTGCAATTTGCAGTTATCTTAGGAATTTTATTTATTTGATTTTGATTCATATTGTTTACTTTATTTATTGCGGCCACTTTATGTCCAGTGGGTCTTTGGCAACATCTCTACAGTTCAGCGTAAGCCACATGAGTTAAATGAAGAAGTTTATTTTATTAGAAGTTACTATTTTGGTGACAATGCCGATTTTTTTTTCTAATTCGTCATATTACAAAAAGACATTGATTTTGTTTCTATTGATCACAGTGAAAGTTACCGAGGCTACAGAATTTCAACTGCTGGGGTGCGTAAGAAGACCCAGTTATTTATTGTGTGTTATAATGGTTGTTAATATATCTGAGCAGATTCATCAATCAAAATAGTAATAAAAAGTACCCTTCCATGTACATTTATATTTGAAGCCTTGGCAATGCTTACATATTAATGAACACGACTGTACAACATAATTTCTGTTTTCGCTCACATTTCTATGAAGACTATTCCATTAGTTGAAATTTTGTGACCACAACAAAATCAAACCTGTAATCAAAGGCTTTTTAGGTTATATAAAATTTTCGATGTGTCGAGTTACGGACGTCGAAGTGTTTTGTTTGTGAACTTAAATTGTAGTACAGCCGTCCTATATCGGTAATGCTTTAAAAACGTATGTGATTTCTAAATATCATTGTAAATAGAGGGACCTATTTGTTTAGCATAATATCAGGAGACTATTTTACTATTTATTACGATAAATTATATATATAGCGCGGAGGTACGTACGGACGTACACGAAACCCCTTAGTATCTCACTCACTGCTGAGTTCTGCGTCGATTGCTGCCATGTGTACCTTCTGCGTTTACTGCTACAGCCTACACGGTACTTATACATCTTAGATATAATCATTGCAATGTATATAGTAGTCCAAAATGGCTAAAGAAAATTTAAATGTTATGTCCTACATGCCTTTCGAGAACAGATTACTGAAATCTAAACCTTGTAGTGAACTCTACAGGGTAGAGTATTGCGTATCGTCACTCATGCTTATTTTAATTGTCATAGGTAGGTACTTATAAACTTATAAATCTCACCAAGTGCCTAGCGTTTAGTAGTTTTTAGTTACCAAAATGAGCACGTAAATTATTTATACTTACTAAAGAGAATCTTTAGAGTTAGTTGCTATTTACCTAGTTTTAGACTAATTTAATTTTTAACCTTTTTAAGCAGAAAAGCTTAATTTTATAATGTTGATTTTGGTTTGTATAATATTGTAGAATTTAAAAAATTAAAACACGCTTTTGCTATTTGCCTTTATATTTGTTATTTATTAAGTAAGTACCTATTCGTATACATTCACATAAGTACTGTGCGCGCGAGTTCATGTCCATAGGGCACGAGCGCATAAATAATTCGAGTAGTAATTATTGAAGGCTCGATACTAGTCGATACATCGCCATCTCACTCGGTTGCTGTTTGAGCGAGTGAGATGGCGTTGTATAATCCGTTCGAGTTGTCTAAGTGCCCTGTGGACATCAACTCGCGCGCGCTGTACATTTTTCAGTGGGTAACATAAGTTGTATTTTGTTTCACCTTAATTAAAAAAAATCCCAGTGCCGCACACGTCGTCATTTTCATGTTCGGTTGCCCGATTCGTTTACAACTTCACAGGATCAAGGCTCTCGAGTTCCGACGTTGTTATATTACAATAATATGCCTATTGACGAAAAAAGCTATTAATTACGGATGGATGGTTCGTTATTGCACCGCTGAAACCGAACTGGTAAAAACCGGATCGATCCGACCGGTGGCAAACACCATGGGAATTTCCATTGCAAACACTGGAGGCGATCTCGGTGTCTTTTTTGTAAAGGGTGACCGGAAGAGATAGCTTGTAACGATGAGGCCTTTGCTCACGTCTCTTAATGATTGTCACTGTTCTGTATGGTGTTTGTGTGTTAAATGCAATTAAATGTTGTATCCCGCTAGGTGTACAACTTTATGGTTGTACGCATGTTGTATTTCCCTATCTATATATAGGAAGCGAGGGCGGCAGCGCATAACGACTGAAGAACCGAAGGTGACAATCTGACGTAGGTACACGGCCAGCCAGTCTAATTCACTTATTACATTTCACTGAATTCAGAAGCAAAAAGTGTGAAAGCCCAATCCAATTTGGTCATAAAATAAGGAAATTTTAACATAATGTAAGTGAAACAAAAATGGACCTCATTTTGTGAGTAATACATTCTACATTGGTTTGCTCACACGCTTTTAGCTTCTGAATTTAGCCAAATGTTAAGCGCATAAGCTTCAAGCATGTGACTCAAAACTACGAATAGTACCCACATAATACTATTACTCCTGGCGGAGAATGGTAAATCTCACATCAAACAGGTTGTGGTCTCACTTAAATTCATTTGAAGTTTAAATAGTAGGTACTTTATGAAATGTGTTATCCAGAAATCTATGTTAAAATCATCACAGTGTAAAGAAAACAAATTGATTCTAAATTAAAATGTTTTGCAAATAGTATTAGTTTTGTTTTAATCCAACTGAGTAGGTAGCCCAATTGAATCTTTAAATCGTTTTAAATACCGGGGTATTAGTGCTCTATACGGACAGCACTGCCAGTCACACTACTGATAAAAGTCGATAACAATGCGCGACTCTACCGCGCTTTCTGCATAGACAGTTTTTATGATGGGATTTTTTAATGAATGAAATCACTTTTTGTACACTAGTTCCACTTTATTATACAAATTTTATTAACCCTTTAACCGCCACGCTTAGAATCAGTTGGCGTGCCCTCAGCGCCACGCACAGTAAAACGAAAAATAAATACCTACAACAAATAGTGATGTTCAATAGTATATCGATATGGGTAATTCCCCTTCAAACGCTTACAATTTCATCTAAATATCGTAACAGACAGTAGATAGAAAACGTTACTTTGTAATTTTATTTCTAATATTAGCAGGTATTTTGGTAACACAATGAAACAAAAAGCGTCTACAGATATTGAAAGATTTATTGATTTCCGCACAATAAAATTGGTCATGAAAAGAATTTTGTTATTCTTATTTTTCAATGCAGTCCTATAGAGTATTCTTTAACTAAATGCAATAGTTAACAAACAACATTGGTCAGTTTTTTAACAAACATGATTATACTTATTTCAACAATATTAATATCAGTTTACCGAATCGAACCTTGACAGATTCTAATGATATTTAACTACAGATCACCTTCCAGAATACGTATTAATTCTTCAGCTGTAATCATGTTTAATCACATTAATCGATAACACGAACATAATAATAACACGCATAAGCATAACACCAATGGAAAAATCCAGAAGGCGGCACTCGTTTATGACGTCAGAAGCGGTCGTCTTTTTCCGTCCGTGGCGCTGGGTGTACTAGCAACATTAGTTTCTAAACATGCAGACTAGGGATGGGAATTGTCGATTCAAACACTGACATTTTTAAGCTTTATTTATTATAAATAAAACAAAATAAACACATTTATTTATAGAAATAAATGTGTTTACTATAGAGTAACATTTGCTTTATTTGTTTTATAATAAATTAGTAAGTATAAACAGAAATAATTTAATTTATGTGGATTTTTCTACCAGTAAATCATTGCTTATGTCCCATCCTTATTGTCGGATTTTTCCGTCACTGGCGCTGGACACCAATACACTTTTCGAATAATACTATCAGTAATTTATTCAACTTTAGACATTATTTTTAAGTCTTCTAATTAAGAAACTAAAGTGTAAGCAATTGTATATGATTACTTCATCAACTATTTACCAAATTATGAACATAATTTTAATATAATACAGTGCTATCAAACAAAAAGGCAGATTAACCGAGTAGTGGTATTTGGTCGTAAATATCCGTCCTTGGCGAAATGAGCACGAAAATTTTTGTCGGATATATCCGACCTTGGCGGTTAAAGGGTTAAATTGCAACCGGTTTCGAATTACCGACCGACGGTACATTACAGCTTACATATAGCTTGTAAACAAAATATAAAATCATTGCCTGAAGATGAGTAATACGAATCCGGATACAATTTAATAAAATTTATATAATAAACTGGAACAAGTGTACAAAAAGTGATTTAATTCATAATAATGGAGTTCCATCATGAAGTGACAACACAAAGTGTAAAGGATTTTTTAATGTTAGACGGCAGGCTAACAGGCAAGCGGGCCACCTGATGGAAAGTGGTCGCCGCCTATGGACATCAGCAACACCAGGGGAGTTACCAATACCAAAACCGGAATGGTGCCCAGAAAGCTAGCTGCGTTACCTTGTTGGATGTTGATGCTGATCCTTTGAACAAAAATCGAGCAAGCTCTTCACCAGTTCTGTCCCCAGCTTAGCTGGCAATGGTGGCCACATGTGATGGCGTCGAAGTATCCACGCAGGTAGTTGCCCACACCAGCGCTCTTCCACGTTGCCAACCAATAAGCGTCATGCCGTCGGACCTCTTACCATCGTCAAGCTAGATACTTATTTCAAGGTTCTATCCTTTTTCACCTTAACTATTCAATACTGTCGGCCGCTTTAGCTTTCAGGGGCCGTTTTGGAAACCGCTAGCATCCACCTAATGGTTAACTTTTCTATCTCTAGCAGCTTACTACGAGTGTGAAAGAGATAGGTAGCGCACGCAAGCGCTCGCGTGAATGCGAGCGGTTTCAATAAAAGGGCCCCAGAGCACAAGACGCGGGCAGAAGAATCCACCAATACGGTATTTGACTAGTTAGGTTAGGTGTAAAGTAGATTGGGAAACAACGTTGCAATTAACTCCGTGCATGAATAGAATGCTGTGTGTTTTCTGTATTGCATTTAACACATTCTATGCTCGCCATCTTTAGGCCGACATCGCACAAAAAAATCAATTAAAAGTATTTAGAAACTCCTAACTCTGATGTAACTTGATTTTGATTGTTGCCTTACATCGCATCAGGCGCAGGTATATAGCTTTTTTTTAAAGTGGACGGAGTGGCGTTCACATCCAAAATTATTAAAAATAATGTCATCATCCGGCTGGTGCAATGGTGACCCGACAAGTTCCCATCGACAGCCCTAGAGAGAGAGCAAAAACACGCCTCCCAGAGGGGCAGGAGGTTAGCTTCTCTCCAATTCTGCCGATGAGTTTTAATTTTGAAATACTATGGCTATAACACTCTTTTGCAGAGCAATATGTCGTCGCACCCACACCGACAAGAAAATGTTTTATTTAAATAAAGGCTAAGGCAAGGAACTTTAAATAAAATAATGTAGTATCCCATCAGTGTTTAATAAAACTAGTAAAATAAAAATACAACAACAAAAATCTAAATAAAATTATGTATAAATAAACTTGAGGCTACACATATTCTCTGTGATATACTTATATCACAGAAACACAACGAAACCAATAATTCCCTGGTTACCTTTGTTCACACTAAACCGCCTGTAACGACCGACATATATTTTTTACACTTAAAATTGTGGCTAAAAATCTAAAACTACGAGGTTCACAAGAAATGGAATAGAAAATGGCACAAAAGACGAATCGTAACCAGCCAGTGAAATAACCTGTGGTAGCATTGTTGTCTTCAAACCAGGTCAGTAAATTCTCATCCACAGTACGGACAATACGTATATAGACATAAAACAAATTATTCAACATTATGATACGTGTATTGATTCAAACATTAGCCATAAACAACTGGACGTACTTTAACTCTATAACATACAACATTGCTGTTACAGAGGCGAATGAAACAAATTCACATTTAACAACAGATTCAGAATTACCCACAACTCAGTGCCAAGTAAGCAGGATATACTTCAATAAATGTGTTTATTTCGCCCTCCTCTGTCTTAAATTTCCTATTTATAGTCGCAGTTCACATGGGCCTCTTGGCTTTGATCATCTCTTCACTGACTGCCCAAAGCTTGGTCTCAATTTCTTTATCAAATTGGTGCTTGGATTCGTATTGCCCACAGTCGCGGTAGAACTTGCCCGTCTGCCCTTCGATGCTGTAATCCGTAGCGCAGTACACTACAGTCTCTGAACCCTGGAAAGACGATGAAAGAGATGTCAGACACAATTTGAAATAAGATTTGTATATGAGAACCTAAGCGAGCGGCCACACAGAAAAGACGCAGACACGTCGCAGACAGGACGCGGACGCGACTTAAAACATACAGGACGCGGCGCCGGCGCGGACCAGTCAAGAGCGTAGGCAAGACAAGAACGGCAAGGCTCGGCTCCCGCGCCCCGCCCGCACCCCCTGTCTCACCCGCGGCGCGCCTGTGCCCTGTCCTTTCTGTATATTTTAAGTCGTGTCTGCGACGCGACCGCGCCCTGTCTTTGCTGTATGTTTTGCGTCGCGACGTTTCTATACATTTTATATGAAAGTAAATTGAACGGGCGCCGCGTCTGCGACGTGTCTGCGTCTTACGTCTTTTCTGTGTGGCCGCTCGCTTAGATAAAAAAATAACGGTTTCCACATTTTTTAAGAATAGAATAGAAACCTTTTATTGTAGGACACTGACAATAATTTCTTATTAAGTGTTGTACAGTGTTGTCCATTTCGGACGTGCAATATTCTAGATTATAGTATAGTACCTATCATAAACAAACTACGACTAAAACAGATAAGTAGCTGCCATTTTAAATATAATAATTTATAGAATATACGATGGCGCATACCTGTCTATTAAATACCTATTCACTCTTGTCTTAAAGAGACCTGAGCTGTAGCGCTCAGGGAATAGATATGCCTTGCCGTTCGCAATAGAAAAGAGTTAGAAAAAAGACTGGGACAAGAATATTACATATATATTAGTTATATATATTAGATTATTGTATATGTATTCATTGAAAACTAAATCTAATCACCATGTTACCCCAACAATTCCATTTTAACTTCCCAGTGATTTACATTTGACCTAGCCATTAGAAGGCTAAAATCTTGGTCTAAAGTCTAAACTTCACTTGTTTTCTGATGTCAGTGATAAGTAGCTAATTTTGGCTAACAAATCCTTCCATCATTAATTTGAAAACAGACCAATCTGACCCGTTGAGGAAAGAACGGAGCGAGGAGTTTCTTAAGTCTTTGGACCCTACCGATAGTGGTAAAAATGTGAGATTTTAAATTTGAGATCAAAATTATTGTTATTTTTGCTGTCTTATAGGCGCATATTTTACACAATTTCTTTAACAATTTACTTTACATCAGTGTCTGGATTAACACATCGATATTTTAGCGGGCCACCTGTTGGAAGTCTTTGTTTGATATCGCACAAAGCAAGGTCTGCGTAATGGAGTACGACATAATCGATTATATTCTGGAACACATGTGCATCGTCTTTTGTTACGGGCGAATAGCTGTTTGCCTCATTTATTTGTAACGAATGCATTAATTTTTGGGTAGTTATGCGGTCGGCAGTACCGGCAAGGAAATGATGGAATGCTGACACGTGCTATCACACGATAACATGCTATCACAGGAAATTACGACCCTGCACGGCTAGCACAAGTGTGCTCTTGCGATAAGCGAGATACGGCGCGATATAGATACTGCTATCTCCTTCATCTTAGTATCGAGATAAGGAAACAAACGTTCTCTCGCGGCGCGAACTGTGTAACGAGGGTCAACCCTCATCCTGTCAGGTTTAGGGTTGACCCTCTATCAGGAAAGTATCCCCGATGGAAGCCTTAGAAGCGACGGATTGACATTGCCGAGTTACGACGCGGACGCCAGGATCTCGAAGACCGGGCAAAGTGTAAGAAAGCGGACCCCGGCAGAAGTTGAAGGCTAAGATAGTGACGATGCCGTGTAGTCAACGATATTACTGAATACGGTATTATATTATGTTACGCGTCGCTTCGCTTTTCAAAAGCGGTGATACCAAAATGGACCGACCTTATTTTATGAGCACTTTGATTTGCTGTCACGCTTTTTGCTTCTGAATTTAGTCAAATGTAATAAGCGGAATAGCCTCGCACCGCAAGGGATTCTTATTATTTCTCACGCGAACATTTGTGTTTCTGCCGGTGAGTAAGGTTTCCAGTGCTCCATGGGGTGGGGATTTGGGGAACCGTGGCTTTGGCAGTGGAGGGGCATTTGCCTTTTTGCTGCCAGAGCAACGTGTTATAGAGGTGGGCAACGCATTGGCGATACTCTTGGTAATGCTAATGCTAATGTCTATAGGCAGTGGTGACCACTTTCCATCAGGTGACCCGCTCGCCTGTTTGACTAACACTATATGTATTGTGTACTAACCCTGTCGAGAGTTTCAAATTATGGATCTAATCACTAGTCTTGTTGTCGTATGCAAATCAAATACAGTGTTTCAAACAGTTTTACAAAGGCCATAGCCATTATACTTGTGTGTGAATAAATAGAATATGTTAAGAACTTCAACATATACCTTATAAATGTGTTCTTATAATCGTTTTCATTTTATGTCGTTGCACAAATTGTTTTGAACTTGGTACAATACTACTTACATTAAGCTTACCTACCCGTATTGCATTAGCGACACATTGTTATAAAACACTATACATAATATATTCTTTGATAACCACATCCTATAAGAATGATGTTTGTTATCATATTCTTATCTATTACGTGGCACCAATCATACGACACTTGTTTAAAACTTGTATTAAGAGTTATCAAACCGTAAATCATCTGATAGGAACTGACGATCAAGTTATTAAGTGTTATCGGAAATTCAATATTATACTGATCTATACCAAAATATAATCAAAACACATGCTAATAAAGTGATTGATAGAGAACAAAGTTTAAATAAAATTGTATTTCATACGTATGATAGCAAGATGACCTTTGGCCCTAGCACAAGTGTGTTCGCAACAAAGCTCGCGCCGCGAGAGACCGTTTGTCTCTTTCTCTCAATACTAAGACGAAAAAGATAGCAATACCTATGTCGCGCTTTTTCTCGCTTATCGCGCGCGAGAGCAACTTGTGCTAGGCCTACTATTGAGATAAAAGCATCTTAAGCTCTCAAAATGTTTCTAAAACTTGTACTCACTTGTTTAGCTGTTCTCATAAAGAGAAGAAATATGGGTGCCATTAGGAGGTAGTGGTACCACTTTATTGAATGCCTGTAAAAGAAAATGTTTAATGATTAAGATACATCAATGAATTTAAAATAACACCTCTTCAACTCTTCTATGCATATCATTCAAGAGTACCTTACTTGACTCAATTCAAACTTATATATGTATAACTAGCTGACCCGGCAAACGTTGTTTTGCCATATAAATAATTTCCTGGATTGTATGTATTTTTGTATGTTGTATCATAAAAAAATAGAAATTAAAATTTTTGTCTAAATTAAAAAAAAAAATTTTGTGGTGGACTACCCCTAACATTTAGGGGGATGAAAAATAGATGTTGGCCGATTCTCATAGATACCGGATAAGCACAAAAAATTTCATCAAAATCGGTCAAGCCGTTTCGGAGGAGTATGCCAACGAAAACTGTGACACGAGAATTTTATATATTAGATGTTATTAAGTCACGCAGCAGATTTAAAGTTCAAACAAATTTTATAAAATGTGATAGTAACTCTGTCTATTATATTTTGAATTTGGCAAGACGCAACAAGGAGACACATGACATAGGTCGCTTTTATCTCTAAAAATAAGCAAATTTTATGATGAAGTTGCAGACAAAAAACTAGGGACTATAAAAGTGTTAGAGAAAACATTATTACCTAAACAAATTGGTGTAACAGAATCCAGGGCAACAAGTGTACACATTTACACCGTAGTTACTCATTCTATCAGCAAGTGCTCTGGAGAAGTATGCATTCATCAACTTGGAATTATTGTAGCCAGCGTTGTGATGACCACTGCCCTTGCCTTGTTTCAATTTCTCGATTTCATATTTCATGTTCAAGTCCTCAAAGTTGATTTTCCCTCGTTCATGCAAAGTTGATGCTACCACTACAACTCTGTAAAGGTACATAAATTATAATTAACAGCTTCATTACAACACAAGTGTACAGCAGGCATAATTAACTAACCACATAGGTATTTATATGACCTCGTAAGGTCAAATGGTACAGATAGTGTAATATTTATGTAGGGTATTATCATATCAATGGACTTAAATAACATATCTTTAGGTATAAATATGTCACAAGAGTTACATCTCTTAAATTTATGATGATGATTAATTTACTATAGTAAAGTTTTAAATTTACATAGATTTAGCTATAGATAGAGCATATTTGATTACCTGCTTGGTGAAGCTCTTTTCAATAAGTCTATAAGTAGGTTTGTCAAATAGAAATGCCCCAAATGGTTGACACCTAGGTGTATCTCAAAGCCCTCCTTAGTCTTCATATCCTGGCTAAGTGGTACCACAACACCAGCATTGTTGATGAGGACATCAATCTTGTAGAAACCAGCTTTCACTATTTCCACAAAATTCTCTATAGAAGAGAACGAAGCAAGGTCCAGCTGCATTGGGATCTATGGAAAAATTTACATTACATTCACCAACATTAACTTTTTCCTCCCAATTGAGTTCAACTCATGTGTGGGTGTGTATTGGTTTTGTTTGCGTGCTATTTTAGTACAGTCCAAAAATAGTCAAGTAGGTGCACGGTAGCTTATAGAACCGGCATCTGTCAGACGAAAGTACCAACTGTAAAATGGGGCTGTAACTCACCAGTTCGCCGCCTCTCGGCTGCTCTAGCCTGATGTCGGCGACCGCCTGTTTGGCCTTGGCAATATCGCGGCACGCGAAGATCACGCGCGCCTTCCGCTTCACCAGTGCCTTGGCCGTCTCCAGCCCAATCCCGCTGTTGGCGCCCGTGATGATGAAGGTCTTACCCCTCAAACAAGTGTTGCTCGTACACTTGGCCCATTTCCTGGACCTCCATTTACGAAGTAATCCAAGTGCGACTATAACAGAAACCGGCACCGCGGCGTATATAACGTGGGAAGACACCATACTCATTTATTCAATTTTTATTTGTATTTTTGTGCTATGAATTTTCAAAATATTAACACATCCATCCGCTCGTCGGGTACGAAAATCCGAAACGAAATGTCAAAAATGTCAGAAGGTCAGGTCTTTATCGTTCAGAAATGTTTATTTGTATTGCCAGTAATAGTTACTCGCTTCATCCTACTTATTATGGCCGGTTTACAAGGTTCAAGTGATTAAGTGGTAACTAAATGAGCTACTTAATTTTAAATTTAGTGAATAATCACAGTTTAGTCAGTTTAATCATAGGTAGTAAGTAGCCAGTGCTTTACCTCACCACTCTGTACCTCGAATCCGCGTTATGTAAGAAGAGACTTGGCGCGTCATGTGGTTTGACTTGCGCAGTAGGCGATTACATGCGCGAAATCCCTTCTACTGCCATTTGACAAATCTCTTCTTTCATGACGCGGATTCTACTGACTACTAAATTACAGGGGCCGTGCCGCCGATTTCCGACAGTACGCCGCTATCAAACCAATCGAAATACACGGTGGCCGGCCACAAAATAACTTAATGGTTTGTTTAAACGCGGGAAGTGGCAAGTACAGCCCCCATGCCCAGCGGGGGGAACATGCGGTGCGGGTGGCGCGGTTACTTGCTCGAAATATAGACTGGATTCTATTAACTAAACGCACCTAATGAGCAACTTTCTATTTACTACTTGTTTTGGCACGCAGAGTTTAAGTTGATCGACGACTTAATTTTAACTAAATTACTTATGTACTTAAATCGTGTAAACAGCCTTTTAGAGTTTGTTACCTCTACAACAGCCCTTGGGAGCTACCGCCAAACTCGAAAGCTTTCACAACAAAAAGTCTTCTAAGGTATATCTATGTAGGAAAGCTTTCCAGTTATTATTTGGGGTGATAAAGTAAGTAGGTACGGACCAATCAGGGGAGGACGATCTTGTTACAATGCATGGCCATCTCACTCGCTCAAACCGTAAATTATATCGCCATCGCACTCGTCCGTTCTTAATAAGTTTATAATGCTAATAAAGTCAAAACAAGGACGTAGAAAAAAATCTTTCTCTTTCGTGTTTTTCAGAAACTAATTATCATTAACATTTCTGAACGATTGAATTGTCATAATTACTTTATTATGGCAACACAGCCATATTAAATGTCAAACTAATGCAAGGCGCGAATTTCAAAAGTTCGTAGCCCATTTCGTAGCATTATCATTCTAATAACAGGAATGTACGTTGGTCACTAGTGGGTTTTTTATACTGTGCTAAAGTATTTTAGGTAATACATCTTTGCCGAGTTCTACCATCATCATCATCATCATCTTGACATTATGTCCCGGTTGCGCCCCCGCGCGGTACGCGAGGGCCCAGGGTCCGCCTTCCTGCTGCTCATGGCCCACTTCGCTCGGTCTTCGGCATCCTTAGTGGTGAGCTTATTGGCACGCATATCCGTTCTGACTACGTCAAGCCATCGCTTCTTGGGCCGGCCTATACGACTTGCCATTAATTTTGTGGGGGTTTGGCTTTTTACGTGCGTCGACTCCCATCCGACCCGCACAACCCGTTAGGGAAAAGCCAATTCGCCAGAGCCTCGTCCGTCTGCCAGCAGGGGGACCACGTGCAGGTGAGGTTGGCTTGGGTCCCTGAGGTGGTGGTGGGGCCCCAAAACCCCCCTTTGCCGAGTTCTACGAAATAAGTTAATTATTTCGCGTTTTTTGCAGCTCCACTATTACATCCTAGTTATTTATTGTACTCCATCCAATTTATCCTGGATTGTGTGGCTTTCCAGGTTGATTTGTGTAGAGGCTTGTACACACAGTGCGTATTTTATGGAGCACATTTCTGAAAAAACAGTAAGTTCTTAAGTGTTGTTGGCCGATTTTTACATAGAAATTCCGGTGTTATCCTTTCCATTTGCTTATATACTTACACCGCCCACTATATAGATTTCTTTGCCACCCATACATACACCATACACACCCTACTGAGGTGACTTGATTCTTCTAAAGTTTAACTGGCCAATTTTAATACACTGAAAAAGAGGTGTGTCTCTTCTACACAACTACAACATATGGCCCAGAACCATTCTGTGGCATGCCAAAAAGCCTTGTAAAATTGACCCTTCAAATTAACTGCAAAGAGCAATCATTAGAGCACTGGAATAAACAGCCGGGCCTAACACATTCTAGGGCATTAGTCAAAGCCTATAATAGGTGGCATGCCAAAGAACTGGTACTACTTAGTAGGAATAAGTTGCGCATCCTGACAAGGGCACTGACTGGTCACTGTGGGCTGAATAAGCACATGTATAACTTGAAGATCAGAAGAACAAAGGACTGTAAGGAGGAGGATGAAACGCATCTCCACCTGATCTGCAAATGTGAGGCCCTGATGCGCAAACGTAGCATCCATCTGGGTAAACACCAACTACTACCCGATGAGTTGAACGAAATCAGTACTAAGAACCTATTACAGTTCATAGAAGCTGCAGGGATTAGCACTGAACTGTAAACAGAGGCGATCACAATAGATCAGGAATGGTCGCAGTGATACTGAGACTGAGAAAGCCTTGAAGAGCCCAATTTTCAAATAAAAAATTATAAAAAAATCTGTTCTAGGAGAAAGTAAAGCCGGGTTTGTGGCAGTGTTCCATATTTTGCTGCCATGTCAACTACATACCAAATATATGAACTTTATGTATGCAGGCAGGTGGGTATGTAAGTTAAGGTTGGTTAAGGTGTATTTCTTATGGAAATAAAGGAAACGACAATAATTCGCTGGGCTGTTTATTTGAAATACATTTAGGGACAACTAGATAAAAAAATCTGTACTCTCCAACTGTGAGAAACACTTGATATGGTAACAACGATACATATACATAAGTACGAAAATGTTTATGAGGCGTTTACAAAAGTTTTTTTTAATTAGAAAGTATGTAGATACAAGATAAGAGTACTTGAAGAAGATATAGGTACTTATCTAGGTATAGGTACTTATTAGGATAGGTACAAAATATAATGAGCATAGTATTCGCACCTATTGAGTAGGTACTTATACACATTTGTCTTTATTACATTACATAACAGTTTGTTTTTTATTAGAAAAAAAAATTCGGCACGACTTTATATAGTTATTATCAAAAGTAGCAAAGCAGATCTTATGGTGACGCGTTGAATTTTCTTTTGTTCGCGCCAAGGCATTTTACTTTCACAAATTAATATGCTCCAATGAGCAGTTTTCCAATAGGTATCCATAAAGCATTCTTAACCACTCACTAGATGGCGCCCCGACAATTTTGGTAATTGATAATCGCTTGAAATAGATTCTTAGCAAACAGGATATAAACACTGGGTACGTTGTATTGGATAATATTGTATTTATCAATAGTTTTCAACCATTTTAGAGGTTGTAATAATAATGGAACATAGTACCAACTTCAATAAATATTTCTTTTTACACTTTGTTTAACCTTTAACATCTTATTTTTTTGTTTAGTATTAGTTGGCTGCCTGAAATCACTGCCACCATCATACAGATTATAAAAAAATTACCAAAATTGTAGGAGCGCCATCTATTGAAGCTTTTTGAAACCAACTATCAATACCTACTGGAAAACTCCTCATTACTTAAGAACTTACATAGTTGACCTAATTCTTATTTTTGAACAGAATGGTTACCAGTTGACAAAATATTTGTCAAAGAGGTTTAATATAGGTTCGGGAGGCAGTTGGCCAAAATGTTGAAATGACCGTGAATTTGTCGAACAGACCCAGAGACCATAAAGCAAATACCTAAGCTAACCAATTATTCGGTTAGCATAATGAAGGTTATATGAAATTAACTAAATTATGTTTCGCATTTATTGGCACCTTGTGATTTTGTGCCTTTCATAATAACATTTAAAAATGGATAAAAGAGACAATTTGACACAATTTGCATTGCTAACGACCCCTATAAATCCATCTTTCATCGCAATCTAAGTTTTTAATACAAATTATTTTCTATCTAAGACAAAACTGTACGATTTTAGTATGTAGATCCTAATTTTCTGTACTTTTAAACAGATTTTTCTCACTAATGCGTTTAATTTTAAGCATATTTTGTATCAAAATTACATTTTCTGAAGTAAAGCATAATATTATTATTATTTATTATTTAGCACTGAATAAAAAAAGTTAATAAGTATCTGTTATCATAAAAATCTCAATAAATATTTAAACTATTGTCATAATTATTATCAATACCTACATAAACAAGTTATGTAAGAATTATTTAAAGGAATGTATTAATAATTAACAATGTCACAACAATATAAAGTAGGTACAGTACAGTCCGTTTGTAATGACATCGAAAGGGATTGACAAACAAGTCATAATAAGCGGACGTCATACAAAGCGTTTTGTGAAATGAAAAACCTTTTTTATGTTAATATGAATGTACTTAAGTAGTTTAATACATAAACATAGTAATTACATATGTATACATACATATTAAATCAAAATCAAAATTGCACGTAATCAGCACATTATAACACATACAAGTGTATTTTTATTGTAAGTAATCTGTAATTTTTGTCTGCTTTTGTTTTTTCATTTTATTGTATAAACAATCTCTAATGCTATTGTGTATAGAAGACATAGCTATGGCCAAATTATCATTTTCAATATTGCTGTGAACAAATCGGGATAATAATTCTGCAGCTTTTAATGCCTCTTCTGCGGTAGGTAATGGGTATAACCGGACATAATTTATTAAAAATGGGTCATAATAAGCGACATGTCACTGTAAGGGAAGTCATTATATCCGACTATTTATAAAGAATTTCATATGAAAACCAAACTTCGTAGTATAGTTACGTCATAATAACCGGTTGGTCAATATAGGCGGAGTCATAATAAACGGATTCTACTGTATATATTTAACTATCTTAAATAAATAACGCGCCTAAATATGGTGCATTTATGAACGTGAATTCAACTGAACTGTAAAAAGCATCATACGTAAGTTACTGGATCTAAGCTTCCTTTAGGGGACATTCAGTAAGGTACCTTATACATTAATAAATAATTACTTATAAGGGCACATTGAAACTGCATCGCATATTTGATGCCATACATGAGATTCTTATAAGTACGAAATTGAAAATTCAAGATCACTACAACTGGTGATAGTTTCATTGGGGACAGTGTATTATTTATAGGTAATTCCATACACATTACATAACCATATCTCAAATTCAAACTACTCGTTAGATATAGGATATCGACTTTTAAGATTTTAGTTTTGTAATCATCACAGCGTATTAGGTGTGATGATTTCAATCGTTCTCACATAGGCGTCGACAGCTGATACCGGGACCGGTCCACGCCGACATCGACCGTGGTGACTCTCCCGTCCACAGGCGTCCCACTCTCTACTTCACTATCAGGCATAATTACACACATAAAAGACCTGCCACTCGTCACATCTTTGGGGTAAATCGTCATGGGAATGAAGCGATCGCTCGTCCCGTCCACGTACGCCGTAAGCCGCGAATATACTTCAGGAAAGTGCTTCTTCAGCACCACCCCTCTACTCTCTAACTGTTTCATTATATTCTGGAAGCATATTTGTCTAAACTTATGAGCTGTAGCGGCATTTTTTTCACCAGCATTTTCAAGCTTGGACGTCAATATTAGGGTCTCCCGATCTTCTGGGGTACCTTTACTGTCTCGTCTATGTCGTCTTCTGTTCTGCTCCTGTATAGCGGAAGATACGGCTTTGCTGAGACGCAGTTTAGCGCACCTAGACACCATCTGCCTCTCCCATTTTACAGCTCCTTTCGTGGGCACTTCGCTGATAATGCACACCGCAACGTATAAAATCACCCTGGTCTCTGGGTTATAGGACTTGCAAAGTTTCACAACCTCCGAATATAGATCGACACCCATTTCGTTGGGGAGCAGTGACGTCCATCTCACGTATTCCGGTTCACTCAAATGCTGATAGCCGTGCGTGGTGAATTTCTCTGCCGCTTCTGGGCTTGTGAAGAACACTTTCACGACCCCTCTTCCTAATGTTAGATAACCCTTATAAGCTGCGGAACTGATTTGGTGTAAGGAATCGGCATCTTCTTTGGCCGCTGATATTATTTGCCTACAGAGAGCGCTGGCTCGGGAATGCAAGCAGACTTTTCTATGCTTCTCCCAATGGGCTCGGCGGCATTCTTTCGAGCAGTACATCGTGGTGCAGTTGTGGCAGGTCTTGTAGTGGCGTTTGGCGTCCGCTAAAGCTGCACGAGCGGTGCATTTTGGAAATTTACACTTGATGAATGGGTCGTCGGTGCTGTTTTCTGTCAGTACCGACGCTCGAGAGTCGTGGTGTGTCATGTGGGACTCCGCTGGGCGGAGTGACGCTGCGTCGAGGCTGGTGCGACGGTCCAAAGAGGCACTTGCTTGGGCGAACGGCTCGCTCCGTCGTCGGGAGTGCTCGCTCTGAGCCGACCGAGGTCTTCTCGATTCTTGCATTGTTGAAGCTAAATTATCAACTGAATCCTTGCCTGAAAACAATGGAAAAGAACAAATGAACATAAAGCAATCGTTCGTTTATATGACACATACCTGATTACAGCACAGACTCAGAACCATTCTAATTTTTAACATAAGATTAATTTTAATTAGTATTTAAGAATACAACAAATTAAATATATTCCACAACAGCTACTAACAAAATGGGGTCGAGTCAAACAATACGGAGCACTACCACTGTCACTGTACTCATTACAAGCATGCTACAGGGAGAACTATTAACCTTGGATCTGCTTTGATAACGCTAGTGAAACCGAAGAGAAATCCTGAGAAGGTCTAATTAGGAATAGATAAATTAGAATTGATTACAAACAAAGTAAACAGTCAGTGTCACAGTCTTTCCAAGTGTTCAAAGTGAGTGCTTTCAATGAAGTAATCGAGTGTGATAGGTAAATATTAAAATTGGAACGGCTAGACTTACATATCGTTCCTACCTGGTCGATCGTGATCAGGACTTGGGTCGGTGAAGGAGCTAGGCTCCTCACTGGGAGTGCTGATGAAGCGTGAGGCGGGGGAGGCACTGCTATGGCCGCTGCTCGCTAACTGTTCGTAGCGCGGACTCTGAATTACCAACAACGGACTAAATGAGCATTATGTGGATGGATTCCAAAATAAACGTGATCTGAATCTGACCTATGTGCAATCTAAATTGAATTAATAAATAGAAAATGTTCAGGTACCTTGCCACCCATTAAATAGTATGGACTGGTAGCTTTCCTAGGGCTCGGCTGGGGGGTCGGTATTCTTGTTGGTTGCGATGGCAAACCCAAGAGGGAGTCCAGTACGTCTTCCAAGGTCGTGGAGCCTGGGGACGGCCTAGTGGTGCCTAGGAGCATGGAGCGCTGGGGCTCTTGCCAGTCTGCAATTTAGGAGCGATGGCTAGTTAGCCGTTTAGCCGTCATGGTGGTCACTTCTAAAACTACCGCCACGACAGCATTACTTTGGATAGAGTTTGCAGTAGGGGAGATAAGTGGTGCGATCGTGGGATAGGTACATAGATAAAGACATTGCTTGTTAGCGGTGCTAGAGTGCCATATTGTGCCAATAAATCGATTCACTTTTGTACTTACGCCATGAAACTATTACAAGACGAAGCATTAGACCCACATATAACCGTAGTAACCAAATAACACACAAAATTATCGTACAATACAAGAGACATCACTTAAATAAAATAAAACAAAATATATAAAATAAAAATGAATATATTCAATTAATCATTACTATTAAACGTAACTAAAAGTACAATAAATGAAAATGATAACATTGGTTATATTGAAGACACGAATAATGTTTTACAGCTAACAATTTTTCCGATTCTAAAATACAAAACGGTGTGTCGAGATTCTCTAAAATACATAAAGCAGTAGGTATATTTGTATTGTAAACATACTAGTACTTTTTAGTAAGATAACCATCTCATTACATAATAGATATAATGATATTTAGAGAGCTACACAATAACTAATCTTAATTGTTTGGGAAATGCGCCTCTGGAAATGAGGAAGTTATTTATAATATGCGATATCTACATGAGACACGATAATCTTTAAATAGTTCATGTTTAGTTTGTGATGCTAAACATTCGGGGCGCAATGTTCGGTGTATTTCGGCGGTGCGGAAACAGCGTTGCGCAGTAGTAGTGCGCAACTTGATAATGTTCTAACCTAATCAGAACCTGTATAATTTACTCAGGGACTGAACTCAGTCCCAAACGTAAATTACGAGGTGATTTAAGTAGAAGGAACTGTATTAATGAGACTTCAGTCTTTATGTCACTTCTCACCACCATTTCAATATGGTTCTGATGTTACTGTTGCCTTACATAATGTATAAATATATAACAGACAATCTTTAAACTTTTTGTGACTATCCTTAAAGCCTGGCAGCGAAAATACGGCAAGTTATATTAATAGATGAAATAAACAAAAGGAAATAATTAATTAGCACCTAAAATAAAATATAGCAACACAGTATTTTATTTACAAAAATCTATGTAGGTACGTACGTATTTTACTAGCAGTAACTAAATACTAGGTTTAGTTTTAAAAAATAAAACACACAAAACAAAATAATTTAGGTACTCTGTACATCGCAATGCAATAATAATATTTAGATATTTAACTGGTTTCGAATGATAGTTGAATTTCGATTACTTATGGCAATATCTATCTCTAGATACCTATAACATTTTATTAAACTATTGACTAATCAATATCGAAGGGTCAAAATTGATAGGTATAAATTTTATTAGGTACCTACAGGTACTGATATGTCAATAAAGTATTCTAAAAACAATTACTAAACTCCTACTCAAATGCACGAATGTTATGTTTCCCGATAAACATATCAGTCTAAAACATTAAAACCCAACATGTATCTGCCAGTTATTGAAAGATATTGCCACACTAAATTAAATTGTATTTTGTACTGGCAACATTTAGATACTTATCGTTTGGCCGACATACAATCATTAAGTTGTAGACAAATTTGAAGCCACTACAAAAGCTGTGCTTTCCATTCCACAATGCAAAATAATAAATATCACTTGACAATGTGAGACATCGGATTAAAACAGTGCATAAAATGTCACAAAAATATAACATAATGGTCCTGAGTCACACAGTCTATAAAGCTCTATTACACGTAAACTCTTATTTAGTTCAAAGAACTGTAAGAATCCATTTCACAAACTAATAATACACAGAACAGCACAGTAGTTAACGCACAGAGTATGAACATAACGTAAATAATTAACAACTAGACACTGCAGGTGCAGATGATGATGGTTAAATGCATTTTTTAATTCCAAGTGAAAGAGTTGACTGATTTGTAGGTCAATCTCATTAAGGATCAATGTATGATTTCGTTTAGCCTTTTCGAAACGTTGATGATTTGTCATTACATTGCTTGTTTAGTTCGGAATGTCGGTCGCGTTCATCTATCTGGACCTGCAGTGTATAAAATGGTGTGGTCACGCTCGCTCACCGGGCGTCGCTCGGTGGTCAAGTCGGAGGGAGGAAGGTGGCCGAGGGTGGGGTGGGGGCAACGCTTCCGACACCACTGTAGGCGTTTGTGGCGACTCAAGTGGTTTTGTGCCTGTGGAGTCGAAAAAATAATACGTTAATTTAGGCTCATAACCTAAAAAAAGGTCATCAATCATTCGCATTTTGTGTTAAAGAAACAAATATCTACTACAACAAATACTATCGCTGTGTATTAAATCAATAATACTATAAACAGCCCTTATAGTCCCCTTAAAGTGAGTTTTCTTAAAATTACTGATTTGGTATAGGTAGGGCGGTATCTACTACTCTACGATTAGCAGGCGTGGTTTGCTCTTGACTTTCATCTTAGCTTGAGGGCAAATATACACCAGCCAAGGCTGCTGTCCATTTCTGATTTAAATGAATCCTCTGATATCGGTATTTACAAGATGATCTGCCTCTGTGAAATTAGTCAGCTGATCTGCAAGCTGATTTGCCTCTGAGGTAGGCACAATTGGAAGGGATTAAACCTATACTATCTGACAAACAGTTGCCTACTTACCAACAAAAGAGCTCTCGAGCCAAAATAACTTCTGGCTCGACCGTGGCGAGGGCTGCCTGTCGATGTCTCCGTTAGCCGGCTCCAAAGCAGAGACGTAATGCACGATCGCCGACGTCACCTCCTTGATTGACGACTGGATCTCCTCCGAAGCCTTCGTTGACGCGGCAGACGCCGCTGTCTGCTGGAGCAGGGACGATGCTAGCCTGCAATTCGGTGGTTAATTATTATTTAGTGGTTACTCTGTACAGTTATAGTTAAATATATCTACTAACATTTACTTTGCAAGGAACTGTACGAAGTAAGAACGTGTTTCATTATTAGGTTAAAATTGACAGTCATAAATGCAAGACTGACCTCTCGTGTGGCGTTCGCGGGGTGGAGTTCAGTCTTTCCTGACTCCTCCAGCCGAGGTAAGGTTGTCTTGCGCTGAACGAGGATCTGGTAGACGGGGAACAGAGCGGGCTGGTGCCGCGTATGCTGCTACGGGTTGAAGAGCAGGGCGAAGTCTGGAAGATGCAAAAATATATAGTTAATCTATGGTTATATTCTGTATCTTATTAAAGTTTTTACTCATGTTCTTTCTGAGGAGTCAGATTAGGTAGTATACAATGCTTGCAATGTGCAAAATAAGGCAGCTAGTGTAATTACCATCAGACACATCTGTGGCTTGGTTCTTTTGTTACACCGCGGTGATATCTAAATAACTGAAACGTAGATATAATAGCTAGTTACCAATTTCCAATTGGCAGGTGCAGTATGTTTTTGGGTGTGAAGGAGGAAGATTTGAAGAGCAGTGGCCGGGATGACCGCTAAGATTCTAATGATAACTTAACATACATACATACGCATTTGTGACAAGTGGAGCTCCACACACCAACTAAACTAAATTACTCAGTAGAACCAGATGTCTGGATGACGATCTCTCGCTCCTCAACATTCGGAGGCACTCACTTGGTTCGAGTTGAGCCTACTGGTGGACCAGCGGCCGAAGCTCGTGGTGTGAGGGGAAAGCTGCGGCGCGGGGGGCAGCGGGGGCTGGCCAGCGACGCCGAGACTGCCGAGGGACGTGGTCTTCGAGTTGAGCCCACTCCACCGTCCAGCCGAGGCGGACGCGTCAGACAACCGCTTGCGCAGAAGGAAACCCTCGCGAGGCGCCGGCGCGTTTTTGTACCTGCAATCAGAGATGGTTGCTTTAGTCACCTTTGTTTTTGCTTAACATTAGATCAACAACACATTTAGCCCTGCTAGACTTGAACTTCCTCCAAAAATGATGCACGCGGGTTGGAGACTTGGCAGGCGGGATCCAACCCATCTCCAAATCTCATCATTTGATCTCCAGATCGTTGGCCATTCTCTGGTCTACGGAAGTCCTAGCTAGTTAGGACGAACTTGTAGGTAAAGAGAGAGAGACCATGAATGTAAAAGGCACAAGCTCGATGGTGTAAAAGGCTTTTGCACGCGTGTAGTCCTCACTAGCCTATTATCTATTTTTATTTTAGCAATCTAGCCATCCATTTGTGGTTTAAGTGAAGCTGGGCTTTCTTCTATATATAGTAACAAATCTGTAATAGAAATAGGTAGGTCCTATTTACTTTGTCCTAAATACTTTGCCCCTCTGAGATAGAAACAGCTGGCCGAATTTAATTAACCAGCTCTAACTCATAATAAGTTTGATTCTAAAAATACTCATATTTTTTATTTCTTTTTATGTCATACGGTATGCAAACAGGCAAACGGGCCACCTGATGGAAAGTGGTCACCACTGCATATAGACATTAGCAATACCAAGAGTATCGCTAATGCGTTGCCCACCTCTATAACACGTTGCTCTGGCAGCAAAAAGGCAAAAGCCACTCCACTGCCAAAGCCACGGTTCCCCAAATCCCTACCCCATGGAGCACTGGAAACCTTACTCACCGGCAGAAACACAATACTATTTAAAAGAGTATTATTTAGCTACGATATTCTGTAAGGTGGAGGTACTTCCCCAGTCGGGCGGCTCCAATTCGAACGAGATACCCCGCTATGCCCTACCTCCTAAAGGGTGAACTAAAAACTATAATTAACTTCAATTAATATCGTGACCATTAACCGATCGTGATACACCTCTTAAATATTTCAATAAATATTTAAAAAAAACCGAGAGGAAGAGAGGCATGTACAGATTCAAATCAGAGAGAATTACAAGTTGACGATGATGACCTTATTGAGTACCTAAATAATTTTGTGTCAAAACAAAAAGCCGTGTGCCGCTTGCAATAACTAAGGACCTTATAACAATTAAGGACTGTAAGCATTATGGGAAAGTAGACACCGAAACGGTAAGATCACGGGCGTGTCTGTGCGTTCACTAAGTTCCCTGCTTATACCATGATACCACCTCAGAATGAAACTGTCTCAGTTGCATACTTAATTATAATTAAGGTCAGTCACTCGCCTACTCGTAATGCCCAGGGGCGTGAGAAGCTGTGGTAATTTATGCTACTAGTGAACCAGAGGACGGATGTCCAACTTATCTTGTATCTGGGGCGTAGCTTCATTTGCACTTTAAACATTATTAGTAGAGAGTATTGATGAAAGTATTTAATTTATAGACAGCGGACCGGTAAATAGTAGGTACATAAGTACTACTAGATAACTTTACTATGGGATGCGTTACATTGTTTATAATTCACATATAATCAGGCCAGGAACACTGGCCCCTTGACAATGATCTAGATTTACACAAAAAAGGGAAACTTACCATTCTGGCACATTGAGCTTCTGTAAAGATCTCTGGACCCGAAGCTCGTGCTCCGAAAGCACTCGGTCCGAATTTTTCTGCAATTCGTTCTCAGGAGGCTGAAACAATAAAAGAAATACGCTATAAAAAGTGATCATTGTACATTTAACATAATAGGTTCTAAATTGAACTTATTTAAATAGGTACGTACCCAAGAGAAAAATCGAGAATTAATAATGATCGGCGGTAGATAATAAATGAAAACATCAAATTATACTTTTAAATATTTATTTATTAAGTAGCTAATTTATTTATTCTTAAATATGATTTACCGATTGATCTAGACTATCAGTAGGAGCGATACGATACATTGATTCAAATAATGTTCCGTTCTCTAAATTATTATCGCTTAAACCATTGTGTTCGTCCGCACGATCCAAACGCTTCAATGTCGATGAATCTGTCATTCCATTCTCATTTTGTAAAGTTTTGTATATTTTGTAGACCGCAAACTTAGCGTATGCAGATGCTTCGTCGTCGTCAGTGACATCAGACATAACCGTATCCACGCATTGGGACTGACTGATTATTTCCTCCGTTGGTTGCACGGACGACTCATCACTATCGTCTGCGTTACAAAAATTCACTAAATCAGACCAGGAGGCAAAATGTTTAACAACTTCAGTATTATCAACAGATATCCATGAAGACGTAGATACATTTTCGACGTTTTCATTGTTATTTGTTGTATTAACAGGATCTTCTATTTCATTATTTACTTCAGATTTTTCAATTAACTCTGACACTCCATAAATTGTTTCATACCAAGAATTTGCCACTTCAGCCGCGTTGCTCGATTCTAAACTGAAACTAACTGGTTTCTTGTTTTTCATCATGGTAGATGTTCCTGGTAAAATGTCGCTTCTCTGAGGTTCGCGCATTTTGTCCATTTCAAAGTCTTCGTAATTTGGCAAATCTACGTCTAAGTTATCTTCAACAAACTCATTTTTATTTCTTTTATTAGCATGCTCATTAGTTTGATGCCAAGAGTTTACCACTTCAGCTGCGTTGCTTGAATCTAAACTGGGATTAACTCGTTTCTTATTTTTCGTCATGGTAGACGTTCCTGGTAAAATGTCGCTTCTCTGAGGTTCGCGCATTTTGTCCATTTCAAAGACTTCGTAATTTGGCAAATCCACGTCAAAGTTTTCTTCAACAAACTCATTTTTATTTCTTTTATTAACATGCTCATCAGTTTCAGCCCCGTTGCTTGATTCTAAACTGGGATTAACTCGTTTCTTATTTTTCTTCATGGTAGACGTTCCTGGTAAAATGTCGCTGCTCTGAGGTTCGCGCATTTTGTCCATTTCAAAGTTTTCGTAAATTGGCAAATCCACGTCAAAGTTTCCTTCAACAAATTGGTTTTTATTTATTTTATTAGCAAAATCATCAGCTACATTATTTACATCAGATTCTTCAATTAGTTCCGACACTCCATAAATTGATTCATACCAAGGATTTGCCGCTTCTGCTGCATTTATAGATTCCAAACTGAAACTGACTCTCTTCTTAACTTTGTTCATTGTAGACGTTTCCGGTGGAATGTCGCTCCTCTGAGGTACTCTTAGTTTATCCATTTCAAAGCCTTTGTAATCAGGCAAATCTACGTCAAAGTCTTCATCAAAAATCGGTTCAATTATTGAACAAAATTTAACATTCACTGGCGTTTCTGACAAATCTTCTACAGGCGGCGGCGGAATGCTCTCCAACAAGCGGTTGAAAAAGGCACGTACCCTTTCGTCGTTTTCTTCGTTACGTAACTTTTCTTTTGCACCGCACTTTTCCACTAAAGATGAAACACGTCTAGACGCATTATTTTCCGAAATATTGTTTTTCGCTGATTTTATGGTGCCCGAAGATAGTCTCCTCGCATCATATCTCCTTCGCTCAACCTTCGCTGTCCACTCACGATGTTTGCTTATGAAACCGTTTACGGTCAAAGAGTTTTCGTCTTCCGATTCACTTCTAGGTATATCTGGATACATCGCGTAATAATAGTCTCTTGAAACGGGTTTAGAGAACTGTCCGCCATGAACTTCTTCAAATGGCTCTAATTCCTCTGAAGCCCACAATGAGTCCAAGCAATTCCAAAATCCGTTTCTTTCCAACGCTTCCTCGGTTGTGATGAGCACTATTGACACCATGTCGCCGAGTTACTGTTATCACTGTGAATGTGTATGTGCTACTGGCTTCGAATACGAATAAATATATCCCTTGGGTTCCACGTTAATTAGATCGTTAGAGGCCATCAATGGCAACTTATACTATCAATGTCACTTAGAAAACATATTAGCTAAAACGTAGCAATTAGCTAAAGCAAAATAGAAAAACAATTGTACACAGGCAGGTAATTAAGTAATAGTAACTTCAACTTCATATTTACGATTCCTGTTTTTTCGCGAAACATCAAATACTGCACTGGATTAAATAATGTTTTCTCTTATAAACAAGTCGTAAAACTTTATGGCGAGACTCCACTGGTACGGAAAATTACTTTTCGGATAGTTCCCGAGGGTCAGTTGAGCTTTTGAACTTATGCATTGCATGTAACTTTTTGGGTAGATAGAATATTAATTTTGTTTGAGAGAGCAGTGCGTAAGTTACCTTTTGTGCATGAGGACTCACCCTGACGTCAGAGGAAGCGAGAAGGGCGCAAGGACCCAGCAGCCCTATACTCTCCCAGCAAGTCATGTCCTCGAGCGAAAACAGTTTGGCACTGCCCCCCTGCACCCTACGCTCGCGTGGTGGCAACTGATAACGTTATCTCATCGTGATGCACCGATGAGTTTGTAATACAACGTTACGTAAGCCCTCGTATCGCACCCGATAACGTTGAGTTCGGAACAAATTTTCGTACAAATAAAGCGGCTACGACAAAAGCTGGTAGATGTAGTTGGAGGGACGGGAAGCAAGCTGCTGTATCGAAGCGGAAGCGATCGCCAATTAAATCAGCATAACGAGGCGTATTGAACGACAAAATCCAATTACGAGACTGAAGCGGAGCGACCGTGGGGCTTCGGAGCATAAGGTCGCTCGTCGGGCGGAGGCCTGAGCCGGTGGGTCTGGCATGCGGCGGGGGCTGCGCGTTGCGATCGCGAGGGGAACGGCCGGCCGCGGCGCTGCCTCCCGCCTGACTGAGGCGCGGCGCGTGGCCTTGGCGGGGGCGCATGCGTCATCTTACACCCTAACTACCAGTTTCTAATATTTCCAACGAACAATCCCCCGACTGTCCTTCAGATGCTGATAAGACGTGCCGATAATGCTGCAGCCTTCGTCGGTGAGGCGTCACTGGGTTACCCTACCTCCACTCTACAACATCCGAGCGCTATGTAATGTGCGCTGAAACCATTTATTCAAAATTCTTGACTACTTTCTTTTCTTTCGGTCACAGAATAATTTCCAAACATTTTCAACAATCACGAGCAAACATAATTGTAAACATCTTGGTAGAAACAATCTGTCACTATCTACATCAGTCAGAGATGACATCAAATTGGCATTTTCATGACAAGCTCCAATAGAATCCAAGCTCCAACAACCTTCTTGCAGAAACGGCGTCACTGTTCTTGACAACTAAATAATATTTCCGGGGCTATTGTCTAACTCAGTTGGCAACTGAATTTGACATTAGACAAGTTCCAGTTTTTACACAAATTAAACATTTAACTCCAATACGAATTCCACATAAAAGCATTGATCACATTTCTCGGATGCGAACTGTAACAACTACGATCGATGATTTACTTTTACTATTACTTATTGAACGCGATCACTCATGTAACATAAATTGGAAAAAATTTATTACCGCTGTGGGAGGTATAAAATTACTAATAAAATATTCTATTAACGGAGAGAGGGGATGGAATGTGGACCCTGACCTACTTCGGGAAAAGGACAATATGCCGCTTAACGCTCGTGCTGCTACTGTATGACACTCACTCGTATAAGTAAGCCTATCTACGTACTCTCACAGGATGAAAGTTGAAATTTGAAGAGGGAGGGATAACTTCGTATTACCTACTTATAAGTGAGCGAAGTAAAGTAAGTCAGTAGATAATGGCAAATTAATTGATAGTATCGCAAGCGTACCGAGCGAGAGCGCAACTAGGATTTGATGCCAAGATGATGATTGATTTGTTGAGGTATTCTTTATTGCATCAAAACGATATTACACATTTATTTAAATTTACAATGGTCAAAATCGCGGCGGTATTTTACACAAAGCTAGTGACAAGCGAGCTAGCGCCCTTGGTGAAAAGCAATGAATGTCGTCCATAACGTCTTCATGTAAATTTCATATTTTAATGAAAGTATATTGAGAGCTGGAAGAAATTTCTTTTTAGAAATAAGTAGTGCCTTTTGTGTCTTTGGTCGTGGCTAAAATAGAAGCTGAAGCCGTGGAATCAGTGGTGGGTTTTAAAATTTAGTTTCCGACCTCATCAACGCAGACTTCGAAAACAAGTAAGCTAACTTGAGACCAGAATTTAACATTCAGATTTTTTTTTTATATTATATAAAACAGGCATTTGACCTTTATAAGACTAACGAATTCTATCGCGATAAATTCGGTTATATTACAGTCAGCTTTAGAGTAAAATGACGATGGGTCCATTCATTCTGCAGCAGACTGTACCATAAAGAAAAAATACTACGTACAAGTACAAGTTATACCTACGCTACGTTCCGGACCTGTTCCCAAGAAGCACATTTATATTCAGGATAAATTATATGTGCCTGTGTTATAAGGTTGTAAATTACATGAATGCCAAAGTACTTTATTCGTGAAGGCGTAACAAACATCCATCCATAATACTATAGTAGGAATAGGATACTCCATACAAAAGTCAGACAAGTTCGCTCTTGAAACCGCTTCAGACATACCGACACAACAAATGATAAGGCCACATAAAAGCCTCTCCAAGTAGCCACAGAGAGGAAATCCGTTTGTTTGCCGAGAGATATTTCAATCTCCTATAGAGGAACCCGAGGTTCCCCGTCGAGTGCGTAAAAGGCTCCTTGTAAATGGCCCTTCACTTTTGATGGGATAACGACTCCATATTTTGCGCGGAAAGCGTGAAAGGGATATTTGTGGAATGGATTGCTGCGTTTATTGTATTATATGTATTATCTAGCAAGCTGCTTAACGCCTGTTTGGCTGGATCCAAAACGACTGGCATGCTGAATTTATCGGTAATAATCTGACAGAAAAAGTCAGATAATCCCCGACCAAGTTTACTTAAAACTCAAATATTTTCTTAACTACAAAACGGATTTTATTAAAACAAAGCTTAGAACCATCTCGATTAAACTGGCTTTCAGATAGAGAAAACCGCATCCAAATCAGTCCATCCGTTCGGGAGTTACGATGCCACAGACAGACACACAAAGTCACAGATTCACACGTCAAACTTATAACACCTCCTTTTTTCGTCGGGGATTAAAAATACGAGACAATCAAAGATTATTTACCTAAGCACTCATCAGGTAGGTAATAATACCACTAAACTAACTAAACATTAGTAGACGGTGTATCAATAAGCGAGTCGCAGATCGTAGCACAGTGCTGAAAATACTCAACAGAAATTGCCCACATAGATTCCTTTGAAATTGAAAAGTCTAGTCACTAGTCTACGGGGGTTGTAGCTGTTTAGCCCATTGATTTATTACTAACCGCAATTTTGAGCTTTAAAAGTATGAATAAAAGTTGATATTTGGTAAATACGATACGTAATGGCATTTTGATTGGGGCGTGCGGATTTGGCATAAAATTGCTACGTACAAATGTATTGTCAATTAGGCGACAGATTTCAAGCGCATTTTTGTATGAAGTGCATTTTTATCTACGGTTTAGTAGATCAATGGTTTAGCCTCTCAGACATAGTCGCCTTGTACGAAACCCGCAAGAACCGCTGCCTACGATTTACGACATTTAGGCAGCGCCGATCTAGAAGGCAGTTAGACAGTTGATACTAATCCTATAATCCCTTTAGAATCGTACCACAAACTAAGGTTTAAGTCATTTGTGGTGTTCGGTCTAACGAAGGACTTAGATACCTTTTGCCAAAGAACAGTTTTGGCTCAAAGGCGTAGTTTATCGGCTATTCCAGGGGTGACCCAGCCTGCGGGCAACACCCCCCTTATTTCGTCTGGGGCTATAAACTATACCTGTTTACAACTAAATTATAGAGAAGATTAAGTATTTGACAAAACAGGTACCTCATAATTTAATTATTACGAGAACCTATCTACTTAATCTGTAATCGGATTAAGTAACCATTTAGCAGTAGACGCCTGCGATGAATATTAGTGGAGGCGTGTAACAGATGATCGTGTGAACGTTAATAGTTGCAGTCTAGCACGCTAATAGGTATTGTTGCTGTTAATTGTCACTTTCCGACCGAAGTTAGCGGGGAGACAGTAATTGTGTCGCTTCGAGCTGTATATTGAGACTAGGGTTGCAAACCCTACTATATAATATAGTATCCTACTGTTATTGGTGTCCACTATTATTTAAAAATTTTAATATAGTAGGCGAAACTACTATATTTTATCAGCAAAGTCACTTACCGTAAAACGCAATGGAATTCAGGACGTATTTTAATTTCAGAAATAACTCAATTAGTCACCATTCTGGACCAGCTAACTACGAATACTTACTGATAATTTACATAAAAACTGAGTTAATGGGTTTTCATAATTTAGAATTAGATTGTATTAATTTATAAAGCGTTCCTTAAGATTACTCATCACCTTAGAAATAATATATATTTTGTTAAAACAAAAGTACATTTTTCTCCCTATCTACTATATTTTTATAGCTACTGAATCCGAAAATACTATATTTGGTCTTAAAAAAGGTGATAACCCTAATTGCGACTGTTTAGCGAGACTGTACTTTGTAAGTGGGAGTGTTTGAAATGAATAAATAAGTAGTGACAAAGCCTTCAGTCGCCGGGGTTTCGTAGCAGGTTCAATGTGAATTAGGAATGGCTTACAACTTAAACCGACAAGTAATTTCTGTTAAAGCTTGTCGCTTTATGCTTTCACAGGCAATAAGTATCCATTACATTTAGTTAATGAAAACACAATCATTACCTAATGTACCTACATATAAGTAATTGTATATTCTCCTGGGAAAACCTCTACAAAGAGATGAAACAGATATCCGGTTACTATTCGGTATCCGGTCTTAATTTACTATGCGGCCGGATACCGGTAGTAAAAAATGTATGAAAAGTTCATAAGAGTGATTTCGCTCATCGCTACATACACACAAATATTTCATATTCATATTTATTAGCTTCTATAAAGATAATACAATAACATTGTTATGTACATACAATACAGACGCGGTTGGGCGCAGCATTTTGGGAGGGAGGAGGCTTTAAACTTAAGAAGCTAATAGATTAATTTATACCTATTGACTATTTAAGTATTTACATATCCATTATATATATATTATTTATCAGTGAATTTTACTGTTTTCAATACTCTATACTATAGTAATTATCTAATACTTTGTACTTTTACTATTACTTAAACTACTTATACTTAAATAATGCAAGCTTTACATACCTATTATTGCACTTTCGTTTAGTTTATTACCATTGTATATTTATTACACTATGGTTAAAGAGATTTTTTAATATTATTATAGGTAAATTATATGTTTAACTAGATAGATATGAGTTATACGTATTTAGAACTTAACAGTAGGGACGGAATTGGATCTAATTATTTTGCTATCTTATCGCTTAAATATTCGTTTACGCTTTAGTAAGTTTTAGTGACTAATATATGTCTTAGTAATTTTTAAAATTTTTGGCGTCGACCTCATTTTTTATGTGATTTGGTAACTTATTATTTAGTCTGACAGACATGGCCAAGGATTTGTTGAGTGTAGCGTGAGACGGGAGCGAGGGATTATTAGGTTGCTGTTATATCGAATGGCCTGTGGGTACGTCTTCGCGTTTTTTGTATAGCTCAGAGTATTTCCTAGTAAGCATGTAGATCTCATTTCTGTACATACATGGCAGAGTGAGTATGTTTTGTTCTCTGAAAGGAGCCCTACAGCTTTCTGTAGGATCGGCTACGTTACGCATTATTCTAAGTAGCCTTTTTTTGCATAAGAAATAGAGCTTGTGCTCCCGTGCTATTGCCCCACAAGATAACTCCGTAGTTGAGCCAAGCATACGTGTAAGCATAATATGCAACCAATGCAGTCTATCGATTTGTTGTTTTTTTTTAATTCTTTAAGCGAGTAAGAAAAACTTGAAAGTTTATTTTTTAATTTTGATGTGTGTGACTTCCAATCCATATGCGTGTCTATTGTGAGTCCAAGTAACGTAAAATTATCCACGACATCTCAAACCATTGAACTAATTTTAATGAAACAAAGCTAAGAATTTCTGATTAATGAAACTGGTTTTCCAATAAAATAAAAACACCGAATTTGGCGCAGATAGACACATAAACAGACAGACATATACACGTGTGAAACGAAAACATACAACCGTACAATACCCCTCTTGTGTCTAAAATACCATAGGAGTAACCGAGAAAATGTTAGTCTGCAAAGTTCTTTACAAGTAAAATACAACGAATATTGTCATAAATCCGGACGATCATTTCGCAAGGAACACAAAACATGAAATCTATACAACTTTCCTTTAACTTTGTACTAAAGAACGTGGACACAAAGACATCAGACGAGGCGCCTACTTGTCAAAGAAGGGGGAAACAACGAACTTTGAAATTAGTGACCTTTCGCAGCGGGGCACGTTATTCGTTAGGTTTATTCGCCTAAGTTTAATGTCAACGTGATCCTATTAAGGGGGAAAGGGGGGGGGGATTTCCGGCGTCCCCTGAACACCCTGAATTAGTAAATGCGCTTAGAACGGACGAGTGTCACGTTAAAACGAGATATCCCGGCAATTAAGAACCTGTCTGCCCCTTTTCCAGCCCGCTGTATATGATAAGCACTGTTTTAATTTAGGCGGTGGGTTTGCGCAATATTTCGTATTATTGCGGGCAGCGGGGAATTATCTCTGTTGTTTAGCCAAAAAGTTCATAGTACGAAATGTTGTAAAATAGGTACCCATATCAGTTATCCGAGCCAGCCGCACGAAGCCGCAGCGGTGAGGTAATTATGTCACCAGAGATATTGTGCACAATGTTTAGTGCGAGCATTACAAAACTAGAGCAGTGAGACAATACTGTGTTGTGTAGGTACGACAACAACGTAGTAAAGAGCGCAAGAGTGTAGTAAAGAGTAGAATGAGTAATGTATTGCTGAAACGTGAACTGCGTGACTTACAAGAACAATACTTTATCATTATCATTATTAGGCCACTGCAGTTAGCAGACCAGGCTACTCTCAATAACAACAGAATAGGTACGACACGACGTAACTATACTTCATATGGACAATTTCACAATCAAAAAGTAAACATATTCAATGTCCCGGTTTCTAGTTTCGTTTGTTTAAATTTGTTAGGATAAACGTGATAAAAAGTTGAATGATGTTGGACATATTCAGTTGCCTGAATGTGTAACCATACACAAAACAGCAAACCTTACTAAAATTGAGAAATTGTCTACTATTTACGTCTGCACCGAGCTGTACTCTAGGCGTAGACCTAGGCTACTTATCGATTTCTGCACGGACAACATCGTGCACAAAAGCCATAAGCCTCATCCTACGGCCTCATCTAACGTATTTTCATCTCAAACGCAGCCAGTTTACAGTCCTTCCAGCCGAGTGCGCCGGCGCTGGCTTCGCGCCAATTTCCCCGGCGTGTCTCGCTTTTACCAACGTTATTCTTTTTAACCCATTTCCCTGCGACAAAATGTTTGTGTTTTGCTAATTTTGCAAATTTCCAAAACGGAAATTGAATTGGACCACTGGTGCTGATCGAGTAATTTTTTCGAGTCAGAACTGTGAACGTAAATAAACGTTTACCTAACAAACTGGTTACTTTTTCTAACCTGAGAAAGTCCCATCATATACGTTTGGGTACCTACTGCTATTATGTATTCAAAAGAATGGCAAAGAAGTATGCATGATGCCTCTCTGTAGGTAGCGATATCATAGGCCACCCCATTTACAGATTTTAGCTCTACTATTTCCTTCTGTCGTAATCACAAGCTGGGTAATAGGAAGGTGAACTTATACATTCAAACGAGTACCTACTTAATCACTCGAAGGAACTGTTAAACAGTAGTAAATTCGCTTTATCTATGTGTACATCGGCCCGAAGGAAATGGGTAAATGCTACGTTTAAAGTTGCATGCGGCCTTATCACACGCAATGGGGGCAGAATGGTTGCTTCTGGCGCCTACGAATATCCAAATTTAATGTAAATAATCCAGTCAGTCCCTCCACTGCTTAATTAGAAGCGCAGAGGAGAGTTAAATAAGACAAATGTAATTTGCAAGTCGACTCGGAGATGGGGCGATGATAAATTGAAATGAACGAAATTGTTTGGAGGAGAGATTATTGGATCGTTTTCTTAATCTCGTCACATGACAAGTTTTTCTTTGTTACCAGCGATTTGTCTACACAAAATTCAATAAAGTCAATTTTTGCAAGTGTTGGTTAAATGGAAAGTTCAAAGTGGTTTCAACTCTAATATCTAAAGTATGGTGTGAAAACAGTCACATGAGAGTTTTACAAAATCTTATAGAAATGAGACGAATCGAATCAATAACAAACACCAACTTTACCCATTCGTAAGTTTTCCAATTCCGAAAGACAAGCCCTTGATCCATGAACTCCATTGTGAATTAATTAAACAACAACGGCAAGTGTCCACAATGAACTGTTGGCTCCAGCCAGAGCCACAGTGAATGGGGACTAAAGGATTCAACACCTAGTCAAGCACATCCTGCTATGTCCGACGCAATCTATCTAAAGTGGATGCAGTCAGGGGCAATCGCTAAATTGGATTAAATTGACCGACAGATAGATAGATACGGCCATTTGTATAATACATCCCTCACACAGCTAACGATGACTGATGTTTATTATTCCCGAACGGGTCTTTTTCAAATTGGTGTCTGGATTATAGGAACGGTGTGGAAGTTAGCTTCCTTATCGCCACTAGTCTATGACAAGATAAGCATAGCGTTTAGTAACATTTTTACGTTTACATTGAAAGAAAAAATGGTAATTCACAATGCTGGTTAGGGTACAAGGACTAACGTATTTCTCCTCAAAAACATGAAACAGAATGAGGCTTTGCCCGAGGCTTTTGCTTTGCAAAAGCGGGCGAATAGCTTGATGATGAATTTAGTCTGATAGTGGAAAATAAAAAATAGTGTACTCTGTAAATGCCATAAGAAGTATCAAGTGAGAGACAATCACGACATTAACTCGTGATTCCAACTATAAACCTCTAAAAACCGCTGTGCATTGTCCAATCTAAGCAAATATTTTTTCTCACCTTGAACTCAACAAACAGCTATTTAAATAAAAGAGAAAGTTAAACTCGCTAACTCCAATATAACATAAATCAAGTCATCCAAAAAACTAAGTCTGGTCTTTATAATTGTAACAACTGTTTACGTAATTTGTCAGTGAAAGTGTAGGTACCTTTTTTATATGTAATACGGCAGACAAACAGGTATGCGGGCTACCTGATGGAAAGTGGTCACCGGCGTCTATGGACATCAGCAACACCAGGGGTGCTACCAATGCATTGCCCGTCTCTAAGGAGACGTCTAATATACCTCTTGAACGATCCCATGTCATAGTCCAAAGGAAACACTGTGGCTGGGAGCTAATCATCCGAATCGTATGAGCGAGAAACGTTGTTTCGAATCTTCGCGTAGACACCACTAGATGTCACTACTTCAACTTCACGAGTACTCACGACCCAGTCTATCATCTGTCGGCTTTACGACAAAGGCCTATTAAGTTAATTATGATTAACACGCCGGTGACAACCGTGGTTACGTAGTTAAAGTCATCGTTAACTGGTTTATTGCCAATTTCAATGGGATGCGCAATATTATTGGCGAGACGAGGACTACGGAATAAGGTCTCAGAGCTATCTGCATGACGAGCAAAAGTGTGCTCTCGCGCGCGATAAGCGATAAAAGGCGTGACATAGAGTCGTGAGATACTGCTATCTCTTTCACCTTCGTATCGAGAGAAGGAAACGAACGCTCTCCCGCGGCGCGAGTTGTGTCGCGGACAAGGCGGGGGAGCGATTCTCTAAGAAACATCCCTCATAGCAACAATGAAACGTAGGATGTTCTGTCGGATGTTAGCAATATTTCAATAGAAATTTGCGCGTTGCTTAACAACCTGGCCACGATCTGTCACGTTTCAACGATGCGCATGAAGTGTCTTTTTTTTATTGGGTTATCATTATGTTTACTATTATACTAGATTTTGCCCGCAACTTCGTCCGTGTGGAAGTCGTTTTTATGACAGACACGCTTTTGCCCAATTTACCATTTTAAATGACCTTAGTACTGTATGAATGCTAGTACCTACTACGAGGAGGTCAAGTTCTATCTCTGGTTCTTCCTACCTGAATTAGATGAAACAATGCTTAGATTGTTTTTAGACTGGCCGTGTGGTGTCCGGCAGAGTAGAATAGCACCAACCCCTTACACTCGTGGGTGTCGTACAAGGCGACTAATGTTTTCGAGGCAAAAGATCTAAGCGCCTCCGTAGACTGGAAAATGGGCAGCAGCATTTTCCATTGTTATATTATAACACTGCGATCTCCAACCCGCCTGCCAAGCGTGGAGATTATGGCAATAACCTCCCTTTTTGTGGGAGAGGTCCTAAGTCCTGCAGTGGACTGTTATGGGCTGTGATGATGATGATGAATGCTTAGATTGTACCCTAGACTTCAAGTCACCAAACTATCAAAATTGAATCAAAATCCGTTTAGTAGTTTTTGCGTGATGCGCGAATAGACTAAATTCAAAAAAAAAAAATTTTTTTGTCTATAGTTACGTCTCAGAATCGAGTTCCAAATATTTTTTCTAATATATCTCTAATGTATAGACTGAGCTTTCCTACAGTTTTATAATAGTATAAATAAATAGATAGATTATTGTTAAATTAGCTTCGTGCGGAATTATAAAAAGAGACAAATAAATAAGTCATCCCCAAACGTCAAAACTATCGAGAGGTACCTGAAAAGCTATCTTATTCACACAAGCTACAGATTTCATCAAAATAGGTCTTCTGTATTTGAAAATGTCACATAGAGTCAATAGATTCAAGAGGCCCAAAGTCGATCAGCGCGGAAGGCATTGAGGGATGCCGATATCCAGCAATGCACGCTCTGCCAGCTAAACGTCCACTACGTATAATGATTAATTTGATTCTTCTTGGTTTTATGGATAATGGTATAAATGTTTTATACACCCTAAATGCGTGACATCTGATAAGTGTAAAGAACTACGCGATGAGTAATGTCCTTGCTTCCCTCTGATTGTATCTAATTAAAGAACAGTGTGTTTGCTTCTAATTCGTCCCACCACATGTGCCGCAAAGCTGACTCAACGTTCATTTTGGGCGCACCAAAATTATGTGAAACTATAAAGCTGGGTTTATTATTTTGTAAGTGCATTCTTTGGCACGCTTTCTCGTTGCACAACGCTAGAGGAGTGTGAACCTGCACTTTCTTGCAAACGTATTCTGTTTTGGACCTAAATTCCTGAAATGAAAGAACAAAGTAGGTACCTATACACAGTAGTATAAGTCTCGTATCAATTTTTTTAACTCCAACTATTATATCGTCAGTTAATTTCCTGTTCCGTTATCTAATAATCACCACACTGTTTACGTTCATCAAGCTAATCACTATACCTTCAAATAAACCTTTTAAACTAGGCTTTAATGATTCAAATATACAAAATACATTCTCATAGTATACATAGATTCAAATTACAAACTGCGGCTCCTACAGCGACACTATCCTTTATGGCAATTTTTCCCATACAGAAGCTATTGTAACACGCCTCTGGCGGTAGCTGGGAGGCATATGTAGGATTAAGCAGAGTCCTTTGATAACAGCCCCCTATTCAGTGGCTGAATGCACTACGAAATGCACGGCGGGTAGTGAATAGCAGCTAACGCTGGGATGAAAGGACTCCAGGATTCAGGTTTGCGCTGGAGAGCTCCTGACCTGTTTTCGTACAGAGGGATGGTATGGCAATTTGTTATCAGTGAGGTAATTATAAGCCAAGCTGTGGAATATTTTTTTTTATTAAAGAGACTATTTTTAGCCGTCGACGCAAATAGCGGTGTGTTTTATGTTTGAAACCAATCCGTCAAAAATGAGCCAACCGAACCAGTGAGCCGATTTTGAACGTTTTATATTTATTTCAAAAACAGTTTAAATCGGTTATGCGCTTTCGAATATATTTACTTTGTTTGTATTTCCAAAAGGACATAAATGATGCTCAACCTGTCAATCGAGATGATTTTTTGTTTTGTTTCTCTAAATCTTCTTAGCGACTCGATGGCAAGTAACATTATATTTTAGTCTTTGTATGTTAGTTTTCAGTGGCTTTTTAAACCTTCTAAACCTAATTTTAAGATATTACTAACTACATATGAGTTCTGATACTCGAAATAAATATTTTCATTCATTCATTCATTAAAGGTCTTTCATTATGCAGGTTCTGTAACCGGTCTAGTCATTTTGGCGTTAATGTCCCGGCTATGTTATCGCGCGCGGGGGCCCGGGGTCCGCGTTGATCCAGGATTTGGCTGGCCAGGTAATTACACTGGAGCGACTGCCATCTGACCTCGGGGCCCTGTTACCAGGGGAACCTGACCAGATTTGGTTAGGTTAGATTCACTAATCGGTCTAACATAGATATACGCAGGTAGACTTCGTCGGAGCTTTCCGTCATATACTCCAACATTATTACAATATATTAATTGTAACTAAACGTGTCCTTAATAGAGGTACTTACAAGATTTAACCACATGAATGAATCGTTACTTACATCCTTGTATCATGCCAAAGTGAAGTGGATGGCTTAATTTAATCAAAGAGCACTCTCCCGTATGCTAATTCAATTTGCTGATGCGAGTGAATTATTAATCCGATAAAATAAATTGCCCTTGCTTTAAAGCGCCGAAGTAAAAAATTATAGTAGGACTTAACTTATCCATTGGTGAAACAGTGTATGGGTGGGACAGTGTACCTAGTAAAGGATGAACAGACGAATTAAGTATGTCCGTAATGCGGGTGATATAATATGAGGTCAAATACCACTTGGGGATTGAAAATCATAGCAAATAATACAAAGAGAAGCTCGGAAAGATATCTTCCGAGTTAAGAAAATAGGTAAATCCAATAATTTGTAATACCCATTAATTAAATATTAGAATGGTCCAAGACCAAAACCTACTATTATCCCTGGCCATTACTCCGACGAAAATTGCTGTATATGTAATGCTGCATGTGTAATGTAATTGCTGAATATTAGTGTATTATGTAAATGTCTGATTGGTTGTAGTTGAATAAGCTTATGTATAATCTTTGGTTGTAGTCTGCCTGCACCGCATATCTTCATCGATTGCTATCTCTCCTGGAAGACTGGTAGATAATGCTATTTTTGCTTTAAGTCCGCCATTGTTATTTTACTGCATGAAGTTTTAATAAATAAATAAATAAAGTAAACAAAGGTTTAAAAAAGGGCTAAAGGGGGAGTCGATATGTCTAAGTAAAGACAAGAATATTATAGAATTTGAAATAAGAAAAAACTGTCCTCAGAAAAGTGGACTTTTACTTTTCAACGTTAGAAGTTATTGTCTGGTAATCATTTAGATCATGGTTACACATTGTTGACGATGGTTTCTCTTACCATAAGAGCTTCGGTTAGTATTCAACTAATGTACATGATTCAGAAAAGAGTAATTTTTACATGGTCGCAGTGGAATTCGAACCCAGTACCTCACTTACGAATCGGATACCGTAACCACTCGGCCACCGACGCTCATTATCTAATATTTCGATAAAAACAATTGATTTCAATCATGTTTCATATCCTTGACCTACAAATCAGCACACCATATCAATCGAGGCCGTTTCTTTTGTAATATTAATGGAGTATTTGTGCTGCTTCGTTTTTGCTAATTGTGCCAAGATTGGTTATGAAAGGAGTTCATGTACTCCGTTCCAAATACTCGAAGGTCCCTATTCATTGGTATTTGGTAACCATATCTAATGAGAATGTTGATGTTTTTTTTTGTTGTGTTTTTCCGGGTTCTGTACCACGAAAGAAGAAAAAAGAAACCGTTCCAGATCACATGGTTGTAAGTGACGATGGGGCCAAAGATGGCGTATGCCTGTCAAGGAACAGTCTATTCACTCTAAAGGCGTCTAGATGTTGCTTTTTATATGTGCCTAGCTTCGGATTCCATTGCATGATGTAGCATTTTCTTCACACTTGCATATACGGAAAATATTTTATCGATTTTCGCCTACTCCTTCTGGAACGTTTTCTGGGATGGACAACTGCCGCGTATTTCAAATGCCCAAGGAATGGAAGGGCTTCTGCGACGTGTACCTTGTTGTAAATAAATGCTTAAGTACTTACCTACTGATATTTTGAACCTTATTAACAGCCTACTTAAATGTTATAATTACCTGCAACAAAGAAGAGTTAATTCTGGTTAGATATAAATTTTATAAGGTTAATACACACAAACAATACATACATCTAAAACAAAATTTTAGGTGAGTACATAAATACCGAAGTAAGTGCTATTTTGCAAAGACTCATACGTGTTTTTATTGATCATTAAAATTTAACTCGTGCCCAGCTCAGTCAGACCCAAATATTTGTATCAGTAACCCAAAAACGAGCGGATTGTATAGTTTAAAATCGATTTTAAATCAATTACGAAAGAGTGTCTAATAGCAGCTTTAATTCTACAGACAAATGGTTCTCTATTCAAACATGATGTGGCTCAGGTAGGCAATTTATTAAATTGACATCATTCGGTCTTCGCTCAGAGTCCCAACTTGGAAAAGTTTTCCATCACAAAATGGTAAACTAATCCCGGATAGGGATAACTTGGGCTTGGTATTGGACTAACTTTGATAGGCTGGAGGACGCAGCCGTCCAATTTACATCGGAACTGGGCAAGAGGCTATTAAACAGAAGAGGCTGGGTTTTATTGTCAAAAGAGGGAAGCTCGAGCGAGTTCTTTCGTTCGTCGGTTTATTATATTTGCAAATTGGTAAATTAATGTCCTTTTTCTAGAGAGCCCTTTCCGGAGTGGCATGAAAATTTCATTACCTCTTCATGAATTTGTTCGATGAAATCCGAATTTATTTCTGCAATATTTTATAAACTTCCGTTTCGTGTTGTTGTGTTACTTCGATAAATACTAAAGAGACATTCTTTAATATGTCATACTTGCGACCCACTCCGGCTTCACACGGGTTTTCTCGGCTTTTCTTTATTATTGTATTATATGTACCTACATATAAACCTTCCGGTAGAAACTCTTTAACTGATGGTGAAAATAATAGAAATCGCATCAAAATATATTACGTGATGTAGAAGAAGTTAGCGGATACATAGACAGACAGACAAGGAAAGCAAATTTATTTTACTTATACTGTGTTGGGATAGTATTGGTTAGGTTAGGTAAGTAACCGTTTTCATTACATTAGTTTTCTACTTCCATCTTGGCTACAACTTCTGTCACAGAATCCCGTGCTTCTATGTTCCAACGAAATGATTTCGTCTAAGGTGAAAGATTAATTTGCCTTGCAATGCAGCCCATTATTTCCACCTCCATTATCCAGTCAACCTCCACTATTCGCATCTAGGTCTCTGTTTAAGTCAAGATAGTGTCGCAAGCGCACGATTGGCCGCGTAGGACGCGCGGCGCATGTTTGTTGTTCACGCAGCACTGTTTATTATGCAGTTCACAGTGTTCACACCTACACGGCAGCAGTTGTAGTTTTGCGTGGCCAGGATATGTTTAGCAGTGTTACATCAGATATACGAGTGTTTGAGCGGTTGCTGTGACTCAATAGTTCAATGCTGATGGGCGTCAGGATTTCAAATGGTTAGGAAAAAGGAATGTGTATCGAAGTCATCAACGAGTTAGTTCCATTTGCTATTGTAGGTAGGGATACCTAAATGTGTTTCCGTTATCTTTTCAGCAAGCTTCTTCTTTCTAGCCGATTATTTGCATATTTTCAATTAGCACATTTGGATTTTGCACGCCGTAGACACAATAAATGCCCACCCGCGATCTTTAAAGGAACTCTCTGGCGGCCATGTTGTGACGTCACAACTGCAAAGGCATCTAATCCCAAGGAATGCGCTGATAACTCCACGGGGGGCTCTGAGCGCTCCTAAGATAAACTTGTGCTTGTTCAAGCGGATTACGTTGGTACTTGTATTGTACGATGCTTGTAGGCAAGTAGGTTGCATGCGCAATCCGTACCACTTGATAGTTTATCATGAGAAGAATGCGACGCTTGACTCGAAATTTATGACTTGGGCGCAACTCCATGTCAAGTTGATGGTTGCCGTACCTCTAAATTCGAAGATTGCATGCTTTAGTGCCTGTAGTTTGTTTAAAGGTAGACTTTCTACTTAAGAGCGTTAATTTTATACGACCCGACTTGGGCCGCCCGGGCGAATATAAATTGAAAATTACAAAGTGCGCCAGTTAAACGCGTGCATTGAGTGTGCAAATTGAATAATAATAAACTGCACTACATTGTAACATTGTTTGTAATCAAACTGGCACCTCATGTACACCGTTTTGATATCATACTTTCTCGATGATTTTTTAAGATGTAAAAACATTTCTTTGCGTGCTAACAAAGAAACCACACATCGGGGCTACAGTCGGCGGAAGCCGCGGCCGGCTGCGTATACGCACTGCCACTCCGAACTCTATAAATAAAAAGGCCGGCAAGCACGTGTGGCGCGCAACATGGGCGCCACCGACGACGACGCGCGATGCAAATTTGAAATCGGAATGTGAAAATATTTGAAATGGAACAAAATTTATATGATTTCATTTTCAAATTTCAAATTTGAATTTGGAAGCCGAACGAAGAAGAGGAGCGAAATTGAGTTCTGAATTTTGTTTTATTGTAAGTAAGTAAATATTTGTTTAAGAACCGTGTTAACAAAATACATGTTATTGCAGTTTACCCATTGATTTTGATGATTGGATGTACAATATTCAAATTTGGTAAAAACGAAACAATGAACTATAAAACCTTTTGATATCCTTGAGAGGACTCCCTATTATGCCTACAAGGGTGCGTCCAAATATCACAAACGCGCAGCGAATGATCATTTGTAGCAACGGCTGGATGTACAGCTCTATACTTTATTTCCTTTAGTACGAGAATAAACTTTCAGATACAATTTGGACCAATATCGATTTTGATAGTTTTGTCGTTTTGCGTTCTTTAGACGTGTAGTGCCTAGGTACATATGCAAATAAATAAAATGTTAGATAAATATTATATTGTTCAAAAAAATTACAAGACAACAAATAACAACCTTAGGCACATATGTTATTTATTATTTGTTAACTTTTGTTTTTCTCATACTACGTCGTATATAGTGAAGGTCAAAACACAGCTATTGCAGTTTCTCGACTGTCACAGTTTTTAACATTCTGCGCACATAAGGTCGGAGTTTTAAATGACTTTGGATGGCATCATCGCCATAAATGGATGATCTTGTGTGCATGGTCGCTTGTACACGTGATTACTGGTTTCCAATACATTATTATTGTTGATAAATTATTCACGCTCATTCATTGTATGAATAGCATAATTCCAAACACTTTAGTATGTCTCTAATTAAGCCGTATTCGCTGTTTGCATTATGTTTGTCTTTTGCTTAATTTTTTGAAACTAGGCAGGTAGGCGAGAGGTTCACGACAGTTAGAAAACAAGAGAAATGACAATACAGCCAGTATTTCTGAATAAGCAAGTATGTATGAACAAGTGGTCAAAGAGTAAAACTGAAGTACCTACTTAGCTGATGGAGTCAACATGACTACTGAAATCCATACCTACCTTATTTTGTTTAGAATAGCAATATATTCTGGGTTTATGGCAGAGGAAGAAACAGATGCGCAAACATTTGTGCATGAATGTCTGTGTTGGCGTGTGAAACAGGAGGAGCACCTATTTCGTCAAAGACTTGGGTATAGGTTTAAACACTTTGTATTGACACAATAACCTAAGGACCGACTTTTCAATCTCCAGATAAAACATATCAGTCTGATAAGTTATGAAGCTTAAATATCATATCATTTATAAGTGAAGACATAGTCTTTGATAATTTGGTAGTTGAGTACTATTAGGCAGGTAAACTTTATCTGAGGATTGAAAAATCGAGCCTAAATACTGCCATAGAGATTGCCGTTTATCTTGGCGAGTACAATACTAGAGTGAATAAACATCTTACGGGTAAAATAAACCAGACTCTTTCATCAGTCAGCCGACATTAGGAAGCATTAAGGTAATAGCAAACACATTACAAAAAATATTCCAGACTTGGTACGTAACCCCAAAAAGGTTGCCCAATAACGGTCTGCAGTTTCAAAACACAGTTTCATTCGGTAAGTACTAATGGCCAATGACTTTGGATGTCAGACTGGGCTATTGTCAATATGCTAATCTTTGCCTACATCCTCCGGCCGGCGAAGTCAAGGCAACCAAGTTGGATGCTATCTCGGCGCCGCCCATTCGTGATTGCATTATCATACTCCTTAGATGAATTGCAATGAAACGTTTGATTTTGTAGCCTACCTTCCTTTTACAAGCTTTTATTAAGTTTCACATGTTCCCTGTGTTTGTTCGTAATAATAAATCTTGCAAATTAAATATGACCCATTTCCCGGTTTCCGATTGAGCAGAAATTCGGTGACAATGCAATGTTATGATACCATCGAGCTGATCTGATGATAGAGACGGAAAGTGGGCATAGCAACTCGTAAACAACGCATGGAAAATCCATTGAGTTTGGGCTCGTTTGACTAGAGCTTGACAAATGCTCTGACTGATCACAGAGAAAGCGCGATAAAATCTTGATGTGAATTTTTTTTTATTTTAACTTGTTTAGCCTCATGTAGTCAGTTGTATTTCAACGTTTCGCACCGACATTCTTTAAATTTTACTGGACCTTTTGATCAGTATTGAAATGAAATTGCTTCTTACTCCATTTAATAACCTAAAACTTTTGTAGAAACTTTAACAATCAGTGGATAATATTAACATAACATAAATCCAGTATAATTAAATCGAGTAGCTAATTGAAATTGCTATTAATCGTCCATTAAGGAGGCCTTTTTATTTGCTTTTAGGAACAGCAATTATACAAATTATACCTTAGTACATAATGTGCTTTTATCTGCATTGGGACCATTAGTGCAGAAAGCCTTTTAACAACTGTACAGATATAATTCATAATTTATACTCTTGTATTGTACCTACTAGGTATGTCTACTACAGTTGCTGCTGGTTGTACAACAGACTAAACATAAATACACTACACGTGTGCGCATGAGCGACTAGGCGAGCGAAGGAAACAAACAAGATTGACGTAATATTTGTTAATGGTATTAAATATTAATATTTTCGAACTGGCCGCCGCCGCACCCGCATTCTTGATCGCAGTGGGCTGAATCAGCATTGCATCACGACGATATCATGTTCAATTATCTAGCATATGTAGCTGAATGTAGCGCTTCAATCTATGCGCAACTATCACTACATATTATAAATAAATAAATAAAACAAAGTCCCACGCCGCGCCTGTCTGTCTGTTCGCGATAAACTCAAACTACCGAACGGATTTTTATGCGGTTTTCAACAATAAACAGAGTGATTCATGAGGAAGGTTTAGGTGTATAATAAGCTGAGGCTGGTTGCTACTAGTATATAAATTAACTAACCGACCCCCGTATTCAACTAACGTATTCAGCGACTCGTGCTATCGAACAATTTAACTAAACAAAAGCTCAAGATCGATGTAACTTGTTTTCAAATAAAGAAAACTGGATCAAAATCGGTTCAGACATATAACACCCTTCTTTTTATGTCGGGAGGTTAAAAGTATCAGTTCACTATGGATGCGTCTGAACAGAAGACGGTCCGAATTCCAAACTAGGTTGAGGTGCTGTCTTGTGTACCTAGCTATTATTATTATGAGTGATTTAAAGGAAAATGGTCCTAAAATACTTTGTTTGCGGTCAAGTGTAACCGGCTCCGTAAACTGTGTAAATATGGTGTTGCACAATACTGTTCTGTGGGCACTTGATGGTTTTGGATTGGGGTCTAAGTTGTGGGTAATTGCAGAATCGAACAGTTTTCTAGGGTTTTCAAGTCGGAACGGTCGATGTGTGGTACGGTACCTACTCGTTTGAACTTCAATACTTGGTAGATGATTATTTTTATTTATTTATTTAATAGTTTATTGTACACAAAAATGGTAACAAAGATATGGCAAATATATACATGACACAAAAGGCACTACTTATTTACTTGTAACTAATTATGTGACACAGAATGTGAATATAGTAATGAAATATGTAGAGAGACATATTTATGTCTAATATTGATGTCAACTTTTGTTTTATTGCACTTTTTTGCTTGGACAAATTTACACAGCGCTATCTAGCCCCAAAGTAAGCAAAGCTTGTATTTTAGTGTTAGGTAACTGATAAACTACTTATATACTTATTATACATACTGAACCCAGCCCCGTAACAGAAATTAAAATTCATCACTTCAATTTCTGCTCGGCCGGGAATCGTCCCCGGGACCCCTGCGTGGCAGACCGGTATGTTAACCAACTGAACCACTCAGGTCATCAAACTTATCTAAGTGTAGCCTCCAAACAATACCTACATGACTACGTGAATGTATTGAAATCCTTCACACTAATAATAGCTAGCAATCTCAATGAGTTCCATATCATTACGAACCTACTTCCATACAAGCCGCGACGAATACGCCGCCCTTCTCCATCAAAACTTCTCGACACGGAGCCGAGAGCGAAATAAAAAGTATTAATAAATCGATTTGGCGCGAAGTCGATTAAATAGGAATCGAGTGAGAGCGGGTAATCAGAAATAGCCGTAGAACGCTCACGATCAAGGCAGTTAACAAAGGTTGGAACTCGGACCTTTGGCAAGCTCTCTCCAAACAGCCGATGTTGATTTTAACCATTACTTTGGTAGCAAGCGAGAGGCCGTACGTGTGTGCTTTTCTAAAATTGCACCGCGAGAGCTCCAGCCACATTCGGCCGCGTGCCGACGTCATGCGAATAACCATAACTGCGAACATTTATTACCGAACGCCAATGGCTCTCTCTTATAAATAGAGTTCCCGATTTAGACGCTGAATACCGGCAATTTCGTACCCGAACCGTAAACGCGAAATCCAATCACACCTTTGAGAGCTCACAAATTAATTTCGTTAGTTATTTTCGGCAAATTGAATCGCTCAAAACCAAGTCTCGCCCGCTTTATACGCTGCGTTATTAAAACAAAATCCACGGATACCGAATTGATTGAAACGGCATCCTACAATAGAGCATTATACTGGAATGAGCGCGCCGTTTGTTCCCGACTACCGTAAAGCTACCGACAAAAGAAACCGCACGCAATAAAACCGGCGTACGCGCAGGTCCGAGCGAGCTTTCTCTACCACTGCGAACCATAAACAATGGTCATTGATGTTTAGATACCGCCAGATAGAAAAGCCATTCATACACATTACCAACTCAGTTTATTGTTTGAACTGTACAAATTGATGGTGATTACTGTTTTTGTGGGTTCATAATGAGCAGGTACCTATAATGCATTTTCGTTTAACAAGTATACGTCATTGTATATAGAGTATGACCCTTAACCGGACATTATACGTTCCGGATATTATTCCGGTGTTAATTTTGTAAAGCCACGATATGACTTGTTGTGGGTCCTCCTTTCACTCTCCATGAATAAATGTGACGTTTCCATAGATAGAATTTATGTAACTTTTTATCGCGTCTATTGCACACATTTTCATCATCATCACAGCCCATAACAGTCCACTGCAGGACTTAGGGCCTCTCCCACGAAAGGGGGGTTATTGCCATAATCTCCACGCTTGACAGGCGGGTTGGAGATCGCAGTGTTTAAATATAACAATGGAAAATGCTGCTGCCAATTTTCCAGACTACGGAGACTCTTGATCTTTTGCCTCGAAAACATTAGTCGCCTTGTACGACCCATGAGTGAAGGGGTTGTTGCTATTCTACTCTGCCGGACACCACACGGCCAATCCGGATATTATTCCGGTGTTAATTTTGTAAAGCCACGATATGACTTGATGTGGGTCCTTCTTTCACTCTCCATGAATAAATGTGACGTTTCCATAGATAGAATTTATGTAACTTTTTATCGCGTCTATTGCACACATTTTACTGAACTAATAAAAGAAAAACACAACAATCTGCGAACCGCGCTCCATAAAAGCGCGCTTTGTCTGAACCGCATCCAGTATCCCTTGCGTGGCGGTCGCGCGACATCAAAGGGCCTTGGTTCACGCATGTGCAGACAATCCCTTGTGAAGTCCAGCGAAGTGGCCACTTTACACCGGCCCTTTCCTTCAATAATGATGGACTATTTTTAATAGCCTCTGTCAAAGAGCCAGGAGAGGTAATGGGTTATCTCATTTCATGGTTCTAATGGTTTCATGGGCTTAGCTCTCGGGTCCAGCTGATGTTAGATACCCCGGAAACGAAACCACAATGATCTTTCCATAGTATTGAGGTATTAAATCTATTATAGTGAGACAAATTCATCATACTGGTTACGAGCAAGCAGGATATGATCAACCACGAAGTTCTTTCACATAAAAAATGTGATGATGAAATGGCCAGTACACGAGACGTCTAACGGACTTGTAATTTCCTGTCTATCGATCGATTTTCTGGAAGTAAACCATCAATTTCCTGATCATAAAACCGTCGCATGATGCAACAGGAACTTCGGATAATGCGGCCATAACTAGCACCTCACGTTCGGAAACGCCAGAGCTAATATAACCGACAAACAGCCAAGTGTGGAATGCGAGCGATCCCCAGTTTAAACTATTTCTGGACGAACACGGAACTCCAGCCGACAGACGGACACGCACTGATCACTGATAGGGTTGAAGTTTGTTTTCATTTTTCAATGATATGCGGTGAGGCGAGTGTTATTTATTTTAAAACGCGGTTTCGAATCGAGGAATGTTTGGAGCATCTGTTTTGTAACATTTGCGATGAAATGAGGAATTTTTAAATCTCAACGAAAGCTTGGGCGAACGTTAATGAAACTGAGACTGTTGACATCAACAACGCGTGCGCCACACGTGCCAACGTGTTTAATCCCAGAGACATAAAAAGATTAAGAGGGACCATAATCGCTTTGGAATGCTAATGAGCTTAATCAGAGCGCAATAAAAGGAAACATCCTCGCATTGTGGCTCATTAACCGAATGGGCCATAACATAAAATGAAAGGGCATCATGGTGAGCCGGTGATAAACACAGTCCAGACTCCAGACACGATTATATCAATTTCCTTTGGATCCGCGCCAGGTCGTTCTTGAAGGACCCCATAAATCCACGTGAGAGATGAATCCTAGTTAGTGACGGACCCAGCCTAAGAAATGCAGCCAACGTAGACAACGCAAAACACATTCGAGAATAGAATTCGAATGGAGGGTCGTTAAAGTGCTGGAGAATCGGCTGGGAAGTGCACGTCAGCACGTTTCGATGCGCATCTTAAATCTCGTTATTTCCAATGGAATGTTGCCAAAACGCGGCACCGCGTCCAGGAAAATTTAACGATTGAATCTATTAAACTCTCAGGTGGGTCGCCGAGCTGCACTCGGCCCACTGCTCTCGTTCCAGAAAAGTTACGCGTTCAAAAACCATTGTGGTGAAAAATATGCACTTCAAAACTTACCGTCGGCAAATCCCAGTGGAGGGAAATGGGGTGACCTAAAATGTATATACGCTCGCTCCGCCGTGAATAGGTTTATTGGCAATGACGTATTCGTCTCTCGTTTATTGGGTCGAGGTTTTATGAAACCCTATGCTCTGCAGTTTCAAATTATGTCTAAAGCGTTTGGCTTCTGTAATAAACTACCGAGTTACCGATCGTGCGGAAGTGCTTTAACGCATCGGAGTCGTGCGTTTATTACCAAAGGGAAAGCCGCCGAGAAGTTATCATAGGCAATTGTTGGCTGACTTCTGACCTGATAAGTTATAACTAGAAGGTAGAGGGCGGGGAACTCGTAGATTACATGAGTCAGTTTCGCCGACACGCGTGGTACATGTATTTTGAATTATGTAACATTTTAACAGCGCTTGTGAATGAGATCTTGGCTTCGATCCAGTTTCGCCATTACTGACGGGCGCTGATGACGTAATTAATTAGTGCTTTGCTACGTTTTTCTTTTAGTGATGCGTTACGCGCTTCTGTATGATGTGGGTCGGATACATCAATTACTAAAATCACGGTAAAATTGTCTACAGTTATTTTATGCTTCTCTCCGAAATTCGTAAGCTTGTCTCTTCGTGGCACAATATTGCAAAAAATTCCATCCAATCCTTCGGGCAATACTTAGATATAACACCCAGTAATATTCGAACTACAGCTACATGAAAACAGGATATTTCGTAAATAGAAATAATCCTTTGTTCCTCCTTCCTTCCTCCGTAATGCTATTTAGAATAGTTTTTATTACAATTTGTAGTAAAATTCCAAATTTAACATGATTATTGTACCGCTATTCCAAACGCGACTCCAGAACCCTGCTCATACTTATGCGTCATTTTATTTTTGCTTGACTTGTTCACGAATAGTTAAAGCATTTTCTTCAAAGGTTTTCTCGACACTGTTAAGTCCTTTCCCGCCTCAATTATTTGTCACTTCCTCACTCGAAAGTAACCCGCCTTTATCCCGAAAGATAACAATCGCAGACTTGTCACCATCAAACTTCGCCGCTCAAAATAACGAGCCTACGCTGCTTTCGGCGAAGAAGTGTCATCATGTCATCAACAATTCCATCTCCTTATTTTCTCGTCTTAAGAGCTTGGGCAAATGATTCATCTTGGAGAATTAGAGCTAATGGCTCTGTCTGTGGGCATAAGGAAGCAAGCATGCGACCTACATTTCTCCCTTCCCGATTTGTACAATGACCCGGAACGGTAAGACGGTAGCTCTAACGCGCCTTTTATTAGGTACTCTAGAGTAGCAGTGACAGAGTTATTATAAGCATATTCTAGTCATCTTAGTCGTTTGGTGAACAGATTAAGTATTTTACGGTGTAGCCCACACCGTACATGCAGTTATTTGGGGAACTTGTAGTTTTACTTTATGTGTTGGCGTTTGAGAGGACATAATACTATTAAAGCAGATAATTTCACGTCCACCTGTAGTAAAGGATGCCTTGAACGCGGAGGATGCGTCGAATATGATATTATATGTACATATTGTAACCCAAGAAACGATGGAATTGACATCACTGAGTCGGATGCGAGAGCCAACAGTTTACGACGCGAGGATGCCGAAGACCGGGCGAAGTGGAGAAGAACTTGTAGGAAAGCGGACCCTGGCAGAGGCTGGGTAAAGCGCTAGGACGATGATGATGATGTACATATTGTAACTTACTGTATGTTTCTCTACCGTAAACGGTTTTGGAGAAAAATGTCTCAAAAAAATATAAAAGACTATTAAATAAATCGTGATGCACTCGGATCAAGCAAACACCTCTACAATAGCTAGAGCTCAGAATCTGTGTTCGAATACTATGAAGAATCGAGACTGGCCTCAGAGTAACGTACTAGTAAAATAAAACCTGCCGATTGTCATAGAGCACTACGGGTAGTAACTTTTTTCTAAACCGGTCTAAATAAAGGTTGTAATGGTCAACTCGTCTCGATTGTGTTTGAATACTATCAAGAATCGAGACTAGCCTCAGTCGTAAAATAAAACCTGCCGATTGTTACAGAGATAGATAGGTAGGTAATAGTAAGTAGGTTTTTTCTAATCCGTGACCACGATTGTAATGGTGAACTCGTCGGCAACGATGACGGATGGCTTTAAGCGAGTCCAAATGCTCCAAATTCAATTAGAAAATTGCATCCGACGGCTGCGATGCTTACTACAATGGTATTGTTGGCTTCCTATACTTGCCTGTGCTGAAATATATGATGCTGATGGTTATTATCATCACAGTATAGAAAGGCACTTTTATTTTGTGCACAATTCAAAGTGACAAGGGTGTGGGAAACTCGGAAACTAGCCTACCTATTCCGATTATTCCCTATTCTGAGGAGGTGATGGTCAGAGGAAGCAGGACGACACAGTACGTTTTTCGTTACCAAGGGTGTCTGATATGAGTTATTTATAAATAAGCTTCGAAACTGACAATTGGGTCATCAGTTAGTAAAACCTTGATAGCGTTAATTTAAAAATTTGTTAGTGTTCGTGTCAGTTTTTGTTTTAGGTTTAGGGGTTTCCAAAACATCTAGGTAGGTCAAGAAATTCCTTACTTGTAGGCACTGTAAAGAAACAGATGACATATTATGATTATTCTACAAGTCAATTCAACACATTTGAGCGTCCTTAGGAGGCTCACTCGCCGCTTTTATTTATTCGTATCATGGCATTAACATGCTACGAGCGTCAGTAAGGCCTGGCTTACGATGTTATTCCAAATTTAAACCACGCTTCCGCCAACGTTACTCAATATGGCGTTCGACATCCCGTTACCAACAGTATGCGGTTAAGTTTGCCTAGCTTTGGACTCCAGCAATATTATTGTGACCTACATTACATTGCAGAATCGCCTACACGACATTAGGAACGTATCCGTAAGTAAGGTTTACGAGAGATATTTTGACGATTAAGTTTAACTCATACTTTATTGAGGTAGGTACGTAAGAGTGATAGAGTATTTATTTAATTCCTCGCAGTTGTGACCACTAGGAATATTCCCACTGGGATCATCAAAAACCGTTATGATTCCCACTGGGATCATCAACAACCGTTATGATTCCCAGTAGGATCATAACAGGCAACAAGGACAGGAGGATCTTATCATAATGTCCACGCTTGGCAAGCGGGAACAATATACTGTTGCTCATTTTATGATTTACGGAGATGGTCCGCATTTAAAGGCGTTTTAGGCGGGCAACGCATTGGTGACTTCCCTGGTATTGCTGATGTCCATAGGCGGCGGTGACCACTTTCCATCAGGTGGCCCGCTTGCTTGTTGACTGCCGTATAACATAAAAAAGGCACCGGTCAATGGATGTGCTGGTGATTCTACTCTGCCGGACACCGTATGCAGGGTAAACCGTGTAACTTTTCTCTTCGAGTGGTCAATCAGGATAGAATATTGATAAAACCTACTTACTCATGATTTGATTGACAACATTTAAAGTAACCTCAATACCTATAAACATCGAGGCTATCGCAGCTTGTACAAAAAACCCGACGACACTCTAGAAAAGAAGGTTACAAAAAACGCGAACCGAATCCAAGCCGAAGGAAGGAAATGGATAGTTCGAATCCCATGACGGATTGACAATGGACGTTTAATTTCCCGCCATAACTTTTATCTGTCAAACACGTTCAGAAAATCAGAAATCATTATTTGAGTCGAGGTCCGGCAAATCGGTACCACGTCTCTTCTTAAAGATTTCTCAACCCATAACATTGCAAATCTAGCCTTAACTCCGTGGAATACAGTTGACAATAAAAACAACTTGACCGAAGGTCCGTTATTGAAAACGCACCATGATAACCGCAAATGGAACTTCTTTTTTTATTATTTCTGTTGGAAATCTTACAATTTATAATAACAGGTGACAGAACCACATTTACAACATTATTGTGAAGTGAAACTCGACAATAGAAAATGAATAGCCCAATAAAACCTTAAGCGCCTGCCTACTAAAAGTTTTTCAAAATATATAGGTTTAGTAGTGTTACCTAAGTAAGTAGAAAAATACTACAGACCAAGTAGGCCAGTAGACCTATATCTAAGTATACCTACACATTCTTTCACGTTGTCCTTTTTAACACAGAGGCTGTAGCTCGAATAAAAATGTGTCACCAACGAATATACCTATAGCACCTACCCATCTCACAACGGATGACCGGCTGAATAGGCAGTCGGATAAGCGGCACCCGGTCTATATCGGGAAGTAGGGCGCCTACCCGGGCGGTTGCCGATTGGCATTACGTAACTTCCATCCACTTCTTCCGAACATTGTCAACAGGTTGGGCCAAAGGGAATAAGGGTATTCAGCCACCTTTTCCATAGCGCAGATGTGTCCTTTAAATTGGGGATCTTTTGTTGAGTTGGACAGGTGGATACTTTGCGTTGGTACGTATGGTAGGTAGATACGCTTAGCATAATTTAGACGAGTGGGTATCTATATTTTGGGGGTAAATATTTTCAATTACATGCACGACAGAGGGATGAGTTAAATTAAAGAACGCCATAGTAATAGAATCCGCTTATAGAAAAAGCAAAACAAAGGTAGAATACGATATTAGTAAGTATCTTCCACAGAAATTTAAATAAATTGACTTACCTAAATTAATGAAAATTTTTCATTTAGAATTCTTTGGATAATACTTATCGCTGTCGTGCTCTACTTTTGTGTATTATATTGAAACGTACTTTAGGTACCTACACGTTACAGAACCTTGCAAGCAATTATTACTGAATGTTTGTAGTTATTAGTTCAATAAGGACCTTTTTGAGGTTACCAGAGGCCCTCGAACTAGCCTCGAAGTTCTGTTAATGATATTCCCACGTCAAGACGATAAAGAATGATTTTGTCACTTGCTTGTGATAGGTACTGGTACCTACCTATTAGTACTTAAACGATTTGGATGTTCAATGTCTTATGGATTGATTAATTAATGTAACACATAATTCGTAAGTTCCTATAGTGTACTGTATAGCAAAAGATTCTATAACTATAATTATGCCTACAGATATCTTTCGTGTGATATTTAAATTGATATTATCAGCCCAGAGGTGCAAAAGATTTCGTTTTATTTGTAGATAAAATTGGTGTATTTTATTATTTAACCCATCCCGTACACCTAAAAAATGTGCTAAATATATAATCAGCTCATCTCAAGATGAAACATCCGAAAACACTCCAGCCATTTGGCACTATGAGTGCTGGAAGCTACTGCTGATAATAAAAAAGTTATGGCATCGTCCATTTTGAGGGCCACTGCGTTTTATTTTTGCAGTATTGTTGCTCCGTTAGGGCTTTATGGCGGCAATAATGTTATTTTTTTACTCCTGTTGCGGTGTTGCCAGCTATTATTTGTTAGCACGAGCATGTAACTACCTAAAAACGTACGTACGACTGACTATTTGTTTACTATACTACATGGTTATGATAAATGAAAGCATGCTTTATTCCGTACACATGGTCCACTGTGTCAAAATATCCACTGCATGAAAATGTCCCCTATATTAAAACGTCCACTCTTCCGCAGCACCAGGGGGTAGAAGACTGTACAGAAATGATCAGCGCCAACGACGATGGCCTAAATTAGTAACTTTTTTACATAAGCCTTGCGTAATCAATTGTTTAGTTACAGAATTGAAAATGATATCAAAAGGCGCGGTCATTTAAATTATATTTCTGGGTCTGTGAGACGGTTAAATAATTGAAAGAGCTTCAATACTCTAACATTCATAGTTTCGGATAACAGCTGCAATCTTACAATTACATGAACGTAATTCAAGAAAATTTTAACATTTGATATAAAAGAGTTCAACGCGAGCGAAGCACCCGTTGATGTCTTTTATATAGGATAATTAAAATGTTTATATATCAGGTATACAAGTTTTTCATCATAACTGAAAAAGTATTACAATATATTTTAAAAGTGGGAAAAGGAATATTTCCATATATATTTATTTAAAACTTTATTGCACAATAATACAATTGGCGGACTTAAAGCCATTAAGGCTTTATCTTCCAGTCAACCAGTTCATATTATACCTTCCCTTAAATTGCGATAGACTACACAGTTCCTACGCACTACCCGCTTAACTATCACGGCCTAAATACAATCTTGATCTTACAACAATTGCAAAAACTAAACCCGACAAAAATATAGGTACCTACAGTAGCATAACTCATTCGAAAACAGACATAAAAACAACAACACAGCATATTCCCATTTAGGCCTTTTTACGACAACATATTTCATTTCAGACTGAAAACGAAAGGGTTAAATGAACAAAATACGTGCCTTTTCCGACAATTGCTGCTCCACCCGTGTCCACGTTGTGTGAAAAGGATCCTTTGCTTAATTAAGTAAAAACGTTTGACGCGCATTTGGTGGTCTAAAGGTTAATATGCTTTTTTAATTTAACATGAAATCATTGTCCTGTATAGAAAAATTTGACTCAAATGTAGGTAGGCTCAAAACGGTTTCTATTATTAATTGATAATAACTAGATAAGACCTAGACCTCGTCGTTTCTCTCATTCATAAATTTTGGCATGCCCTTAACATATTTACCTACGCCTTTTTATCGATGTCTGAGTACCTAAATAGTATTTGAATGTACGAGGTAAATAATTTGACACGGCCATCCAATTTTTCAGCTTGTATTTAAGTTATATCTCTACTATTCAGCAAATTCATAAACGTTGAACAATGTAATGTTCATTAAAAGGCCGGATGCTCACAAGAGATACCCAAAAAATAAGCGCTATAGAAATTGTAGCAACCTTTAAAGGCAAATTGATAAGAGCTATCGAATCTCTGCGCACTGCGCATGTATCTAGGAAACTCCCACTCAATAACCAACCTAGACAGTTACCAAGCAACTTAGGTCACCTAGGCAACCTGAGAGGTAGGGTCAAAGGATCAAGAATCAATATCTCCCTCGACGCCTTAAAAGCCCTAGCAATCTACGAGGCGACCTACAGGTGACATTTGCCGCCTCATAGCAACAAACTGCCCGGGAATTCCTATGACGTACGGCTCGGTATTGATTTTCAGTGCGAACGGCAAATAATATTGAGTGTAGTTGCAGTAGTCTCTTTTAGCAATATCCACACATACATTATATATGTAGGTTACGCGATTTATTATAGTATATAGAATGTGAGGGCGTCGCTCATCAAGTACAAGAAAAATTACACTTTATAGCGATTGTAGAAGTTTAGGAGACCCACAAAATGTTGGTCTGCCCGTACACAACGTGGCACAAAATATAAATTTTTTGTAACCCATTCTTCAACTTTTCGTAGCGATAGTACTGACACATCTTCTTGTGGGGGTTCTAGACGAATAACCGGGGTGATTTCCATTCTCTTGGCAGTTTTGCGTGTCAGCCACATTAAAGTTCCAAAAAAGAAAAGTGGATTTTTTCTGTACTCGATGACGTAGGATAACCTACGGGACTTATTTACCTATTAAGGTTTGTTAAATAAAGAAAGAAAAATCATATAGGTATGCTATAACTATATTTTATTTCAGTATTCACTGTCTGTGAAAACTTATATGTGGCGCGCGACAAAATCAGCCTAGTTACTAAATATGCAAGTGTTATGGTACTTATACAGGATGTTACCTAATATATGTATGAAGCCGTGAACCGGAGGGAGTGCTAAATGTATGAAAACGATAGGTACAAAAATTCCACGTACGGCAGAAATAATTGTACCTATCGTTTTAATATAGTTTAGCACTCCATCCAATTCACGGCTTCATACATATATTATGTAACACCCTGTATACAAACGAGATGGAATAAAATGGGGCAGTAACTTTTTATTACGCGATTTCGTGATTAATTCGACTGATATCGCCAATCGATCTCCGATTTAGGTACTGGACCTACATAGGTGCTGTTCTGTCCTACTCACATTGAAAATATTTAATCATCAAGGAAAACCTCAAGTTTGTTCGAACCTACAGGAAATAGACAGGTCACCTCGCGTGTCGTTATACATATTTGTAGTTACAACGGATCCCACCGAGTCAGAATGAACGTCAGAACGCACAAAAGACGTTCATTACCTCTTGCCTACGTCGACTGTAGCCAATCTAGGACGTGGCGAAAATATTGAGCAGAGGACCCCACCGCCTACCGCGTTTCTGTCGTAAGGTATTGAATAAATTGATTCTAAGTAATTTATTCTTCTATCGTAACACCAGTTAGTAGGGTTGCTTGTCGTTAGGTAAGAACTGGGTTGTTTGATGTTGCTGTATTTTTGGGCAAACACTAATGGGTATAGTAAAGACATCAGCGATGGCTTTTGATGACAAATTAATTCATATTTTGTAGCCAATATAGTTTATTCATAGCTCCTAAATATAACACGAATAATGATATATCTATTTGTAGCTCCTATCCCATCTAAATATTCAGTCTATTATTAGCGAAAAACACTTGTCAGCAAATGACGTCATAACGAAATGATACAATACTTATATTACTTTCGTTTAAATTTAAGTTACTATAAGTAATCCTATCCTCGATTGGCAGAAGATGGAGTAGGATAAGAAGAGGTGGCGATCTCTGGTGATCCATTTTGAGTCGCTGAGCCAGCGCAGTAAGTAAGTGACTCAAGTTAAAACATGTGTTAGTACGTATGAGCAGTTCTCATTTGCTATAAGTAACAATGAATTTACTGATACGGCAAAAAACAATGGTGGTGGTGTAGTGGAACGTGGTGTATGCAGGAATGTGGTGCAGTGTACTGCTAATGTACGAGTAATTAATTATCGTATATATTGATTGTCAATTGGCCGTGCGAGGTTGGAGTGTGGTGGCCTAAATAAATTATTTCCTTTCCCACCTGAGTGACGTAATTTGCAAATGGCCAATCCGATTACGATGAAACTTTGTACGTTTGGTTTGTTTGTTTGTTGTATCAGACAACAATATAAATAAGCTAACTGGTGCATACCAGTTCATTTTGATAACTATATTTTTTATAAAATTATTCATATTTAGAGACAAACATATTTTTTATTAAATAAAATATGAAAAAAACATTTTTTTTCAATTTCAGGTATTTACTACCATCTAATCGTACTCTATTTTCGAAATCAAGTATTAATTTTGATAATAAGTTGTGAACAATTAAAAATATTTGATCAACTGTTATTGTGAAAAAAAAAAAGCGCCAATTTCATAAGTAAGGACCAAATATATAAGAAGATATAACAATGTGGCAGATATGTGTCAGGATCGTAGTTTATGGCATTCAATAGTCTCTGCTCTACCTACTCTTGTGTTATTATTATGGAATGCGGGACTGAGGGTGAATTGTATGATGTCTATTGTATATATGTGTAAAAAACACTAACACGTCCAAAGGCTGCGGTAACTGCTTACCATTAGGCAGGTCGTAATCTTGTTTGCAACCATAGTGGTAACCTCACCTAAAATATTTAAATACCTACGAATACATTTTTATATGCCTGCATAGATAGAAGAGCCGCTATACTTCGTACCAGTGCAAAATGCCTACAAAGTATTGCAAGGAGGTTGCAATTACCCCCAAGTGAAGTCCGACACGTAGTAAAAGTATTTATAGGGAAAGCTATAAATTGCGCACGCGGCGGAACAGCTCGAAAGCCTTTTCTAATTCTTTGAAACAGTGCGTACGAAGTTGCATTCACATACGCCATTGTGAGTCGTGATCCGCGTCGCTTGACACATGCTTGGAAAACTGTGCTTCAAGTTCTAATGTTTTCAAGCCGTCCCACCTCCACAGACGTCATCCCACATCATCAACAGCTCCGCAGTGTGGAAATAGAATACATTCCTGTCCATTTCGTGGTTTACGGATTTATCGATTGAATTTAGGTACCCTAAGATACCTAAATAGAGGCATTGAGGCCGATTGCCTCTCATCTATGAGATAGGGGCAATAAGGAAGAAGTGTAACGTGAAAGAGGCAAAAGAGGTGAATCAGGATCGTAGCTTATGGCACTTGATAAGTTCTACGGACCCCTGTGGGATACGAGCGTTCGGGAATGTATGTGTCAACGAGATTTGATCGGCTACTGAGGCTGGTGATATTCTATCACAGAATAATAACACAAATATATTCTACTCTACCAAACACTGTAATATTTTAATATAACAAAAAGTGTTAATCTGTTGGCAAATAAAATGAATAAACACCATACGGACCATATGATATAATCTAACTAGTGGATTCGGCGTTCGTACGCGTAGGTACACCTACTTTACCCTACCTAAAACAAATTCCTATCTATTGTTGAAAACCGCATCAAAATCAGTTGCATAGTTTAAAAGACCTAAGCGTAAACAGATATATAGGGATTGTTGTGTACTATGTGTAGATAAAATTAGAACCATATGCTTCAACCTTTCTAAGTTGTAGACACAGCGTGTAAGGGAGGAATGGAATGCAAATGTACTGCCAGCGAATGGTGGAATAAAATGCCAGTGTGTTCCCTAACTAGAATATTCTGTAAACCTTCGTAGCCAGAGTGAAGCTCTTTCTAGGTACCTGCCTGAGAACACCACAACCACGCATAGTATTTAGGTACATCACATCTGCAGCATCATGTCTCCTGATGAGATGACGGTTAAATTGCGATCTATAAAGTAAAAAATCGACTAACAGTAAGAACAGCGAGTTTTCCAATGTCAAGCCGACCTACAGCAGAAGATACAGGAAAATGTCTTGCAAGGTCAGCCACGCAATTTTATTCGCATTCAAAGCATTGCATACCATACACTATCGAAATATTGCTGTTATATAATAATATGTATGTATCATAGCAATAGATAGGCCGTGTGGTGTCCGGCAGAGTAGAATAGCACCATCCCCTTACACTCATGGGTGTCGTACAAGGCGACTAATGTTTTCGAGGCAAAAGATCAAGAGTCTCCGTAGTCTGGAAAATGGGCAGCAGCATTTTCCATTGTTATATAGCCTGCCAAGCGTGGAGATTATGGCAATAACCTCCCCTTTCGTGGGAGAGGCCCTAAGTCCTGCAATGGACTGTTGCGGGCTGTGATGACGATAGCAATAGATAGGTATGAATGAATAACCGTAATATTATATGTGTAAGTTAAATGCATGTTTATAAAATAAATCTGAATGTCCGTGTGTTTATATTGCTGGATGTTTGTGTTAGCACGCGTGGCGAACGACTCTGATTTATGATTTTAAAGGAGGATGAGGAAAATATTTTTCTTTAATTTACCCGTATTTACCGCATTTAACAATCGCTACCGTACCTAATGATTATTTTGCCACAAACAATATAAATGTTGAGTTTATTAGGAAAACTTATAGTTAAATTTACATTTATTTGTGTTATGACAGAGTTAAGTACTTACATTAAAATCTAATTAATGTTACTATTGACAACATAGGTTAAACCTGTACTGTATATACTACAGTATGACGAAAAGAAAATCTATTTGATTTAAGCCGTTATTAAATTTATTTAAAATTAGTATTACTAGAATGAAAAAAATATGGTTGTGGACGAGTACCAAAGTACCTACGTTGATACTGAAATTTTCTCGTAGACAATTAACTTGATTAGTTAGACGACGTAATTGAGAATGCCAGTAGAGGTCAAAGGTAAGGCGAAAAAAAAATTAGCCAATGTTAAGAGCTAACAAAAAAATACTGAAACGTTGACATGAAAAACTTGAAACAAAATGTTCGATTTATTACTCAATAGACCTTTTTTGTAAAAATGACGGACCTACGAGATTTTTATACATAACTAGCTGACCCGGCAAACGTTGTTTGGCCATATAAATAATTTCCTGGATTGTATGTATTTTTGTATGTTGTATCATAAAAAAATAGAAATTAAAAATTTTGTCAAAAAAATAAAAAAAAAATTTAGGGGTTGACTACCCCTAACATTTAGGGGGATGAAAAATAGATGTTGGCCGATTCTCATAGATACCGGATAAGCACAAAAAATTTCATCAAAATCGGTCAAGCCGTTTCGGAGGAGTATGGCAACGAAAACTGTGACACGAGAATTTTAAATATTAGATGGTAATTTTTTTTGTAGAGGTTATGGGCCCAAAAGTAACCATACACATATCTAAGGTTAAAGGTTTGTAGAAAACCATAATAACGATAAACATACCGAGGCCCAAGGACAAAAATAGATGCTTACGTTATATACTTGTTATATGAACCGCACAAATACAATAGTAATTTATGTCATACGACCCTATGTATCGTTATTATGCTCGTTAACTGTCATATAAATTACAAGTGTGCAAAACTGGTATCTCGTATCAACTGTACTCATAACTATGCAAAGAATTATGTTATATGCAAATTAGAAGTTGCAAAATATTTTGTCTCTAGTTGCTTAAAATTATTATCATAAATCTATATTGTATCGTATTTTTGTCACTCATTGGCTTCTTCTATTGCTTTTTCGTCTGAAGCTCCTCATTTTGAGTGATTTTCGCGATTTAGTAAGGCTGTTTACCTAGAAGCCTAGACGTTGTCACTCGATATAGTCACTCTAGTAGACAATAGCGTACAAAAGGCTATACCTAAGTACGAACATTTATATTCTCACAAAAACGTAAACATGTTTGTATGTAGCTGTATTCATAATATTGTAATGTATAAACTATTATATGAAGTGTTATGTCCCAGGAACTGTGTAAAATATTTTCTCAAATACATAAATAGAAACAAAGTCGCTTCCCGGCGTTTGTCCCTATGTATCTATGTACGCTTACATTTTTTGAACTACATGTTGTACATACAGCAATTGTACATAAAGCTAGACACCATAGGCGTACGTAGGAAGGGGGGCGATTGACTCGTCTTCATCAGCCACCTCAGGGGCCAGGTCCCCCCTGGAAAATAACCCTAGATACGCTAATGCTAGACACATAAGAAAAGTTCTTAACTATAATATAAAGCGTCCCCTGGAACTATGTAAAATGTTTAATCAAATTTGGGACAGCCTCTTTTTTATCTTTCAGTAAGTAAACCATTCCTCCGCCATTTACCTTCGGTCGATCCTTAAAATAAATGGAACACCTAACACAACAGTTATACGAAGTTACGTGTGTATATCAATGATTGATGAAAGTGTTGCTCGCGTTAATAATAATGTTCCTTGCGGCTTACATAATAACGGTTATGTCGATTTATGATTGATAACTCGATATGACAACCATTCATCATGACGTCCGTCCTGTGTTCGTGACTGACTGTATCGTGGCAAGCATTGTTTTGTGGTTTATTATAAGCGACAATAATAACGTAACAAAATGAATTTTATCTACACTCGTATCGTAATGTTCCAATTACGTATTCGAAAACAGTCGTTTAAGGAGACACTTTTTTCACGCCAGGCCATAAAATTTAAAAAAAATACTTTTCGATACAGCATTTCCCATACTAATTTCATTACAGCTGTAACTTAAAATAACTTTTTAATCATAATGCAACACTTATATTTTTTAAATTCTTGTCGGGCGCCCGCACACGGTCAAATGTATGTAGGCTGAATACTTAGATGTCTTTAACAAATTCAAATTCAAATTTTAAATTTTCCTGTTTATGTTCTGTGTAATTATTTTCCCGCTAAACAGAATATTTTTTTTAATTGTTGTAATTTGTGTTTGTGAATGTTTTTCCTTATTTTAAGCAAATAAATAGATAAATGTGAAAATAGTTAAGTGAATTTCCCGCCGCTTGATATCCTTGACGCTTAGATACAGTAGTGTATACAACTGCATATAATTAGGTATTAAAACACTCGTGTCAAACTATTATCATACTCGGCTACGCCTCGTATGATAAACAGACACTCATGTTTTAAGACCCCCTTTTATATGACAGTTGCATAAACTACTATTACTAAACACTTCAATGTTACTCGTATTTGTTTCGTTTGAATGTGAGAACAGCGTTTAATGACGATTCATTGTTACACGAAAAACGAGACATCTTCCTTAAATTATGTGCAAGTAATTATTTTTATGTAGATACACAATACAGTGTCTCAAGCAACGTTATTTCTTGTTCGAAACAATGAGTGTTGTTTATTACAGTGTTGTTTTTAAGAGCTGTGTCCTTGCCTGGCTTATTTTGATTTTGCCTTGTATCTATAGGTATAATGAATATGGTTTTTTTTGTCACATTATGGCTACGTCAAGTAATTTGTTTTTGGTTTTGACACGACCGGCACGTCAACCTTGCCTAGCACAAATGCTAGAACATTATGCAATAGTTAAATCTCTACACACGATTTCTGTTAGCATAGATGGTTGGCCAACTAGCCAAGTGAGGCATTGATTTCGTAACAAAATAAATTTGCCCACATTGCGTGTCTATTCAGGGGTTCCATTGTTATCTAATCTAAAAGCCATTAGTCGTCAATACCCACAAATCTCCATCAATTTATCTTTCACGGGCTTTCTGGGGATAGCGAGTTGAGTGGTATGGTCATGGTATGGAGTTCGAAAGCTATTCAACCTCGACGGTACCTGTATTTGGTTAATTATTTAGTAACTGACTCCTATGAGTTAGGAATTTAGAACAATAGAACAAGAGATTACGTATTGATAATAAAGTTCCGCCCACATTTGTGAGCGATATGGTTGGCGTTGTGGTGTACAGCATTGTAAAATAACGTATGTATGGAAGTACAATAGGCGGCGTGTGACAGTGAGCAGATGTGTGCACTTTCACCTCCGTCCCGCGGACAAACGGATTGCGTGTGAACGGGGCCGCGGTGGAGCGTCCCGCGGGACCGGCGGCGCCGCGCAGCCGGCGTTTGTTACGTGCTTAAATAGCAGCGCATTGTTTATTGAGGGAGTTCTTTCGTAAGTGACTTAACTATTTGACTGAACAGTAGGGGACCGGCCGCGTAACTACTACGGTTTCCCGGCTGGTACGTGACAACGGCGCACTGTCGACGGACGGCCGCCTCGCTGTTATCGAATGTCAATGCAAATGTGAAGATGGGGGAGATAATAACGCGTTCACGCGACGCGGGGTCGACGGCCGGCATCGATCGCGCTGTTTGTAAACATTGTGCGCCGTCTCGAAGGGGCGGATAGCGACGACGGGTTTCAGTGGAATCGAGACTCACCTGGACGATCTGTGCGTTGTCCTTGTCGAGCAGGAACTCCATGGACTTGTGCGGGCGCGGCGTGCGCTGGGCGTGCTGGCCGTGCGCGGCGGGCGGCGCGAGCGCGAGCAGCGAGCGCGCGTGCAGCACCGTGCGCTGCGTGTCCACGTCGGTCTCGAGCACGCCGGCCGGCGGCGCGGGCGGCGGGCGCGGCCGCGGCGGCTTGTGCGCCACACCGCCCGCGCCCGGGGGTGCCGCCGCGCGCGACACACCCTCCTCCTTCAAAGGGATGCGGACGTATTGCGGCGCGGCCGCCGCGCGCCCTCCCTGCCCCGCGTCTGCCGGCGCCGTCGCCGGGTTCGCCGCGCCCGCCGGCCGCGCCAGCGCGCCTGCGCTCCGAGATTTTTTTTCTTTCCTCCCCGAGAAACGGAAGTTCGCGAACCGCGACAGGAAGCCGGCTATGCGGCTGCGCGGCGCGCGCGCGCCCGCGTCCGTCATGGCGGCAACGCGCTCTGAGCCGACGGGCGGCGCGCGCGTGGTCTCGCCTCCCCCCACCACCTCCACCTCCGCGTCGTTCGCGTCGTCGCTCGCGGTGGCGCCGTCGCTCGTGGCCGTGCTGCTCGCGCTCGCCTCGCGCCAGCTCACCTCGGCTACCACGGGCGAGAACGTGACGCCCTTGGAGCCCGCGGAGACGGAGCGCCCGGGCGGGCCCGGCGCCGCCGCCGCCACCGTGTGCAGCGACGCGCGCAGCTCGTCCGGCGTCTCGCGGCGCGGGGTGGCGCGCGCGCGCAGCTCCGGCGTGGAGCGAACGCGCGCGTCGCCCGCCCGCAGCGGCGTCGACGTGAACGCCGGCTCGTGCAGCGGGTCCGGCGAGGGCGTCCGCGGTGGCGACGGAGACGGCGACGACGGCTCGATCCGCCGCCGCAGCTCGTCGAGGACGTCGTCCCAGACGCCCCACGAGTCTTGCAGGCGCCGCGCCGTCATCACCGACAGGTCGCGATCGTAGGTGCCGCTCTCGGCGAGGGCCCGCCTCGCGGTCTCGTCGAGGCGTCGCGCGGTCATCTCCATCTCCCGGGCGAAGGCTTGCTCCGATTCGGTGGTGGAGTCACTGCTGGCGCTCGGCTCCCGCACGGGGGACGGCGACGGCGGGGAAGCGAAGGGGATTCGTGTCTCCTCGACTGGCGGCACGCGCGGGACTTCGGCGGGCGGGGGTGGCGGTGCGTGCGTCGGAGGAGGGTTGACCGGGGTCTGCCGCGGCGGGGGCGGCGGCGGTGGGAGCCGCGGACGCCGTGGGCCGCCGCCGCGGTAGTCGAGCGCCGTGAGGTCGGCCACGCTGACGGTGAGGCTGTCGGTCACCTCGAAGCACTGTCGGAAGCGCGCCCGGTGCTGCGGCGCGTGGCGGCGCGGCTCGGCGCAGACGTCGAGCTCGGCGGGCAGCGAGGTGGCGCGCGCGGCCCGCGGCGGGCGGCGGCGCGCCGAGCCGGGCGATGCAAGCGCGGCAAGGCAGGGCGCGCTGCCGGCGGCGTGGCAGGCGGCGGCGGGCGTGTGCGCTATTTCGGTGGGCGGGGGCGGGCGGCGCGCTCGCTCGCTGTAGCCGCTGTCCTCGCTCAGGTTCTCGGCGGAGAGGTGGGCGCGCGGCGCGGGCCGCACGGGCGGTGGCGAGGCGGGCGGCGACTCCAGCGAGTCGGGCGACAGGCTGGGCGAGACAGGCGCCGCGCAGGAGCGCTCCAGCGACTCGAACTGCGCGAGGCTGGAGGAGCGCGACAGCGACCCCGAGCTGGCCGGCGAGGGCCCGCGCTCGCGCCGCCGCCGCTTGGCCGGACACGCCCACTCGCGCTCCGACTCGCTGTCGCACTCGGAACCTGCCGACGAGGGGAATGCGTGAGGAAACTCGCGAAGAGCACGCGCCAAAAAGCGACGTTCATGCGCGCGACGCGGGTCGTTCTATACTGACGCCGACAATGACAATGACATGGTACAGAATACTGTGTTTATAAATCTCTTGGACATAGTCCAACATTATCCACAGCTAATTTACCAGGACCTCGTCTAGCTGCCAAAAAATTTATGGATAAGACTAAGTGGCAGTATGCTCTAAAAATCGAATAGAAATTTCATGAAATAATTACATTTGAAAATAATCATATATGATTTTATCATCTACCTTCATGTTCTTGCCTTCATGAAAATTCAACCACGAATATTTACGCTACTACGCGCCATCTATGTAACTACAGTAGAACTCTTTCCATACTATCCCAGATGGTTCCAAACTCAAATAGACAGTTGGCGTTAACACAGTTCAGGGATGTTACGCTAGATGGCGTTGCTAATTCAAAGCGAAAGCGACTAGTCCGCTTGGCTGTGCAACCACAGCAAACACCGCCTGAAGTGGATAGAATTTTTAGTTCTTCTACAGCATAATGAAAGAGAATTTTAGCGTTTTTAGCATCTCCTATGTTGTACTTACCAGCGGTTCCGCGCACGTGGATGACGGAATCCGCGTCCGAGTCCGAGAGCCAGGTGGCGGCGGAGGAGCGCTCCGAGCGCAAGTCATCGCTCGTCTCCTCGACTATCGTCTCGAGGTACAAGGCGTGGTTGCTGCCCGTGTCTCCTGTGGGAATGAAACATATGTTAAAAAGTTATTGTAGAAAAATGTACAACATAAGAGAGGTAGGGCATAGCGGGGTATCTCGTTCGAATTGGAGCCGCCCGACTGGGGAAGTAACAGAATATCGCAGCTAAATAATACTCTTTTAAATAGTATTGTGTTTCTGCCGGTGAGAAAGGTTTCCAGTGCTCCATGGGGTGGGGATTTGGGGAACCGTGGCTTTGGCAGTGGAGTGGCATTTGCCTTTTTGCTGCCAGAGCAACGTGTAATAGAGGTAGGCAACGCATTGGCGATACTCTTGGCGTTGCTAATGTCTATAGGCAGTGGTGACCACTTTCCATCAGGTGGCCCGCTTGCCTGTTTGCCTACCGTATGACATAAAAAAAAAACATTTTCTTACTCTACAATGTAGGTAGAGAGAGTATCTTATCAAAAAGTATTGGTAGATTCTTGTAATGGACTCTGTCATTCTTGGGCAATCAAGGTGAACGCCGGGTCCTCGTACACAAGAGCGCAACCGGGACTTTTATTATTTATTAAACGTGTATATTGGCCGTGCGGTGTCCGGCAGAGTAGAATAGCACCAACCTCTTACACTCATGGGTGATGACAACAGATTCCATATAATTGGCTATGCAGATGACATAGCCATACTTATTAGCGGACCATTCGAGAACGTTCTATGCGACCTCATGGGGTCTGCATTAAAAATAGTCGAAAGCTGGTGTAGTGAGCACGACCTCTCGGTCAATCCATCTAAGACAGAGATGGTCCTGTTCACACACAAGAGGAATCTGGGAGAACTTAGACTCCCCAAGCTATTCGGTACCAAACTATCCTTAACAGACGAGGTCAAATACCTTGGGGTCATTTTCGACAAAAAGCTGTTATGGAACAAACATCTGGAACACAAACTGGCCAAAGCCAGCATCTCGCTGTGGCAGTGCAGCAGACTTCTTGGCAAAACATGGGGAATCTCCCCCAGGATTGCCAGGTGGCTGTATACAGCCGTGGTGAGGCCCTTCGTTGCCTATGGCGCGGTGGCCTGGTGGTCCAGAACCAAGCTCAATACAGCGGTCAACAGGCTGCAACGGTTCCAGAGAATGGCATGCTCTGCCATAACGGGCTGCATGCGCTCAACACCAACAGCTTCACTTGAAGTACTACTGGGACTGCCACCTCTTGATCTGCATATACAGCAGGAGGCAAAGATGGCAATTCTAAGACTTAAGATAACAAGACAATGGAACAATAAACTTGGCTCCCATCGAACCTTATGGGAAACAATGGTTCAGAGTAACCCTATGTTTGAAGCCAAGTGTGACCGAATCGCGAAACAGTTCACTTTTGGCAAAAGATACCAGATACAAACTGCGGAAACGGAGGCGGACTGGTCTGGGATAAGAGAAGTCCGTATCTACACGGACGGATCCAAGACCGACCAAGGCACCGGTGCAGGAATCTTCTCGCTGGATCTGAATATTAAGAGTTCCATACCACTAGGGGAACATAGTACCATATTCCAATGCGAGTGTGTAGCAATCACACAGGCTGCCATGCGAGTAAAGAGACTCGGTATAAGAGACCAAGGCATCCGAATCTTATCGGACAGTATGTCGGTCTTGATGGCATTGGGAAAGAACAGTATAAACTCTGCCCTAATCCTGGAGTGCCACCAGGCGCTTGAAGATATCTCCCTGACAAACAGGGTTACGATACAATGGATCAAGGGTCACAGCAATTCAATGGGGAACGACGCCGCCGATGAGCTGGCAAGAAAGGGATCAGGGATGGAAATTGCTGGTCCCCCTCCGTCCCTACCCCTCTCTTTTAACACACTGCGAGCATGGGTGAGCAAACACACAACGGACCAGCACAATAAACGTTGGCAAAACACAATTGGATGTAGACAGTCAAAGTTGGTGGTGACCGAACGATCGCCAAAACTAACTAATAAACTGCTAGATCTCAAACGGACAGAACTCAGGACAGTAGTTGGCACAATAACAGGACACCTCCCCCTGAACAAACTACTGTTCATGATAGGAGCTACGGACAGCCCTTTATGCAGGGGATGCCTAGTAGACGAGGAAACAGCTGCCCATGTGGTCCTGGAGTGTGAGGGACTTAAGGACCACAGGGTAAAAATCGCATTAGGAACAGGGTCCCTCCAAGAGATCTGCGAGCGTCCGAAGAGACTGCTGGACTTCTGGAGGGAGCTGGGCTGGCTAAATTAGCACGCCTTAACTACGTACAAAGGACCAAGTTTGAGTTCAAGTGCGGAAAAAGGAGCCCATTAACCTAAACCTAAAACTCATGGGTGTCGTACAAGGCGACTAATGTTTTCGAGGCAAAAGATCAAGAGTCTCCGTAGTCTGGAAAATGGGCAGCAGCATTTTCCATTGTTATATTTAAACACTGCGATCTCCAACCCGCCTGCCAAGCGTGGAGATTATGGCAATAACCTCCCCTTTCGTGGGAGAGGCCCTAAGTCCTGCAGTGGACTGTTACGGGCTGTGATGATGTGTACATGTACAGCGTATAACTTAAAAATTACAGCAGTTGCGGTAGTATCCTTGTTCTTGTGGCTACCTACGTACCTAATGAATATTTACGTGGAAGTAATTAACCGTTGTCACAAAAAGTAGAAACAGCAGTGTTATTAGTCAGCTGTCAAATAAGAACGTTGATATATTTGCAATTTTAATTATTTATGAACCACATTAGTGTCGCCCGATTTGTTGTGTCATGGCGACATGCATGAGAAAGGAGTGAATGTCGTGATGACGATGACGAGTGAGAGTTAAAAGGAACGAGTGACATGGTGTGTATACCTATGGGATAAGGGTAATGATGGTTTTGAGGGTAGGTACATGAATGTTGCTTATTGTTATCTTTCCTGCTCTTTTACCTCCTCTACGCCAGGTCTTCAGCACCTTCATGTTATAAGTCCTTACATTTTGCATGTTAATTCTCTTTAAAACTCTCTTTTTTATCCCCTTTCTAACAATATGCTTTTAACAACTGCACAGAAATCACTCACTCGCACTCGGCAGGGTTGACTGGAAGAGATCTCTTTTAGAGATAAGTCCACCTTTGTATTTCTATTTCTATTGTAACATTACTGTAATGTCTATTATGTACAATAAAGAATATATATATATATATATATATATATATATATATATATATATAAATTGGCTGTTATGCTGCGTCCTACATGGCGTTTTTTGCATATGATGCTGCGTCCGACTGACTTGTTGCGTCCGGTATACGGACGCAATATCGACCTACCTTGATTTTTCGTCAGAAGACGCAACTAATCATGCAAAGTGGCTGTGCAAAATATTGGCATGGACGTGAAATCGCTACGGGGACGAATTCCGCTGTATTTTTTAGTTTCGCGACGTTCCGCACGCACCGAGAGGAGCTGGCGTCGCGGTGTATATTTGTCACACGTATAATACGAGATTTTTATCAGCTACAGTACCAATCAAGTTGCGTCTCGAAAACTCTGACCTTGCTCTCGTTATCTCCTTAAAGTTTGGCTTGGAATGCGTTTATAGTTTTGTTTTTAATTCGTGTACCAAGAGATTTAGGTTCGTCGTAATTTTATTTGTGCTAGTGCTAGTGCTACTTCGACGTCCTAAGTGAACAGACGCGGGATAAATTCAAAGATAGGTAACAGTAATTTTGTATATTTAAATAAGTATATAAAATTACTGTTACTGCTCATGTTCCCTATCTAGGATGGTGCGGGCCATGGCCCGAGTATATAGATAACAAATCGCGAGTGCATTAGATGATACGACTTATGTCAATGTAATTAATAGCATATAACCTTAGTTTCTTGTGGCGTCAGCAATGACTACCCTTAACTGTAATTCTCTTAAATAAAGTTTAAACTCAAATGTAACTTATAGTAATTCGTTGTTTCAAGTATCGCTAGTTGAGACTCATTATCTTTGTATTAGTTATTTATTTAAAGAAAGTAAGAAAGTAGATTTATTGTTTCAAGCCTCGCTAGTTGCAACTCATTATATTTGTAGTAGTTATTTTAGAATCGTTATGTATCAAGTAAATGTGTTAACAAAATATAAATTAGAATCTATTCATATGTTACTGAAATGTATGTATTGCAGAGATTAACTTGAGATTTATTTTGAGATTTATTTGTCACGTGAAACGTGAAAATACCAGATTGGAACTTACCTTTATTTTACTTATTGTTCTGGCGTTGGTAGCAATGAGGGATCTCAGGTGAAACGATAATTTAGATATAGCAGGATCGCTTCATTGATCGCTTATTAACTACCCTTAGTAGAAAATTAATTATATTTGAATCTCTTCAAGATTCCCATTAAAGGATTTTGGGTGACCAAAGTGTCCTATTTTTTATTATTATTATTTGACTGGAGTCAGGTTAGTAAGCGGCCCCCGGGGGCGTTTAACCTCGTAAGGACCACGAGCCTTTTTTTAAGCTTAAATCGACATGGCATTCCGGCCCAGATATAAGTCTCTCGTTCCTCGTCTAAACACCCATGGTCCTTTTTTTGCGATCAAATCGTTTTCACGTTCCACAGCACTCAATTTTACCGCAATGACATTTGGAATGTCATATTTTAATTTCTTAACGCACCTATTGTCTATGGGAGTAGTTAATGATGGACCTCAGAAAGAAAAATCTGTCAAAATCTCATTTTCAATCGGGAAGGATGGCTGAAGGGCGGAGAAGAGGTAAATAAATACGTTAATATCTGTTTATTATATTGTTTCATAAAAGAAAATGAATATTGCAATTCAAAAGTAATGTACGAAGATCAATTCTGTGTTATTAGTTTTATTATTTTTTTAAGTTTTTATGGAAAAAAGTGAAAGGGAAATATTTGATCATAAATATAGGTCTTTGGTCTTTGCTTACTAAATGTTGGTTATTTGTTACATATGGTTATATCTTTATGATTTATCCTTAAACAACCTTTCTTTTGATGAATTTATCAGCGTTTTGTTTGATTTTAAGGATTGTTGGACCAAGCTATTGAAAACCAATTGGATGATTCCGACTTTGAGGATCCGAGGCCAGGCGACAGCGATGGCGACGTCGACGATGCTGACTATTGCCCCAACGAAATCGACGTCTCCATCGAACATAAGTCCTCAAGTTCCTCGTCGTCTTCCTCAGTCAGCGTGGAGCAAAGAAAATGTCGCTATCGAATTTGCAAAAAAAAAAAAAAAATGATGTGCACCATGTGTAATCTCCATTTATGTGTAACATAAAAAAAAACCGTTTCATGCTGTTTCATATTTAATTGTTTGTTGCTTAATGTTAGAAGTTTATTTTTTATTTTACTATTAAGAAGCCATTTGTGGCCTTGTTTTTGAGACAGATTTGAAGGACTGACGTAATGGTAGTCAACATAATTATTTTTGAAGAGTACATTTGATTAAGAATTTATCTTAAATTTGAAAAATTTTGTCCATTTTATAACTTGTTTTTTGCTGTTGAGGCTGAAGGTACTCGTAGCGTAGATATAAGTAAAATCAATAATTGTTTAAAGTTAATTTGTTATTAAAGCCATTTATTGCCTTGTTTTTGAGACTAATGTGAAGGATTGACAGAATGATTGTCACCATACATAGTTACCTTTGAAGGGTACAATTGATTAAGAATTTATTGTATTCCATTTCTAAAAGAATTTAATGTTTATTAAAGATACTTAATACAAAAAATACTGTTCTTATAGTTTTATTGCTTAACACCCAAGGTACTTTTTATAGTCCTAATTATAAAATGGCAATCTCAGCATTGAGGCCCAAAGGTCTTTTTTTAGGATTGAATATTTATCATTTTTTTTAATTGAAATCTGTTCTTTATGTTCATATAAATAGGCTCCATAAAAATGAACCTTATAACTATACGATAAATATTAAAATTGTATTGGTAAAGTTTGGGTCTGAAGGACTATAAATATTTTATATTAAAAAAAGGTCCTTGGGTTGTTAGATTGAAAGGCTAAAAAAATCTTGGGCCTTACGAGGTTAATTAGATATTGCAGAGCCGTCTTGCTAATTGTGATTACCCTTAGTACATTATTGTCTTAGCCGGTATCTCCTCAAGAGCCGTTTCAAGACGGGACGTTTAGATGCACGGTCCGCAATGTTTATTTAAATAATATATAATAGTTTGCTAGTGGTAAGTATATATTGTATTATGTACTTTACTGATCCCAAAACCTGTATGTCGTAGGGCTAGTTAAGAAATTATCTAGTGGTAGGTACGTTGTCTTAAATTACGTATTTTACGTTTTACGCTTCGGATCCAAAACGACGTAAATTTCAGCTTGTATTATTATGTGCAAAAGGCAAAAAATAAAAATATCATTTATATTCTGAACAGTATTTTATTTCTACTTATACTTAGTCTACTCTACTTTAGATGTTAAACAGTATCAGGGGTATCTTATTATTATGACGGATCTCTCAAAACCTATAGTTTTGAGAGGTACATCTGTGTTTTTTAATTTGTATTTCCTTGATGTCAATAAAGTATATTTGTATTGTATTGTACATCATTGCGGGAACGTCGTAAAGATGTGATGATTTTGTACGATGTTTATTACATAATTTATACGACTTTGGAATCAAAACCATGATCCCCTGATTGTTAATCAGTAAAAAAAGCTTTAAAAATAAAAAGAAATATAAAAAAATCGGTTTAGATTTTAGAACAATAAAAAAAAGTCTATTGATTTATCCACATAAGTACATTTTTCAGATTTTAAACTAGACGAGATGTTTAGTAGAGACTGGAGCTGGTGTTACTATGCTCCAGGCCTCCAACTCTCGGACATTGACAATAATCTACAAACCTGACCCCGGGATACCACAGTGAGCTAAAACTATGGCAACCAGGAGTTATTATAGCAAATGGTTGAAAGATGAACAACATTTTACATTATAGTAGATAATGCTAGTTGAATCTGAATCCACTAAATAACAGAAAAATTATATACAGGGTGTAAGGGACAGTCCTCCGCAAACAGAAACGGTGAACTCAGACCATCAAACTGAACAACTTTCACTATGGAGCCTACCTCAAGAAACGCGAAAAAAATCAGCAGTCCATACAAAACTGCCGTACCTACCAGACTAAAATGTATGGGACAGCTGATTATTTTCGCGTTTCTTGAGGTAGGCTCCATAGTGAAAGTTGTTCAGTTTGATGGTCTGAGTTCACCGTTTCTGTTTGCGGAGGGCTCAAATAATAATAATAAAAAATAGGACACTTTGGTCACCCAAAATCCTTTAATGGGAATCTTGAAGAGATTCTAATATAATTAATTTTCTACTAAGGGTAGTTAATAACAATGAAGCGATCCTGCTATATCCAAATTATCGTTTCACCTGAGATCCCTCATTGCTACCAACGCCAGAACAATAAGTAAAATAAAGGTAAGTTCCAATCTGGTATTTTCACGTTTCACGTGACAAATAAATCTCAAAATAAATCTCAAGTTAATCTCTGCAATACATACATTTCAGTAACATATGAATAGATTCTAATTTATATTTTGTTAACACATTTACTTGATACATAACGATTCTAAAATAACTACTACAAATATAATGAGTTGCAACTAGCGAGGCTTGAAACAATAAATCTACTTTCTTACTTTCTTTAAGTAAATAACTAATACAAAGATAATGAGTCTCAACTAGCGATACTTGAAACAACGAATTACTATAAGTTACATTTCAGTTTAAACTTTATTTAAGAGAATTACAGTTAAGGGTAGTCATTGCTGACGCCATAAGAAACTAAGGTTATATGCTATTAATTACATTGACATAAGTCGTATCATCTAATGCACTCGCGATTTGTTATCTATATACTCGGGCCATGGCCCGCACCATCCTAGATAAGGAACATGAGCAATACATGTATTGCTCATGTTCCCTACGTTCACTTCACTGTCACTGTTAGGTACGTATGTATCGCCGTCGTCTACAAAGCTTGCAGGATTTTTACTTTTTGATAACAATCAAAATCAATAATACTATTAAGATTGATATTATAATGACACAAAAGAGTGCTATAGTAACGAATATTTTTATCTTATTTATCTCACAAGTTATAGTCGTTGTTGTAGTTACTAAATGGCTCATAGAGTTTTGCAGTCTCTGGCCATTTAACTCGTCTACTGGACCCGGTGGTGCCTGCAGCAAAGACGGTTCGATATTTTGCTGGTTTGAGTCTGTTTCTTCTATAGTGATTGTTGCACCTGGACGCAGAGTTGCAAAAATATTCGAGAGGCTCGAGTCTAAGGATTCTTCCGTAGTAATTTCTGTAAAACATTACAATATTAGAAATTTGATTGTAAACATACAAAAAAAATCTTGGCTAGTATTTTTAGTCAAACTCGATAAGAAACTTAGTGTTAGGCAACTATAAGGGACTACTCTGCTAAGAAGTCAAATATCACCCCTTTTGGAAATTGGATGATATGGAATGATCGACACAATTTGGGGGTGTAGGGAATCCTAGCGTGGTTCACCTCTGTCATTCATTAGGTTATAAGAAAATATTATTTTGTCAAAATAATTTGCGGTCGACGATTTTGGGCGGGGTATGTATGGCAGCCACAAATAGTATTATAAATTAACAGTAAAAAATAAAATAAAACCAAGCTTTTATTTAAATGAGGATAACGATACGGATGAGGATATTGTGGTGTATTGTATTGTAAATACTCTAAAATGTGAAAATAAACTTAAAATAATAAAAACAAACAATGTATTGCATTACACGATTTGTATGTTATAATGTATAAAAACTTTTCGCGAGATTACTTAATAATAATATGTTAGTTGACATAAATGGGTATGTTCTTCTTTATTACATTTGTTTATTTAAAGATTAAGTTAATTCACAAGTATCACCAAATGTAAATTACAGACGTAAATCTCGCGAAAAACTTTTATATATACAACGTGTTTATGAAATAACGCAAAACCTCTCGGGTGGTAACTCAGCCCATGAAACTGAACAAAAAAAAAAGAAAATCATTTTATTTCAGACTGAGTCCATACACTTCAAAAACAAACAAATTTAAGACAAATTAAATTTAATAAATTTATTTTTATTTCATTTAATTTAATTCAATTTATCTTTAATTTCTTTGTTTTTGAAGTGTATGGGCTCAGTCTGAAATAAAATGTTTTATTTTTATTTATAAAAGCTTTTAAAATAGGTCCTAGAAAAGGTTATAGGGATATGACGTAGGCAGGCCGTCAAACGACCGATGACAGAATAGCTTTATGAATAGCCACAATCAGTTCATCAATAAAAAAAGAAAGGTACATACCGTAATTACTGCTGCTATTAACTGCTGTATTGGGGGGTGCCCATTGCCCCATTTCCATATAATTCGATGAACTCTGAGATGACGATCGAGATGTCATGTTTTTAAAGTAGGTATGTTCACAAAATATGTAACGCACGTTACGCGTGTCTGCCACAACTAAGCTAAGTTTGTTCGAGATGAGTACCTATGGTGATGGAGATGTAAACTGAGACCCATGGCCATGACAAACATGGTGTTACTAGCTGTTACCCGCGACTTCGTCCGCGTTCAGTAATAAGGTACCTAAAGGTATTTATTGGTTTCACGTGGTACCTAATTTAACTGTATGTACAACATTGAAAAAAAAGAAACGTATTTTCAAACTACTTTTGCTAAGTCAGCATTCCGTATCTCGTATAGTTTAACTAGGCTCTTGATATTTCATATCAGGTACTCCAGATCCTCAATTTCAAAGTGCCAGTAGAAGCGGACCATCACGCTGAACAACTTTTGCTAAGATAGCATTTCCGTATCTCGTATAGTTTAACTGGGCTTTTGATGTTCCACATTAGGTACTCCAGATCCTCAATATTTAAGTGCCAACAGAAGCGGCTCATCACGATGTACAACTTTTACTAAGACAGCATTTCCGTATCTTGTTTAGTTTAACTGGGCTCTAGATGTTCCACGTCAGGTACTCCAGACCCTCAATAGCTGATAAAAAGTAGCCAATGTCCTTTCTCAGGCTCTAGATTATCTAATCTAGAATTAAACATTTTAACGGGTTCTTACCGCGTTTTGGTATGTATGAGTTCCCGATATTTCGACAGTGTTACAACTGCTATGATCACGGGATGACTGAGGAACTGCAGGTAGATCTTTAAGAGCAAACAAATTATCTAGATTATCTGTGTACCAAATTTCATTCAAATCGGCTTAGTAGTTTTGGCGTGAAAGCGTAACAGAGTGTACAGTGTGCTTTATGGTTACTGAAATGAACGGAAGCATCAAGTAGGCACACAATATTAGATATACATAACAATATACAGTGCGTCACATGGTTACGAATATGAACGGACGCACAAAATGACCGAGAATTATTCAGAATTGAATATCCCCCATTCCTATTGAAACGACTTCTCTTTACGACTGATAACTTTGAGTGCACATAAGTCAACAACATTCACACATATACTTAATAAAATCCTACCGGAAGAGGGAGACGCAATAAGTATCGACTCTGAAAAGACGTAACAAGTCTTCGGCGATTTATATATATATATATATATATATATATATATATATATATATATATATATATATATATATATATATAGAAATATGACTATTAAGCTGGTAATGACGACTTGAGCGGTTCAGTTGGAAGACATGCCGGTCTGCCACGCAGAGGTCCCGGTTTCGATTCCCGGCCGATTAGAAATTGAAATGATGAATTTTAATTTCTGTTACGGGTCTGGGTATGTCTAATAAGTATGTATTAAAAAAAGTATAAAAGTAAGTTATCAGTTATGTAACACCCACACAAGCTTTGCTTCCTTCGGGGCTAGATGGCGCTGTATGAATTCGTCCAAGCATAGATAGATAAATTCTTTATTGCTCACACAAGAATAATTACATTAAAAAGTTCCGACAAAAAACCATAACAAGTTGTGGGCAAAGGCGGCCTTATCGCTGTAAGCGATATCTACCAGGCAACCTTTGTGTAAAGAACCGCTTGAGACACAGGCAAGGCGAATATACACATATAACAAAACTAAAATATATATAGACAATACACCTACATAAAAAAATTGCCAATTAAGGACATCAAAATTCATATGCCAGCCGAGAGCAGATGCGCGCGCAACTTTGCCTTAAAGGAGTTGAGTGACTTGGAGTCACCAATCTCTTTGGGTAACTGATTCCACAAGACGGTAGCTTTCACAGTGAAGGACTCTTTAAAATAGCCAGATCGAGTAAACGGTGGGCTCAGAGTATTATCGTGAGCTGATCGAAGATTCCGGACTAGGTCAACACTCTGGAATCTGAAGCCATCTCTAAGGTATTTGGGAGAACGGGGATCGAACAGAATTTTATACAGCAGTACCAACACATGCTCATCCCGCCGCAGCCTAATTATTATTTATTTATTTAATGCACTTATGGTCTTGTATTGTACTTATGCGTTACAATTATCTGTAGCCGTATTCACAATGGCTCGGAAATCCAATTCGGATACGGAATCGACAAAGGACCCCGCAAAAGTTCTTAGGAAAATGTTGTTTCAGTTAATTTTGATGAAATTTTCATATGTTATAGAGAGTAGAGTTTCTGTGGAATCTATCGGAATTCTGAATAACAGTTTTCGAATCGATCGACACGGATTCGCCACTCACGAATTTCGTGTCGAATCGTTCGGAAACGGTTTCGAATCATTGTGAATACCCTGGTAGCAGGGTCCCGGAGGGCAGATGGCAGATGCTTCACCTGACCTGCCCAATCCGGAATCACGGTCAAGGTTACATTACCGCCAAGATGATTATTATTTAGTGTACTAGTACGTCACAAGCACCGTAGTTATACAGGTCTACGTAACATACATATCTGTTTACAATGACACAGTGAAACAGCAGGCGTAAACAGGTCTGGCGTCGTATTTCGCATAAAGAGCGATAGTGAACAACACTGGCATACACTGACCGGGTTAGACCTAATCGTTATGTTAAACAATGGAACTTTCTCCCTTTTGCTTCATTGCGCAACCTTAGTTCAGTTGAGGTTTAACTTCCTCAGTGAAATGGCATTGTATGTGTGAGTTGAATGAGCTATAAAAATGCAGCGATTGACTTGACCCATTCCCGTTTGAATAGATGATAAAATAGGCTAAATGTGGATGTAAGTACACTTCTGTGTCACTAGTCGGTGGTAAATGTATAATGCACATCGGCTAATTTCAGATTCGTACAGTTAGCTGCAGAGAGAACTGACCCCCTTACCTTAAATTTAATGTACCATTCACTTTGCAGGTGACTGTACCTGTTTACTCAGGCAATGCTCTACGACGTGGAGTCTACGACGATGCTCTATGAAAATTTGCATATTTACCGCCGGTAAATAGCTATCTGGCCAACCAGGGCGGTGTCGGTATAATTGCTTCTGTGGAATGCGTCTTTCCTAGCGTACCTAGTAGGGTGACCCATCTAGGCGTATGTTCCGGTTGTGCTCTCGCGCACGAGAGGGCCGGGAGTCCACCTTGACCATGATCCAAGATTTGGCAGATCAGGTAATTACAGAGCCATTTGACCTCCGTGGCCTTTGCATCCACCGTACCTAGTAAGTAGATAAAGTACCATAATATAAGGGAGTCATTCGTAACGTTTGGTTGACGTACGTACGAAATGTTATGAATGAGATGGTAACTGGCCAGAGGTGAACAACATTTGGGGGCGTCGATGCGTACGACCGGAGTCGCTGTTTACAATGTATGCCACAGCCGGATTGGACGATGAGCTGGTTCATAAAACCGTTACAAGACTTAATTACATGATATAAACCTTCATATCAATCAGTTTTTCTCACAGCTTCGCCCGCGTTGCGTGGATAGACGATGGAAGATTTATCACTTAGTGCCTAATGAAATGAAATGAAAGACGTTTATTGCTTAACAAGGACACCACATCACAACAATCACATAATATAAAATAAACAATAATTATGCAAATAAAAAACAAATTACAAAATCTAATCAAACAAATTTGGGGCTAGATGGCGCTGTGTGAATTTGTCCACAATTATTAGAAAAAAAAAAATTTAAATCGATTCGGAATTGCTGTGCTTGCCAACAAAAGGACCTCACTCAGCATGTGCCACGGCCGGTCAGCTAATCAGGGGTCTTGATGACTAAGCATAGCTTTCTTCAACCCTGAGCTCTATCTGGTTGAAGCGTTCATCTCTTAACGTGCCATGTATGCAGCCATTTATGTTTTTGGTGTCAATTTCCCGGTGTTGCCCTCGCACGCGAGGACCCGGGATTCACCTTGACCATGATCCAAGATAAGGCAGGTCAGGTAGTTACAGTGGAACGACTGCCGTCTGACCTCCGAGACCCTGATAACAGGGGAACCTGACGAGAATGTATAATGGTTACGTATAAGTACAATACAACCTTGAGCTCTATGATCCACCTACGTCAATAATCATTAAAACAGTCAGCAAATGTAAGTACAAGTAACGTTTTAGCTTACTTATTAGATCAAAGAAAGTAGAGCAACCTGAACGGAATGTAGCGTCCAATTTGACAGTCCTCACGCGCCTCGTAATTTATTCCAAGAGAGCCCCGCCTGAATACAGGTGACCGTTACAACATGTGCGATGCTAAACAGGTGATTGTTTATATGTTTTTTTCTTTTGTGTGTAACAGATGGTCTTATAACTAGGTATATTCGACAATTGTACGAAAAAACTAGTAATAATTATTAGTTAGATTAGGTTCTAAGGATTTTCTGTAATCAAAAAAATGTGCTTGGACAAATTCACACAGCGCCATCTAGCTCCTAAGTAAGCAAAGCTTGTGTTATGGGTGTTAGATAACTGATAAACTACTTATATACTGTTTTTTAATATATGGTTATTAAACATACAGAAATTAAATTTCATAATTTTTAGTTCTGCTCGGCCGGGAATCGAACTCGGGACCTCTGTGTGGCGACCGGTGTAATAACCAACTGAACCATTCAGGTGGTCATGTAATTAAATCTGTCTTAGGCTCTAAATTAGATCTACTTCGCTGAACGTCCTATATGTATTGTATGTATACCTAGGTACATACCACCATGGAATTCAAATTAGACCTTATTGAAGTGCACTAAAGCGTATGTTCTACAGCTAACAGTCCTCGAGCTGAATACGGAAGCAGACCGTTATAGCACGTGTCCGACAGGTGTTAGGCCTACACGTTCGACCTGAGGCCAGGTTCCCACACAAGTCGGCGTAAGTGACATTTAATACCCTTCTAAGGAATTACTGTGAACGCTAATGGCGTTAAGTGCTGAACCTTTGGCCGCGGGGATACTTATGACACTTTAATCATGTGCAAAATGGTACAGGGATGTTTGAATATTGTGGGAGAGGACCATGATGGGCAATGTGAGGCACTATTCTCCCAGTTGCATGGCACCAATCCTACTCATTAATGGAGTTGGTCTCAACAACACCAAGACCTCCAAGCCCGGAGATTATGCTAACATCCTCCACTAATGTGGAGAAGGCTCAAGTTCACCAGTGGACATAAGCTCTTGATAACTATAATGATGCTGGATCTCCTAATCTGCATCATCATTCATAACGTCATACCGTATAGAAAAAATCATGACACGCTGTCGCCCAATCACAACATTTACGATCTCAGAACCTGTCGCTGTACAGACTAGCCTGATGTATATTAAGTAGAATAAACAAAATCTTCTTCAGTAGACCAAGATCGCAAGCTTTCATTCACTCAATCGATCTTGTGTTTATGTTTATGATTCAGATGTCAGATGTAGGTGGCTATGTAACGGATAAACAGATTTCGATATTTTTTCGATAAATTCGGTTTGGTAATTTAGGCAATATTAGTATTTAGGTTCGTAAGTGTTTTGTCACCTGTCGGCAGGTTGTTCAGCAAAACAATCCACCTACTTACATGCCAACATCCACCTGACTGCAACAAAAACGCGAGCAAACACCTCACTCCACCACAAAATGGATTGAAACGCTACACCTAATGGATTGAAATTTATGCCAAATCGTCAGTTCGTCATGTCGTGGACTAATTAGCCAGGTTACACACCGTATCGAGTGACTGCATTCCTTCGTACTCATCTGGTATAATCGGCGGGCGATATGATACAATGGTTGCATTATGTTGCACACATGGAGCACCCGTAGTTGCATTTCGAAATCGTTTCTGGTGACCGATGATCCGCAACAACCATTATGGAATGGATGCATAATGCGTGCGGCGTTTACGCATAATACGAGTATGTGTACGGGCAGTGTAATATCAATAATTAGTATGTTTTCTTTATTTTCAACCGTCTCTTAAGATACAGGATTTATTCCTAGTTTAGAAGGCAGGGTTGTAAATTTTCGCCTACAACTGTCACTTTGTAATTACCTGTTATCACAATTATGTAATTCGTGTCAATAAATTCATTTTTTTTATTATAACAAGCTGGCCCGCCGCGACTTCGTTCGCGTGTCGTCCTCCCCTATAAATTGAATACATTAAATTAAAATATTGTATGTGTAGTTCTTAAAATAATACTGTTCACCTTAATTTGTCAGCAACATTATTTATAGAAGTTAAGTACAATAAACTACATTTTTGAGGAAATTATATTGTGTTGGAATTCTTGCAAGTTAAATAGGGCACAGAATCCTGCTCCGCACTATCGATTTGTTCCAACTTACGGGATATAAATCTTCCACTAATGTCAAGATATCGTCACGGACTTTGATTCAGCATATAAAATTGCATGAAAATTGAATGTGCCATTAAGTTTAATTTATCATAATGCCGTAATAAAATAGTTCATACAGTTAACCTTCACGTGATTATTTTTACTTACAATTTTTTTAAATAGTATAGACGATTTTCCTGCCATCACACCACCTCATAATCCTATTAAGTGTTGGAGCATACCCATGTCGATGAGGCGGTATAGCAGGAGAAAGAGTCGCTACATGTTCGTTCGATCGTAGATATAGAGGCACACGGTACACCCCACTATCACTAAACAGTGACCAGAGAAGTAGGTACAGGTAGGTCATTCATCTAATTCATTGACCCCCGATCTAAGAATGAATCCGATCCATATGACAATGAATGAATGATTTATTGCTTCAAAATGTGGTACAAAAAAAAGGGTCTACTAATTAGTTGTATTTATTTATTTATTTATTAGGTTCACCAACAGTTTATACACTACATAAAAATCTTATAGCCTTATCCTTATCTAAAATCTTGTATCTTATCTTATGACTGTATCATATTCATATATTTCATATTTATTCATTGGTAATATTCATTACATGTCAATTGTTAAAGTTATAAAATGTCACAAATTACATTAATTGTAATACATAAATTTATAATAATCAAATGTCACAAACAAACATTTTTACCTATCACTATCACAAGTCATCTTGCACAATAATGTATCATATTGGCATTAATGTCCCGCATGTGGTCTCGCGCACGAGGGCCCGGGGTCCGTCTTGACCATGACTATACCGAGGCAAAACCATACACTACATTCTGACTATTTACCTATCAGCCATACAAACGTGATAAAGGGCCATATTTCGCCACCCGCGCCTTATTTTATGGACCATTTTGGACAATCAGTCATATGAGCCCTCCGATGTGTCTACAATCATGATGTGTCTAAATTTAGTAGTAAGTAATATAGCTTATAGCCCAGAATAGCACATACAGGCTATAATTAATCCTATAATTCAATGTGGTTCCTGCGGGAACGAGTCTGGAACGTTAGAAAAGAATTTTAAACTGATAAAGTCACGCGCAAATGCTAGTATAATTCATATTTCTTTTAATGAATTATCTTAGTAATACTTTCATCGAAATCAACCTCGCATGAAACCGGCGAATCGCGTGCGATGCCATTTTCAATAAAATCGTTATGCCATATTAACGCTGTTAGTAAAATTGGGCCACGGATCACGATACTGTGGCGGAATTACCACGTTTGTCACGTTTAACATGGAAAAAGTAGGATAAAACAGTAAATGCAAAGCGTGAGGTGGCCTTATTAGACTGCCACAAAACGGTACGCATTTTGATGAATTCACGGCTCTATATAACAGAAGCAATTGGTAAGTCGCTGTTGGATAAGTTTAGTTTTTAACCCCTGACGAAAAATTGGTGTGTATGTATGTTTGAGCTTTGTGTGCTTTCTGCATCGTAGCTTCCGAATAGATGGACTGATTTGGATATGGTTTTCTCTTTATGAAAGCCAGTTTAACCGATATGGTTCTTAGCTTCGTTTCATTAAAATCAGTTAGGTTAGTCTAAATATGACATAATTTTTATTAACACATAATTTTGTTACCTACAGGTGGAGACTTGTAATTGGCTTCCTGTTAACTGTATAAAATATCAATTGCAATGTTATAGCTGTAAGTCTTCAGAAAATAAATAAATAAATGATTTCTTTTACGAATTATATACCTACTTACCTACTTAAGCAATAAGTAACAAATATTTTTGGCGACAATTCCAGTTCAAGTATTGCCTTGGCTACCGGCGCGCGGCCGGGCTGGTTTATTTTTGGAATATTTTTATTTTCTACCCACATATTTTCCGTACCTATGAAGTAATGAAGTAGGTACTTATATAAATCACGAATTAAATAAGTTAAAATTATTAAAGCAAGTGACAGGTAATGCTTATAATATAATGTTATTCAAGGTACTCATATGAAATTGGAGAACGAATTAGAAATTCGCATGAAGAAATGTTACTCAGGAAAATGTTTAGGTAAGTAGGTAGTAGGTACCTATTATAGATGCAAGCGTACAAAGAAAAACTACTTATCTTTGAATAGCTAGTACTTCACTAAATTGTTTTATGTTATACCTAGGACAGACAGACAAGCGGGCCACCTGATGGAAAGTGGTCACCGCCCGCCTAAGAACGTAAGCAACAATATTTGTTGAAATCTAAGTTTGTGGTAGAAATTCTCACGCCAACATTATCCGTCCACGTTGCAACTAAGCAACAGATAGAATGAACTTTCTCGGCACAATTTCGCATAATAATAAACTGCATGAGTGAGTATCAGATTTCTTGAGGGGTTTCAGATCAGAATGACAATGACAATCGCACCACAAAGTAGTCGAAAGCACACAGCACAATGCGAAAGTAACTGTCTGTCTGTCTTTTTGTCTTTTTGTTACGCTTTCACGGTTACACCACTGCACCGATTTTGATGAAATTCGGTATGGAGTTAGTTTAGCAGCTGCGGACGGAAGGAGGACATTTTGGCTACTTTTTATTCTATTTGCAATAAATAGCTAGACTTCTTAGTCTTATCCTTCGTATTCCTTCTAATCTGCCAAGGGTCGGACAAAATGTAGGCACTCTACATCAATAAAAATATATAAATGTAAATCTCTGAAAAAAATGGTTCCGAAAGAATGGTTGCCTAAACGGAATCATAAATACAATCAAACTGTGCGGTTGAATGCTAATGAAATGTACCTAATTCATTATTCGCAACTTCAAACTAACGAACCTAGACAAACGAGTAAAAGAGCACTAATTTGCTTTCCCTCTTCCGTTGGTCGGCTGGAAGATATTTCTTTAGAAATAAGGTGTACCTGTTGTGATCTTATCTGTACGTCAATTTTGTATACTATTTATTGTGCACAATAAAATGTTAAATAAATAAATAAACATTTACATTTTGTATGGCAGATAGGTTACTCATTTCTAGCGTGTGCAAGAAAGAGATGTCGAATCGTACATGTATAATATGGCAGTCTAATTAGGGCTTTCGACCGGAACGCTTCCTGTTCTGGTCCCTATGGTACGGCACGGACAATACTATGGTGATAAATTAAACTACATACTTTACGTGGCGCCCAACAGGGGTCAATGCCACCAGCGTTTCCTTGTTTTGAATACGCGGACAAGTTATTGATCTATGCTATTTATTAGGGTTGTGTACCTCAAAAGGCTAGAGTGAATGACGGACAGACAGACGTCCGTTCGTCCGTCTGTCTATAGTAACTATCAATCACTGCATCAGATCCGTATTCGGGAAATGGTGTCCAAGTTAGCTACAGTATTATTTCTATACGCACTACCTATCCGAGTTTTCTATAATCCATCATGCGGTAAGAAAATGAATCCCGCGAGACCTCATTCCTGATACTTCTAGTCTTATTTAATATGTTTGTAGGCTTCTTTCTGCGAGCGTTGCTACATTTTTGCCGGTGTCTGCGCGGAAGATGAGAGGCGTAGAAAGTTGTACAACAAAAAAGTGCTATATCATTTTGGCACCATACAAGTACTCTAGGTTTATGCCAACCATTACCAGCTTGGCAGAGCCTGCTTGAAAGGGTCTGCTTTCCGACTCTTTCTTCTCTACTTCGCCATGTCGTGAGTATCGTCGTGTCGTAACCCACATAGGTGACTAATAATAGACAGAGAGAGATGTTGTTCCTATATCTTCTTCCTACAAGATATATGGTTTCTTATACCCGTTTGGGATAACATTGTTGGGATGTTTGCGGCTGGCTTGGCTACAGAATTCCGTAGATTTTTTCTATTCCCTATCACCTCTCGATGCCGTTTGGCTATTTATGACGGTTTTTTATTAGGTTCTTGATTAGAACTGGGATTTCGCTTGTCATCGTATTAGTGATAACACTTGCAGTGGAGTTATAGTTGTTTTTATATCAAAACAGCGTTGATTTTACCAAAATCTGTCTTTATTTTGTGTTGGTGGTCCGCTTTTCAACTTTCTTCTCCCCTTCGCCCGGTCTTGGGCATCCTCGCGTTGTAGGCCATTGCCTTTCGCATCCGATTTGGCGATATTTGTCATCGCTTCTTGGGCCTTATTCCCACGTATCCCTGTGGCTTACGCAATCCTCACACGCTAATAACTCTACTGAAATTACGATAGAATTACGTGACCTAGGAAGCAACAATAGACTTCAATGTTAGCTAACGTGCGCCGTAAATAAAATGCAACGTATCCAATGTAAAAAGCTCGTTTTACGCTACATTTACCGCGCTGCTTCGTCGATATTTCCACACTTAAATGACTGACTGGCCGGAGTACTGTAAACAAACATGTTACGCATTGTTGTATTAGCTTAGCACAGTATAAGGAACGGTGGTGTAGGTTATGCCCGATTGCGCTACAGTTATGCGGCTCTTTAGTTGACCCCTTAAGATATTCCTAAGCACAATATCAGTGTCTTAAAGTTAAGAGTGAGTTAATGAGTTTGACTTACTGCGCTTATTACATTTGGCTAGATTCAGTTGTCTAAATTTAGAAGCGGAAAGGTGAGAGAAAATTAGAAGGGAATATGTGGCTCATAAAGTAAGATCCATATATGAATCACGCTTTTTGAAAAAAAAACGGAGCGACGCGTGACTTATGATACAAACATACCTTATTCTATGAGCAATGCATTCAACTTTGATATGCTCTCACGCTTTTTGCTCTAAATTTTGTCAAATGTATTAAGCGCATAAGATTGATGTTGGTACAATGCTTTTTCTAGTTAGGAAATATTGAATACTAGCCTGAAATCGACTTAGGCGTCACCTAAAGTTTATGCTCCAGCCAGCGCATAGATAAACTCTACATTGCCGTACACATGTCCTACAAGAGATCAAAGTTGTCCAATCACGGTTTATAACCCACAACCGGACTAAAACAAACCAGTTTATTATTGCGTTAAACAGTTGCGCTGAGCGGTTGTTTAGTCTTAAATTTATTTAGAACAGCACTACGTTTCCTGGCAAAGGCGACTTAGTAACCGAATACCTTCATATTCGTTGGTGTTTTGTGATTTTGCGCAAATAACACATTGTGTTCTCAGTTATTGGCGTCTCGAAAGCAGTTTACGAGGTTGGTTGTGTTAGTCTTTTGTACACGTTACGATGTAAGTACTGAAAAGATTAATATTAGTTACAAAAGTGGTAGCTGAAAGTGGTCTTGTTGTTCACTTTTGCTGCGTACCTAAAGGTCGGATATTTCTAGAAAAAGGATCCAATATGAAATTATAAGTATTAAGTTAGTTCATCCTCAAATTATTTAAATCTGATTCAGCGTGGGTCGAATTGACATTCGACTCGATGAGAAATATAGGCAGTAAGTATAGATACTTAGGTATCTCATCTTTGGGTAGAAGCGATAGTTTGAATTTGCGAATTCAAATTAATTCAAAACTCTAATAGTCCAATTGACCTTTCACTTTACGACTTTGAATATTATTCGCTAAAATATTCCTGGTAATTTATTACAAAAGCCTCAGAACTTTGCTGACATAAGACGTAGGTTATCTCCAAGACAGATTATATTGAAATAGAGATTTCACAGCTATTAATTATGTATAGAATGGTCAAAGATATAGTATAGAAGAAAGTTCTTTGCAATAGCAGCCATCGCTTACAAATTTACCTACTTATAATATGCGTCATTATTCGCGTATGTGTTCCATTGTGAACGTAAGTTTGCCTGTTATTAAATTTACATGTGTTGAAGATCTTTCATGTAATATTTCAATGTAATAAGTGTAAATCTGTTGGGAAATTATGCTCGCGAATGCGCAGTTGCAGTAAGTACCCTAAGACTCTTGAATTTAAGATTTAAAAAATCGTAGGGCATAATCCTCTTCCTTTTTAAAGTAAAGTAAAGTAAAGTAATACACTTTTATTCCACTCAGACACTCGGCACAAAATACAAATTTTTTTAAAGAGAAAACAAAAATTAAAGCAGACACAAAGATACTCTGATCTCGTTACCTGTACCATGTAGAGAGTGCATAGGGCCACACTCAGCATATACCACGACAGTCGCCGTGACACTGGTTTTCAGTAAACCCCTTTCTTAGTAAAAGCATTGCCCGTTTTCTCACCTAATGGTAAGTGACCATGCATCCTAGGATGCGATATGCTTGTTTAGAAACAACATAGGTATTCTAAAGTAAGTAACGTAACATTGTCTAGAATTAACGTTAAGTAAATACCTGAGAACCAGTTCTCACAAACTTTCCTCCGCTTCGATACAAGCTTGTTACTTTTCGCATCCTCAAGATGACTAGCATTCGAACATTTCACACATCTCTAATTAACTGTAGCACGCTCTAAAACACAATTCTCAAATTAGCACAAACTAAACTAGCACCCGCTTTTACACATGTCATTATGCGGGGTACATGTACTCTACAGCTGACTGCACAAAACGTGGACCTACGTAAACATATCCGTATTAAAATTTGTTGTGCACCTACATTGGGGCTAGATGGTGCTGCTATGTGAATTTGTTCAAATAGGTTTATGAGTATAAAGACGCTTTTGCCGCAACTTCGTCTGCATAAAATTCGGTTGCTCCGTATTCCCACGGGAATCACATTAAACTAGATCATAAGCTACAATACGCACTGCAAAATTCGTGAAGGCTGAACAAACATCCATCGTTACAAACCGTATTAGTCGGACATAGTAAGTATTATACTATTTATATAGCAGACTTGAAATTAGTATGCACATTTTTGACACATCGCCCACCATGCATGACGATTATGGTAAAACCTCTGTCATAAAGCTCGTTGTTGTAGAGGCGAACGAAATTAATTAAAATGGGATGGAATCTTTCAAAGCAATTACCGTTTACTGCCGCGTCTGATGACAGCTTCGACATCATCTTTGTTGCTTCCGTCATTCGAAACTCCTACTAAAGATGCTGTCGCAACAGCAGTTAAAAACTTCAACACTCAGTTAAAGAAAACATCAAAAACTCCACTAAAATTTCGAATCGAGGAACCCTTACGAAATATTTCCGTTAACCCACATAGATGAGTAATAATAGACAGAGAGAAATGTTCCTATTTCCTCTTCCTACAAGATATACGGTTTTTTATACCCGTTTGGGACAACATTGTTGGGATGTTTTCGTTTTTGAGTGGCTGCCTTGGCTTGGCTATAGAATTCCGTAGATATTTTTTGTATGCTCTATCACCTTTCGATGCTGTTTGGGAATGTATGACGAATTTTTATTACGTTTGAGATTCTAGAGTAACTCTTGAATTATTTTGTTGTTAGGAAGTGATAGAAGTACCTACTACATATATTCTAAATATATACCTACTTACGCTCAAATCACAGAAGAGTATTAGTAACCTGTGCTTTTACTGAGTAGAAGCTTAGGCACTAGTTTTTATATCAGCCGAAAGAAGCCCACTGCTGGACATATGCCTGCCCTAATGATCATCACACACACCGGTTCTGGCCCATCCGCATCGAGCTGGTAGGTTTTAGGTAGGTAGGTACCTATGTCCTTTACCTGGTCGTCAGTTTGCCCACGGTGCATCTCTAGTTACTATAATAATAATAAATAATAATATAATAAATATTCGTGGACAAATTCACACAGCGCCATCTAGCCCCAAACTAAGCAAACTAACTAACTATGATGAAACAATCCTATAATTACATCAGATTCGGCAAATAAAACGCGGTAGATGCATATTTTTGACTAACAGTCAATGTTCCAAAGAAGAGTTACTACTCTAGAAAGTCAGCTTTCAACAGAAAGTTCTTTCAAACGCCATACGCGTTCAAAATCCTCGTCTCGACATATCTTATTTAGGCGTGGAATAACCAAACGCAGATGCAGTCGTTTGCAGCCGCCTTATTTATCGTTTCCTGCTGGGGCAGACGGTGACAGTTGTAATTGCAAAATCGAAAGTGAGCGAGCCCCGAACTGAACCGTGTCACTCGGCGGCGCATGATGCGCGGGCGCCGGTGACGGAGCTGAATTACCTACTGATCGTTTTAGTTTTACAAAGAAATTATTTAGTTATTTTGTTTCGTTTGGCCGACATACGTGGTTCAGTTGGTTAACATGCCGGTCGCCACGCAGAGGTCTCGGGTTCGATTCCCGGCCGAGCAGAAATTGAAATGATGAATTCTAATTTCTGTTACGGGTCTGGGTGTAGTATGAATGATAACTATGTATTTAAGAAAAAAAAGAATATAAGTAATTTATTACTGATAAGATGGCGCTGTGTGAATTTGTCCAAGTACATTTATTTTTATTTATTTATTTATCTCAATCAGAAATTATTATTAACCCCGTTTGTTGTCAAGCACGCGACTTCGTTATGGTTTATTTATTTATTTTCCAGTTTATTGTACACATAAAACTTTGATGAAGAATACAGAGTTATAGATGACACAACAGGCGCTACTTATTTCTTAGAAGAAATCTCTTCCAGCAGGCCTATCAAAGAGATATGTGATACGGTTACGGCGTGTTCCCACGGGAAATAAATTAAATTTTGGGATTAATTATGTCAGATGTTTAATCCAGGGTAAAAACGATTTGAGTGCTAATTTTCATCCAAATTCATTAAGTCGCTTTACGTGTTTGAGTAACAAATATTAAAACTTTTATATTTTATACTAGTAGATTACAAAGATGTAAAAAAAAAACATCTTGGCGTTAATGTCCCGGTTGTGCTCTCGCGCACGAGGGCCCGCCCCGGGGTCCGCCTTGACCATGATCCAGGATTTGACAGGTCAGGTAATTACAGTAGATTACAAAGATGTAAAGTACAAATATAACTTTGAGGAAGTCGTAATCTATGAAACCCTTCACCCAATTTTTATTAATAGAAAGGTACCTTTACTACCCACCGAGTATATACCAAGCTACTTTTTTTATTAGGATCCCGCGGAATAGTTAATTCACAGAGAGAAGCAGGGACTCGTAAGGTTAAGCGCAATAACGGTTGTCTATAACTTAATTATAATTAATTTTAAATTCTTAGGTCAACCCGTCTGTTTTTCGATATATCGAAAATCGTGCAAACAGAGCGCCCACGTAAGTAACCCAATAACAATCTGGCTTGATCCAAACATGTGCATAGGGTCAACAGATTTAATAGAAAAGAAGCCACTGTAGATATAAATCAAATAATTATTCAAGCCTAATGTGGATGGTTGTTTAGATTCACGATACTGTTTAACATGCGAATATGGTAATGAGCATGATGTCACTGCCAACATTCAGAGTTCGTTGACTTTGCTTTAGGAATCATGGTTACCTATACATGAGTAGGTAAAATGTTTACTTTCTTATAAACATATATACGAACATACAGTAATATTATAGAAAGAATATGTAGTTCATTGGATATTTCGTTTAATTTTAGTAGAACTGTAGAGCGTCAGAGGCCTAATGGTTAAGAGATCCGACTCGTAAGCGAGAGGTACTGGGTTCGAACACCAATGCCGCCATGTACCTAATGGTTTAATTTCATGCTAAAGTAGAACTCAAGGCGTCAGAGGCCTAATGGTTAAGGGGTACGACTCGTGAGCGATACGTACCGGGTTTGAACACCAATGCAACCATGTACTGACTCTTTTCTGAGTTGTATACATTAACTGAATACTAACCACGTTAACTATCCTAACAGATCCGTCTACTTATAACGTCAAGAAAGTTTAATTTACGCGGAGGTTGAATATCGTGCTAAGGAATTATTTTTGTACTTAATTGTTATGGGAGATTCTTTCCGAAATATATGTTTATTTAATTATTTATTATTTAGGAACTTACACTTACAGGCATGAGGCACTTCATCTTAGTCCTCACAGTGACAACGCACCTGCGGTTTTGCACTTTTGTTACCTGCAGCCTAAATGTAGGAATCGAAGATGTTATGAGCGACAGTTACCACTTACCATCAGGTGGACTGTCTGCACAGTTGTCACTCAGTAGGATAAAAAAAAAGAAATTAGTTTTGGAAATTCCGTCCGGATACGTAAAAGCAGCTATGTAACTAAATGCTTATACCCGCTGAGATTTTGAACGCTGGTACTTAAATGTTGAAATTACCTGCAACAAAGAAAGAGAGCTGGTTATTTAACAATTTTATTACACGTAATATAAAGCTTGCAATTTGCACCAAGTTGTGTGAGAGCGCTTACGCACTGTATCCGAGAAAATGCTGCATAAATATAGACATATATAATATTTATCATTGTTAGTAATGTCTGCCAATCTGTCCAAAGTAGCCACAGTCGCCCACACTACTATTTCTACGACATCCAAATTAATTAATTTATCATCATTCATTCATTCTTGGGACATTAGTTTTGGCAATTTCGGACATTTTCAGTAGCAGACTAAGCACAGAAGAGGTAGGTAACTACCTAATGAGCAAGACAAAGCCTCAAAGAAATCGATTCGGGCAATGCCTTTCTCTAGATTATACATACAAAGACACCGAGAACATAGCTAATCAAAAGAAACTAACTTTATATAGGTATACCTAAATATACCTATACTATTTTTTGCACAAAAATACATGACGTAACATATTGATATATAACAGAATGTACAAAAGCGAGCTTATCCCTCAAACTTTATCACACAGTAAAAAACGGCCCGCCCCAAGACTTTACCCTAAAATCTACAAAAAAGACCTCTAAAGAAACCTTTGCCCCCTTCTCGCCCCTCCCCCACCGCGTCAATGGTCTCAGCAAATAACGCGATGTATAATTGACATTTCAACTTCCGAGGTATAATGTTACCCCGGCAAGTTCGCGCCGCCACGTCGCCGTCCAGGTTAAGAGCCCATACAGACGTACGCGATTTCTGGGCGATTTGTCCCTAATATTTATGCAATTCCGGTATAAACAACCGAAAGCTTATTTTAATATTTGTTATTCATCGTAAGTTGTAAGTCGACGCGTCACGCCTGCCTAGCCTAGTCTCCGCGCAGCCGTCGCGTCCGCTTAGACAACGCGCCTAAATCGCGCGCCAATAGTAAGCTGCGCGTTTCCTACGCGGTAACTAGGCGGGCGCGGCGACGTATACACGGGCCCTTACTGGTTTACAGCTGCGGTTCTCACGGTTACGCATTCAAACAGGTTGTTTGTTTATGATATTGTACTACATGAGCGCACGTATCGGTGGAAGTTGTAGGTGTAAAACTACTTTGTTTGTGTAATCGGTGCGGGTTTCGCTGAATTGTGTGGAATAGGAAATAGAAACTATGCAAATACTACTTGGTATTACGTTTGATCCAGTGTAACAGTACAGAACAGGTTCTAACCTAAGTTACCTACATCTTCAATCCCAGTATAACGACGTACTCGACACTTGATTAAATCGATATCTGCGAAATAAATATTTGTCTAATTATCATAAATAGTAGAGTACATCTCCAGTACCGGTTTAACAAACATACCCTACCCTACACATGATTAAATTTATTTCTGCAAAACAAATTCTTGTCTTATTGTTATAAATAAATTATTTTTATCCATATATAATTTAGGTAAGTACCTCATATTTGTGCATATAAGACATTGATGGTTACTATGTTCTCATTTATGATGGAAAACATAACAAAGCTAGGGGCCTATTTTTCAATCCTCAGATAAAACATATCAGTCTGATACGTTATTGTTCGACGAAAATAAAATTGAATAATTATTTCATATATTTAAAGGATGGAGTAGGATTATACTTTGTTTTAATTTGGCAGTATCGGGCAGATAAATTTTATATGAGGATTTAAAAATCGGCCCTAGGTATTATACCGTTGGCTGTCTGCTCGTGTGTCAATCGAGTTGTATATTTGTTTTGTTCCGTTCAACTTTTTTGTTGAACCTGAGTCTCGGTTCGCGAGTCAACACTAGGGCTGCCAACTTTTTAAAACCAAATATTGTATTTTTAAGTAGATTGATCGATGAACAACTCAAACGCAATTCTACCTTAGACAGAGAATTGATAAAAATATATAGTAGATACTTCAAATCAAAATATACCTATATTATTTCTTAGGTGATGAGTAATTTTGAGGAACGCTTTATAACTACTATTATAATCTTATTTTAAATTATAAATCCCGTTTTCCGCTAAATGATACTGATAAGCGACTTTGCTGATAAGTTACCATTATACAACTATTATGATTATTAATTCAATTAGTAGTTTCGCCTACTATGTTAAAATTTTAAAATAATAGTAGGCGGACACCTAATACCAGGTACCAGCTGGATGCGGAAAGCACAGGACCGGCCTTTGTGGAGATATCTGGGGGAGGCCTATGCCCAGCAGTGGGCGTCTTCTGGCTGATATTATGATGAGGATGATAAAAAAAACGCGCGAGGGCCCAGGGTCCGCTGTGACCATGATCCAGGATTTGGCAGGTCAGGTTATTACAGTGGAGCGACTGCCATCTGACCTCCATGACCCGCTACCAGGGGAACCTGACCAGATTTGATCATGGTTACACATCCAGTCGCCTGAATGTGCAGGTTTCATTACGATGTTTTCCCTCACCGTAAGAGCATCGGTTAGTATTCAACTAATGTACATAACTCAGAAAACAGTCATTGGTACATGGCCGGAGCGGGATTCGAACCCAGTACCTCAGGCTTACGAGTCGGATACTCTAACCGCTCGGCCACCGACGCTCATGATGATGATGATGATGATGATGATGATGGACACCTAATACAGTAGGATACTATATTATTTAGTAGGGTTGGCAACCCTAGTCAACCCCCCCACCCCGCCGGTCACGGCCCGCGGCCTTACGGTTTGCGGTAACGCGCCGGCAATAAAGCCGCTTACACGGTTACACGGTTATTTTGGTACGATACCGTTTGGGGGCTTTAGTGCCGTGGTGTTGGATGCCATGGATTACATGCAACTGGTTAATTGATCAAAAAGAGAATTGAATATTTCTTCAATGTAATAATTACAAATTTCATAAATATCATATAAGTGTGGATTCCAATGATGTATTTCGCTTTTTACGAAGTTCATTTAGCTGTTGATTCACCGAAATAAATATAATAAAATAAAATGATTAAGGCTTAAAGAAATATTTCTTTAGAAATAGTTTTGAAGATGATTAGTTCATTTACCTTAAATCGTTAATAAAAAAAAAACGTTCTTCCTATTTGTATATGCACGGCACGGCATGGACATAACTGGACTAAGAGGGAACTCATAAGCTTAGCCACAAATTCTGATTTTAGGATGATTCTTTTTTAATTTTCTCGGTTGAAACCTACAGAACCTATTGCGTATATTCAATTCATTTAATCATAATAATCATCATTTATTTACTATAATCATGGTCTTACAGATGTGGAGTTATTAATAAATATGTACATCACGTTTAGCCTATCAGGATTACAGAATGTAAATTATGACATAATGTTATTGTTCAATTATTGTAAGTATAAAGGAGTAACATTCATTATGATGTTCAACAAGCAACCTACACTTACAGTGCTAAGGGAATTAAAAAAAAATATTTGGTAAATTTTTCTACTCAATTACGAACATTGATTTCCAAACGCACATTTTCTCAAATCTGATCCGGTTTACAACCTTCTAAGAATGATACGCACTATAGCCCACACTTTTGCAACACGGAACAGGTCATCGATCAAATCCCCGCAATCAATTTGCCGACCACTGGCTGTCCGGAGACTGCGCTGCACTCACCTTGGGGCAATCAATTGCGGGCAATAGAGATACAAGTAAGGTTGGCACAATTTTTCAATAAGAATATAGGAGATTTCCATTTTGGGTGTCAAAACACAAATAGTATTATTTATTTATTATTTTTAAGTAGATTTTTTACAATTTTGTATCATTCAGAGAATTATTCGCATTATAGCCTACACTTATGCAACACGGAACAGGTCATCAATCAAATCCCCGCAATCAATTTGCCGACCACTGGCTGTCCCGTGACTGCGCTGCACTCGCCTTGGGGCAATCAATTGCGACCAATAGAGGTACAAGTAGGGTTAGCAACATTTTTCAATAAGACATTCTATTTTGGAAGTAGAATTCTATTTTTAGTAAAAATAGTGTCCATATTAAAATATTGTATCCTTTATATATTATTTTTATGCAGAGTTTTTAAGCAGACGAGCTTATGACACCGAAGGAGTTGTGCTAGTCTACCGGACATCACATGATAAAATAGATTTAAAAATTAAATTATGTGGGCGTGTACTTCTAATAAAAAGAAAAAGTGTATTATTTAACCAAATGGCTCTTATTTTATTATATTGAAAAATGTTGCTGCTGTATTGCTACTAAAATATACTAGATTGTGCTACTATATATTGTCTAACAGTATATAGTATCTTGTCCCAAAATAGAATAGGATACCACACTATTTAAAAGATTTGGCAACCCTAGGTTACAAGAGTAAGAAATTCAGCTCTATCCTTTTCAAAATACCTGCATGTTACATCTTGTTGTTGCACCTTAAACTAGTTGTAGACTGAAGATATATAACTCTGATTCCACCAGGATTTATCGTCGAGACTCCACCGGTGAATCTAAGACAAAATCCAGTGCACCCATATCACAGATCCGTATGTACGGATTACAGATTGATGATAATCTGTGATCCACTGTTCAGTCAAAGAGATAGAAAACAAAAACTGCAATGGATTGTCCATTTTAACATACGAGACCATAACATAGGTACTTCATAACAACCAGACAATATTCCCGCAAAGTTATGACTTCGCGGCAGCACCGGCACCGGAATCATAACAGTGCGCCGGCGCACACATTGTCAACAAGCGCAAATGAACAGGCAGTAAGTAATATTAATATACGTAACGTCAACGGCACCCGGAAATGTGATCCCCTGCATTGTCATGCCTGCATGTCGGTGCGATGCTATTGTTACAGGTCACGTGGTCATGTTAATGTTGATTCGGGAGGTATTATGTCTCCCTGGCTGTTTCCGAGAGGTATTCGTAGAATTCGTGGTTTTCTGTAAGGATTTGTTTTAGAGGGAACTGTAAACTAAATAATATTTTTCTTTAGTAGCAGTTCCCATTGATTTTGATCCACGCGCAGTTCGGATATCTTTAAGTAATTAATGAACTATCCCGCGGAGATTTTTTTCATTTTTTAATAGATTAGTTGTGTACAAATTGTGTGGTTGTTTTTACTTTTACCTGTTTCGTGGATATTGCCTACTACAAAAGCTAATTGCATGCATGCACCAGTGTAAATGCATAATGCAACCAGCATCTTCAAATAAATAAATAAATAAATAATAAATATTCGTGGACAAATTCACACAACGCCATCTAGCCCCAAACTAAACTAAATACCCTTCAAGTTATACCTTACTTCTAGTTCAATACAGCGTCTAATGTGGCAATTAAACATTGTTTTCTAGGCTTATTTACTTTTTTCTCTGTTGTTTTTATAATCACGGTAGCAGTTTCCGCGGTTCCACCGACGTTCAGTTCAAAACTCTGAATAGGTATTATATCTAACTATTCTATATCCGCGGTATTACTCGGGAATACTGTACGTCTCTCCATATTAGCGAATGGATGGGTGTACAAACCAGAGAAGGTAAGTAGTGCCTATTGTGTCGTCTATATGTATGATGTTTCTCTATGTATTTTACTATGTGCAATAAAATGTTAAATAAATAAATAATAATAAATAAGGTCAAAGTCTAAACAGCGTGGGTTGGGATTCTGCCTTCTGTATTTTCCACCTAACCATTTTTCTATATCTGTTTACTTTCTTCTGTATGTTTCGAATTATTGTGGTGTTTTTGTTTTCTATTCTATTCTATTTAATTGATTTTCGGTATCGCTTCAATACTTCCAAGATTACCTCATACATCCAGCCTTACAAAGCCTCTTTAATCCTAAATACAGAGTATCTTAGACAGATTTCAGCCACAGTTCCGTCGAATCAAAGACACGCTCAGGCTGAACTCCCCACCGCCGCGAAACCGTACCGCAAAATCGCCCGCTATTCGGCCAGTTCAATTACATCGAAATGCGAGCAGCGGACCACGCCGCTATTCCGTGCCGATACAAATGAACAATTAGAGCGTTTGACGCAAGCTGTCTCCTCTATTGGCCGCAATTGATTGCAAGGTGAGCAGTCACGGGACGGCGGATAGAACTGGCAAAGATTACCTAATCCAAATACGAACTACGAACTAAGTTATTTCATAAATACTCATCCCCACTACGTGGACGAGGGTCTGTGGGGTTTTGAACCTTCGCGTGGACACTAGCAGAGGTGTTAGTGTCCACGTGATGGTTCGAAAGAACGTGTCTTGCTCGTACGATTCGGATGTGGAATGAGTTACAGCTACAGTGTTTCCTTTGGACTATGACATGGGATTGTTCAAGAGGTTTATTAAAGGTCTCTTTAGAGGCGCGCAACGCCTTGGTGGTGTCTCTAGTGTTGCTGATGTCCATAGGCGGCGGAGACCACTCCCTAACAGGTGGTTCGCGTGTCTGTTTAATTGATATTTTATATAAAAAGAATACGGCACTGAGAATGCGATCGTGCATGAGTTAAGTAATTAATACGGGCCTAAGTACCACCCAACTTGTGTCGGGAAAGAACAATCAGTAAAGTGTACCAATTGCCTCAAGAACTTTACAAGAGTTTGCAAAAAAAGAAGCCTGGCTACTTATTATAAAAAACAAAGCTAAGTACTTAATTAATGTTTATCGAGCATGGAGGTAGGTATTATTGTTTCAATAATAGACATTTATTTATTCATCTTATTGGAAACAGATTTTGAAGTAAGTACCTACTTTATTAAAACTTGTGTAACCGACCAAACCCTCCCATAAAAGTGCAGCTGATAACGAATGAATAGTATAAAATAAAACACCCAAATTCCCTAAGTCTTGATTTCACCACACAACGGTCTATTCAATAAATAAAAACATTTTTTCTACACCCCTACCCCGTCTCCACTAAAACCCACTCGCCGCCATTTTGCAGCCGGCACAGCTGCGCTTGCGCAAAGGAATCCGCCGAGAAATCGCGTCTCTTGAATAATGGATCCGTAGATACGAGCTGTCAGCGGGTCCGAGAGATGCAACGCTAAGCTAGGGTTGCCTTTACTTTACGGCTACCATTATTATACTTGGGACATTTAGAACTAAAATAATGATTGCCATGTATGCAGCACCGTGAAAGTGAAATGCGAAAAGGTTGCTATATCTATGTTTCTTTTTTTATACCACCAATGTGGCCAACAAGCTTACGGCCTGTCTGATGGTAAGCAGTCACCGCAGCCTATGGACGTTTGCAATACCAGGGGCATCACCCACGCGTTGCGAACCCAGTAAAAACCTTTTAACCCCTTTCTTGAAGAACTCCATGTCTATCAGCAGCGGTGAATACTTCCCATCAGGTGGCCCGCGTGCCTGTTTGACTAGCGTATGAAATAAAGAGAATGAGAAATATATAAAAAATAAAATAATTCGTTTTCGAGCTACTGTGGTCGAAACTAGATTTTAAACTATATTGATAAGTTTAGTTGTTTGTTTTTATTTGTTGTGTTAGTAGATACTCAAGTAAGGTTTTTAATTACATGTTTTGTTTAGTTGGTTATTTTTAATTTTTGTTTGTTTACATAAATTAGGTATAAGCTGTGTATGTAAACTCGATTGTATGAAATAAATAATTAGATAAAATAAAATAATAGGTAAATCAAACACTTTTATACAACTATATATAATATCAATACAACAATAAATTTTATCTTTTACACTAACGGAGTTAGGAACTTAGAGTTACATTTTGTGGATGTTTCTTAAAAGATAAAACAATGAAATAGACGATGAAAAACTGTGCAGCATTTTGCAGCATGCCGGGACAAGTGACTTGTTTACCGGGACACGACGGGACTTCCGTGACGTATGCAGCCCTACGCCAAGCGCATGTCTGGCGCCGACAGGGACTGGTAGTTGACAGTTTTACGTAAGGGGACTGGATTTGGTACAATGCTTGGTTATTGTTATATCACTAAGGTAGCAAACAAGCTTACAGCCTGCCTGATGGTAAGCAGTTAGCGCAGCCTATAGACGTTTGCAATGCCTAGGGTAAAAACATCACTCATATCTCTAACCCGTGGTAATCCGTGGTGGTAATATGATCAAAATTGACAGTTTTAATTGTTATCTTACTGACTTGAATTTTTCAGTGTAAAGTATAACAGTAACGGACAAAACTAAGTGTAAATATATGGCCCTTATAATATGATACCTAAGTAAATTATCAACACATACAATACATAAGTGTAGTACATACACACAAAAACCATTTCACTATTTATAAGTTTTATATTTTTACTAGCGACTCGACCCGGCTTCGCACGGCGTTTCTCCGCTTCGCATTACAATAATTTGCATGTATTACATTAAACATGTATATTATATAATAAATGCATATTAGTATTATACAATTCGGAACCAATTCTCTAACTGATCGTGAAAACTGCATCAAAATCCGTTTCTTGATTTCGATTTTAGGAGAAGTTAGAAGACATGTTTTTTTATGTCATACGGTAGGCAAACAGGCAATCGGGCCACCTGATGGAAAGTGGTCACCACTGCCTATAGACATTAGCAACACCAAGAGTATCGCTAATGCGTTGCCTACCTCTATAACGTACCTCTATGTTATCAGCGAGTACCTATAATTGGCTTGACTGTCTCTACTCATAGTAATTAATTTGTATTATAAGCTGTTGTTACAAATAAAATATACAGGAAGACAGACGCGGAAAGCGACTTTGTTATACTATGTAAGGATAAAGCATTCAAACAAATCTACTGTGCGTTACAATTACTCAACTGTATACTCTCGCGAACCCAAAGTTTATCGGACAAGAAAACAAACAAAGTTAGCCTCGAAGGATAACAAGGAACCGGTTGCGGCGCCGACTAGCCCTGGAATGTAGAGAATGCCAGCGACTCTATATAGAGACTAGAATGCCAATTCATATAGAGCTCTACCATTCAAGCTTTGATTGCATACATCGTAGCATTACGAATATTTGAGATTGTTTTTTAAATTAGTCGTAATAACCTTTGAAATCACATTTAGGTATATTATGTTTTCAATAAATTACCATTCTCATACTTTATTACCTTCTGTGCTATAAGAGCACTCATTCGAGTCGAGATAATAATATTATTGCAATGGATATGACTATATAATCTTAGCGTTTCTGCAATGTTTTAATACCTACCAGGCACACACACCGCCGTGACCGAGAATTTGTTCCGCATCATTGACGTAATATTATTTTACGTAGTATCGCCAAAGGCATGTGTTAAATATGGTATGGTAGAGCCGACAATATTTTGGAATTCATTTGATACAGACCAGGGTAAACTGGTCGACTGCGGTACAAAATGTACGCGCTGCATTCCTTAGATTTTTCTAATCGAGCGGATATGATGAATTTACTTTAACTACGTTTCCACGAACAAAGCTGTGATAAAAATTCTCGTATGTAGGTGGCTTGCTTACGGAATGGTTAGATCAATTTTATTGATTCAACTAATTAAAAGTTACGGCCAACGTACCGAAGTAACGCGAATAAACTGGTTTGCAAATTGGTTATCTGAATCTCAACTTGCGGATTGTACGTGTCGAATATTTTATTTACCAATCAAAAATCAAAACTTATTTAAATTAAAATTTTTTTCAAGCTCTTATTAGCAAACAAAATAAGTTCAATAATACATCAGTTAAATATTGTACGTAAATTAAACTATATTTGAATCGTCAATGACGCTGCCAAGGATAAATATAGACCAACTGATTAAAAAATCTAAGTTGTAAGTTCACTGAATAAAATACATCTGCCCCCGCACGTTTCGAGCCACACAGCAACAATTCACCGCGACAATTAAAACCAACCCATCAATGAAGCTAGCGCCAGTAAACTTAATCTTACTAGCATCAGTAAGAAACTATCATAAACCATGCCAATACTTGCCAAATCGGCTGCGCCTGCGCATCACACCCCACCCCTTCACTCCCCCATATCCAGCAACCTGCGTAAACACATTCACAGCCCGGAGAGCACGCAGAAACACAGTTGCGTGGCTTACTTGCAGTGGCTTACGAGCAGTACTGGCTCTTGACTGGACTCCGGAGTGGATTGTGAATCATTTGATCTATTAATATGCGTAGAGTGACCGAGTGTCAAGACCAAGGCTCGGGGAACTTAACAACGTGAGCGGGAGCGTACGTTTTCAATTGTCAGCGTTGTTATGTAATTGGTTGACGCCTAAAGAGATGTGCGGCTGTTTTGAATATTGTTTCATACCTTTTAAAATTAATGTATATGTATTGTGAAACTTGTAAACTTCGATGTCGTGTTGAAAGCAATAAAATAATATTTTATAAAATCATCTTGGCGTTAATGTCCCGGTTGTGATCTCGCGCACGAGGGGCCGGGGTTCGCCTTGACCATGATCCAGGATTTGACAGATCAGGTAATTACAGTAGAGCGACTGCCATCTGACATCCGTGACCCTGCTACCGGGGAACCTTATCAAATTGGATGATGGTTACACATTCAATCGCCTGAATGAGCAAGTTTCATCACGATAGTAATAAAATTATAACTCTATTATAAATTTATGTCTCGATAAAAATGTTCTAACGGCCTATTCTGGGGCTATCTTGCACTGTAACATCTCGAATTCGACATGACTAGGCACAAATCTCTATTAAAAATGTCATTGAAATCTCTATTGAAACAAAAAACTTATTCTCAACGATTTTTCGGCAATCCTTTAATGTCAAAGATCGTTTTCAGAGACATCTTAATGAAGAATTGTGGCTAGAGATCATGTATTGTGAAAGATATAAACTAATTATATTAAAGGTCAAAAGTGTCATTAACGTAGACGCTTACAGTTTTTGGGACAGACACGATTACGTCTACATATAGGTTTTGAGTAATCGTCAACCAAAGATGGCCATTAATGGAAAAGAAGACATTAGTTTTGAATTATGAAATACGTACAACAGTACTTACTCGTACGTACAAAAGTAGATTTGTTTAACATTACTTACATAAATGCATTGAAACCTCGTTTAGCACTTGCTATGAAACACGATATTTCCTCCTAGACATTTCCTTATTAGATCAATAGGTAAGCCTTCCGGTCATTGAATTTTGGCACTCGTGTTGAATAACTGGGACGGAGAAATCGCAAAACAATTATTGTAGGAAGCTTGGAGCTTTTTGTTCTATTATTACCTTTTTAGACGTATTATAATTATTTATGTTGATGTTTTTAGAGAGGTTTGTTAGAAAAAATCTTACTTAGAGGCGAGCCTCATCATCATCATCCTATCGTTTATCCCTGCTTATGCCAGGGTATGCTGTCCGACTTTTCTTCCTCCACTTCGCTCAGTCTTCAGCATCCTCCCGTCGTAAGCCATTGGCTCTAGCATCCAACTTGGCGATGTCAATCCATAGCTTCCTGACACCGGTAGGTTGACACACCTGTTTCCTACGTATCCTTGGAGCTTACGCAGCACGTGGCCGGCAGGGGACCCTTATAGCTTTCTGTTTCTTTTTTTTTGTTGTTTGTCAATACATTACCATATTTTTAAATGTTTTATTTTATTTGAAAGTATCTTCTAAACAGTCGCTGTAGCCGTAACCGGCTAGGATACTTAACCTAGCCTGCCTTTGTGTTTGTTTTTAATTGCTCTAATAATATATTAAATATAATAATTTCTGTCTTTAAAATAATATGTTACCTGTTGAAATCATTACCATACCAAAAAACTGGTAGGTATTTATGAGGTGATTAGATTAAATAATCTGTTCAATCAAAACTATTATAATTTGATCCGAGCAGTAACCGTTGTCCTACAATAGAAATAGAACCCTTAAAATTCAAAGAATGCTTTTGATACTTACCGAAAAATATAACAAAGAGTGACTAAGGTCTTTAACTTTCATGATATTCGAGTGAACAGAGTGAGGTGTACGCATAATGCATCTAATTCTCTGACATTTGTTTCGTACTCATTTTCCTGGGGCTCTTTTTTTGACTCGCTGGCTTCGATTGAAACGGTTTTAAATTTCTATTTTCGTCGTGAAAATTTCGGTATTTTGAGACATGATGCTGATTTCCTTATTTTTGAACCGTACTCCTTTGGTGTTCTTAATGTTTTTAAAAAAATAACGAAAATTACAAACCGTTCGAATTAAGGCGAGCGATTTAAAAATAGAGCCCCTGGTTGTTTTCATTTGATAGATGATTTCACATTAACTTAGTATTGGTGTAAGACATCTAGAATCATTGAATGGAAGGGATAGGTGCTGTATACTCTGCCGGACAAAACTTTGCACCCACAGAGAGTTGTTTTAATTTTTTGATATCGTAATTCAAAAGTTTATATTATAGTCTTCGCTTTTGATTTACGGTCGATAAAGTAAATTATCACGTCGAAACTAGCCCGTAAATATAATGGAAGTGACGCCACTATCCCTACATAACCATTTTACAGGATATGATGCAAGAATTTTGCAAAAATGTTTACCTAATCTACATAACAAGTACACCACTTTATCTAAACTTACTTTAAATGCCAACATAAAAACAAGATGCCTATCGGTGGATCGGTTGTACAACAATACCAACCTGTACAATAACGTACAATTTATGTAATATCTTACTTATTACCTAAGAAGCATTTTGCTTTACTTTTTGTCACGTAACGATTTGTTACACAAAACGATAAGTATAATTGATAAGAATGTTTTCGTTTAAGAGTAGGTACATTTAAAGCATGTCAGGTCAGTAGTATATGACTTACTTTTTTATGTACAGTTAATTAATATCTAACAACACTTAAACAGTGGAGCGGTCGGTACCCTGTGACTGAACTGACTGCCTTATCCTTGTAACCAGAACACAATTATGCAAAATCTACCCACTGCTTGGCCGTAGAATTACCTAAGACGGTGGTATCCAGACCGACTCCTCAGGCGAAGTCTATCATCAGTTATTGTCACCGGCAAGCTTCTCAAGCGGTTTCGAAGTTGAGGGATAAGTTTGCGCAGGCGCATTTGTAAGGCACTTTACATACAAATGTCATGTGTGGCTGCGCAGTCAAGAAAGTAAGTAAGAAAGAAACATTTATTACACATATACGCTACGACACCATAACTTTGCCATAAAATATCATTTTAAAAAATCGGTACATAAAACTCTGAGACAATTATTGGGTTCCCAGTGGCATTGTTCGTGGGCATCCAGCGTAAGTGGACCCTCCTCAGCATAATCTTGTGGCCGATTGACGCGTACGACGACGCTGGTTTTCAGTGGGCATAGTAAGAAGTTTCCCCAGTTTTTATACCCGGTCGTAGATACTGTCGAATTGCCAAAGCGTTTATCCGTTAACCGTTGAACGCGGTCAAACGCCGAATAAAAAAATCAGCAGCCATTGTGGGCCAGTGACGCAAGGAAGTGCGTTTGCGCTGAATCGCGGTCTGCATTGTGACGTCACCCCGTTACTATTCAGGCGCACTTTCTCTATTGGAGCGCGAATTTGACTGCTATTTGAATTGCGACTAGCGACACGGCCCGGTTTCGCACGGTTACGAATTGTGTACCTACCTATTTAAAATGTTGAGAGAAACGGGGTGTTCAATATCAGAAATGAGTTGTTTCGTCCTGGTCCGGGGATGCCGTGAAATATTTTACAGTGTTATTATTATATAATACCTCTAAACTTTCAACCAAAGGTACAAGAAAAGTAAACAAACGTCTCACCGAATTTGTTAAATTATTCAATAATTATTTTAGTAAATAAGGTTATATAAAAGGATATATAAAGTTATTTTAAATAATAACTATTATATAATACCTCTAAATTGGTTGGTTTTAAATCCACCCTGAGTCAAAAGAGGGGATCACAGATTTTAAGCAATAATTGACACTTTGACAATTTAATTTAAATAGGCAAGACTCATTTAACATTATACACACAAATAAATTAGAGAAATCAGCTGAATTTAATTTGTATTTTAAATTTAATATTTTGCAAAGTAAATATGGAAAGTAAATATTAAGTTCAGATATGAGTTGTATTCTTAAAAAGTAGTCAAGACCTGGTAGCGTAGCCTATTAATATTCTTAGTCTAAATACTTAAGCAATTTGTTAACAAAAACAATTGTAATCAATTAGATAACAACCTGCACATTTTCCATTACTGAAACGTGATTAGATAATGCACGCAATCTATTTTAAATTCTGAATCACAACATGAAACTCAGATGCTAGCGGTGTATCGTAGATTTTATCACAGTAGGTGGAGAACTGAATGAAGTACGCTTGGAAACGGTTTCATTCAAGGAAATCGTCAGTCTGAACTCTGTCTGAACTCTGACTGAGACTGAAAACCTATCCTGGCATATCCACAAAATATCGACTTAATTTTAATCTGAAATATCATTTATTTAAAATAGCAATATCTACATAATAGCATTATTTACATTTTAAGAATAAATATAAATAAATAAATAAATAATCGTGGACAAATTCACACAGCGCCATCTAGCCCCAAAGTAAGCAAAGCTTGTGTTATGGGTGCTAGATAACTGATAAACTACTTATATACTTTTAAATACATACTTATATATATACATAGAACACCCAGACCCGTAACAGAAATTAAAATTTATCACTTTAAAATCTGCCCGGCCGGGAATCGAACCCGGGACCTCTTGCGTGGCAGACTGGCATGTTGACCACTGAACCACTCAGGTCGTCAAAGAATAAAAACTCAAGAATAAAAACTAAAACTAGGTCCCAATAATAAACACTTACTTAACCTAACTAATATTAAAGGTAAAGAATTTGTCCCAGGTCCCTAGATTGCGGAAAAGTATCCAGAATGCTGGCCGCGTTGCCCCGGCCTGGATAGTAGTGATTTAAGTTCATGAATAATATAGTTAGTTAATGCACCTAGGTGCATAAACCCAGGTGAAATAAGTAACTCGCATGCAGAATTTGACGCTATATACCATGAGAGAGTATCCGACAAACGGCAGACTACAGTCTACTCAGTACACTGAGTGTCTACTGTGGAACCTCCTTCAAATGGGTGGGGTGTCACGACATACTAATGGGATTAGAGATTTTAGTATTGCTGTTGTAAAAAGAGTAGTGTTATAAATATGACGTAGATAGACACATCGAACGGCGAGACGAATTTCCATGCAGTTTTCCTTATTTGAAAACCAGTTTAATCGAAATGATTCTCATATTTGTTTCATTAACATCGGACACTGTACGGCCCTTGTAGAGTCATACACTTGTTAAACTGAATGCTCATTGACCTCGAGGTGAGAACAATCCACTAACAGTTCATAAAAACCGCTAATTATAGGTACCTGCCGCTTATCAGGCGTTATCATCAAATAAACACAATATAAAACCAAAACTTGCGTAAACTCTGAAAAAAAGATAATTGAGATATTATTTTTTATTACGCGACACTCTCCCACGAATCAGTTTGGCATTGGACGTTGAGAACTATGAGTACCTACCTATAAATAGTTAGTGTAACGCGCGTGTAACGGAACGTTGAAAACGTGAATCGTCCAAGACTTTATAGCAGTTTTCAAGGGTGTTACGCTGTAAGACTTAAAAACGGACCATTGTATTACGTTGGCCACAAGTCAATAAAAATGACAAACTACTTGGTTATAATCCTTGACTTTGAATTTAGATGCTTGCAATGTAGATTCCGAACGCAACTTGAGAGGTTACGGGAATGAAACGCGATATACCGAGCATTGAAAAAAAGGGATATTTCAGAAAATTAAGCATTATTTTTATAAATGATGTCAGAAATGAGAGAACACTTTGATGATTTCTAATTTAGGGATGCAATCGCAAATTTTAGTGTTTATTCAGGTATTTACTTCTTCATCGTTATCAGAGTAATCATATTCAATACTAGCGACTTGCTTCGGCTTCGTACGGGTCTTCTCGGCTTTACTTTACAATATACCTACACGTATTATACATAAAAAAAAATTAAGAAGGAATTCTCTAACTGATAGTGAAATAATAATCATCATGGTATTCATGTTACGGTAGTGCTCTCTTGCGGTGTTCTATTTTCTATGAAATAGCAGGTAAGTAATTTCTCTAGTACTGATTACAATCACTTCCTATTAATTTAAGTAAGTACTAGATAAGAAGCAAATGGAATGAAATTTCTAATCAGACGTCGTCTCCGAAACAGAACTTGCTGATAAGGCTAAGTGGACCTACCATGCTCCCACCCGAGGCTCCAGCTCGCACCAAATGTAAATGTAATATTTTATGATGTCATGCCCCTTAAGCCATTAAATTATCCATCATCCCACGCAGCAGAGACTTCATAATGGCGACTAACTAGCAGACGGATCTTATAAAAAACGGTCCAAAAACACGTCCTCATACATAAAATTTACATAACAAAAATGCAGCCTTTATGACTTCCTTTAGGAATATAACAGAAACATTTCTAACACAATATTATACGCAATGTATGTAATATGATACTTATTCACTAAAATTAGTGATATTGCAATATTCTAGTTATTATATTAGCACTTAATTGCTTGTTTTTGTGGAGATTAATCGCGTAGATAACATGATTTATTATTTGAGTGTTTAGTTTAATAACTGTTATATTTACTTTTACTTGTGTCGTTAGTCTAATATACCTCTACCTATATAGACATAAGTACTAATGATTTAAATAGTGGGTAGGTACAATTAGAAACTAAAGCTTAAACTATACTTTTAAATAATCGGGCAGCATACCTATGCGTTTAAAACCTCTTAAAATCATTTAAATTAGGAACTATGTTATAGATTATGTGCAATCGTGGTGGCGTATACCTATACTATACCATTAATGAATCAATGAGCGTCGGTGGCCAAGTAAGCGAGAGGAACCAGGTTCGAATCCTAATACCAATAACTGTTTTCTCCGTTATGTACATTAGTTGAATACTAACCGATGCTTTTATGGTAAGGGAAAACATCGTGATGGCAGTCGCTCCAGTAATTACCTGATCTGCTTAATCCTGGATCATGGTCAAGACGGACCCCGAGCTCTCGAGTGCGAGAGCACAACCGGGACATTAACGCCAAGATAATCATATTTTTTTATTTAATTAATCTATTACAATATGGTATGATACGATGATATGAATATTGAAATTTCCAACTTCTTTTATTTCTATCATCATCATCATCACAGCCCATAACAGTCCACTGCAGGACTTCGGGCCTCTCCCACGAAAGGGGAGGTCATTGCCATAATCTCCACGCTTGGCAGGCGGGTTGGAGATCGCAGTGCAGTTGATGTAAATCTACCCAGAAAGATGCTGCTGCCCACCTTTCGGATTTGTCCCTTAGTCGCCTCTTACGACACCCACGGGAAGAGATGGGGTGGTGCTATTCTTTGAGGTGGCGGCACCACACACCACACGTTTATTTCTATATATTCATCAAAATCAATCCCGGCTTCTGCCAGGGTCCGCTTTTTTACTCTCTCTTCTCTACTTCAGCTATATTTCGGCATCCATAAATGTCGTAAGCCGTTGGCTCTCACATCCGATTCGACGATTCTAATCCATCGCTTCTTGGTTCTCCCGCGGGACCTTGATACCGGCTAGGCAGGTTTAGGCACCTTCTATTTCTGTATATTATCTATCTTTAAACGAATGAACAATAATGTGGCACTTATGACTATTGTCAACTTTTCAAAATATGATTATGGTAGGTATTAAAATATGTTTATTAGCAACACATTTCCTTACAACAACCGCCACTGCTGCAATAAACAGCATCCATAAACTTTTACGGAGCTTAATTAAGCAATGCTTCTTAGAATGGCAATTTCCTTACATAATGCCGGAGAAAATACTGCAATTAACTTTTACGTCTCCGAAGACAAACGCAGTGTCGCTGTGTTTATGAGAACCTTACGAGACAAAGGGAAGCAAGAAACGGTTGGAGAGAACACGGGCATCTATCATGATAGAGATCGCTATGACACTTGAACAGGTAAGGAACGAAGAAATCATTTCACAAGGTTGGCCTCATAAATTTGAACACCAATAAGCTTATGCGTTCGTTGTCTCCGGGAGGTTAGAAATTCGTATAATTAACTTTCCCTTTTTAAATAAATTGTCAGGAGATGTAACTAAACGTACGTACCTCTCATCATTCATGGTCATCTTGGCGTTATGGTATGGTAATGTCTTGGCCCGGGGGCCGCACGTTTTTAGATAATCATTATTTTTATTATGGCAGCCGCTAAGTTATCAGACCTAAAAAGTCTTCAACGTATGAAGATCCAGAGAAGCATATGTATACCTCTCACCTCTCACCGATTCTAAAGGATCCAGGATCTGTCAAATCATGTAATTACAGGAGGGCGACCGCCATCTGACCTCCGTGACCTTGTTAAGAAGGGAATACGACCATTTTATCATGCTTACACTATCGCGGTTATTATCACACATTTTAAGGGTATGTTCCGGGTTTCCTACCGCCTCGTGCCCATGATGCATCCAACAGCGTCGAAATATCGAGCTATTCGTCACACTTCGCATGAATGTGAATTTCGCAGAATTTTCACATATCTCTTTTGTAGGCCTACTGGAAGAGATTTCTTTTAGAGATAAGTAGTGCCTGTTGTGTCATAACTAATCTGTACTTTCTGTATTTGTTATATTGTGTACAATAAACTGTTAAATAAATAAATAATGTGTTTGCCCTCACCGTAAGAGCATCGCCACCGAATTCTAACCTTAGTTACCCAAATAATCATGAGCACTATGAGCAATTAGCACTGCCGATAAACGGTACCTACCACCTACCACCACCTATATAACGCGGTGGTTTCACAACAGCCATGGCGTGCGTATCTAAGATCCATCTGTGTGCAGCAAACCGAAGGTACCACCGCCCACATGGGTAATTGTCTGAAACTGGGCCGGTAGGTACCACTGGCCGGTTACCGCTCGGCGGCATGTGCGGATGCAGTTTGGTTACTGTTCAGTTGCAGCTGCAGTTTCAGCTATTAAAGGTATGGAGTTTCGTTAGATATACTTGGTACCTAAGTAAAAACATATTGCATAAAGTACACAAGGATTTAGAAAAAAAACAGTTGCGTGCAAAGTACTTACACATAACAATAAAGAATTTCTGATTTCTTAAAAAGCGGCCTTATCGAAATAAGCTATTCACCTCCAGACAAGCTTTATACTTATATAATATTTTTATGAAGATATATCGGACAACCAGTTCTAAAATAATTACAAAGTCTATGAAAGGGGCAATGCCTAAAAGTAAAAATACATTGCCACGGTCTGTGCGTAGAATTTTATATTAAATTTGTTCATTATAACTTAATGACTTCATATATGAGCAATTACTAGATTTTATGTTAATAATTCGCAAGTAAGAGATAACATAAGGTTTAATTTGCTGTCCGCAGACATGTTGTTGTTTATAAATAACTGGTGCTGCAAATAAGAGCAGTCCATTCAGTTATTTTAAATATACTCAGTCAATTGTAATTTTGCAAACATAACCTCGAGACTAGTACGCAAAAAGGCTATAAATTAAAATTAGGCTAAACAAAACAATAGTTCCTACAATCAGTGTCGACACAGACCGTACATATTATCGAACGAATCGAAAACAACTTTTCCTAGTAAAAAGTAAATTCGGTAAAATAATAAGTATTGCGTTTTCCCATAAAAATACAAATGAAGTGTAGGGACTAGGGAATCCAATCCCGCATAAAAATCGCAATCCCGCAAGCATGCAAGATCAAGGTCATCAATCCCGCGGATCCCGCGGGATTTGCGGGATTGCTTCTGTTTATTATTATTTTTGTTTTGTGTAGTTAAATGAAAGAAATAAAGACAAGTATTTTTTAATTATTATTATCAATATGAAGCAAAGTTATTACTCATATTATAAATTGAATATAATGATGTTTAAGAAGCATAAACAATCAACTTCTTTTAAGAAACGATATAATACAATATTTAACGTTTCATATTTAAATTGGTATTGAAAATAAAACATATTCATTGGTTTTAGAGGCATAAAGAGGTGAATTAAGTAAACGCCGGGTAAAAAGTTAGCTTATTTTTTCTGAAAATGCTTTCGAAGAAACAATAACGTATCTAACGTTTCATCTTTTAGATTTGATCTTACCTTGTTGCATAAATAGCCAGCGGCGGAAAAAGCACGCTCGGCTTCCACACTTGTAGGCGGAATTGACTTTACATAAGTATAAACAGTTTCTAAGTACTTCCCTCTATTCCCTCCACATTCAAAAAGTGTCATCTCACGTTTCAATATCAGATCAAGTGAATTATCTCGAGTGGGTGCACGCACAGCAGGTCTAGACTCGGGTACCCATTCAGTACGGAGACTGCGCTCTAATTCTTCTTCTAGTGTATGTGAAGGCTGATCATGAAGACTCGATAAAGGCATGTCTTCTTCATTGTCATCAACTTGCTGGTTTTCAGTTTCAGGTTGCGCGTCTGACAGCAGTCTCTCGATTAAACACTTCATTTCAGTTCTTAACGTAGCTTTTCTTGGGTAAAAGAATGGATTGTCCTCCACACTTGCAGATCTTGAATCTTTTTCTAGATATTTTTTTGGATTTTCCAAGTAAAGCAACACGGCAGTTATTGATGTGCGGCGTTCTTTTATCCGGCGAGATAGCGACACAACAAGTTCCTGGCTTAACCTGGTATTTTGTCGATTCAGTTTGTTTATCATGAAACGCAATGTGGTTTCTGCAGTAACTAACGTTGCATCCTCGCGGCATAAGACGGTTACAGCAAGCTTCACCGGCTCTAAAGCTTGTTCTATATCAGTTAAAGTTATAAATTCTTCGTCAGTGAATGAATATGAAGATGATGTCAGTTTAAGGTCAATAAGTGCTTTAGATATACAATGTTTGACTTCGTTGAACCTCGACAACATTGATGCGAGACTGCTCCAGCGCGTTCGGCAATCTAGGATAAGCTGCAATTCTTTGCCAAATTCTGCTTTGATATATTTTTGCAACAGATCATTTTTTACTGGAGATTTTGAACTAAAAACCTTGACAATTTTTCTCACTTTTTGAATAAGTTCTCTGTATTGTGGTAGCAACTCTACTTCTTGAATTTCTTCCTCTACCGAAAAATTACCTTGCTCGTCGTTATCATCTTCACTTTCATTATCACTCTCATTATCCGGTCTATTTTCGAGTACTTCAGCTTGTATTTCTTCTTCTTGTTGTTCTTGTCTATTATTGTATAGAACTTCAAGTACAGCGAGTTGCAATCCATGTGCAAAGCATAATTGGTGGTGCGCTGATATTAATCTGCCAACTTTTTTCATGACCGCTGCACCATCGGTTGTTGCTGCGATCACATCTAGATTTAGGTCAATTTTAAAATCTTGTAGTTTTTTTTCAAGCGCATTTACACAGGCTTCTGCAGGAAAACTTCCTTCAATTCTTGCCAGCCCCAGGTTCCAAATGTTCGCAGCTCCACCGGTAAATAAGTGAAGATTCAAATTTAAATAGCGGCGATTTCTTAAAGATGTCCACTCATCAAAAGTTAGTGTGAAACGCTTTTGCAATTTTTTCAGTGTTTCAAGTTCGTCGATAGTTTTCTTTCGAATGGATGCTCCGTAGGCCATCAACATAGTTTGTATCGTGCTGGCAGAAGATGGCAATCTGTGGCCCTCCGATTCAAATAATTCGCGCAAATCAATTGACGTGATGAATTTTGCGAATGGGATTCCATCTTTCGCTACCATTCTGCACACTCTTTCTTCCATAGACACTTTTTTTTCGAGTGGGAAATAATCTGTTAATTTCTTTTTTTTCGGTGGGACTGACGTTGCCAAAGTTGAAGCACTTTCATCTAGACGTGAAGCAGTTGAACTAAACGAGCCACTTTGGCTTAGGCTGCTCGTTCCCATTCCCAGTGCTGGATTTTCAACGTTGTTGCTGACGCTATCAACCAAGTTCAAATTCATGTTATGCTTTGTTCGCAAGTGGGTGTGAAGACCTTTAGTAGAACGAGCAGAGATTTTTATGATAGCAGGACATAACTTACATTTACCAGTTAATCCATTTTCTGCTCTTAAAAAATGTTTCCACACTTCACTCGAGCTTTTATACTCTTTATAAACTAAATTGACACTCATTTCTAATAATAAATTGTATTTTTTCAATTGAAACGTGCTCTTAACAATTTGATAACAAAAAAGATTTGTCTCGCGTACGTGACGTAACCTTTTCACATCACAAGTAAGACGCAAATGACGCTATAACTTTCTTTGACACTTGACCGCGCGCGAAGGTAAATCCCCGTGCACCGTAGGGGAATCCCTAGTCATAGAGTATTTGAATTGAACTGAACTGATTACGTTCCGTTTCGATACAGGATTCATGCGACACAAAATAGAAATTCAAAACTTATTTAGTTGTGAGTCAAAATTACTGAACTGAATCAAAATTATTTTCCATACAAATTCTATATAAAAGTCACGAGTTCTATGGAAAAGTTGTTAAATCACTTATTAATGAGCTGTGCTGAGGTGTCTTATAAATAATTAGATAGTCGCCTGAGCCCATTTTTCTTAAATATATATTTTTTTTCAATCCCGCAAACCTGCGGGATCCCGCGGGTGTAATCCCGCATTTCTGATCCCGCAAAAAAGGTGCGGGATCCCGCATTTGCGGGATCCCTCGTTTGCGGGATTGGATTCCCTAGTAGGGACGAGATACATAGGCTAATTAGGACGAGATAAATAGTCAGCGTGTCACTGTGTGTTTCCATCCTACATTCCTACCCCCTCCTTTTTGACGATTGAAAGATATATTTAATGTCCTAATCAATAAAGAAATTTTGAATTTTGAATTACGTAACTCTAGACAATTCTCAGATTTCAATGATTGTAACTGTTGCGATTCCCTATCGACAATTTCCTGGGTTCAGCTACTAACAAAGTTCTACTAAAAAGTAATTGCTAAAGTAACAATTTCAACCATTGAAATCAGAGAATGGTTTGAAACAGACTTACGTAAATTAGCCTACAATTGAATGTGATGTTCATCATGTCCATATCCATGAGTATCGTAATTCTATTGAAATACTTTGAAGTCTTATAAAGCCAAAAATTCAAATTAAAGTATAAAGTGATAGTCAACGTTATGTCCGAACAGAAAAGTTCGACAGGCATGACATTTAACGAACTGTCTATCATTTTGCTGCAGCAATCAGCAGAACATCAAAGAGCATTAATTTGGGGTAACCTCGTGATACTTCGATTACTGTAGCTTATGCAAGTCTTGTACATACTGTAGCTTATGCAAGTCTGTCCCTGTGTATCTATGTACGCTTAGATCTTTTCAAGTACGCAACGGATATTAATGCGCTTTTCAGTTAAAAATTGAGTAGTTCAAGAGGAACCACGGTTTATAAGCAAGAAAACAAGGGTAGGTAGGGGTATGGTAAGTGTAGGGTAGGTGTAGACTAGTGTAGAAGTCGCGCCGGGTCCACAAATATTAATTAATTTAGGGTTTTAAACGCTTGAAAAGTGTGTCTATCACTAATATAGAGGATTTTTATTGCATAAAGGAATGAAAACACTCGAATCAGCAGCTAGTTTAAATACTATTATAATATTAAGTACATACAAAGAGATTGGAAAATTTGCTATCTTCACATCTAAATTTTGTTCTGATCTTGAGTACACTAGTCGGCCAGTTTCGGCTTCGTTGAGAGTAGTCTTTGTTACTCACATTCGTACGGAGTGCCGATTTACCGCTTACCGCTGATATCCCTACTTAGCATTAGATCCACAGAAAATGTAATGAATTTTATTGATTGGTAAAGTTACAAGTCGGTAAGAAATTTTAAAAAATCTTGTAATATGAACGATAATGCATTAGGTTATCTTTGTCAACCTTATGTTAACATTCGTCGTGTGATATCTCGACTTATTATTGGTTACAAATTAATGAATGTGACGTTGCAATTATTATTCAAGAAAGTCAACTTACAATGTTTAATAGGTAATGATTGTTATTGTAGAATAAAACTGCATCTTTCGATCGGTCAAGACTCAGGCGTTGTCAGTCCTGAATGGTCTGTGACAGTCTGTCTCAAGGATGCCGTCTAGGCCGGGTCACCGGTGTCGTGACGCAATGTTGTGCTTTTTTAAGCGCCATTTGTGTAACATAAGCGATTAATACATGTATTTTATGCTGTATTTTGAGCTGAAGACAGAGATTTGGGCAGACTTGTAGTTGTATAAGGTATGGCAGGATATGTAGTGGATACTAACAGAGGTTTCAGGAAGCGGTTTATATAGGCTTTTGACAGCCGTGAACTTTAAAAATATGAACATTGTTGTTCTCTATGTAAATTAGTTTTTTTTTTGTGGAATCCTATACAAGTTCGTATGATGTTTTGATATTCTTATCACACATTAAAAATTTCTTTTAATTGCTATATTGTTCTACCCCACAAGTCTCGAGGAATAGAAAAAATAGCTAAAATGCAACATCGATAAAGGAAGCTGCCTAGTAAACGAAACGTTTTCGCTCGGCCTATGAATTTGTTCTGTTATACAGGTTATCGATTTTCATATAATAACTATATTTTGTACAATATCTACGCTGAAGCATTTCCCATAATCGAGGCCGGCAGTAAATCACAGGCAGGCACAGTACAGCCTTACTAATATTCCAATTATTGACTGACCGAGTTTCCTGGCCACGATGTTTATTGCCATTATATCGATACCAGCCCCGTAGTAACGGTGGCTGAGTTTTTCCACGTGGTCTCAAGAGCTGATTGTGCATGCTAAATACTGCAGTTTACCTTTTAAAAAGGTTTGTAATCGAATATTTAAGAATAGAAAATTGATGGTTAACCAGTCTTGGGAGCCGATTTGTGTCCCGTAAAAAATTTTAACTTAAGATTAGAAAAAAACATATTATTTAACTCAGTACTTGTGACATTAATTAATTCGTGCAAAATTTTAATTACAAGCCAATGGGTACATACGCCACATAATATATTAAAGCGAAATGCATGGTTGGTCCTTGGTATTCTTTTACTCAAAAACTAGTGTACAGATCTTGATAGTGCTGCGGACGTTCTGCAGCTGAAATGATGATGATAACGACATACCATCATCATTTCAGCTGCAGAACGTCCACTGCTGAACATAGGTCTACCCCCCCGTCTTCCTCACCGATAGACTTTGTGGCTTTGATGTCGTTCGTCCATCTCGTGGCGGCCGTCCCACGTTGCGATTATCGGTACGAGGTCGCCACCCCAGAACCTTACTGCTCCTTTAGCCACCGGTACTGCGAGCTACGTGGCTTGCCTATTGCCACTTCAGTTTTGTGACTATAGAGCCTACGTATTGACCTTAGTTCTGCTACGGTCATTTTTATTTGTGGTATCCCGGAGATATACACCGAGCATAGGTAGCTCTCTTCATCGCTATTTGCAGAATAACACACAGGCAATAAATTTATTCCAAAATTCAAACAGTATTTCAGGCCATAGTCTTGCGAAGCTGCTGACAGCCAGAAATCAGTACTTTAATAATTTTAGCGTCAATGTCAACCTTCTCGTTGTTGCCACGTACAACAATTATTGTCTATATTCGAAACGTGTAGTATATAATTACAGCTAAAATTAATGTAAAAATTATACAATCCACAGACTCACGTGACCTCACCTCTGCGAGTTTTATAATGTGGAATGCGTAAACCAAAGAGTAATGGCTGTGCTAACTAATAGCTGTAATCCATGCGAAACTTTTTCGATTAGTTTCGTGGCTGGGTAGTGTGTGCGTCTTGGTTAAGGTTTTTCAGTAGGTACCTAGTTAGGAGATATTTTCGGCGATATGTTCGCTTTTTTCTACTACAAATCGGAACTTTAGCATCATCACATCATCATCTTGGCGTTAATGTCCCGGTTATGCTCTCGCGCACGAGGGCCCGGTGTCCGCCTTGACCATGATCCAGGATTTGGCAGGTCAGGTAATTACAGTGCCGTCTGACCTCTGTGACCCTGCTACCAGGGGAACCTGACAAGATTGGATCATGGAACTTTAGCATTACGTTTTAATTACAATAACATATAATGTGAACGTGTGTGTTATCGGTTTATTTCACACAGCAATAGATCGACGACATGGTATATAGTAGTTACCTATAGTTTACAGACAGGAAACTGACAAAGGCTACTAGATAATATTATGGAAACATTAACACAAGCTGATGAATACATAGAGCAAACTAATCTCTCAAAGAGATCTCTACCAGAGAACCTATCTCCACCGGAAAAGTGTAAAGGATAAAAGCATGAATACACGGTCATTGTTCATAGAACAAGGTGTCTTTGTTGTTCAGACAGAAGAAAGACTGAATACACAAGAACATTGGCTATTTTGCTGGACTGACGGGGAACAAAACGCATAAGTTCATGCGCATATTTAAATGAGTATCTGTGAAACATTTGCATGTAATGTAGACGGATTTTAAAATGAATGAATAAGGAATGATTAAATTTGATTTATTATAATATACGTAAAAATATATTGTCGGCAATATTATTTATTATATTGCACACTTAATCTGTTGCAACCCGTTAAAAATATGATTTCTCCACAAAATGTGAGGTTGGCTGGGAGAGATTTTTTTAGGGATAAACTCGCCTGTAAATTGTTTTATATTGATATGTTTAATCATGTATTTATTTGTGCTATGAAGAATACCATGAATACCTACAAACTACTTTTACCCAATTTACCCGTGATGAGCATTAACGCGGATTAGAATAGATACGTCCTAACCCAAATAAATTCACCTCGTCACCATAATCCAACCACGCTTTCCACATCGATGGGTTCTGTATATTTGCATCCATCGTCTCCCTACGACCTTATAATAAAAAATAAAATAATAATAATAAAAATCTTTATTTCCACAAAAATCACAATTTCAGTACAATTATCAGTAGGCTCTGCACTAAGATAATATCTTGTATCGCAGAAGCCTGATGTCACAAGAAAATAACGTTACAATTTGTATTATCCGCGGTTCGTACACAGTGGAAAAAAATGCAAAAAGATAGAAAGAGAAAAAAATACAGAATAAAAACTACAAAAAGAAAATGAAAACATTAACAAGGACTTATACTAGTAATTTCAAGGAAAATTATTTAATACTATTAGCTTTTTATTCAATAGCATGTCTGTGCGTGTATGTGTGTGTGTGTGTATGTGTGTGGTGTGTATGTGTGTGGTGTGTGTATGTGTGAGGTGTGTATGTGTGTTTGGTCTGTATGTGCACAAGTTTATACCTATGGTGTTAGACTAACACCGTCATGATATCCTCAGTTTCGCTATAGTTCAGGTTTGTGAGCCATTTCTCAATACAAATTTTCGCTTTGGCACAAGAGAGATTTACTACACAGGGCACTTTCTGACAAATGACATTATAAATATAAGGCAGTAGGAATTTAGGTAATCTTTTGGCAAAAGTAGAGTGAATTTGGGGTACAGGAACTCTATACACTCTGCGCTTAACTAGATATTCATAATCTGGGGAAGCGAGGGTGATTTTGTGCATAGCAAGTGCTGCTCTCAATATAAACAGTTGTCGCACTCTTAAAACCTTACAGTCTTTGTACAGTTCGTCGGTAGAGTACCTATACGGTTTTCGTAATACTACTTTCAAGACAGAACGTTGAGCTCTTTCTAGAATGAGCATATTTGTTTTGGCTGCACCACCCCAAACTCTGATGCAGTATGATAGGGCAGTTTGACAAAGAGCTTTGTATACTAATATCAAGGTTTTAACATCCGTTGAATGACGAAGGCTTTTCAAAATATAAATATTTTTACGGACTCGACTTATTAGGTTATCTATATGGCTTCTAAAAGATAGCCTTTCATCAATTAATACTCCTAGGTATTTAAGATTAACTTTACGGGTTAGCTGATTACAATTGCAAGATTGTGTTTGGGCAGTTAGTCTACAAGTGTGTAATTTTAAGGACATGGCGACTGGAGGCTGGGTAGCGCTGGTTTTGTGAAAGGCGATGTATTGTGTTTTGCTTGCATTTAGCGTGAGCAGATTTTTATTTAGCCAGTTATTTATAGATTTTATGCCATTTTCAGTTTGGTCTCTAACATGGTCCCAGGAGGAACCACGGAAGAGAATAACAGTGTCGTCAGCATAGCAAATTATTTCAGCACCATTCAACGGAATCTCCACCAAATCGCTCATGTAAATCAGGAAAAGAGTGGGACCCAAAATACTGCCTTGGGGCACGCCAAAATCTATCGAATAAGTCTCGCTTATGAAGGTTCCGACTCTTACACTTTGATTTCTATTTGAAAGGTAGTTTCTAAACCAGTCGTTAGCTATTCCTCTGATACCATAAACGTGAAGTTTTTGCAGCAGAATTGGGATCGAGACAGTATCGAACGCTTTGGTAAGATCGAGGAATACCCCAATACTACAGCAATTGGAGTCCAGTGCACTAGTGATTAAGTCGCTTAACAGCAAAACAGCATCTTCGGTTGATTTTCCTCGCCTGAATCCAAACTGTCTTGAGGGGATAAGGTTAAATTTTTCAAGATATTGTGAAAGCCTTTTGTTAACTATTTTTTCCAGTAATTTAGAGAATATTGTGAGTAATGATATCGGACGATAATTGCTTGGAGTATTTTTATCACCTGCCTTGTGGATAAGTGTAATTAAGGCTGTTTTCCAGATATTAGGGAAAATGCCTGTTGATAAACTGAGGTTAAATATATGTACTAAAGGTTTAGTAATTATATTTCTGAGCAATTTTACAAGAACCGGCGTGCATTTATCTATTCCAGGAGAACTTTGTGGCTTCAAATCAGATATTAAATTGTTAACTTCGTTTTCATCAGTCGGGGGCAAAAAGAAAGAGTGTGGTACAGACTTAGATATGTCAACTGAGGTTGCCAAATCATTTTGTGTACAAGACAGCTTTTGCAAGGTTTCATTTGCTAAATTTTTACCGACATTTACAAAGTAATTATTGCACGAGTTAAGCGAGGTTATTGGATTGGGAGTTATTTTAGTAAGTTCAACGGGATCGTTTTTGGTTTTATTGAGATGACATATGTCTTTTATAGTAGACCAGAGCTTTTTAGGATCCTTCATATTGGTGGTAAGGACCTGTTTTTCATAATTTGTCTTTAGTTTATGAAGGATTGTATTTAGAAAGTTTCGGTATATTTTATAAGTTATTTGTGCTATTTCATTGTGTGGATTTTTCTTGGCCTCTAGATGGAGACGGTCTCTGTTCTTTTGACATTTAATTAAACCGGCTGTGATCCAGGGTTTTAAATTAAATTTTGTTCGGCTTATTGTATGTTGCTGGGAATTGTTACTAATTGCCGCGTCAATGATACTACTAAAGCGGTTCGCAGCTAGGTTAGCATCAGTTAATTTTGTAACCACAGACCAGTCGATAAGGCTTAACTCAGTGGCAGCATCCTCATACTTTATTTTGGTATGTATTTTTTTACGGGTCCTATGACTCATAGATAATGACAATCCTAATACACAAATATAATGGTCTGTTATATCCGAAACACACACTAGCCCTCTTGCAACACCTAAAGTTTTTACAAACATATGGTCCAGACAGGCCTCCCGTCGAGTTGGTTTAGTAATGGCGGGTAGCATTTTGTGTTCGTATAACAAATTTAAGTAGTCAGCACATTGAACGTTTTCGTGGGATGAGCACAAGTCGATATTTAGGTCCCCGCAAAGTATCATTTGTCTTATATTGCTGTTGTCTTGAAGAACTTTGTTTAAAGAAGTGAGAAACTTGTCTATATTAGTAAAGGAAGGAGACCTGTATATGCCTAAGACTAAAAAGTCAGAATTTATGTATATCTCCAGACAATTGCAGTCTTCACAACTAGACTCTATGACTCTGCAATTCCACGTATTTTTGACATAAGCTACCACTCCTCCGCTCTTATTTATATATTTATTTGTATGATATTCATAGTAGCCACATATTTTAGGTACAATCGAACTTTCAGTTAGCCAACATTCAGTTAATATTATGACATCAAAATTTACATTTGAACGTTTTAATGAAACCAAAAATGACTCAAAATTTTGTTGTAAACTCCTAATGTTAAGTGTAATAACTTTGAAATTATAAATTAATGGTAGAAAATTGCAGCAAGAATCTATGTCCTCCAGTGAGTAGCAGTTTATCATTAGGGTATCATCAATATCATTGTGAGTAGTGGTCATTTTTTTATCATTATAATTAACCCTATCTTAAAACATATTTTATAAAAACTCACTTGGAGAAAAGTTATTAAAATTAGGTATATCATTAAATTTTCCACAAGATTTAGGTATAAGTTATTAATTAGTTGTTGTGTCGAGGTATATAGCGCGTCTATGTGAGTATACAATTTAGTATAGTTGTGCGTTAGTACGTCATACGGTAGTACACTATGTGTGAGTGTGGAGTTGTGAAGTGTAGTGTAGTAGTAATACATGTCGCAGAGTACGGTGTATCGTGTCAGTCTAAAACAAATTAATATAGACATTAGACATAAGAATATAGGTATATAAACAAGAAAGGAATGATATAACGGTATCTTAAGATAACACGGCCGGGACGGACGAGTCAGATCTGTTTGGACCAATTTTGGTATCCAAATCGGGAGTTGAGTATATCCGTATTGCCGGCTTACCTTCCGATCGTCGCACGTAAATACATCCATTTCGGATCCAAGTATATCTGAAGTCGTATGATGTAGCTCGCAGTCTCGTGTCTCGAAATAATCGTCGGTTTTCCTTCGTGAGTCTCTCATTGAAGTAGATTTTTACCGCCTCACCTTCAACTATGTTCTCTGATGTTAAATTGCGCCGAGACTTCGCTGCCTTGATTAACTCATCGCGTTTGCGTTTCCTTAATAATTTCACTACGACAGGTCTAGGAGTTATGTTTTCAGTGATTTGAGCACCCTTGCGTACCCGTGATCCTACACGGACAATGTCGTCAATGTCAGCGGCAGATAAATCAACTCCAATTTTGTGTGAAACTGATAACATAATGTGGTCCAGATTCTCGTTTTCTGACTCAGGAAGACCCATAATTTCCAGCTCATTTTTCATGCAGTCTTGGTCTTTGAAAGCGATCTGTTGTTGTAGTTGATGTACTGTGGCTTTAAGGTAGGTGATCTCCAGGTTTGCGTCTTGAAGTTTAGTAGTATGCTCCTTTAACGTTTCGTGTAAGGTGGAGGATATTGAGGACATCTGGTTTTTTATATCTTGATTTTGAGTTTTGACATCAGCCACTTCCTGGCGTAAGTTTCTCATTTCCACAAGCAGAGACGAGATATCCAGTGCCTGTTGTTCTTCGTCCTTCACAGGCTTCGACTTGGAAACTACTTGGGATCGAGTACGGGACTTATTTGCATATTCAGTGGCTTTTACAGGCGGTAATTTTGAGGACCCGGGTGTATTGGAGCTGTCTACCCTGGGTTGTGCCTTAGTACAGGAGGGGCAGAGCCACTTATCTTTACAATCTTTGCTTAGTTTATTGAAATATTCGGTTTTCATTTTTAAGCAATTTAGGTCATAGGCATTTTTACAATTGGAACACATCATATAATGTAGATCCGTGATATTATTTCCGCACGTTGCACAAGGCGAAGCCATATTTACTTACGGAGTATTAGAGCAAACGTATAGTGCATTCGGCGAACCACAGCAGGCGAGAGCGGGCGGGGGCGACGCGCGGGAAGCGTGCGGCTGCAGGTGAGCGTTGTAGGTATCAGGTGCGTCGCGGCTAGAGACAGCGGCGGGCGACGGCGGGCCGCGGGACGGGACGCGGGCGGTCGGTTGCAGTGAATCGCCGGGAAGAGCGCGGCTTTTCCTAGGTCGGCCGTTGACGAACAGATTTTTAAAATATTTTTGTTTATATCTCTGTAACGAAGGCGATTTTTGAAAACAATTTTCACTGGTTTATAGCTTAACACTTCACCCTTACACTGATGTAAAACACTGAGCGCTGCACGAACTTTTTACATTATTTAAATAATTTTTTCCGGGAGCGAACGGAATTCCGTGTATAGTGAACCGCGGCCGGAACCCTGCTTCAATGTCGTCTGTTAATCCCGTGCGACATCATTATGTCTGCCTGCCGGTACGTGGTCGCCACTCGAGACCTTTTCCGCCCATCATCTATCGGTTCTATCAGAATGCCTGCCCATTGCCTCTTATTTGAAAATCCTATGTGAATACAGTTTTCATGTTTGTATCGGTTTATCGATTTTACCCTTTGACTTTACGCGCTATCTGTAGGTGTACCTGTAAGTGTGTTTGTTGTATGTAGAAAGCCTCCTATAAATATAATCGCATGTAAATCGAGGTTAATTATTTTTAGAAACACGTGTTGTCGACTTTATTGATTCGGTCGGATAATTACGGTAGTAACACATATATACGTAGAACCAATAGTATAATGTGTTTTAATACTTATTTTAATCATCATTCTACCTACGACTACGAGCCTTCAAACAACGTTTGTAGCGTGCGACCGCCGTGGCATTTTATGTTTGAACTGTTTCAGTTCTACTCGCATTATTAATAGCTTCTAAGATAAATCAACAAGAATAAATATTAGTTTCTATTACAGAACGTTTAAAAGTTATTAGTTATTGGTAGTTTTCACCGATGATGTCTCGGTGTCAATGGCGATGGTCAGAATATTCAAAAAGCTCACTGCAAATACCTAATAATTACACTAAAACACAAACATTTTTCATTTAACTCTACTATGTGGACAGAATTTCAATTATCAGAAAAAAAATCCTATGCTGACATGTTTGGCGTGTTTACTATGGCACCGAATATATATAATAAAGTTCCAAAGAATATAAGAGAATGTGAATCACTGAATCAATTTAAATGCAATTTAAAACAATTACTTGTAAATAAATGTTATTATTCTTTAAATGAATTTCTATCGGATTGTACTATTTAATTGGAATTAATTAATTAATTGACCTATTGATTAATCTAATTATTAATATTATGACATTTATATCTTGACTATGTAATTAAATCTGCGTTGACATTGCTATTAATAATTATTATCATACTTATTTTGACATTATGTTATAGAATCCAATTAATTATTTGTATGCCTATAATAAGGCTAAACATGGTGATACAAAATTAATATATTTTCAACAATGTTATATTTACAAATAAAGACATTATGAATTATGAATTATGAATTATGACATAAAGTTTCAATTTCAATATCCAATGATTAGTGAGGAAAAATATCATTAGGATACCTGCACATACAGACGACTGAATGTGTAACCATGATCCAATCTAATCAGGTTCCCCTAACAGGGTCACGGAGGTCAGATGGCAGTCCCTCCACTATAATTACCTAGTCAAATCCTGGATCATGGTCTAGGCGAATGGGCACTCGCGCGCGCGAGCATAACCTGGACATTAACGCCAAGATGACCACCATTTAAAGATGTTTAAAGGAAAACCGTAGTAGCAGAGCGACAATTCTACTACAAATTATTAATACTTAGATAGCTCTACATGATATAGAGCAAGGGGTCTTGATTGTCTGAAGGTTATAGGTTATGCGACATCACAAAACGCAATATGACATGGGTAACGTAGATGTTTATCTCATTGTCTTCTATCTATCTCTCACGATCTGTTCACGATCTTGTATCTACATTACGACACTTAAACTTCGCCTTCAACTGTACGGGTTTGCCTTTTTCTGTATAGGTACTCTGTTTCATTCCCTTCTCACTCATGAGTAGTACGTATATTATTATATTCTATTGGTATTACTTTCAATGGGCTATTGGTAAACTAATACATTTAATACATTGAATTGGTAGTTTATTTATTTAAATATGTTTATACAACTCAGGCGCCCTTTAAATTTTTCCTACTTACTATTAATCCAAATTCAGATTTTGAGATTTTCCGTTTATGTCGCCTTTAATTCACATATCTGGGGTGCTTTTCACACTCGTACTTATAAATAAATCTACTCCTTACACAACGTGCAAGATGATGCAAGATCAGAGGATCTTCCATATTATTTTGGCCTATGTACCAGTTTGTTATCACTGGCAGTGTTTACAACTAAACTGTATTATACCTACTAATGCTGCAGTTCTTTCTACAACAGTTGCGTCACAAAATGCATTCTACAGTGATTACATTATAACCACTTTGTTATCTCACCTTTGTGAATCACTATGGTTTCTAAATGCTTGCCTTGGTTACGTACAACGTCCGCGTGTGACCCGACATTTCGTGTCCGTGACTCATGTTCTGGTCACGTCTTATAAAAACTTCATAAATACTGTTATGTGGTGATTTAACTTAGAGTAAAGTAGTAGTACGATTTCTTTTTTTAAGTAGGAACACGGAACATATCCTCCGGAAAACGAAGACCGTAAGATCCGTTTGAGGATGCTCCGTGGAGGAGCGACACACGTGTCGAGGTACTGGTTCTAGTGTTATGTTGTGTTGTGATTTTGTGAGCTCTCCTGCAGGTCTGTTGGAGATGTCCAGGATGACGGTGGCCACTTACCAACAGGTGGACCGTCCGTCCGTGTGCATCTCTAGACAAAAAAAAATGGTGGGTGTTTTTACTACTATAAGTGTGCCTCAATTAGAGAAAATTTCTACACCTCTTATGGGGTACAACACAATCCTCACAAAAGAAGTCCTGTTCGCTGTGTTTTTAAATAGCTTTCTAAATCAAAGGAAAGTATCACCAAGTTAGAGTCTTCTATTCGTTTGATCTACGACTTACGACTACGACCTAAATCGTTTTGTTGTAGTCCTTCGCGCGATGACGTTACCCATAAGGAAATTAAACTTAATATCGCTTAGATTTACGACAGACATCGTAAATTAACTTTATTGAACAACACCCGAAAGCGAAACGCAGTGGGTGAACTGTTTTTTTTTTTAAATAATTACATAATTTATGGTGAGAGTGATTGGAAGCATTAAAAGAGGAACATATCACGATCAAATCGGAGATATCATTTTGGCAGATGTATATATTTTTGGTATTTTAGGTGTATATTGTTATTATAAATGTAAATTATTTTATCAATAAATTACTTTCATCATTTTGGCAGAGATTGTAATCATGGTACACTTGTCTGTACATCAAAATGGGGCGCATTGCAAACCAGCGCCACTGCGTCAGCCGTGGCATTATGCTGAGTGCGGCCCATGGGACTTCTCCATGGCATGTTAATGACAATTTGCATTTTTGTTTCAATATTTTTTTATATTATCCTTTTGACTTGTATGTTTTGTCCCTTGGAAATAAGACAATAAACATATTTAACACTTTGTGTTGTCACTTCATGATGGAACTCCATTATTATGAATTAAATCACTTTTTGTACACTAGTTCCACTTTATTATATAATTTTTATTAAATTGCAACCGGTTTCGAATTACTCATCTTCAGGCAATTACTTTATATTTTGATTACAAGCTATATGTAGGTACCGACAAATAATAATTTAAAGTTGATGTGGGTACCGACAGTATACAATAATGTTAGGATGTCACAGTGCAGAGAAATGTACAGTATGTCAACATAATACAAATTACAAGTAGTCAAAATTTTTTAAGGTATGTCAATTGTTATACATTTAAGTATATGGCAAAAAATATAAATTATATCGAAGGTATGTCATTTAAAATAATTTAAAATAGGTGATGTCGATAAGGAAATTTGGTCATTAATTATATTATCTTTCTTCATTCTGTTCACTTCTATAGCTTCTAGTCCATCTAGTCTACGTCCTTTCCCAGCTATATGAAGGTATTTTATGCCATTATATGGGTTAAAAATATGGTTTTCTTTATTAAGGTGTTCCGCAAAGGTCGAGGTTTGTGTATTTTTTCTCCAGCTAGCTATATGTTCTTTGATTCTTGTTTTAAACTTCCTTCCTGTTTGACCTATGTATATTTTAGCACACGTGTCACATGTCAGACTATAAATTCCACTTTGATTTTCAATGGGTATTTTATCCTTATTGTTGCAAATCAAGGACCCCAGCGATTTTATGCTATAAAATGCAGTGTTTTGCTGATCGCTATTGCAAATTTTCCTCAATTTGTGTGTGATAGGTCCAACATAGGGAATTGTTGCCCATCTTTTTGTAGGTTTGTTAATTTCTAAAGCCGCGGGTGCCAACATTTTCCTAGTTATTACTCTTTGCTTGCGTATGAGAATATTGTTTATTAGTTTTTTGGAGTAGCCATTGTTTATTGCTATCCGTTCTATAGTTTTCAACTCCTTAGTAAAGTTTTCTCGACTCATTGGTACACTTAATAATCTATGGATAAACGCGTGGAAAGCCGCATGTTTATGACTGTCTGGATGCCGGGATGTGGCGTGTATAATATTATCGCTATATGTCTCTTTACGATATATTTTATATTCATGTTGATCGTTCGTGATGTCTATTGTAATGTCAAGAAAATTAATGGTTTTTCCACCAATTTCCATCGTCAGTTGAATATTAGGGTTCAAGGAATTCATAAAATCTAATACACTGTTTAGGTCGTTATCATTTCCAGTCCACAGACACAATATATCATCGACATATCTGTACCAATATTGTATGTGTTCACGGAATCTCGAATTTAAAATTTCTTTTTCAAAATTGTCCATGTAAATGTCAGCGCATAGAGGAGACAAAGGGCTACCCATTGCTAAACCTTCCATTTGCTTGTATGTTTGTTTGTTCCATATAAAATAATTTTGATCTAGACAAATTTTGATGGCTGCCTCTAAGTCTATTATTTTTTGTGCTTCAAGTTTGGATTGGCATAGGTTTTCATTTATTATTTGAAGGCATTCTTTGACTGGTACACTTGTGAACAAATTCTTTACATCGAAGGACACTAATTTCGCCTGTTGTGAAACTTTAATATGGCTTATTTTTTCTATTAAATCTACACTATTTTTAATTGTGTGTGTAGGTTTATACGATGTCAAGCTTTTGTATAGTTTATTTACTGTTTTTGCTAGTTTATATGCTGGAGCGCCTGTGTATGAAACTACTGGTCGAATTGGTTGGTTTTCTTTATGCAGTTTATAATATCCATGTAAACGAGGAGGCCTGGGGTTGGTACAGATATGTCGATGATATATTGTGTCTGTGGACTGGAAATGATAACGACCTAAACAGTGTATTAGATTTTATGAATTCCTTGAACCCTAATATTCAACTGACGATGGAAATTGGTGGAAAAACCATTAATTTTCTTGACATTACAATAGACATCACGAACGATCAACATGAATATAAAATATATCGTAAAGAGACATATAGCGATAATATTATACACGCCACATCCCGGCATCCAGACAGTCATAAACATGCGGCTTTCCACGCGTTTATCCATATATTATTAAGTGTACCAATGAGTCGAGAAAACTTTACTAAGGAGTTGAAAACTATAGAACGGATAGCAATAAACAATGGCTACTCCAAAAAACTAATAAACAATATTCTCATACGCAAGCAAAGAGTAATAACTAGGAAAATGTTGGCACCCGCGGCTTTAGAAATTAACAAACCTACAAAAAGATGGGCAACAATTCCCTATGTTGGACCTATCACACACAAATTGAGGAAAATTTGCAATAGCGATCAGCAAAACACTGCATTTTATAGCATAAAATCGCTGGGGTCCTTGATTTGCAACAATAAGGATAAAATACCCATTGAAAATCAAAGTGGAATTTATAGTCTGACATGTGACACGTGTGCTAAAATATACATAGGTCAAACAGGAAGGAAGTTTAAAACAAGAATCAAAGAACATATAGCTAGCTGGAGAAAAAATACACAAACCTCGACCTTTGCGGAACACCTTAATAAAGAAAACCATATTTTTAACCCAGATAATGGCATAAAATACCTTCATATAGCTGGGAAAGGACGTAGACTAGATGGACTAGAAGCTATAGAAGTGAACAGAATGAAGAAAGATAATATAATTAATGACCAAATTTCCTTATCGACATCACCTATTTTAAATTATTTTAAATGACATACCTTCGATATAATTTATATTTTTTGCCATTTACTTAAATGTATAACAATTGACATACCTTAAAAAATTTTGACTACTTGTAATTTGTATTATGTTGACATACTGTACATTTCTCTGCACTGTGACATCCTAACATTATTGTATACTGTCGGTACCCACATCAACTTTAAATTATTATTTGTCGGTACCTACATATAGCTTGTAATCAAAATATAAAGTAATTGCCTGAAGATGAGTAATTCGAAACCGGTTGCAATTTAATAAAAATTATATAATAAAGTGGAACTAGTGTACAAAAAGTGATTTAATTCATAACAATAAACATATTTTACTTACTAGATATTTTAAATATGTAGTCGATGAATATGGAAGAAGCGAGAGCTATATTGTCAGGACCGTAGCAAGAGGAACGATGTGGTATCTGTCTACCCCTACGAGAATAAGGCGTGACGTTGTGTATGTATGTACGTTTTATTTTAACCGTCAAGCATATATTTGGAGGATTATGCTCCGCTAATATAAACGAGAGTTAAGTCCAGTAGTGGACTGATACGGGCTATTGACTGTAGTTATTTGCGCTTATATATTCGTTAAAAAATTTTTATTTTTGTTGCACTATAATGCAATGCGTCCATCCACAAAGAGCTCAATATTAAAAACAGCCTTTCGTACGAACACTCAAGTTCTTTGGTCACGTCTCTTGAAATGAGAAATTGTTGGAGAGGTTGGTGATTCAGGGTCAAGACGAAGGTACACGCGGCCGATCACCACCTCAATGGACAAAAAAAAAATTACTGGACCCCTCTCTTGTATATGCGTTATGTAAGATTTTAGCTATAGCTTAGAAATTCATATAAGAGTCTGGGTAGACGAAATCTCAAGTAAATATGGCTTTTACTATTTCTATGTATGTCTACAAACAGATTGTACATATCAGACTACAAATTGCAGACAGTCTACAGACAGACATAGATACTATTTGAATCAGTAGCAAATAAGAACAAATATACGCTACGGAATAATGATATTCAAATATTCATAACAAACACGGGACGCCATGCCGGTTCATACTTTTATTTGTTTTAGTAGGTACCTATAATACGTACTACAAGTTGCAGCTATCTCTACCTAGATAGGTTATAGATTATAGGCTAGGTACTCTTCACTAAACCCATTCCCATATAATAACTATATTTAATAAAGCAGCTATTGCCAGCGCCTTCACTCGCGTAATTTTTTATTTTTTTATTTCTTTTTATTTAGACTATCCAGGCATTTGACTGCCATCTCACCTGGTGGTAAGTGACGACGACGAAAATTACGTACTTACCCACACAAACCACATTAAATTATGGGATGTATTACAGCCTATCTCTTACTCTGGGTTATAAGCTACAACGCTCAAAATTTCATCAATTTCCATTCAGTACTTTTTGCGAAACTTTGTGTGTATGGAGTACCAAATAAATGCGTTTCTATTCTATTCTAATAAACATACCATCCAACTAAATATTCATACATCCATACAAACTTTAATATAAGTAGAATTAATAGAATAGGTACAAAAACTGTGTTAATAGCATTTAACAGTATCGGGTAGGTACACTAACATTTGAAATACGTAATCTGTGACCTAACTAAAATAGTACGCAATCTAGATTGATTCTCGTAGTGACATTGAGAACTTTCGCCATTCTTAAGAATCTGCAAGGTTAATATTTTACCGACTCAGTGTATTTGGTTTAAACAGTTGAGTTGACGAATTGCACATTCAGGCGACTGAATGTGTTACCATGATCAAATCTGGTCAGGTTATCCTGGTAGCAAGGTCACGGAGGTCAGATGGCAGTCGCTCCACTGTTATTACCTGATCTGCCAAATCCTGGATTATGGTCAAGGCGGACCACGGGCCCTCGTGCGCGAGAGCACAACCGGAAAATTAACGCCAAGATGATGAGATGAGTTTGCGGATATATTCTTGAGATATTTGAATAAAATAGCAAATCATTGTAGGTACAAACACTTAAAGGAATGACAAGAAAGTCCTCAAACCTATTTGCAACTCTGTGATCTGTGGTGTTCCTTACCTGCGGTGACATCGAAGAGTGATTCAAAATTTTTGTAGGAATCATTTGTGTTACGATCGTATGGATGATAGGTGTGAGATCTGTAGGACCACTTTATCTCAGCTGGTGCTCCCGAAGGAGATCCACCTTCAATATGAACATAAACGTCCTTGGGTGGACCCTCAATATTCAAAATACAAACAAAGTTAAATAAGATTTATATACATATTTTCCTAGTTATTTTAATGAATCTTAGTGTCTTTTATCATTATTATGTCTTCTACAAACAGTATAATGTTATTTCACATTGAATAATATTTAGAAAGTTTAGTAACCAAACTATTCGAGAAATATTGGTTAAAAGAATTCGTGCTTCCTTGACACGATTAGTACGAATTTAGAACGCCAGTGTGAACTACAATAACGTTTTTTTACACAAACATGACCCGCATAAATTTTATTTCAAACGATTGCAATCGACAGTTTTCAACACAGTCTTTTTATCACGAACTTTATGTAACTAGAGGCTTGCAGCTAGTTGTTTTGTTACAACAACTAGTTAAATGGCATCATGACAGTTTTACACGTGTTTTTATGAATGCAACTTGGACGTTGGGAATTTCTCTCGTGGTTTATAGTAAATATAACTTCGTAGGTAGGCAAACATCCATACTTACAAACTTTTGCATTAGTTGAACACTAATCAATGCTCTTACGGTGAGGAAAAACATCGTGATGAAACTTGCACATTAAGGCGACTAAATCACGATCCAATCTGGTCAGGTTCCCCTGGTAGCAGGGCCACGGAGGTCAGATGGCAGTCGCTCAACTGTTATTACCTGATCTGCCAAATCCTAGATCATGGTCAGGGCGGACCCTTGGCCCTCATGCGCGAGAGCACAACCGAGACATTAATGCCAAGATGATCGATCGAATATCAGTGGTATCTTGGAAATCCTACTTACATATTTTCTCAAATTATCGGAAAACAAATGCACTATAACGCGATTTATATTCCTACAGCACTTCTCGGCTTATCTTAAAGCAATGACATCTCAAGGTCGCGGGTAATCTCATCGTGAACTCCACAGAGCTCTTGATAAGGGCTATAAAAAAACAAACGCGACCGAATTGTGTTGACAGAGTGCGAGATAAGCCGTATTCTACGTAGTTATTTTACATTTCGTTACCATTAGTATCGTTTCAGTATTTGCCGAATAGTTTGGGGGGATTATGGAGCCCTACCACCTTCCATTAGGTCAAAGCCTCACCAGCACCTCACTAGAATGCGGTTACCACGACAAGGCTTTGGACTTCTCCCTAACGGGTTGTGCTTTGCATACATGCTCGTCGGCGGTACTCTTGGCCCGACCTTTTTTAAAAACAATTTTATACTTTACGACTCGTAATACGTAATATAAATAAGTACTCGTCACACGAGGAGACAGTCCACCTGATGGAAAGCGGCCACCGTCTTCCAGGACCTCTACAATTCGGTGCTGACCTTTGAGATAACTGTATTCGAGGCCTATTAAAGAACTCATTTATTACCAAAATATGGAAATAGCTACTCACTATAACAAACAAGGAGTTATACGCCTATAGCGATTATTGGCTGCCTATTTCGCACAAAACGGAGCTTACCGTTCAAATTAAATGGCGAGGGAATGCGACTTCATAGCGCCTTTGATAGAATCTCATTAAGAGCTGAGATAATAAAATTAATTATTTAATGACCAACTCCAAGAAGTTACGGGTTCACAGCCGCAATAATAAAACTGTTATCTCAACTCGGACAGTACCTACGTCCCTTTCACATTCTTAGGGCGGGACAAGGAGCGTGTTTCTCAACGAAGCCCAGAAAGGTATGCGGTGTTAAGCCGGCCTTCCATCGCAAAACATATAATATGTGTTCCAGCAAAGCGGCGGCGGCTACTCTCTATGTTGTGGGTTCAGAAAGTACGCTGTCTAATTTATTGTAAACATGATTACAAAAATTTAAAGTAAAATATGTAGAATAATATTCTCTGATCTATCAAATAGAATCTTCGCTACAAATACGAATAGGAAGGTACGATATTTCCGAATAATATTTAAATAGCGATTCGTAAATCAGATGACCGTAGTGCTATTGCAATATAGAATAGCATAGAACAGCTGTGGATTTCGATTTGTTACTAATTGTAAGCGCAAGGACACTGAACTGTGTGTGTCCGTTACGATTGGTCTAACCAAGCGATTTGGCCATTGACACGAAACATATAACAAAACACAGTTGTCCCTGTTCGCTTTTCGAAGACTTATAATAATTTAAAAAATATAAAAACCGTATAGTATCCTCTCCCTTTACCTCGCAGATATGGCCTCGAGTCCACTAATTTACTAATGGCTAGATCGAATTGCTTGCGATCAGATCGATCGTCCGATCGCATGCGTTTGCCACTAGGCAATAAAAAAATAACGACTACAAACATGCGGCTTCCAGTGGAATGCCTGCATTTGTCTCGGCGATATGTCGGCAGTGACCTTTAGGGCCGACTGGTTGGGCCGCATGCTTCCAGCGCGCCGCGAGGCGTGTAGCGCCGCGTGCGTGTGCGCAGGGGTCGCGAGCCGCGACGCAACGGAGCGTCTCTCCTGCAATCGCTGTTTTTTTTACTACGGGCTGTGGTACAGGTGTGTGCTCTAATGTACTCTCGTGTCTCGCTCGACCCCCAGCTGTTGTGCAAGCGTATAATCCGTACAATAAGCGTTCTAGAGCGGTGCCTCCTATACACGAAACCCTTCGTTTGAGTATGGTATTATGCTTTTCTTGTATGTTTTGTTGTACCACGCTAACACTTAAGTTAACGGACTACAGAAAATTCATGTTAAAGTTAAGCCATGCGTATTCTGTAATTAGCAATCTACCTCGGATATCGAGTTTTCGGATTCGGATTGGATGCCACTGTCCCATGTCAAATTTAAACATGTATTCGCACGTACAAGGCGAGTGTTATTAACTGCATGGTCACCATGTCTTCAGTATTCCTTGTTTAAATTTCCAGATGTTGTGCCCTCGCGCACGAGGACCTAGGGTCCGCCTTGACCATGATCCAGAATTTGGCAGATCAGGTAATTACAGTGGAGCGACTGCGATCTGACTTCCGTGACCTTGTCAGGGATACCTGACCAGATTGTGTCATGGTTACACATTCAGTCGCCCGAACGTGCAGGTCTCATCCACGATGTTTTCCCTCACCGTAAGAGCTTCGGTTAGTTTTCAACTAATGGACATATCTCAAAAAAGAGTCAAAAATGTGTTATTTACCGCCAATATCTGTACTTAGTTACATAAGACATTTTAGCCACTATTTCATGTCATTGAAGTAAGTATGAGGAAACTTGCTAATGGTTACTCTAATGTGTTAACAATGGAGAAAAACTTATTGAGATATTGTTATTGCTTTTATTATGTGTCAAAACAATAGATGTTTCCGTGTCTGTGTTAGTTGGGTAGGACATCGTAAGTGATGAGGGCCGACTTACTAATAAAAAATCGTACGTTGATCAACCGTTGAACGCTCGTTTAACGAATAAAAAATATACAATGCTTATGTCAAAATACTTTTGACATGTGCAACAAACTTATCTGATTCGGTGACAACGTCGCTGTTATTGCCGCCAAATGACATTTCAAAATGGCTACATTTAGTTTCAGGTTTGGCCACCGGGTTAGATAGTTGGAGTTATACAGGGCTTCTGTCAAATTACACACATGTGACCAAAACTGGAACTAATAGTGTCGCTAATTAAAATATCATTTGACGGCAATACTAAATACAACAACAACGATCCCGTCATTGTGTCAGAAAATGTTGTAACAGTACACAGGTCGTGTAACTAGAAACGCTTATCTGACCCGGTGATCAAAACTGGAACTATGTGTCGCCAATTGAAATATCATTTGGCGGTAATACTTCAATCAATCAATAAATTAAACAACAGCGACCCCGTCATTGGGCCAGATAAGTTTGTACACACGCCGTGTCACTAACGACTGTGTAACTATACCGGCGATCACGCTTGTTGATCAGTATCATTTTATTAGTAAGACAGTAATAGTTCGTGATCTTGCATTTTGTGGATTTATTGTGTTTACTGGCTGACAATTGAATGGTGAGCTAAGTCTTCGTCAATCGGTAGGAACGTTTTAATTTTAATAAGACAGCGATAATGGTTTAGAATTTACATTGTGTTGAAGATCAAAATCATCAGTGTTTCGTTGTCATCACGCTCTTTATCATTTAAAGTCGCTTAGATCAATCCGCGAAATTTATACCAAATGTCAAAAAATATTCCCATTTGGTAGCCGGCTACGGAATGGGAATTTTCTTTTCCATTTCATTGCTAGCTACGAATATTACTAATATTCTGCGTTGGGGCGAAAGGTAATGAACAGAATCGGACAGGTTTAAACTAGGTAAGTATACACATAGATGTCGTAAACAATAAGATTTTTATGCTCAAACCTTATCTCATTTCTATTTGAAGCGCCGGTATCTATCACGATCTTATTCCGTGTGCGTCATACATATCTACCTAAGTGCAAGGGCAAAGAAGTGTAGTGTTTAACGAACGATTAGTGTACTACTAATTCAGCCGTAAATTGGATTTACGTCGTATAAGACAGCAAATATTAGCTTAGCTGCCCCTACAAGGCATGTTTGGCTAACGTCACAACGTTATTCATCACATCGGATCGGAGCAGTGCTCCCACAGTGTTTGCAACTGTGTTACCAAACTGTTTACAATTGTTGGAAACAATCTCCTATGTTCCCAGACCGATATCCGAAGTCGAAATACTACGCACACGTAGATATTTTTTCATTTTCTATGGCGAGGCTATTACTACTAAAATTATACTAAATGTTTATAAAAGTTTAAATACTTTATAAAAGTTGAAAAGCACCGGAAGTTTCTAAATGTGCAAAAATATTTCTCAACTCCGGTGCGGGAGCATATAGACGTAATTTAGATGAGCGAGAAAGAAGAAAAAGCATAAATCTAGTGAAACTAATATGGCGGTTAGACTTTCTTGTTTGATATGCGTGGTATTGGATGTCTAGTTCGCATCTTATGCATGTCAATTTGACTAGACTAGCTTGCTAGAGCGTGAAGACTAGTCTCATCGCAAATAGACGGAGGGCGCCGTAGGTTATTCTACGACATGGAGTACAAAAAAAAATTCCACTATGTAGCGATAGTAGACATTTAGGAGACCCACAGAACGTTGGTCTGCCCGCGCACAACATGGTAAAATTTTTTTTATTTAAAAAAATTAATCTGCTAAGAGGATATTAGGCACCCCGGTTTATTTATGTTCTAGAACCCACACAAGAGGGAGGATAAGTAAGTACTATCGCTAAGAAAAGTCGAAGTTTCGGTAACTAAAAAAATTTTTTTTTTGTTTGTGCCCGCTCAGACCAACATTTTGTGGGTCTCCTAAACCTCTACTATCTCTATAGGGGAATCTACTTTTTACTATAGGGGAATTTTTTTGTACTCGATGACGTAGGATAACGTACGGCGCTCTCGCAGACTATCATGAATCATATTCCCCTGATGACAGATATTATAATCCACCGAGTATCAATTTGTGATGTATCAGCTCTTTCCGTCAACTAGCATCTTATTCATTTGGATACGCTCTATCTAAGGAAAATCCTCTAGAGAGTTTGACCTTGGGAAGTCAAATGTTGGCGTTTCATATATTTTATCGTTTTGAAAAGTAAGGGAAAAGGTTAAGTGAGTTCTACTGACATTTGGCGAATGATAAATCAACTTCTGTGCCTTATAGAGCTATTCAAGAATAAAAAATAAACCTGAGATCCCATATCCTTGTTATGATGGTCAGATTACCTATTTTGCAGGGAAACTCCCAACGCAAAAACAATTTAATGCGTCACATAGAATAAGTCGGTAATTTAAATTCCCATAGCTTTGTTTTGTACAATTTGCAAAGTTTACGTGAAAAGGAGTCTTAAACATTCTGGCTTGCGACAAACGACATAATAAATCCTTATCAGCACGCTTTTATGGAAAAGTGAGCGTTGGAGTTAACAAACAGGCTTTGTGTTTACTTTCTATCTTTGCTTTAGCTACGGATATTTCCACGGGGATTAAAGAAATCGGCGATTCGCTGCCAGACTCGTGAGAGGCGTGATTGCAACCGAAGATGAATTCGAATTCTGAACCTCACACATATATAATATAACTAATTACACACTTTCACTGAATATTGCAGTATTCACGTCGGCTATGGCTATGCGAAGTAAAAACTATGTGGGTATTAAAATGAATGATCATGGTTATTTCCTGAAGCAAAATGGCACGGAATTGGTTACGCACTTTCCATTGTAGGCAAGTAAGTTCAGAGCAATGGTAACCTATAAGAATTAGTAAAGAAGATCTGTACTTTTGATAGTTGTCCATTTCAAAACATCGCCTCGCGCATGAATTATTTAAGCCCACTTCGTATCGCACTGGTCGTTAACCTCGTCTCGGCTCACTTTGAAAAGTTTGAGAACTTAACATTTTCTTTTCACGTTTCGTTTATCGTGCATTTCTATTGTGACGTCGAGGCATCGGCCTGATTTCGTAGAATACATGCAGTTGAAGCTAAACAAAGTTACTTTACACCCGGCATTCCGCGATTGTTTAAAGTATTTTCAACTGTATTGTTTTAAATTGAATGTTGTGCAACAAAACCGTATCGAGCACTGTATCTGTTTGGATGGATGGCCACCATTGTGGCTAAAGAAGCCATACCTACCTACTTACTTCCAGCTAATTAGTTTCATTGTACAGGAACAATGCACGACATTCAGTTGCAATTTTAGTATCACTTAAAGTCGTTATTTACAAAGAATTAGTGGAAGGTTACAATCATCAGCAGTCAGTTTCAAGACCATGCATTTGAAGGAAGAGTCGTTTATGTAGAGTCTATGTAGAGTCGTAAATTCGTTCGGAGGGGGTTATATTAAAGAGGCACGAACGAGGCATCCAAGGTCGGTTAAAGAACATGTATCTCACAAACAAAGCACAGACACTTTGCATTCCGGCCAAGTCAGCTCCGCTCAGTCACGACCTGGCCGAACTTAATGACAATGCATTCTCCGGATTCCGACTCAAATGGTCCAATTCCGCGGTTCGCGGACATACGGGACACTCACCATTGGAGCCGAAATAGTCCTCTTTTTCCAATATGTCATGCTGGAAGCCGTAAGCGGGCAGCCATGCATGAGAGCCCGGGGGCTCGGGCCAGTCCGAGATGCGGACCTCCTCCATGTCGGCATCAACACAAACAACACTGCACTCCACTCGTTCGCACTAAGTTAGCACAAGCATGCGTGGACTACCTCTTCGCTCGTTCATTAGGTCGTCATTTGGGACGATAACGGTCGGTGATTCGGTGCGGTCGCGCGCTGGGCGTTAGTGGCGCGCGCGCGCGGCGGGGTGCGGCGGTGGACTGCGGCGCCCGCGGCCCGGCGCGCGCGCTGCGCACGATCTCTCCGGCTCTCCACGGCTGCGCGCCGGCAAAAAACCTGCCGTCGTCGCGCCGCCGGCTGCCCGCCGCTGCACCCGGGCTCCGAGCTCCTTCGCCGGAAATCGGACCATCGCAAAACTAGATTTACGGGTTCTACCGACCGTCCGTAGATTGTAGACGTGTCGGCGCGCATTCGGAAACAATCGAGGTGGACAATATTCGAAAGTGCATCTGAGCACGTTTGCACGACGCACTGTCGTAGATGACATGCCGAAATTTTAACAAGTTTTGGTTCAGTATACGGACCACGTCATTTTAGTATCTCCATTAAATCAAAACTACTTACGTACCTGTATTAAAGATAAGTAAAACGTGCTCTGAAATAACATTCCCAGCATTGTAGGCTTCATTGGCTCCGAGCGCGTCAATACTTTCACACCAGCCCGGCGTATCGGTTCCTTCACCTCAGTAGCTGCATTACCGTAAATCACAAGCGGCGTGACCACTCTCCCCGTACACAAGTTTTTTAATTACACATCATGTGGATATACAATGTAGCTTTACGTTTGTTGTTGACTTTCAATTCAACACAACAAAGCGCTACTTGTGATTTTTTATTTATTTTATTATATATGTACTCAAAACATACCTATAATCGCACGGCTTCATTAAATTCGTAAATTCTAATATGTTTGACCGTTTTGTCTCTGTTCGAGACCCTTTCGATTGACGTGACGGGTGTCATAGAAGGCGACTAAATATCATAGAGGCAGACCAGCAGTAGATCTCTAAGCAAGAATATGGGCAGCGGCGTTTCATATTCTGTTTGTTTGTTTTAATATCGAAGTTCAACCCACTTCCAAGCCTCCACTGGCGTGGATTAGCCTCCGGTTTTGGGCTGTTGATAAGGTTGCCAACCCTACTATATAATATAGTATCCTACTATACATAATATAAGACTCATCTACTACCTACTATAAATTAAAAATTAAAATATAGTAGGCTATATAAGTACTATATTTAATTAGCACAACATTACCACTTACCGCAAAACGGAACGCGTCCATAAGATCCTCAAAAGAAAAATTTTCCTGATGCAAATCGAATATATCAGAACGATCTTGAGTCTTGACATTTGTATGACGAGACGTCAAACTCTAGTCAAATAAAACAAAACAGCTATGAAGCTCAATGTAGCAGAAAATATACATTTAAGAAATAATATAGATGTACATTTTATTTAAAAAACTAACTATTTTTTTTTATTAGTTCCCTGCCTACTATATTTTTATGGCTTCTAAACCCGAAAATACTATATTTGGTCTAAAAGAAGTTGGCAACCCTAGCTGTTGATGACAAGAAAAGTCTACTCCTTCTAATCTTCATTAATCATCTCGTGCGACCATGCTCGTGCGACGGACGGTTTTGAGGTCTCCTATTCGTCGGGCGACGTCCATCGTACGACCGTTGCCAATTAGGACAGCGTCTTAGAGTCTATTTCATCTTTAAATACCGTAAAGTCTTTGATTAACAAATACCAACAAAAGTTACACTAAAACGTTTGCCGTTGATCTTTGACTTCATAACTTTAACATTTCGAACGTGCACAATTAAGCTTTCGTTTTAAATTAACAAGGCAGAGATTAGACAGAAACACACTCAAATTACTCGATGCCTATCAAGATGAAAGAGCTGTTTGCTCAAAAGTTAATGTCAATATAATAGCAGTGCCCTCGCGTGATAGCTAAGCCAGTTGAGCTCAGTGTTTGATGGCTTTTTATTCTACAGCCAACAATTTGTGCAGTTACCACAAACTTCGACCTCGTGGGAATGTTGCAGTGAAATCGTACGTGACGTGCTACCCTTTTGAGTTTCATAACAGTTTCCGAGTGTGATCTATCTTTATTATTAGACCGGTTGAGCACCGGTAACAATTGTTCGGTCGTAATTTCGTGATTTTCGGATATGAGTAATTAAAATTAGCGAAAAGGAAGTCATGATAATTGGGGCTTCTCCAATGGGGATCTATCCATATAGCATCAATAGTCTTCGCCTAAATTTAATTTAACACACGTACAGACAGACAGACAGTTACCTATTTGCCTATGGAACCCTAAACATAAACTGTTGTTTTAGTAATCGTTCGTCGCGGTTCAATAAACTCTACAATGCTCTACTCTCTACATTTTGACACCAACAAGATTTACGTAACAAAAAACTTGACAAAAAACTATCGATAAGTAATTTTTACTACAAGTATTACTACATAATAAAATATTACTAACGTTTTTGTTACTACATTGGGAAAGAAGCTATTATTGATAGATTGTTGTGAGCCAGAAATATTGTGGGAATGATAAACATGCCAAGCTCAGGTTTTGGATTCGTGCCAAAGAAATCTAGGCGAACGTATTATAGACTTGTTTGTTTATGCAATCATATGATATTGTTGTTATATGGGAAAGTTATGAACTTTCAGGATCAGGTGTTCCGTTGGTGGGGTTTGGTCACGTGTTGCGTAAACCTCAGGGATACGTAGGAAATAGGTGTCTGAACTTGACGGTATCAGGTAAGAGGCTCCGTGGGTGACCCAAGAAGCGATGACATTGCTGAGTCGGATGCGAGAGAGCCAACGGATGCCGAAGACCGGACGAAGTGGAGGTGAATGGGTAGGAAAGCGGACCCTGGCGGAGGCCGGGATAAACGCTAGGACGATGATGATATGCTCCGTTGGGCCTATTTGAAATAAATAATATGGTAAAAACCGGTCAAGAGCGGGTCAGACTCGCACACTGGGAATGCCGAACCATTCCGGTCTTAGAATAATATTAATCTAGGTAATTCTTATGTAAATAACTATGGGTATACTGATGCAGAAAATTATATTAAATTCGAAACTTTTATTTATGGACCAGTTTTTATTTGAAATTTCCTTTTCTGTAGTTTCTTTAGCATTAGCTCACATAAACGTCAGGTGGAGAGTTATTTTTCAAATATGTGTAGGTATGTATGTACAGGCAGCTGCAGGGAGTACTGATCCTGTAGGGGGTCCTCTGCGGGGTATTCGCGTTGTGTTTAACTTTTTTTTTTGGGATTCTTTCCTCACAGGGAGCTTAATAATTACTTTAGAAAATAATGTATAAAGCATAATACCAGGACAAACCACTAATATAATATCCCAGATACCTAATATCCCAGTAAAACTTATCCCATACCAAGAAACTAACATTACTTTCGAAAATAAATAAATAATAGTCCAATAACGAACATCAACAAGAAGATCTCTCTTACCATTTACCACAGATCCTACACTCTTATAAAATTATTTTCTTAAATTAAAATCCATGCTTGATTAATTAAAATTTACTGGACTTCCTGTAATTTAGTGCCATAAAAATAATTGTATGCTCTAGCACTCACATCAAAAGATTATTATTATTTATGGGCTGTCCGCGTCTCCGCTGCGCACGCGCATCTTGCGTTGGCGCAAGTCCAGAGTTTGCACTATTAACGGGTAGCCGTAGTACGTCGTGACCTACCACGGCTACGTTTACGCTTGGTTGTTGTGTTGTGGTACATTTTTGGTGACCATAATGCTAAAAAGTTTTGCGGTTATTATCATTACTATTATACTCTTTATTGCACAGAAACATATATATCATCAAACATATCAATCACAATACAATGTACAAAGACGAGCTTATCCCTAAGATATACTTTTCAGCCAACCTCACATTTTGTGAAGAGACCATCATGTCAGGGTTTAATACGTGCAATTGAAATTTTAATTTAAGTAATACGTGTAGGTAATATCCATATTTCTACAAACATTAAATTTTTTTTTTTTATTAGTCAAATTATCGTTTATTCCAATTTGTTAAGTTATTAAATGATAATCATACAATTCATTTAAATACATATCATCAGACAATATATGAATAAATATTTTCATGCGTAGTTGCAGCAACTGCACATCATAGAGAAAAAAATTTGAATTTTTGCAAGAAGAGAAAAAATAGAGAATTTTGTGCTGTGTAATAAATGTGTTTTACTTTTACTTTACTTTTCTAAAAATATTTACTTCCGTTAATAAATTTTTTCTCTATGCTGCTCACGTTGCTCGAGCACGGTGCACAAGCCGTTTTGGACTGCTTTGGACACACCCAAAGATGCAAAAGATAGCAGAAAAAATTAATGTAGTATCCCGGATTCTTCCGCTTATCAGATTTCCAGAAGCCTTTTGTCATCACCAGCAGCAGTGTATAACTGCTTGCAACCACAAACAAACTACATATAAAGTAGGTTTTTTAACATACTGTTTTAGATATACGTTTAATAAATATAAATAGGTAATAAATCCATAGGTACCCAGTCTTCTACTTCATATGTACAGTCGAGGAAACTAAATGTTTATATTCAGTTTAATCGTCTATGCATAATGACAATCCACACGTCCGGGCAATTTCAGACTTATGTTAACCTGTTAAATATTCAGTTTCCTCGACTGTACCTATACCTACCGGATCCAGAAAGCAATGTCGTTTCCAAACACCAGAATCGGTCAGCGAAGACATTCGTAATGCCGTCGTAAGGTTTCCATTACATGAGAGAAGAAAAACCAGCAAGACTTGCGTTACCAGGAAAATGAGGGAACCACTTTCATTTTTGGGGATCCGTACGTAACTCGTAACCTAAGCTGCGTAATCGCCATTCGCAACCAAAGTTGAACAAACTTTTGTCCCAACGAAATATATTAACCAGCGCGGCTAGCACAAATAACTGCTATCTCCTTTATCTTAAATATTGAGAGAGGGAAACAAGCGCTGTCTCGCGGCGCAATTGTGTCGCGGGCACATTTGTGCTAACCGTACAGATGAATTTTGTATCCTCGTACTAAGTACCAATGATAGTTTAAAATTAAATGACGAAAAGAGGATGCTGAAAATCTAAAGAAGTGGAGGAGGGAAAGTGGGCCACCTGACGGAAAGTGTTCGTCGCCGCCTATGGAAAAAACCACCTTCTAAGCTTCTAACACTTCTGAGACTTCTAACACCTACATCTTGAACGATTCCATGTAGATAGACCAAAGGAATCATTGTGGCTTGGAGCTCATTACACATCGTTATAGTATCTACGAGAGAGAACGTTCTGTCGATCCTTTACGTGGACACGAACAGAGGGTCTACGTATTGAGGACAGACCTTGATATATGCGACTTAAAAATTTCTCTAATCGTTTAAAAATTAAACGATTTTGTTAAAACGCATAAGTACGAGACCCTTCGTATGCAACTCCGTTTCGTTCTTGACCGCTTTTTTAGAAACTCACTCGCACGCGCCAAGTATGTATGAAATCTGAATTAATTTCATACTTATTGTACATTAGGGTCTAAATGGCTCTATTTTAGATTTCTTTTGCCGACCATTTTATACGGTTAAATTACTTTTGCGTCGCAATTATGTTTGGGAATAATTATTTTCTACTTAGGTAAGAAGTTTTTAGTTTCATTTTGTGTTAAATATGTGTTTCGTAGAGTCTCATAAACGTTACTTACATAATTATTATTACAGTACGTTATTACACATTTTAAGGGTATGTTCCGGGTTTCCTACCGCGTTTAGTGCGTTATTATTACATAACTACTTATATAAATTATTTAAAGCCATATTATAAACATAGAAATGAAGGCATAACCTGCAAACAAGTTTGTGTAAGCTATTTTTCTTTTTATGGACAACGCAGTCTGCATTAGAAAATCTACCGAAGGTCGATATAATTATTTATAGCTGTCTTCATGCTGTAAATAGAAATAAAATAACATGCTTTCACGCGTGAAAGCGTCTACGACTTAATCTGATTGATAATATTATATATAGAGATAGATCTATAAGTACAAGTAACTTATATTATATGTGACCATACCATCTATATTCTTATTTTAAAAAGCTGATAAACTTTTTGTATTTTGACCGCCATTTAGTGCGCCGATTTTTTCATGAATGATAATTACACTCATGGGTGCGTCTGAATGTGTAACCATGATCCAATCTGTTCAGGTTTCCCTGTTAACAGGGTCACGGAGGTCAGATGACAGTCTGCGAAATCCTGGATCATGGTCAAGGCGGACCTCAGGCCTTCGCGTTCGAGAGCATCCAGGACACTAACGCCAAGATGATGACACTAATAGGTGCGTCCTATTCTGGATACATCCAGACTCAATATTGCTGTTTGAGAGCACGAACCTCGCAAAGGACCAAGTGTTCGGTAATCCTGGATAACCCTGAGGTACCTACCTATGAAAGACGCACTCGGAACCTTTTACTAGATAATTTCAAGGTAATCTTCAGAGTTTCTATGAATATTGTCACCCTACAATCTAATCGTCACACTCGCAAAAAGAGAAAGGACAGTACGTCAACACAAACGCGAAAAAAACAATTAATCTAAGCTTATGTCAGCGACAGACGTCGGCTGATAACGGAAGACAATGCACTGCTTATCATAGTTATCATGGAGAGTGTAAAAGTATAAAAACTATACTATTATTTACTGTATACTGACGGATGACTTCAGGCGGAATATTGAACTCGAATCAGTCACCAAAATGGACATGTCATGATGAATAAACGTCACAAGAACTTATGCTGATGCTAGAAAGGAATGCAAAGAGATGTGGAATTTATTTAGTTATTTTACTTATTAACATGTAAGATCCAAAACACAGAAATAAATCGAGATATATTTTTGCATAGGAAAGTACTGTAATTTTTTTTCTGTTTTCATGGTCCCGTCTGAACCATAATAGCGGAAGCTAAAGGAAAATGAACCCTACGGACTCGCTTCGTTGTGTCTCAGTCAAATATCACGACAGAATATTTAAAATTTATTAATTGTTAGATAGAGAAAGAAGCTTACGAGTACAGTCAGTGCAGAGAAATGTATGCTACCTGTGTAGCACTAAAATAAAGTGAATTGTGTTTTACACTATCTTGGTTTCGCGATATGCATTTTATTATCTGAATCAAGTCTGAATCTTATCACTATATTGCAAACATCCGATCACCTGAATTCGGTATAATATATTGTTATCTACATAAGTATGATCTCATTTGTAAGGATTGAACGAAACGAACGTAAACAATAACTTCGTTATGAGGAAACCAGTAACTAATGACCTCTTCATTATGGTGCACGGACGGTGAACGGCCTGCTTTTGTGGAAGTATAAACTGAATGCATTGTCTATTCATGTGTGCCTTAAAGCCTATTCACAGGAAACTAGGTATGTTGGTCAAAACGTGACGCCCTATCTCTGAACGATGACTGAAAAAGTCGCGCACCAGGTGTTGTTCGACATGTCCTGGGGGTCTATTCTTGCGCTCAAATTCGACATTTTCTTTAGCTACAAACTGTGTTAAAATGTGTGTAAGACAGTTGAGAAAATGTTTTTGCTGCAACAGACATTTTAGTGTAATTATTAATCAAGATATGTAATTGGAAAAATGTCGAATTTGAGATGTCACAGCGCGGCAATAGGTCTCCTACGATGTCGGGCGAGACTTGTTGTTTCTACGGGGCTTTAAGGCATTAATTTCTGCTTCCAAATTGAATTTCTATTCCTAATTGAAATTGAACTGTTCACACACACGTAGCTATCCACATTTTTTGCGTCCACGGAGGTCCTAGCTAGTCTACTTTTGCCGCCTTGTATAATACAGGTGAGTAGAAGGCTTTTTTTGTTTTGGTGTAAACATGACAGAAACTCCCTATTTACCTACCTAACCTACCCTATTTAGACTATGGACTGTCTCCGATTTGTACGCGCATCAGCTATCTTATTTTATACTGATCTTGGGTTAATTGATGTGCTTTCATATAGGTGTACTGAAGAAATTAAACTTGGATTTTGAACATTTGCGTTTTGTATGGCGAAATTTTTCAATTTCTTGGAAATGGCCTATCTGATTACGATAAAACATTGTAGTTATAATCTGACAACATTAATCCAACTGGTGCATATAATTTCATTTTGATAACTAGACCTTTCACAAAATTATATCTAGTTAAAGAGGCAAAACTGACGACAAATGAAAAGGGGTATTTCCAAACCCTAAAAAAACCTGAGAAAATATTTTTTAATAATTTTAGGGACTTCCTGGCATGTTAACATACTCTGTTTATGAAATCAAGTCTTAATTTTAAAATGTTGTGTACAAATAAAAATATTCGAACAAATGTTTAACTACCAAAGAAACGTCAATTTCATAGGTAAGGTACCCAATATTAAACTTACCGACCAGATGACAAAATACTGTTTATCGCTCTGTAGATGTGTACAGTATCTTATATCTCGATGTCATTAGTCTCTAGCCCATATCTGAATCCTATATATAGTGTGTCTGACACTATTCCATACAATAAGTAAGCAAATCAACAACGCAATGCAATTCAATAGCAAGCAGACGATTCGATTTCAACACAGCCGAGGCTGTTGCGTACGCGCACGATTCATTTCTCGATTAAAATTAACCGACACTTAGATCGAACAATGGTGCAGACGTTTCGAAACATCGGCTGTCGACGCACCAACTTTTGTCTGAACTCACTCGCGATTGGTCCACTCTTTTAACGAACAGGCGTTTGCGCATGTTTACTTTCTTAAACGCGCAGGAAATAAGGGGGCAATTATTCTAATAATTGGGTTGATGTGTCGGACAATGGTTTGGTTCGAATGTTCGTGCTCTAGTAGTTTATATGTCGTCATACTCGTGCGTTGTTCCATATAGTCAAATGTCAGTAGCTTTGTTCCACGCCGTTATTATGAGTCTTGGCCTGTTCCAAAATTATCCGCCAGCTGTTTCGCTTTCTCGCCTCATTTCTCCAATTTGTGTATTTTCTCATCTTCCTCAGCAATCCAACGCAATCTGCCGCTTATTTGGCCAGCCCTTTGATCCTTCTGTTATGCGTAGATCCATCTAGCTGTAATTTCCTTTGTTTCCAGATGGACGTAAAATGAGACATCTAACCTCAGATGTACTCTGTGATTGACACTATAATCTATTTTCTACAAAATTTGCGATCACGATTACACAGGACCCAGAAATACATTATTTAATGCTCAATTGTCTACGTCGCTCCGTAAATATAATCCATCACGCACAGATTCGCGTCCACGAATCAGAAAAACCGTTGAAAGAGATAAACAGTAACTGGTCCATGTACGAATTTATTTCTGCTTCGCGACCGTATTTTGAATAAAACAAACTTCTCCTCAAAGGGTTAAAACATATGACAATCGTAACCTATTTCTATAAGCAACAGTGCAAAGAAAACCGTCCTACAATGCCCTTTCGGACTCCCACAGTTGTTCACAGCCCACCAAGTGAGTGGGTCAAGCGTGTGTCTGCCGCCCTTTGTGCCGCGCCAGTGACCTGTGACGCGCCGGCTCCCGGTTCGATTCCGGCCTGACGCAAGTGGGGCGGACCTACGGCCATTAGCATTTAGCACTATGGATGACGCGAAAACAGTTGCTACTGTTGCGAGACCAGATTTCGGAATAGATTTAGAGTTTTAGTAGCACATAATTTATATTTTGATGTCGCCGTTCTTAATTGTTTATTGTTGTTAGGGATTTCATCACTAAACTTGAAAAGGCGGTTGAAGTCTGTTTGATCTATGGATTACCTGAGCCCACTAGCTTTTTTTACCTGCGTCAGAAGGAGGTGATGTTTCAATATCATTGCTGAGCCATATTTAATCAATATTACAATCATATAATTTTATAAACATTTTCATAAGTTTGAAATGTACAAGTAAAAAACAATAATTACAATTGTAATTAATACCGATTACAATATTAATTACAATTGTAATTAACATTGTAAACGGTAGTTTTTAATCGGTAGTAATTAATTGTATAAACGTTTTTTTTATCATCATCAGAGCGGTCAATCCCGGCTTCTGCCAGAGTTGGCTTTCCTGCGAAGCCTGCACTAATACCAACGACGGGTAGTATAATTAAGATTTACTCTTTAACTCTATTTTGTCGTTTAAAACAAACAACGAGCAAGCTTAACCTCACAGCTTAGCCTCAACATTCACCTACGAGACCAAGATAATTAGGATAGCATAACTTATGTGAGTGTAATGGGAAGAAAGCCACAACATCTATTGTTCGGGATGACTGCCCATTGTTGTGGCCCTGGTAACCGGTAGCTGTATCTTCGCATCTGTGGCTGCCGATACTATCGCGTCTAAACGCATGTGAACACTGTGAGTGCCGGAATGTGTGAATGAAGTCGTATTGCGTCTATATGCGTATGTGAGTACTCGTGGTTGGGAATAACTTTTCTATATTTAAATAATCTCAATTATGTCAGTCGTTAGTTATATAAGGTTGGGTTTAGATGTGGCAGTGCGCGTGGAAGCGTTTTAGAGATGTGTGTTTTTGTTATAGTTCCTTACATACGTATTTTGAAAACATTCGCTTGACAATGCCTCTTTTGCGTAGCTAGCAATGAATTTTTGTTGCGCTTCGGTTCTAACTTATTTCCTTTACTCACTTATTTATCTTCAACTAAGTAATTCAATGAAACCGTCTCATGGTTTGTTGGCTTGGTAGTGGGCTTAATAATATCGACGTTAGAATAGAAAAGTGACAAACGTGCATTTGGTGAACTTTACATAACATTTGTAACCTGATGATTATTAAATTCGACAAAATTGAGCCTACGAATTTTGTTGGATGAAGTACTCGTGAAACCACAATTTAAGTTAATCTGTGTTGTTGTAGTGCTTTGGAATTTTTACTTTAGTTTATCTAGATAAGTATATAGTTGTATTTTGTACCTATATACCTCCTGTAATTAAAATTATATTAATTCCTGGCCTGACAGATTACACAATCCACAATTCTTTACTTTCTTCTAATGGCTGAACTTTTTTACTTTGTTACGGCGCAGTGTTTCACTCTTCCCTTTGACAACTTGGCTTTCGCCACTCTATAACGTCGTAACGCTACTGTGTGGTAGTTGGTACTGTACCAATTCAGACTGAATTGGGTCTATTTCGAAATTCTAACAAATTCGTCTCGTTTTCGGATTATTCATACAAAAGTAGTATGACTTTATTTAGTTCCCAGGAATCAGGATGCAAACCACTACATCAAAATCAGTAGAAAGGAAGAATTTAAAATCCAACCAACTTCAAATACCACTACATTCCATGGTTTCATTTACGATTCGTATTGACTTACACCATTGTTTAGACTTTCATCTCTCACTGTGGCGTAGAAAATGGTACTAGGCTTCCATAGCAGGGGCAGAGTGCATCGGAATATGTAATTGTAGGTGAAATGGTAACGGACGCTACAATGGGCATTGTTCGGCACAGGAAGCAGTAGCGTGCGATCGCCACCATTGTCTGCTGGCCTGGTACCGCGCAGTTTTAGTGACTACTTTTTGTATGCATTTTAACGTGATAACTTGTACAAAGTAAGAGGAGAGAGATCCTTTTTGTTTCGTGATTATTAGATAAATCAAAAGTTCTATCTTTTTTTAATTACACAAACACCAAAATCGAGGTTTATAAACAGCACATAAATAGGGAAGATCAGCATCCACAATATAGACACACACACACAGTATATCAATAGACTATAATGTGGGAACTATGGCGTACAACAAGTAATATTTTATTTATGACACAACTGATCCTATCCGATGGAAGTATGTACCTGCATTACGACATATTGTTAGTCATTAGATATGATCTAAAGCCCAGTATTTCCCTGCACCATGACGAGCGTGCAAATCTGATTCATGCACCAACGATTTACGTGCGCTTCGAGATGTTACGAAGTTATTGTTGTTGCCAAATCGTTGTAATCTTAAGTAAATCAGCCGAAAGCAGTTCTGGTCAAAGAGATGTGCCCCAAAGAATTTTTAATTGCAGTGTACATGCTTTTGAGTAAGAGCTATAAATTGTTCGATTAGATGAGGCCGTAACTTTGGGAACCGACTGTACTGGATACCTAGTTATGAGAAAATTAGTTATTTCTTGGGTTATTTTTTACAAATCTCAAACGTGAAGTCCATTGGCTATCATTTCTAAAACCATCCTTACAGTCCTATACGCTCCATTGCATAAAGTCCATCACTATGCAACAACCTGTCCGGCTGTCTTTACGTTGGAGACGCATGCTGTGCGCTCATGAGCGTATCGAATCGCTGATGATTGATACATTAAAGACAAGTGTAGTAGGAGCATTAAACTAAGATATCCCTGCTTGGGTACAGGTAATTCACGTTTCAACGCGCTAGTACCTATACATGTATATATTACGTAGATAGTAGCAGTTTATGCTCCCGAGTGTTGTACAATTATCTGCTACCAGTTGGTTGGACTCTGTCAAGGCTGTGGAGTCCTCCTGGGTGAATACCATAAGTTTATCTATTTCTGCTGCCAAGCAACAATGCTTGCATTGTTGTGTTCCTGTTTGAAGGATACGGTAGCCAGCGCAATTACAGGCCTCATCATTTAGTCCACACAGTGACAACGCACCTGCGGTTTTGTATTATTACTTACAACGTAAAAACATGAATCGTAGATGGTATGGGCGACAGTTATCGCTTATCACCAGGTGAGCTATTTGCTTGTTTGTTACTGCGTAGAATTAAAAAAAATAAAGACTTCTTAGACTCTTCGCACCGGCAGCGGTTTGCAGCTCGGCAAAAGAGGTCGCCATCGGCGTTCAGATGATGATCCGATGGTGAACTGTCCCCTAGAGCAAGGCCAAAAGTGCCATTTTAGCCATTGGAGCGGGACACATATCGTCGTATTTATAAAGAGTAGAAAAAAGACAAACATTGTTTTATATCGTTGATATAAAAAAGTACCGGGTCTTTTCGACCCGATGCCGACCGAGACGTACCAACTGAAAGACCACTACATAGGCCCCCATTGCGAACGTGTTAACTCGCGTATACCTACAGTCTACGACCGTCTGTCGCGCGACTCGCCGAGTCTTTCAAAGTGTACTATGCGTGTCCTAATGAAGACAAGGTGACATTGATTGTATGACAGTGCAACTTCTCATCTCACTCTGATCTCACCGTCAAGGAGTAAGTTTCCTAGTTAATGAATACGATGATAACGTAAGTAACTGTTCATTAAACTATAATATATAATTCCGCTACTTATTTCTTACCGAATTTAACCTTAACGATGAAAACTACCTCTGTGCATCAAAACACGATTGTGACCTTCGGTACGACACGACAGCGACAAGATAACTAAGTAGTGCATTATCACCGATCACGACGCATCGTGAGTTGCAAATGTCGCGATTGTCACGAGTGATCTGCATTGTAGTGATATTAACCCATAAACTTACTTTACCTAGCGGAATATCTAACTTTATGTATTAGCCTCCTGGATTTATCACACCCACCGAATCCCTGACATCAGGACACAAGCTATAGTGGCCGACTTGGAAGTCACTTAACCGTTTACGGACGCAGGTTGGCCGCTGCAAAGAAACTCTGGCTAAGTGGGGCTTTATCAATCAAGCATAGCAGCGAGTCTCCAAAGTTGGAGCTCCATCTCAATCCATGTCGCATCTGCTCTTATATCCTGTTTGTCCTGTTACTTGCACTATGGAGGATCTGCTTCTGGCGACTAATAACGCGGTTACCGTAGCCGACTACCGAGCCAGATTTACGGACTCGTTTTCGAAAATTGACTGGATGAAGATTATCCACCTACATCTTCATCTTCATCGACAATCGTACTCGTACGCTTTTCAAGAAACTTCCTGCTGACCGTTCTATGGAGCGATCTTGAAGCGATGTTCCTGAGCCGGTCTTAAAGAAACGATTCTACACTTTTCTCAGGCTGACAGCGCATTTGCGACCAGCGTTACGAATATCCATGGGTGGCGGTGATCACTTACCAGCAGCCTAATAATTGCTTACCTTACTGGGTATTACAGGATCACCACAATTCTCCAATGTATTCCACTTCCGAGCGCCACTACCCCTAAGCCATTAGCGGGTGGCTTATGGCTTAGGGGTAGTGAAGTACTTACAGAGGCACTTCATGACGCCAGCTAGGATCTCCATAGTCCAAAATAAGGTGACAGCGTTTCCTATTGTGCATTTATGACAATACTTACTTACAACGGACACCGTATAAAAATAACAGGAAAACGGTATAGGTAATAACAACTACAGATACATTTTTTATTTAACAAAAAAAAAAAGTATTTCTCTTTGTCTGATGGTTACTTACAATTATTTTATGGTAATGAAATACGATACCTATCACTTGCATCGCAGCCATGACATGCAATATTCGTTTTTTTTTGTCATGGCTTATAATTGGAATAAAGACATTTTGATCCTTAACGGTTTACTTTCTCACTCAGTTACCAAGCGTACGATTACATTTAGTGGAACAAAAGCTTTAGAATAAAAGTTGATGTAAATAAATAATTAATTTAAAACTTTAATGTAAAAAGTAATTGACCTCATTTAAATAATAAATATCTACAGAACTAGGTTTAGCCAACGACTTCATTAGCTTATATGTGTGCTTATTCAGTTTCGAAGCTCTCCTCCTATATACAAACTAAATGGGTATCATTTTAGGTACGCACTTACACCAAACAAACTTCGCTGCACCGAACATCGTTTCCCTTCAACAACAAGCATTTGATTAAGTTGCATATTTATTTAAATATTTTTTAATATGATTGGAAAGTTTGTAGTTCCAAGTAACAGTTTATTACTGACCATGTTCGGAATAATATTAGTATTGATATGTATATAGACACGCATATGTAAATTGAAATAAGCTTATCCATTAAACATTTGTCAGGCAAACATTCATTGGACACTTGTAGACTCAATTATTTTCCTTTTCGTAGACAATGCTTTATCGAGTCGTCGACGCCTTTCGGCATTGTATGCTGATAAAGCTGTGCCTGTTCTCATTGCATTCTAATGTTCAGCTGAATGCAAATGTTCTCAATAACTCAGGATTGAGGCAAGAATACCGCTGAATATTGCGTAGGACTCAGACGAAATAGGAAGCTCCGTCTAAAGTATTACGTAACCTCTTTAATATCTACGATATTTTTTATTTCTCATTTTATTGTGCGACCTATAATGAAATCAATATCACACAATTTTACGACGACTACTTATAGTTTAAGTAGGTACTTGGATATAAAAACCGACCGACCCATTTTCATTTTATTACGCAGCCTGCTAGTGTAAGCAGTTGGCTCTAAGCCTATTAAGAGTAACAGGAAGCTTCTAGAGCCATTAGCTGTCCCTTATGTCCCAAGAACTAATTTAATATTTTAAAATAAATTAATTCGAAAAACCATTTAACAACTGTCTCTATGATAAGCTACAACATGTAGCGTGGAAATGTGTGGAAATGGCTATAGGTTTGTGACGGTACTTTTTTGCAAAAATAGGTAGGTAGGTATTCTTCTTTTTATTTTAATTACCTAAATAATTCAGACAGACCTATGATTGATAGTAAGCCGACGAATAAAAACCAGACTGGTCGTAAACTGACTGATTGATCGTGTTGCAACGCTGTGGTTATGAATATTTACAGTTATCACCTTCGCTGAGGTGGTAAATTGTGTTGTGGTTATACACTATTGTACAATACTATACCACCCGCTGAGCCAAGAAATTGTAATTTGCCACAAAAGAAAAGTAAAGCGTAATATTATACTCGACTGTTCTTCCTGGTTATGAAACGGATAAAGGATTTTGTTATGCTATGTTATGGCGCCATCACGAATTTATGAATTAAAAAGAATAAAGGACGGCCACGTACACGTGGCCACCAACTTATCTGACCCGGTAGTCAAAACTGGAACTATGTGTCGCCATTTTTAAATGTCATTTAATTGTCAACAACGGCGACGTTCACCGTTTCGAATAAGTTTGTGACATGTCTTCGCTACCACGGACAACCACGGAGGATACCCTTTCCACGTTGTGTCGGTGCGGGCTGGTCCGCATCCGATCGCAAAATCATACACTGTCAAGACCTGCCTTTAGAAGTAGGGAACATGAAACTACGTGATTGTGATTCGATCCACGGGAGCGGAACCATAGCCACGATCAAACCGAATTGAACAGCCAAAATAGCAAATGTTTTAAAATTCTAAATTTTAATCTATTACTTTAATAAGTTCGTCTCAGATTTTCTTAGACAAAGTTCGAGAAATTTAGAGCTCGCTACGATCGCAAAATTAAATTCGCGTTCGCGTCAAAAAGTCTGAGCCGAGTTCGCTGTGCGCACACTCACATTCTTACACAGTTACATATGTATCATATTCATCCTGGGTCTTTTGAACCAAAATTAGAGAAATTTCGAGTTGGCTATACTCGCTCATTTTTTTAATATACACAATACCCGAGCCGTGTTATAAATTCGGGTTTTAAGGATCAGTATATCAAAAATGTCGAGCTCGCTCCGGATACAATACAATTCGGATTTTAACGGCCAATATACCCAAAGTTCCCAGCCGATCTCGCTGTACGCATTCAGTCATTGGTTTATTTATTATATTCACCCCAGATATAGAATTAAGGTCATTTTAATACGAACATTCTAAGTCTGGTAATTCAGCTTCATTTATATGTAGTTATTTAAAATATTTTAAAGGCTGTGTTGATAGAAAGTACCACCACGTACCGGAAGACGCAGCGTGGGTAGGCCTCCCACAAGGTGGACCGACGACCTGGTAAGGATCGCAGGTACCAGCTGAATGAGGAAAACACAGGACCGGCCTTTGTGGAGATCTCTGGGGGAGGCCTATGCCCAGCAGTGGGCGTCTTCTGGCTGATATGATGATGATGATGGTAGAAAGAAGGTAATTAATATCTATGAATGACGGCAATTGAATATTTATTTTAGTCGATCTCTCTCTATTTACTTCTTAGTTTTTCAAGAGAGGCAGCAACAGTTATTATGTTAAGTGACACGGCTTACCTACTTCAATACAGGTTATCAATCGACTCAGGAGTTTTATTTATTGGAGATTTGCAATCACGTAACCATTGATAATCGCAATTCGTTGGAGTATCTACGCATAACCGCTCTAAATTAGAGCCATAGAAAACTGGAATTACATTCGGGCATCGCTTGTGTTGAATTCTATTATATGAAAAGTCAAAATATTCTTTAACATAATTTCCTCTACATAATTTATATGATAATTAATAATGATCATGTATGCGGTTGTAAGATTGGCAGATATCCTCCAAGTATTGAACCTCTTTCAAATATTTAGGAGTGTCATAGACTACCTGCTACTGCGAGCTCGTTGCGGTGCTGAAGTTTGACTAGTTGCCCACTCCAAACGGTCACCCATCCAGTTCCTAGCAGCACGCCAGTAGACTAGTAGTTATTTAACTAATTACCTACGAGATTCATACCGAATTGTTCATCTTGCTTAATCTACAGTATTATATTTTTTTTTCAAGGTAACTCTATAAATGATTATAGATATAACAAACCAAAAGGACATATTATTTACAATTAGAAATAAAATTAAACACTAACACTAAAATATTATATATTAAAAAAATCATCCACACCGTTGTCCCGCGGAATGGTGCCCAAAAAGCTAGCTGCGTTGCCTCGTTGGATAGCAATACTTATCCTCTGTCCGAGGAACGCGCCAGCTCTCCGGTCACCTGTGGTGTCAATCAGCTTTTTGCTTAAAACTTTAAAAAACTTTAAAGCATCAGGGCCCCACGGTCCCAACGTCTCAACCCCAAACGGCTGAAATATAAAGTCCTGGGCTAGGCTTTCATATTTCCTACGTTTGAGGTCCTCAGCAGCAGCAGCAGCAGCAGCAGCAGCAGCAGCAGCATCTACAGTATGAGTATTTTCGAGTAGTTTAAGATATATATTACCTATACCTACTCTTCGATCATTAGGTACCTATAATAACGAAAATATGACACAAATAAACCAAGAAACGTAAACCTAATCTTAATCTCGATTTAGGAGCTAACTTATCATCTCTGAGTGTTATTACTCATGGTTATCTTACTCTATCATCTCGAGCTGACATTATCAGAGCTATTGTATTCCATCATTTTGCTTACACACAAATTTCAGAAGTATTTACTTTCTGTTTTGGTTATCTAAATAACTGTAAACGGAAAAACGCTCGCTAGTCTCGGTCATTATATTATTTCAGTAAATATCTGCAGTGGCATGAGCACGGAGCACAAAGCTGACTAGGCCAGGATTAGTTAGTAACTTCTAAGTTTGGGAATAATGCTAGTGAACCTTTATTTATTCTTTCCACTCATGGTCTGTCTGTTTTTATTTTCGCTAACCTCGCCCAAACCACGCAACGTATTTTGATGCGGTTTTCACTGTCATTTATCGAATTTCGTCCAGAAGGTTTATATATATAATACATGCATATTGTAATAGAGTAACTCCGAGAAAACTCAAATATTTTTTGAGTGCAGAGATCGACACTATTAGTATTAAGAAACAAAATGTACTTACAATGAATTAAATGAATAAATACAAAATACAATACACAAGAATTGCCTAATCTAATATATCTAAATAGGATGCCTTTAGGTGGTACCTTAAATGGTTACCTACTTGTCAACTTTTTTCCTCACAAAGTTTAGTTACATATTCTTCACACGGCTCGTCCAACGTTGTTTGCATACTTCTGTAGCCACAGCCACAATTCTCAACTACAGAAGTCGTGGGAAAGTACAGTCCGCACACAGTAGGGAACGTTGCGGTTTCTCCGCGCCGTAACCTGTGCTGTAACGGCTGTGGTTACCGCCTGGTGTCCACGATTTGTCGCCTGTCCTGTTAGTACTTTGTTATGACTGGTTCCATTTCGTTAAACCCAGATGAAAAGAGTGGTGTTACTTACAACTATGAATCAAACACAGTGACAGTCAAACTTATTTGACGTGTGTATTTTATATATGGCTCTGTATATGTATGTGTGTGTGTCTGCGACATCGTAGCTCCCGGACGGATAGACCGATTTGGATGCGGTTTTCTATATTTAAAAGTCAGTTTTATGAAGCAAAGCTAAGAACCATCTCTATAAAACTGGTTTTCAAATAGAGAAAACTGCATCGATATCAGTTCATCTCTTTGGGAGCTATGCCTAGAGACACACAGAACACATATAAGTTTAACCCGTCAAACTACATATAAGTTTGACAACCCTTTTAATGCGTCGGGGGTTAAATCCTTTCATATTGAAGTTTTCGACTCCCTATACTTAAATTTTGGCCGCGACTTCGTACGCGTAAAATTCGGTTACATTTATAACGTTCCAGACCAGTTTCCGTGGAAACCTCATTGAATTTCGAGATAAACAGTAAACTGGAAGAGATTCTTTAAAGTGATAAGTTCGCCATTGTGACAACATTTGTAATTAATTTGTGAAAATAAATTATAGCCTATCGATGTGGTATTCTGGGCTATAAGTCGTAGAGTAACTAACATCCAAACCAGTGTTGAAAAGGACGTCCGGGCTCCTAAAATAGTACGAAAATGGCTAAAACTGTACAGTATACCTTCTCTTCTATTTTATCGGCCTCGGTTGTATCCAATAAAACGTTATTTTGACAAGACAAAACCTTGCTTACTAGTCGGTGGTGCCAGTGAGCAAAAACACGTCAAAATCAACCCTTCCTTCCATTATTTTACGGCAGAGTGACCACCCCCCTCTAAATTTAGCATTTTGTAAAAACGTACTAAATAGTACGACGTGGAGCAAAGTACGCCAAAGGTACGACAGTCGGCCAAATAGTACGTAAATCGTACCAAAAGGTACGATCTGGCAACGCTGATCCAAACATACATCCAGCCTAAAAATCTTTTGCTTTAATATATATTTTGCTATATAAGCAATTTTTTTCTGAGTATGGTCTTTTAGTACCAGTCCTAGGTCTTTGGCCTGTTAGGTACCTAGCTGTTGTTTTTATGTGCCCATAGCCTATCTCCATAGTTTATTATCGTCATTAAATTATTTAAAGTATAACGATTGCGACAGACAGTTACTTTATGGAGTAGGAACCATAATTTTTAAACATTAAAGCGGTTACATAAACGGTCCTAAGTCGAAAGTAACCCGTTAAATATCACTGCATAGTAGAAGTGTAATTGAGATAATATATCACAGTTCTCGATCTTCAAGTGACGGCTGCAAGTCCGCAGCACTTTCTCGATAAGACATTCGCATCTATTATGATCTCTTGCAGCATTGACTTGGGAAAATAAAGCGTTACATAATTAAGTTATTATTTCTTTCAATCATATTGTAATACGAGAGAGTTGATGGTGTGCCGTTCTCCTATTAGATAACCGTGACCATTAGGCGATATCTAGAGCCACGGTTAATACAATAATCCGAAATGTAACTGTTAATTGTCTCCTGAAGCCTATCACAGACACACTACAGTGTAGTGTCTATTGTTAGGCACTGGAACGATGTCCATATGGGATCTAGGCCGGTTTTGTTCAGTAAAGGGTAGTATAGAGAAGTGGTATTTGCTAGACCAAACTGCTAGACGTTTAGATTTCAGTTTTTCATTTGATTAATTTTTATGTTGAATTTTTTTTTACACTACTTAAAGATATATAGGATTTGTATTGAGATAAAATATTTTTATGTTGTATTACTTACGATATGGACATGTGTCTGAAATAAAGTAATGAATTGAATTGAATAAATTCAACTTACAAAATTCGGAATCACACAAAACTTAAGCCACCAGTTGTCGTTGTAGTCGCCTAACTAGTTAAGACGCAAAGTAGGCGATTTCTAAGTTTGGTGGAAACGGCTATTAGTCTTCATCTAGATAGGTATTAAAAATTACCTAATAAGCATTTATTTTGGCGAATATGTCTCGGTTACGCGCGCGAGGGCTCGGCAGTCCGCCTTTACCGTGACCCAAGATTTAGCAGATCAGGTAATTACAGTGGGTGATCCTGTTAACAGCGCAACCTGACCAGATTGGATCATGGATACACATTGTGTCGCTTGAATGTTCGGGTTTTATCACGATGTTTTCCCTCACCGTAAGTGAATCGGTAGTGTTCATGTACTTATTTCAGAATAGAGTCATTGATATGTAGGTACCTACACGGCGGCGCTGGGGTTCGAAAGTGGTATCTCTCGCTTACGAGTGAGACACCTTAACCATTAGGCCACCGATGCTATAGTCGTGTAATAATAACTTGAACTAAGTATAGTATATTATACTTAAGTATATTTAAGTAGAAAGTTGTAGACCGTGCGTGATTTACTCCGTATGCCTAAATTACAGAAAACAACATTAATGAATGAACTTACAACGAATGAATGCAGAATCAGTCAAATACAGAATCGGTCAAAAGTAGAATCAGTCAAATGTAGACTAAACGGAAAGAACGTTCGTTCGTTCTTTCGTTATATCATATTATTTTTCGAACCTAGTTCTAAAAGCTTGTAGTGATTGGAAGGAGGCACCAAACCGACCAGGAGACATGGAACGCTGTGGTGAGGTCTATGACCTTCTAAAGCTGGTAATTGATGACTGTTCAGACCATCAAATTTGAAAGTGCAATTTATGTAATTTACAATACTTAACTCTTTACAAAAAAATCAGACAACACAAACCAACACTTCTCATAACATTACAGAACGATCAACTTATCTGTTTAGTTGATGGAGTCGCCAGTGGTGAAGAAGGGGGCGTTTCAAACAGTCATTTTGGAACAAGAATGCCTTAGTTCCGATTTTGTCTACCTAAACAGATAAGTTGATGGCACTGTAGCTATATAAATAGAGTAGAGGAAGCAAGCGTTGTCGTTATGACCGCAATTTGCATTGTCGTGTCTGACAAGTGGGTCGAGTATTCGATTATATGACTTGGTTGTAAAAAAAACTCGGGCATGATGTTTAAGAGAAGTGTCGATAATAGATAAACTTTATTGATGATAAGACTGTCAAGCTGGAATAGTAGGTCGAATTTTATGTCAATCAGACCACTTTCCATTATGTCAGGTCGAACACCTCGGCACCTGATGGACAATGACCTTCGCTGGCGGATCATTAGGAACACCAGGAGTTATCATCACCAATGCATTGCCCACCTCTAAAAGCTCGGGACACGCACATTGCTCTTGCAAGAGCTCTTTCATTGCTTTTGTAAGACCTGACAAAGCCACGGTTCCCCAACTACTCTGGTAAAAATTATCTTAGTCTGTTAGAATATTCCTAACACGGGCATTGTCCTTTAAACGTCTAGCGTCCTACTTTATGACCTAAATCCGCCTCTGCCATCGGATATTGCATAATAACTTGCCTATCCGGTTAGTTCATAGGTTGATTACCTCTATTATGCATTAAAATTTACATATGTACTTACCTACATATTCACATAAAGATATAGATGTTCATTATCAGTGGATACGTAGGTAGACCGTAGGTTGAGTACCTACATAGGTACTAATAACATATTTACATGTGAAATCAAAGCGCTCTATCCTGCAGGCAATTATCTATTTAACTTAACAAACATTAGCTCGCATTGTGTTTAAATCGCAAACATAATCTTTGAGAAAATATGATCGGTGCGTTTAAATTACCTCGTTACCTACCTAAATATAGACTTCTATTTGTTATGAACTATGTATTTTAGGTACTCGTAGGCAGTTAATAAACGTTAAAAGTTAGATGGCTACTACTAATAATTATCATACTAATTGTATGTAGGGTAGCTAACGTTGTCAATTAATATCAGTCGTTTCTCCACTCGAGCGTAATTTCTGTCACGCAATTTATCTTTATAAAAAATGCACACAAAACTGATTTTGGGTCGTGTGTAACCAAACTGTCATTTTGTATGAAACCGTACGAAAGCAGCGCAAATTACGTGAACAAAAAACGCTCGTGTTGTGGCGTCAGCCTATAACTTGGCGCTAAATAACTTGCAAGCATCTAAGCAACCTATCCAAGCAACCGCCCCTTTTATTTTTTATTAGATAGGTATTTCCGTTCTCACGGGGTGGTGGTTCCGGGTGACAGAGTACCACATCTGCCCCAAGTCGCGCGTAGCAAAGTTGCGTGTTAACGATATCATCTGCTCGGTTTGAAGTTTAGAAATAAGTAAAAGATCACCTAAGCAAAGCTGGCACCCATTCACGGCACTAGCATGAATATATATCTATAATTTCGTTTTCATTGAATGAAAATATTTACTTTTTAAATTACAATTTCAACGGGGTGTGTGCGGTGCCGTAACTTAAATAATAACATATACCACCCCAAAAGGACTGGAAAGTTAGTAATTCTATCTTCATCCCCCACTCCATCTCTTTTCGTGAGTGTCGTAAAAGGCTAATAGGATGATAGGCTCATTGTGTACTAAGGAGCCTACTGCCGATGGTACCTTGTCTGCCCTCGACTATACCGTCTTTGATGGTATGACCGCGTCTCGCATCGATCAGATAAGAATAAATGTCTGGTCATGCCAATGCCAAGTACCTACATCTGCCACACGCAGACGTACCTAAACCTGGAAAAAATTATCTAAATAATAGCGAAACCGTATCAAAATTGGTGCGTGCTTTCGACGTACCCAAGCGAAGAAACAAACCAAAGAAAAGGGCGAGTTTGATAGAGAATATTATTTTCGCTAATTCCTTCATTGAGTGTCGATGTGCGTAAGCGTCGCCGTCGTCAACCTCCAACTTCGCCCTATTATTACGAGACGAGCTCTTCAATATTGCTCTCGATCTAAAAATACCGTCACCTGGTTATTATCAACGACTGTACGTCACGACGTCGGCTGGTGCGTGGGCGAAGGACTATATTTGTTTGCAGTGTTATCTTTCCACGTGTACACTGACATAAGAAAATAGGTATCTAGCTAGCTAGGTAGATGTACAATTTGGTAAACATAGGTATCTTAGTAGCTACCTAGTGACAAGACTAGATATAATTTAGCCTTCTACAGGCCGACCCACGCGGGACGATTAGATACACGGTGGAAATAAAAGCCGTAAGGGACGAAAAATCCTAGTTTGATTTCATCCGCGAATACCGGTTTTGGTACGTCATACGTTACATGCAATGCAATATTCCTTTTCGTCCTCCTCCAGCAGGAATGTACAGTATCCCTTTGCTAGTGGTCATTTGAAGTCTGTGTTTGAAGACCGAAATTTCGAAGCATGTGACAAAAAATAAAACAAATTGGTACGAAAGGGAAGAATATATCTCTCCACTTTTGCTCGCTAGGATCGCTCAGGGTTCTTTCTACGGGTACTATACTTTCTACCAAAGAAATTAGATTAAAGACTAAAGCGCAATTTCTTTGCTCAAATAAATTGTTTCGCTTTCTACTAGCATCTTCCTAGAAAACAAACTGATAGAAGGATTAAGTAGTTATTACACGGGCTGTCGCTAAGTTAAATGTAAAATCATTGAACACGGGCAAAAAAGGTCTTCTGAACTTTGGAGGCAGGAGAGAACACATGTGATAATCGCTATTAGTACTTGTACGTTCGCTTCATCTGTTCACTGATGTCAGTCGGCTATGTCAGCTATCCTATCCCGGTGTGTGTTGCTGTGACAAGGTAAAATAACTAAATATTATGAAAGAAAATTCAATAGTACATTTTTATATTATTTATTGAATGCATCATTTATTATAATTAGTTCATAAGATTAAAAATAAACCACAATATATCATCAGTCGCGGCTATGATTTTTGAAATATAGTTACATATACTCCTGTCTAAATTCAAAAACAATAGCCCGAATACCTACTTTTACACATTTTTATTACAAATACAATCTTAAAAAATATTAAATTAGAGATCAAAATAAAATACTATAAAACAGGATAGTGAACTGAATGTAAAACAAATATGGCGGAATTTGCATTAAAGGCAAGCATCGGCAACGTTGGATGCTTTTAAATATAAAAAGAAAAAAGAAACATTCGCTTATATCAATACAATAATCATCTCGTCCGGCACAGCTGTTACTTCAGCTACCTACACACCAACATTTTCGTGATATCGTCACATAACCATACAGTGTTTAGGTTATCTATTCACAAGACAGAACTTACAATCTGTCAGCACGAACCTGAAAAAATGCGGACGGATTCTACACTAGACAGAAGTGAAGCATGTAAGGTATGGCATTTTATTTTATTGACGAAGTCCTGATTGTACATAACCTACACATTTTAGAGATTATCCGTCCGTGTTTTTTTCAGGTCCTTCTTTCAGTTTGTAATGCTCGGCGACTACTTCGCTCTAATCTTCTTTTTCACTAAGAACGTTATAGACTTTTTGTCTTCCGTTGGCTGGAGGTTAAACTAAAACCAACCCCATTCTTCTAGTTTGACAAAACAAATTTAAATTCAAACTGAATTCCTAAATCCCAAACACACCATCGTTCTAGGGCATGTATGGGGTTCCGGTGTGTAAACACCTTAATCTCTATAACGTTACCAAAAAGCTACTAAAATACAACATAATAGTCCGGCCCATGAATGATCATAACGAGGTTGTAGACTTGTAGAATGCGTGAGCAAAAGCCAAAGTGAATCCTTCCGCAACTCGTTCAAGGTGATTTGAGAATGAATGCCCTAAAAGTATACACTGGGGCTGGATGAGGGAAAACTCAAGGAACGTCCTTTTTTGGGGTTTATTTAATTTAATGGGCTTAATATCGAAAACCATAGGTCGTTGTAGCAAAATTCATCTATTACAAAATTAAGGCATACAATTTTCTACAACAATTACCTGTAGCCTGTAATCACGTAACGCTATTGCCGGCAATTCTCTGATTTCAATGATTAAAATTGTTACTTTTGCGATTCCGTATCATCGATTTCATGGGTTCAGTTGCTAACGAAGTTCCATTGCAAAAAATTTAAACTATAAAATCGATCATACGTAATCGCCAAAGTAACAATTTCCTTCATTGAAATCAGAGAATTGTTGGCAACAACGTTACTTAATCAGCTTACAGCTCACCGTTTATTAACCGGACTATAATAATACACGAATATTCGTGCATATTGAACTTCAGCCATATGTGCACACAAATTGTGATATCACAACAGCCTGAAGAAAATATAAGATGGTAATGCCCAGTCCGAAAAACCTCACAATGAGCAAAGGAATTGAAAAAGAAAAAGAAGTATTCAGGACATAAAACTAAAAAGGTAACAGATAATATACTGACTAAGTACGATGGATGATGTTAGTTAATCTGGCGGACGGTGGCGTTATTAATGACCAATAGATCCAATTACTCTCTTTATCCTGAAGTGATTGATAAAAGATGTAATAACGATGTTAATATTGAAAGTTAAAACAATATATTTACATAAATATGATAAAATGACGACAGATTCAAATTAAAATTTACTAAATCTAATGATATTCCACATTTCCACACTACAAACATCATTTTTCCTGTTTCTTTTAGATCGTATCTTCGCAAAAAGTTTATCCGCATGTACACTGATAATATTTACTCTGCAACAGACCTTCAGTAAAACTTTTATTTCAGATAAGCATAGATTCTGATTTATTTACTTCACACATACTCGAGTATTATTGTCATCTAAATGATATTTGTGTAGCCACTGGTTTAACTTTCCGTTCAATTATCTTAAATACGAATTCAATCATATGGATGAAACTAGGCGATAGATAGATACATAACCTTTTTATCCATAAGATACCGACGCATACTACAGGTACTAAATAGCCAAAGGAAAAATTAGTTCATGTATTAGTATACAAATGACCACTTGACAAGATTTTAAAATAATAAGTTACATTTCGATAATTTATGTGGATTTACTAAGAAGTTACTACTTTAATAAGAAGTAAGTGTTTGAGAAATGCAAACAAATCTTTTCCCATTATATTAGTATACAAGACATACTTAATAATACAACAAATTAAATAGTAGCTTACGGAATCTTAATGTAATTTTGGTTCAAAATAAACAGGAATAACAATTTTACAAATTACTTAGATAGTCACCCAATTTTTTAAAGGAATGTTAACTGCGGGATATTATATTAAATCCTGAATAAGAGACATAGTAATACATTAAATATGGCGGGTCAAACTATATTTGTTAAACTTGAAGAAAGTATTGTTCATAAGTTAAAAAACACAAATCAAACACGTTAACCGCTTTTATCTAGAATAGGTATTATTTACTTACAAAATATTAAATATGGTCCAAATTATTACCAAAATTTTGTGATAGTATGATGACATGGGACCTAAATTGTCTACAGATATTCAAAATTCTTCGACTACCTAAACTCCTACAAGCTCTTATATACATACAGTGACTATATAAGCTCTTGTGCGCTGACTCTCTAACACAAAATTTTAATATAGTGTCATATCTAAATATCAATATTCACGTTAATTCTATAAAATACCATTTCGGGTTACATTAGTTAACACATTAATACTTTAATGTTACATAATTTAGATTAGGTACTTATTATTATTATTATAACTATGAAATCATTTACTATAAATATTTTCGAATAAACAATTTCTGTAATCGTTTCGATATTATCAGTCTAATTTAATTTAGGGCCGATTTTTCAATCCTTAGATAACATTTATCTGTCTTATAAAATAATATACTGCCAAATTAAAACTAACAGTTATTCTTCACTTATACATGAAGATAGGTACGTTTTTATTTTAGTCGCATAATAACTTATCAGACTGATATATTTTATCTGAGGATTGAATAATCGGCCCTTAATAAGATACAAACTTAAGTACCACATTATAATCCCACTAAACGAACTTGCAAAGAACTTTAATTATATAATTTAATAATATCATATGATTAACGTATTACGTGTCCGAACCTTGTATGTTTGCCGTCATGCTCTCTCTCTCTCTCTCTCTTTTTCTTTTTCTGTCAAGTTGATAGTGAAAATCACGAAGCAATACTAATTACAAATCCATAAAAATCAGACAGGTTCTTTACATCTGAGTGACAACTAGAGGGTAAATATCTTTCGCTAGCCACCCTTCCTAGCATCTTCCACGGAAATATATATTGGATCTGCTGCATCTGATGTTAAAGAATATGAAAAAACCGACGCACGAGCGCTCCTTCTCGTCTAGTAAGAGAAACACTGGCTGATGATTTCATATAAGATGACATGGACAACACATAGGCGTCTATGTGTTGTCCATCTAATATGGGAGCGAATAGTGAACTAACAGGAGAGAGTGTCACATTAGTTTGAAACACCGGCGTAGGCGCACATTGGTACTGGCAGGTTCGGGCACAAAATACATTGTGAAATATTTTTACAGGAAACAATGTTTTTCGTAGTATGTATCCTTAAATTTTAGGTCCCTATCTTGCTTATAACTCACTCAAAAACACATAATAACATGCCTATGTCTATTTAATAAGCGTTATAATATCAATAATTTACACTGTTAAACACAATGGTGGGGTCACATGGGCACTTCCTTTTGGTATTCTATACTGCGAAGGCACTCCTTTGTTCATTCGATCTTTAGACAAACGTCACTTCGTAATCATTTCACTTGAAAACTAAAAATAATCATATTATTCATTTATATGCATGATAAACTAAAGGAGTTGAAAAATATGTATCGTGCGGCGTGATCCTGACTTATGCTTTCATTAACACGTTTCCTATGCCCATGTCAACACAACCATTTCAAATATCTACTAATTGAAATTCTATAAGATGATATAAACAGAGCATCTGAAGCCGCTAACTACAATAATATGAGGTTCATTCACAGACATAGGTAAACAAAGTCTATAATATATACTGGCTATATAGGTAACCAAGATAATATTTTTTTTAAACAGTAAATGTCTCAAGAAAGATAAGCCAAGAAACATAATTCCAAGCCTTATAAAGTTCTAGTGGCAACTAAGTTAACCAAGACGTCCACAATAAAATGAAGTTAAAACGAAAAGTAATACCTTATAATTACTTACGTTCGTATGTATTGGTGCTCAATTATTTTTACCTTACAGTGACTAGTGTTATGGTTACGCGCTCACAACATTCAAGCACGTTACAACTTTGAATTTTCTACATTTTGTGTAACAGAACAGGGAACCGTTGGAATACCGTAAGCATAGAAGTGTATCCAAAATGAACCTTCTGTAAGGTGCATAGCGTTGATATTTCCATCCACACTCGATCACCGAGTTTTCACCATTGTCATCGTTTTCACTAGCAAATCACTCTTCTATGCTTACCTTAGTCCTCAGCAGCGTACCACTTACGGATTGGAGACGAGCGTCGTTCGCACAAAATAAAACGAATTGGGCTGCCGTCAACCCATCGAGAGGTTTTTGACTATAGGTGCGGTTGTGACGTCATGGCTCCGTCGATTCAGCTCCTTCGCCTCCTTGACAGCTTTGGACTCGACGATCATGGAGTGGCGCTGTGTGTTTATGTCTTTCTTCCTGCGCACGACGTCCGGGCTGTAGGGGTCTGAGACGCGGCGTTCTAGAGGGCTAGATGGTGTTGGTGTGTAGGTATGAAGCGACTTTTGTCTTTGTATCGGGGACGTGGGCTCCGGGGCCATATTTGGGAGGTACGTCTGGAAGGATGGCCGGTTCTGCGCCGCCTCCATTATTGACCCTGTGGGATAGAGTGGTTAGTTACACAATGGTCTGGCCGTCACCACAATTCCCACTAATGCGTTACTGAAAAGTGGCCTGTCAAAATAGAGTCGTGCTATTGGTCAGAAACAAACGTTCAAAGTTTACAGTTGGATTATAGCCAATAGAAACGACCATATTTTATGAGCAAAAAACATTAGCCCCAAAGGTAGCCTCCATTGAGTGATAGTAGCTTGATTCGACGCAATTCGTCATGTTCGAAACTCATCATACAATCGCAACTCTTCACACTCGCAACCTAGACCCCAAGAACGGGACGAATTGCGTCGAATCCCCTCAGCGTGATGATATCTCGAGAGTTCAAGAAACTAAGCTCGAAATCCTGAAGTTATCAATAGTCTTAAGTACAACGTTCATGAGATGTAACGATAAATGAGATTTCACGTTTGAGGAAGCATTTTATACACCTCGAGCTAGTTTTGGACAAACATCACTTAAGCAACAGATGGGACAGACAGAAGCACACTAATAGCCTTATATTGATGAATTAGATACTAGTTCTAAACAATAATAATGTAACATAATACGTAATAGAACAGCAGAACGAACTACAATATCGTTCAAAATTGTATCTCTAGTTATGTAATAATATAAAGCTTGTATGGAGTTTAATGATAGAAAAAGAAAGATTTCAATATATTCCATACAATTTATGTTACACATGTACACAATTTTTCTATATGCCCGTTGCCCTCATAATCCGTATTTCCATTGAGGACGAGAGCAATCGATTTGCAACTTAATTTGATTACCATACGGCTGAAATTGGCATAGCAAAATAAAATCACAATTGTTTTAAGGGTCCGCTAAACGGTCTATTGCAATTTCTTTATAATTGCTTGAAAGCTCATGGTAACGATTAATTATCACTTCACTGAGGGTTTTCATGATTTCAGATAGCGCTAGTGAGGCGTAACATCCGTTGTCAAAATACTGTCGTGCTGCTATGAAATGACAATCTATTCCAACTAATGACAGGACTTTGTTTTGACAGCATACCTAACGTCACAACAGAGCCATCTCGTGGATTTTGGAAACGCGAAAGCCTTCATTGCTTATAGTAAACTATTGAACATTTTGCGAACCCACTATTTCGCTTTGCTAATTTCAGCCGTACGCGGAGCACATTAAGTTGCATTTTTAAGCGCTTTTGCCGTCAACGGACCATGGGGCCCACGAGAATACACCCACAATTTAGCAATGAAATAGGAAACCAACACCGATTTATACGAAACTGAAATCACCTCACAACTCGCTTAGGGTACCCGTTAATGACCTACAATGAAATAAAACAATTTGTTGTAACAAAACTGGTTTAAAGTTATGATATTAAACGGAAAAAATATAAAAGTTAGTCCAGCGCATCGTGCTGCGTAAGGATCATGCAAACTTAGACTAGAATAGTAAATGTAAACATTAAAATTATATATTTTACGCTCAGATAAAAATCATTATTGACCAACACCCTACAAACCCTGACGTAATTGAGCCCTTAACCAAATTGAGTGCCAATTAATTAATCCCAACATTGATATTGAAAAATTGACATCTAAATCAGTGCAGCAAAGTCTGACGAAAAATAAACAGGACGAACACAATAGTATTAGAATTAAGTGCCGCTTACATCTATCATGAACTTTGTGAACTTAGTTGAAACAGTAGTTCCTGAAAAAAAGAATTATTGCTATTATTAGGGGTATTTACCGAGGGTGCGGACGAGCCAGGGCGTGACGGTTGTATTTTGTTTCTGATTCATAATAGATTGCATCTCGTTGAGCGCCGAGTTTAGTTGGTGGCTTAGCTCCTGCAAGGCAATCGCATGTAAGGACTTCTGCACATTTTATGTGAGTGATAACAAAATTAGGTTAAAGTAGTTTCATATTTGGAGAAGTGATTGTATTGTAGTAAACATTTGCCAACTTCTTGACACAAATGTTACTAACTGCCGAAGCATAAATTGGTGGTATGTTGAATTTGTTTTGAGCATTCCATAACTGCCAACAAGCGCCACGCAGACGGTCCCAGATGGCTTTTAGTTGTCACTGTCCACTGACTGATAATTAAGGACATCCGAAGACACTTGAGCTGCTGTACGTAGCGACGGATTGACATCGCCGAGTCGGATGCGAGAGTGAACGGTTTACGGATGCTGAAAAGCAGTAAAGCGATCCCTGACCGAAACCGGGATTGTCTGCTAAGATTATGATTATGATGATGATGTTGATATCAGTGACATTGACACAGTAACCATTCAGTGTGAGCCGATTCCGATTCAGTGGACGCGCTAGGCACCGTCTGCAATCTCAAAACGTCGCGGAATGTTGTGGCGCGGCAAAATGATCTCTGAAGGCATCTATACCGCGCCGCGCCGCGCCGCGCGGTGCCGCCACGGTGTCGCGTCGTTCAAATCAATAAGAAATAAATGGTGTGTTGTTACCTTAGTAGTCCATTCTTTCTAACATTTCGTTACGTTTAAAATTGTACGAATCCAATGAAATCTTCGAATCAATAATTTCTAGGAAAATCATTGTCAAGTATAGTAGATACAAACATAAAGTAAAGGATTTATCAATATTTCTGCGTTAATGGTCAAATCTTTTCACAATAACGAGAACAGTGCAACAACATCGAACGATTTCTATTCTATTCTCAGGTTCAGAAGCCTAGTCATTCATCCTAAAAACTACGATAAATAAAAAAGGACCAAAAATTCACGTCACGCCTACAATACCTGACGACGATTTAGCTTTGTTCGATATGTTTCCGAAGATTTCCCTTGTTCCTCTTAAATAACTAGTTCACTGTATCACCAATGTTTTTTACCGACTTAAAACATTGACTAGTCTCTATCGTAGGGTCACCCATCTCTCCGTCGCAACTAACCTGGTTAGTGCACTGCGCCTGCACATGCGCGAGCTTGACCTGGGCCAGTTCCAGTTCCAGGTCCCGCACTCGCTGCCTCAGCCCCGCCTCCGCGTCGCTGCCCGCGCCCGCGCCGCCCCCGCCCCCGCCACCGCTCTCTGTAGCATACGTACGTACAGGGGGCATGCAGCATACACACATACGGGACTCTGTAGCATACGGGGGCCATGCAGCATACATACAGGACTCTGTAGCGTACGGGGGGCATGCCAAGCGAGGGGGGAAAGAACGAAACAATTCCGTTCGAAATGACTCGGGGTCGCGCTGGCCGAATGGAAGGGTGAACGGGTTTGGTTACGATGTCAGTTGGGGAGTTGGGAAGTTGACTAGATAGAGATTTCATATAAATTATGAAACCTGTTAGAATAGGACCACGATAAGTCCGTATTGTCTGACAGTAGTAAAAATTATAAAGTTTGGATATGGCAATAATCTGGGGATAATCTGTCCTTGTCAGTCCTTCTTGTAAACATTCAGTTATTTGGTCACTAATCAGAACTTGTACTTTTAGTTTGTCGTAATTATTAATCATGCTGAAAATTATCTCCCGCATTTCCTTTTTAATTGTTTTGCCCATAATTTATATAATATTTTTCATAACTCACAAAAATAAACAATCATACAGAAATCGAATAGTTTGTTATGACTTTTATGAAAGAAGTTCTATAACGTTTAAAAAGTTGCCATACAGGGATTCTTTTAATTTTTTTTTAATTAGATTTTCTGATTTAGCGCGGTCTTATTCTATCTCTTTCATTTTAGTATCGAGAGAAAAAAATAGAGACTCTCGCGGCGCGAGCCATGTCGCGAACGCACTTGTGTTAGCCATGCTGGTTATAATTAAAGAGCTTCGAGTAAAACCAACCTTCAGTACGAGAAAAAAGAAATCGAAATTATTTTATAATTTTTATATCAAGTAAATTGGCAAAAATATTTTATAGTTGCAAAATACAGTCTGAATCGAAAAAGTTTCCTTCACTAGTTATCGTTTAAACATAAACATTTAAAGGTATATTTTGTAAAGGTAAATTCATATTAATTTTAAGTCTAGTAAAGTGTCATTTTATAACTTAGCAACTCGGTTATGTCAAAATTAGCAAGAGACAGTCATTCAGTTACCTCTCCGTTCGGTTTATTTGATACGAGCTTACCTTACATGCATTTGAATACACTATGCTTTCATACAACATGCTCATCACCCATTCAGTTCACAGGCATCCTCTTTTGGCCTCGGATCAAAGGGTTCCCACAAAGCGGAATCATTCTTTAGGCTAATTTTCAATGAGTTAGTAATCATACGTTAGTAAGGGGACAAACTTTGTGGTTCGTCCGTGGTTAGTAATCAAACGAAAACATATTTAGAAATGTTACTAAACAAGGCCAGATCGCATTTTAACACTTCTGCTGTAGCGGCCTACACATTTAAGTCGACTCATCTGATCGGTCCATACAATACGCGGGCCTCACAAGCTAGCACTGTTGTAGACTCTCTGCTATTTGGGTTAGAATGTCGTTGAAAACAGCCGTGCCGCACTCACACCAAGTACATTTTTAGCAATTGTCCTTCTTTTCCGATCGAAAAATATTTCGGCGAAGAAATTGAAATAAAATAAGACGTATTAAAACCGAAATATTTTTCGATCGCCTCCTCATACTTTTCCATTTTTTCACTGGTTATTCTTCATTCATTATTTCATAAAATAACTTAGCCTGTGAAATATGGCAGATTAACAATACTTACCATCTTTGTTGTCCTTCTGTTTCATTTTGACACTGCAGTTTGTGCAGTCCTTGACATAATCCTGCAAAATATAAAAACAAATGTCAAAGGGCCGTTAGAGCCGTGGTGGCCGAAGGCTAGAGCGTCCGCCTTGTAAGCCGGCTTATACGAATACCGAGTAGTATTCGTATAAGCCGACTAAGTACAAATGGGTATTTCTAATACCCACAAAAAATCATACGATGACCACGTGCTTCGTACTCCGAAGTTCACGTTGAGCCCTCGTTCTCTTTTCCTATCGGTTGATATCACCTGTCATAAGGCATAATACTAGAAACCGAAGTTCCGTTTTGGCTGGGGCCTGTGCTGCCTAGTGCAACTGCACTTCACACGATGAGTTAATGATAACACTACGACGGCACCGTGTATGCTAATAACAACTCTTTTCTGTACTGCTAGCACATGTTGCTCTCGCGCGCGATAAGCCAGACATAAAAACTGCTATCTCTTTCATCTTAGTATTGAAAGAAGAAAACAAACGCTCTCTCGCGGCGTGAGCTGTGTCGCGGGCACACTTGTGATAGTGTGGTGGTTGAGACACGATTGTCGTAAAACTGTAACTCGTTGGTGTGTGTGAACTACTATGCTGTTAGCTATTTTACCTATGCTTGTAATATGTAATAGCTGAAATAAACAGTTTATTATTAGCTTGAATTCGCACTTATTAATTCGCATACGCACTTGCATTTGCAGTAGCTGCTTCTCCTGTCGGGCGCATATCTCGCGGTAGTCGCGAGCAACGGCCGCGTAGTGCGCCGCGTCGCGACGGGACTCCTCCAGCGCCTTGCGAGTCTGCCGAGCAATGTACACGTAAATAAACGGATGCAGTCGAGAACACGCAATACTAAATTCCACTAGGTGGCGCTACGGTAGCTTGAGGCTCTGTTGTCACAATACGCCGAGCTTTTGGTCAAAATGAAACGCTAAAAGTTGACACTTGACAGGTTGGAGTTCAGCCAATAAAACGGCGATATTTGACAAGACGTTGCTCTCCGGCGTAAAAAATACGCCAATCCCCATTGGCCAATGAAAAAGCCACTGTCAAATATTGATAGTTTTCAGCTTTCTAAGAACTTTTCTCTAGTTAAAGTTAAAATGGATGTTAACTTTTTCAAAGCAGATTACAACTGTGATAACACCAAAATCTCTATAGTTTACATATCGATATTTTGACATACATATAGAGACAAGTAATAAATACCATATCAATTAAAAAAGAATACTTACATCGCTAACCTGCACTTCCAGCACCTCCTTCTCCTGCGTAAGCTGAGTGTTGATTTGTTTCAACTTCTCCAGTTCAACGTTGATCTTCTCTTTCTCTAGTGCCTCTGCAACAAGTAAACCGACAAATTTTATATCGTTCCAAAACCTATTTACTCCTTCATTACAATTATCTACTAGCTAACTATTGCCCGCGGCTTCGTTCGCGTGGAAATAAGTATTTCAGTTTAGCTTTCGCCCGCGTAACCATTTTAAATTATCTCCGTATTGTAATGCTAGTACTATTCAAGCTGTATCTCTGGTTCTACGTACTCAAATTAGATAAAATATGACTTAGATTGTACCCTGGACTTTAAGGTACCAAACTATCAAAGCCGAATCAAAATCCATTTAGTAGTTGTTGCATAATGCGCTAACAGACAAAAATACCAATAAACATTTTTGGGCATAATGACGTCCCAGTAATTCTATTCCGACTATTTATTCTGAAATATCTTTCTATAGTAAAGATAGTAGAATCTACCTTTAACAAGTTTCTCATACTCGAGCTGGTACTTGGGCAGTCTCTTGACCTTGGTGCTGCACGCCAGTTTGATGATCTGCCGCGAGGACTCTTCGGGACGGCACTTCTTGGGGAGCGTTACTCTGGAAAATATGGAATACAATTAGTTTCTACACAATGATATTGATAGCTGTTCAGAAGGCGAGATCGTGGTTTTTATTCACATTGGAAACTCGAACAGGAAATAGCATAGCTTTGCTGTATTACCCTATTTGAAGGTTGAAGTTCAGTTGCCCGTCATAAAGCAACAAGATCGATCTTATCTTGTAATAATATTCTGACAGTTAACAGTCTCGTCTTTAGCGATACTTTGGTTACACGTATGTCAAAACTGATAATCCACTTTCTTGGTTTGATTGTACTTTCTCTACCGAGACCCCAACCCGCGTGCCAAGCTCAGAGATTTTAAGACTTTCATGATTATTCTATTATTATGCATGCAATTGTGTCGAAATATCGAGGTGAAAACACTTCTAACCGTGGTAACAAACCCGATATTATGTGTGATGAAAGCATACAGATTATCCCTCAACCAACTTGGAGGAGACTCCAACAATCAACTGATAACTCTGGTTTTGAAGTTCCTTATACGAGTATTATGAACCTAGAAAGTAGAACGATGTGGTCTCTGCCCACTCCAACGGGAAAAAGGCGTGGCGATATGTATGTGTGTGTTTGTATGTATGTATGATGTCGTGCCGCACGAGTACACACCTGAAATACTTGTGCACGCCCTCGAAATCGTGTTGCAGCAGTTCCTTCCTTGAGCGCGAGAGCAGCGACAATGCCACCTGGAACAGCGTGTCCATGCCTTGCAGCAGGAACACGTCCAGGATGTGGTACACCTGCAAACACACACGTTGTTAAAACTAATTTAAAAAATATACCATCACGGGGTGCCAATCGGTTCCGGGACTGTTCAACGCAGTTCTGCAGCTGTACCGCCGATCTCCGATAGCACGCCGGCATTTTGATGCAATTTACTGTGAGCCAGAGTTGTCTTGCTGCGATTGGTTTAAACTCAATTGCATCAAAATGCCGGCGTACAATCGGATATAGGCGGTACCACTGCTGTTCGCTGTTCAGAACGCAACCAAAATAAGTACTCCCATTTGGTACAAAATGACGTGCGATTTTGGATGCTGTTACTCCAAATACTATGAGGAGGATTGGACATTATCAGGCGATACAAAACCCAACATTGTCCAAGGTTCGCGGAAAATACTCCTAATACCTACATGGATACTTCGACTTTGTCTCGCTCTGTGTTCCATACGGGCTATTGGCAATTGTGATGATAAATAGAAAGCTACTTCGAGCAGCAGTGCAGGAGCAGTGTTTCCTTTGGACTATGACATGGGATCGTTCAAGAGGTATAATAGAAGTCTCCTTAGAGGCGGGCAACGTATGGGTAGCTCCCCCGGTGTTGGCGGCAGTGACCACTTTTAATCAGGTTGCCTGTTGGTCTGCCGTATTACATAAAATTAAATAATGCATGCCCATGCATACATGATTAAAATAAAACATGATTATATTAAATTATCTAAATGCCCAGGCATCGTAACTAACGAACAGGCATCACGAGCCATTTTACTACGCACGAGCAAGCTGAGGAATGAGGTCCCTCCCGAAGTATTTCCTCTGCACTACAACAGGCAACCTCAAAATCCGGCACCGCATCTGCTCATTTGTGGACTGTAGATGTCCTGGACTTTAGCAGTGGACGGTGACCACTTTCCGTCAGGTGGACTGTCCGTCCATGTGCCTTCCTAAGCAATAAAAAGAAACTTTACTCACCAGTGGCAGCGGGAAGCGCGCAGTGAACAGCGTGAGGAACCACTGCGACGCGAACATGTGCGATTCGATGCCCAGCTCTTGGAAGTGCAAGCGCAGATCGTTCATTTGCTCCTAGATATCGAACAGGGGTAATTAGTCAGCTTGCTTTTCTTTGAAATTGTACAGCTTATGATATTTTTGTACAGTTTCAGTTTTGTCTATGACTCTTACACGGGCCACTGAGGGTTTTCAAATGGCAATAGTAAGGCGTATGGTCTGTTGTCAAAATACTGCCGCTATTGGACAGAAACAACTGTTGTAAAATTACGAATCTATTATGATATTGTACCACTGGAAATAATTTTTATTGCCAATGTCAATTCAATCCAATGCAGTGGATTATTAATAAGCTAATATTGAATTGACTTAGTGGATTGTTCCAGCAATTGGTCCCGTTTAAAAGGGGCATACATATTTACACATTTTGACATTTACGTCTTGCACTATTCGAGAATATCTTGCAAATTGCAGAATCTCTATGCGTGATTGATGCCCTTATTTCCCCGACTGGATTCTGGTAGGATCCATGTCCAAAAAAGCTCAATACTGTTAGAACCTGATAACAAAAGTTAAATATAAAACGTTTTAAGGTTATAATTATAACTTAAATGAATAAAAGTAGTATAGAAGGTACAGACCTTGGTCCGCAGATCATAAGTCGTTTTGGGCTGCACATGAGGCTCTAACAATCTTATTAGATCTCTTACAAGATCTTTTGAGAGGCGAACATTTTTTTTAAAAAGTTCGTCTCTCATTTCAAATGGTTCCTCTCTCCTAAACAAGGCACGACGACGTGGAAACATTGTTCTTGTTTCGGCTACTTCCACTAAATCATCTATAAAAATGTCCATGAAGTTGTCTCCCGACATCGTTGAACATGAAGACAAATAAGAGGAAACTATCCAAAGCACTGTTTTAGTAATAGCTATTAAAAATCAATACTTATTTGAAACGTAACGTCCTTTCTATCAAAAAGATTTGATAAACAAGATAAAAACACCGTAAAACTTTATTTAAAACAACAATTTGTCATGTCGACGTTCGAGATATTCAATCTCTACTGCTTTTGACCACTCGTTGCATGTCACTCGCTGCGACTCGACATATGTCTACCGTGAGATTTTGAGAATGCCGTAATCTGTTCGCGATCGACATCCGCCATGTTTTTTCGATATATCTCTAATTCGAGATTATGTCACGCGCCCGAGAATCGCCCCCCTGGTCTTGCAAACGTCCATAGGCTGCGGTGACAGCTTACCATCAGGCGGGCCGGAAGCCACCTTTACCACCTTAGTGGTATAAAAAAGATTCAGAGATATTTTAGCTTTTTGTATGATTTAATTTTAGTGTATAAAACTTTCAAGTTCGATATAAAGTACATTCGGCAAAAAATTTGATCTACCACCCTAAGATTGAAGTTCTATTGTAAGTACGTCATAAAACAAGGTTGATTTTCCCCTGCAACAATACTCTAGGCTCGCCCTCAGCGACATTTTTTTCACACGGGATCTTTTTTCAAAACTCGTAGACCACTGTTTTGGCCATCCTAACCTGCATAAAAAATAACCAAGCTTTCTTATCATACCTCCATCAGCCTATCGAGCTGGTACAGCCTCATGTAGAGCGCCTCGAAACCGTCCTTGTATAGGTCGCGCAGCCCGTACGCGTACATCAAATGCACCAGCAGACAGAATGCTTGCTCCTCCGGCATCTGGATAGAGTAGGGAATGATGGATCATATGTAATAAAATAGACATTACTCGCAGTACGCAGTCTTATTTGGTAAACAAATATGGATGGCGTACTAGCGACCAAAGGCAATTTATTGGTTGGGGACGTTAGAGCATGTAATGATGAGTGAAATGAGTAGAAAATGAGGTAAACTGAGCTTTTAATTTGCTTATAATGATACACTATCAAAATAAAGTAAATGACAGATTTTAGGTAAGTTCTGCTAGCAGATTATAATTTTCTTCGCAAATTTAACTTGTTTCGATTCGAACTTTAATTACGACGTTACAAACACAAAAATACGGTTCAAATTCGTATTTGAACTCGAACCATGCGTAAGCGGTTCTTGCCCGTCACCGACCATCTCACTATAGAATATTTGTCTACGACTTCCCTGAATTTCAACCTTATGGCCATAATATCATCCCCACTTACATGCAACAGCAGCGTGGCAGCCAGGAAGCTCAGCCCCTGGCAGTAGCCGACCTCGCTGTCGTAGACCGCGTACGCTCGCGCCATTCGCAGCAAAGAGTCCTGCCCCACACCGCCGGCCTCGCGGAAGAAGTCGTGCGCTGGGAACGTGCGAGCTATGTCCCGCTGGATTATCGCCTCGAACGGGCAGTCCTGTTGGAGGTTGATAAGATGAGATTCATACTTTTACAAGGACAGGAGAGCGTCGGTGGCCTAGTGTACCAATGACTCTTTTCCGAGTTCCGTAATTTAGTTGAATATTAATCGATGCTCTTACGGCGAGGAAAAACATCGTGCTAAAATCTGCACTTTCAGGCGGCTGAATATGTGACCATCTGGTCAGTTTTTCCTAGTAGCAGGGTCAGAGGTCAGATGGTAGTCGCTCTACTGTAGTTACCTGATCGCCACATCCTGGATCATGGTCAAGACGGACCCCGAGCCCTCGTGCTCGAGAGCACAACCGGGATATTAACGCCAAGATGATTATTGATTTATACTTTTACTTTTAATTGTATTGATTTATACTTTTACAAGGAATTCGAATGCGGAATGGTCTCAAAGCCAGTGTTGCCTTTGGACTATGACATGGGATCCATCAAGAGGTATATTAGAGACCTCATTAGAGGAGGACAACTGGTGATGCCTCTGCCTTAGGCGGCAGTGACCACTTTCTATCAGGTGTCCCGCTAGCCTGTTTACCTACCGCATATAAAATAGTTACAAGGATTCTATAGATAGCGAATGTTTCCTTTTTTTTATTGTTATTACAACAATGAAAAGGTCTAATACATTCTGAACAAGCCTTTCCTGTCATAGTTTATTTTGAAACCAGCCTGCAAAATGTGAAGGTATGGCAGAACCAAAATGCTGCAGTCTGCCAAAATATAAGTCGTGCGGGGTGCTAATTCGCGTAGCGCCAATTATGTATGGACCGATCACGAGAGTCGTGCGCACTCCAGTAGCGCTAATTACGACTCAACTGTATGGTCCGTCCCCGCGAACATGTTGAACGAGGCAAAAAGTTGTGTCAGTATTGCAGTGGCTGGTCGTCTTTGCCTTACCTTAGTGATGAGTGTCCGATAAGTGTCCATGAGTTTGTCGTTCTGGTCGACGCCCGCGAGCCGCAGCCAGACCTCGCCTCGCAGCGCCTCGGGCACCCCGCCGCGCACGAGCTGAGGTAAAGCTCTCGGCCGCGGACCCGTCCAGCTGTGATCGTGACCGATTAATAATACATTCTATAGAGATATTCTATAGTCTATTCGTCACTTACCATTAAGTGAGGTGGCGGGCAAATGCCCGGCTAGTCCAAGTATAAAAAAAATTACCTACGAGATGGATGAACAACCAAGTAAAGGTTGTAGGGAGTCGATCGGCATGGAACGCTTGGGAAAAGGCCTAAGTCAGTCCAGCAGAGGACGTATTGTGGTTGAAATAATGCCAATGATGGTACATACAAGGAGTGGTGACGGAATCTATTTTGCGGTTATTCCTGCCCGTGGAAAAGTGAAGAGCGTCCGATAAGTGTTCATGAGCTTGTCGTTCTGGTCGACGCGCGCGAGCCGCAGCCAGACCTCGCCTTCACGTACGAGCTGAGGCAAGGTCCAGCTGTGGCGATGGTTGACCGATTAAATTATTGTTGACTAGCTTTCCGCCCGCGTAGACCTCAAATTAGACCGCGCGAATGAAGGGGAATAAAAAGTTGTCTATGCCCATCCTCAGGCGCTAAACTATACCGTAACTTAGGTAAGTTAAGTTACTATTTCTAAAGCGTCAAGTGTCAAACCAAACTTGCAAGTCGTTTTAATTTGTATTGTAGGTATTTATTAACAAGCTATTGTGCAGTAGATTTTCATGAAAATCGATGCAGTGGTTTAGCCATAAAAGCGTAACAGACAGACAAAGTTACTTTCGTATTTATAATTTTAGTAGGGGTAACCTGAGAGGTAACCGACGACCATGACCACTCTGTCAAGAGTGTAGCGACTTAGAAGAAAAAGAACCCGAGAGGAAAGGTGACGGAATATTTCTAAATTGTATAATGTTCCTGCCGGCGAGTAAGGTGTCCAGTGCTCCATGGATATCCACGGTTTTGGCAGTGACAGACCTAGTATTTGCCCTTTTGCTGTCAGAGCAACGGTCCGGGGGTTTTGAGGTGGACAATGCATTAGTGATATCCAAAGAGATAGAGTTGCTAATATCCACAGACAGAGGCGACTTTCCATCAGGCCCATTTATCTACCTTAAAAAAATCTGCCCGTGCAATACGAAATCGCTAGCTTTTGTCCGCGACATCGTCAGAGATTTCGATAAAAAAAGCCTGCGATCAACCAGCTCTTTAGTGACGAAATCTCATGAAGAAGAGAAGCCATGTCAATCGTGGCAGAATGTGTTGTAGCCATTGGTCAAAAATTTAACTACATACATAGTCGTCAAAGAAGGTATTATATTTTTTACGCGACAAGCGACGAGTGACTTGAGCCATTTTTTACCTCCAGTAAACCAGAAATTGCGCAGGAGCATTTTCCCTCCACAAATACGGAGCCAGCAGTGGACTGTAATGTGTTGTAGTGGAAAGTAAATGGCCGAACTTTTATTTCACTAGCTAGCATCTATTATATATTTATTCGATAAATAGCAGCCCACGAAATAAATGGGGAAGGAATGGGTTTTATTCTACTAGCTTTAATTTGAACAGACTTCGGTAAAATATTGTGGAGTAAACTATTATATTAATGATTAATGAGTGCACATGTAATGAGTGCAGATGATCCTTCGAATTGTAACCCAATGCGAGCACAATTAATTATTCAGGCTTCTCTGGAGCTCTAGACTCTGTCTATTGGTGGCATGGTGGCCATGGTGATTTTCTAGGGCCGATTATATGGAGGAAACATTACAGTTCACTTCTGACATGCGCTTCTCGGTCTCGTAAGAAGGCGAATGAATCGAACTCGATAAGTTTTGGTGCTTTACCTATTGCCACTAGATTTTAATACGTGTAATAGGGACCGACTGGATTAACAGTAACAGCACTGTTAAAATGAAGCCATGGCATCGGCAAGATTGAATATGTTAAAGCGTCTTCCCTATATAATATTACGATGGTGTATTGACCACAGACCTCACGTCTCAAGAGTTTCACCTGGTGGTTTAATATCGTTACACTGACACGAAGATTGAACACAACACCTAGTATCTACGGCAACACGGCTATTTCTCCGTGCAACTCCACAAGTAGATAGGACGGTGGAGCTATCCAGGACACACCGCTTGACTCTGAGGTCAGAATCCTGTCACCAATCTTCGTCATCAGTCATTGGCATTTCTATAAAAAAATACCTACTACACGAGCTACCACTCGTTGGGTGTGCCGTGCCTACTGATACCGTTGACGAAGCGAGATTGACTAAGGTCTTCCGCTATGGACCTTGAAACTGGTTGAACATTTCCGGGATCCGGTCGGTTGGTTATAATACTTACTAAGCCGCTGCTCTTACCTTCTCAACACTTGAGCCCAGTTGACGAGAACGTCTTCGCCGCAGTCCTTCGACACCTCACCGGTGCCGCTGAGAAGGGGTTCGTCCCCATCTACGGGAAACGTCATATTTTGTTCATGCTGTACGATTGCAAGAAAGTGGCTTATACTAACCCTAAGGTTGAAATTCACCTGCATTTTGGCAAGGTTGATTTTCCATTGAAAATAATATTTAGGGCTGAATATTAGTGACATAAAGGTTACATGGTAAGTTTATAAGAAAATTGACGAACCACTTTCTTGGCCGACTTTATATTCATGAAATAAATTAAACTTGAACTTGAATATTATCTCCTCTATGGTAGTACATCGGCCATAGACACTATGCAAGCGTAACCTGTACGCGACCGTACAGTAACAATATGATAAATATTAGAAGGTAGAGAGAGATGCCTGCGAGCAGTGCCACAAAGGTCGTCCACCCAAAAGATCCGGTGGGTATATTGACTGTGTGGTATCGTCAGGCAGAATCGGATACTATATTAATTTATTATTATGATATACATACTCAGGGGTGCAGTAAAAGGCAAAAATCGTTTATTGTAGTACATTTTTGCTTGCTTGAAGATTAGGAGTAACCTCTTCATTAATTTAAAGGAGAATCAATTCCAACAGAAGACTGGTCTCTATTATCTACGTACAATATATGATCAAACGAACTTCGCGAAGTTCGATCGATATTATATGAGTCGCTTCATTCGAAGATATAAGATAATTCACAACGTAGTCCCTTTAGCCTACAAGGTAGCTTCGCACGTTTATTTAAAGTAAAATCGATTTGTTTTCAATCGATCATTTTTTTTCGATCCTACGTATCGATACAGCCAGCCGCCATCTTTACGTCATTCTTTTTAGAGATACTATGCGAAACTTCCCCACGCCTGGGAATATGGGCGGGCGGGTGTTATATCTTCGAATGAAGCGACTCATATAATATCGATCGAACTTCGCGAAGTTCGTTTGATCATATATTATATTTCGTCGCTTCATTCTTCAGATATAAGATAATTCACAACGTAGATGTTTGGAGAGGGAAGTTTTGCAAATTTTAAACAAAATATTAATTATTCATAAATTTTAAACAATGTATTAATTATACGGTATCAACCGTAAATTAAACATTACATAATGGACACTGTGGTTAATTCATTATTAAGAAAGCAAACGGGTTTAACAAATCGGTCGACATCAGCGATCGGCCTGATATAATATCTGGCGAAAACGCGATGTGCTGGTCCTTGCGGCAGCGCATTGCGGGCCCCGCCGCGGAGACGCCGCTGCCCCAGCGCCGGACACCGGACGCCGGGCACACCGAGCCACAGCACATGGACCCATGACACACTGCTATCTGTCATCACCCTGCCAATCCATTGGCTAATGGTTTGGGCCGTGACTTGTTTATGGTGGTTTGCACGACAGAAAGAGATACTTAGTATGTGCCAGTACTGAGTTGCTCGATTCTAATCAGATACTCCTCGAGTGTGATGGAAGGGGTTATGCATAAATTAGGTACGAAAGAGCCCTGGATACTAGCGACCTGACCCTAATGTTGGAACTAATTATGATTTTAATGCTATTTGAGGTGGTATTAATATTATCATCCTTAAAAGTGATAGCGTTTGTACCCTGTGTGTGTGTGGTACACAAGGCCAGTAATATTCCTAATGTTCTGGTTAACTTTTTATTGTTTTATTTATTCGGACGGGACCGAATTTGAAATGTTATCCAATACACTCTCGTGGATTCCAAGTGGCAGTATACCTAGGCAAGCTTGGATTGAATTTGATAGTTCCTTTTAGTGATCGTTTAATTCGAACATCCTAACTGGGACCAAAATGGGATACGGAGCTGAACGATGATTGTTCAAAGTGTCATACGAAGCATTCGTATTAAAACAATTACTTAAAATGTTATCACAAATTCGTTAGAATCTTCATATGGATCAGTATTATTCTGCAATCAAAATTGCAAATCGAGAGAAGTGCGGCAAGTGAGAATGCATGAGATTAATCGCATCTGCTGCGATAGCCTCCGAGTCCTGTTTATTGGTATTGGTATTGACGCGAGACATGAAATCGGTAATCTACCGATACCTCAATCATAGTCTTACTAACAGTGTGGACTATCTATCGGTAAGCCGAGTCAGAGAGTTTCCACTCTATGTCCTTTACTCTCTTGAGTCCTCGTCAACCTTAATATCACATAACGAAATATGCCGCGCTAGATTCTTTGCATGAAGGTATTCAATACTTCCTTGACAATTTACATAGCTGAGAGCTGTGGTGTTATCTACACGTACCTATTGGTCAACACAATTATTATCGTATATAACATTTTTAGGTTTAGTAAATCCGGTTAATGGGATACTTGAGTTCACATTGCTTCCAACACCCGATGACCCAATCGTCGCCATAGACGGTTCCCCAGTCAGTACGAGAGCCATAAGTGAAGTTCTCGTTTAAATAATGAAGACCTGAGGGATAATAAAGGGCCAAGTTTTGCGCCCATCAATTAAAATCCTCAAAGAACGTAGAACGGGGGGATATTTATGCAAAAGTTTAAGTAGCTATTATATTTTTAAATACATTTTAACAGTAGATAAAAAAAATTGTGTGCAATCAGCTGTATTGTAGCGCTGGACAAGCTGCTACTGACAGCGCAATAAGTTGAGCGAACTTATATTGTACAACGGGAAAGAGACGAAAATATATACACTGATTGTGCTATAATGTCGCTTTTCTCCAGTTAAAAAAAAAAATTAAGTGAAATTCTCAAAATTAAAACATATAAACACTAGAATTTTACACATATTTTGAGGTTGCAAGTTGCTTTTGTTAAAGTTGACTATGAATCCGAGACATTGAAGTAATCTGGGCCTCGTTAACATTGCTTAGACATTCCTCGAAGTCATTGCCAATGCAAATGATATCGTCTAAGTAAAGCACGGATTTTGAGCCTTGAGACCTTAAGAAGGTGAAGACCTTAGTCGTCACTTTAGTAAACCCTCGCGGGGCAACCGAGATACTAATACGGTAAGGCTGAAAATTTGTAAATTCTGCCAATGAATTAAAGCTTTTATGGTTCACAATTTTAAATTTATCATATTTAAAAATGTGTTTCTTGAAATTTATTTTGAAATGGTTCTGTGGTCCGATATACGTGGTCGGTATAAATTTATTTGTGATTTTAGATTTATGGTGAATCTTTTTTCCCATTCGGTTTAGGTGACAGGAATATTTTAGATAAAAATTGATTAGGTATGTGGGGCTGCGGCCTGCCCAATGCAAGGTGTTCGGCTGAACACTCTGAAATCGCACCCAAATCTACTAACATTTTAATGGACTAGGGGACTTCTTTTTGTCAGGAGCAAAAAGTTTGGTATTAGTCAGGAGACAGAATACTTGTCTATACCAGGGGCAACATAGATATTGTGCCACGGACTTATAGAATGGAACTTCTACGCCGTCCTGAATCAATGCCAACATTTAATTATAAAATAATTGTCCGCGATCAACGTGGCGCACCTGAGTCACTTAGGTGACTATGTAGGCGCGGCTGCGGCGGCCGGCGGCTTCCGCGGCGCGGGGGCTGCTTGGCCGACGCTCGCTGCGGCCCGGTGACGCTCGCTGCGGCCCGGTGACGGCCGGCGCGGGGGGAGCCGCCCATTTTCCCGGGTTTGCGTGGGCGAGCAATGGGTATGTCGATGGAGCCAATTCGCACACAGTACTTCCGAATAGCGTTTCGTTTCGGTGAGTGTTACGGACGACATTCAAGAACGCCTTATCGTTAGGCGTTATTATTATCAGTTTTATTCTCGATTTCGAGTTCATAAAATAAAGATCGCAAGAGTATGCGGCGGGCGTCACTCAGATATTTGACGGCGATGAATATGGTATTCTCCTCGTTGGAGTACGTGTTGCGGCGCGGATGACCGCAACGAAGGCGCCGAGTCGCCGCCGCGCCGTCGCCGCTTTCTTGTCGCGGCCGCGGGCGCTCTCGGTTATCGAGCCTAAACTTTATTTTGTATTACGAAATTTTATTTTGGAGCCTGCGGTAACTTTATGTTTTCCGGCACTAAATAACTCTTAAGGATCTTTTCCTTGTAAGGGAGTCACAATAGACTCATATTGTTACGTATTTTGTTCCCGTGCTCGGGTTCGATGTGGATATTGGCTTCGAGGGCCCGCACCAGCTGAGTTAGACCCAACTGTGCGCGGGCGCATCGGACGGCACCGACGAAGGCTCTTTCGCTACTCTAGCGGCGACGGCGACCTGGGGCAGGTCTGTTGACGCCTCAGTAGCAAGTAATACCTCTCAGTAATTGCATTCGGAGGTGTGTCGATGTCTAAAACCGCAGACAAATTCATATTATGTCCGTTTTAGAACAAACGAGTTTAGGAACGAGTGGTCGATTACACCCCCTACTTTACTAGTAGGTACTTAATGCCCCACTGTTTAAAGTATTATTCTCATCGTTCATCGAGTGTTCATAATATATTAAGGTGTTGGTATTGATCCCCGATCAACTAAAAACCATTCCGAAGATAAAACCACGGATATGTGAAGAATGTGGGTATCTCCACAAAATAAATCCGCACTGCCGATTCTCGATCGACGGTGGCGGGTAGGTAGATGTCATAGACCTCAAAATGATTCTTGATCATCAGCAGGTTGAGACACTTGGGATTATTGCACATTGCCTTCGTGATGGTTCACGACCAACCTCCAGGTTCTGTGTCGATACCGTCGTGTTGGTTCTCGACCAACATCCAGGTGAATATGCACATTGCCTTCGTGATGGTTCACGACCAACCTCCAGGCTCTGTGTCGATACCGTCGTGTTGGTTCTCGACCAACATCCAGGTGAATATGCACATTGCCTTCGTGATGGTTCTCGACCAACCTCCAGGCTTTGTGTCGATACCGTCGTGATGGTTCTCGACCAACATCCAGGTGTATAATTTTACCGTCGCGTTGATTCTCGACCAACGTCCAGGTTTTTACCATCGTGTTGACTCACGGCCAACCCCCAGGTTTTACATTAAAACACTCGATGCATAAATTACACATATCACATTAAGCGAAAATCGCGTAAAATAGAAACTTACTTAGTTTTAATCGGTATCTAAAAACCTCGATCATGACCAGGTTGAGAAACTAGATTATTGCATATTGCCTTCGTGATGATTCACGATCAACCCCCAGGCGGTGTATGCGTAGTTATTTGATATTGTCGTGTTGATTCTCGACCAACCTCCAGATGAAATTTTAAATATATTCTTCATTTTTTATTGTATATACATTAAAGCTAAATCACCGTCGTGTTGACTCACGGCCAACCCCCCGGTTTTGTATTAATACACTCAATGCATAAATTATAAAAGTAACTACATTCGGCGAAAATATTGTAGGTACTTACATGAATTTTTATCGGAATCTGAAGTGGAATCCGAGAAAATCGCCACTTTGTGACATCGTAGATTTTTGCTTTTTCTTTTAAAATACCTAATATTGTTTTCGGCGCTGCGTTTCTACTTTTGAAATTAAATTTTAACAATTTGTTGTGCACCACGTGTGCACGATGTTTTCGCTACCTCGCACGGAAAAGGAATGACGTAAAGATGGCGGCTGGCTGTATCGATACGTAGTATCGAAAAAAAATGATCGATTGAAAACAAATCGATTTTACTTTAAATAAACGTGCGAAGCTACCTTGTAGGCTAAAGGGACTACGTTGTGAATTATCTTATATCTGAAGAATGAAGCGAAATATAATGGGAAGTATGTTGACAGCTGATTGAAACAGAAAAATAGGCAACTGTAAAACAACTGTAATAAAATAATTTTGCATTTTTGATGTGCAAAGATGCCATACCTAATATAACTATACGCGAAATATCTTTTCAAGTGCCTTCAGCTATCGACACTACTGGCAGTAGCTGATAGTGCCGTTGCCAAACATTTATCCATTTCGAATACAAAATCCTGTCTAAGCAACGCCATCTAGTGAGGCACGCTGAACTATACTTTTTACTTTTAAACTAGCTTTCAGAAAATTATCCATTGATGTTGGTCTGTCATTCATTATTCATAGTTTCGTTATCGGCACTTCATTGGAACCGAAGAAAGAAACGAATGCCAATAATGAAACCGTTAAATGAAACGTTACTATGGACTCCATTTTCTTCAATGATATACTATAATAAATTGTCAAACACCCGTAGATAATAGAGACCATAGAGCCAAGACTACACAGTGGACTGTTACAAGCTGTGCAACATATTATTACTGTCGCCTTAATCTTATACATTACTAAGTCATGGCTTGGTTCGTGTAGGCTTAGAGAAAACGTAACCAACGTTGCTGTCTTATATCTCTCTCCATACTAAGTTTCATTTAAATCGGTTCAGCAGCGGTTTCGCCGTGAAAGTCTAACACAAAACAAGACATGATAGACAACACAAGATAGACAAAGAGTTATTTTCGCATTTAAAATATTACTTTAGATGTACATTTTAACTGTATTAACATGAAAAGATTTCCGTAGTATTAGGTCTACTTATAAGCATAACTTTATTCAACTTTTGATTAGATTCTGTCTAAAAAGTAAAGCGACTTGGGGAAATGATAAGTAAGCAAAACTGATTGAATAAAAAAGACGTCCCCGTCTGTATACCACAAGATAGCAGCTAAAAGATGAACGTGTTTATAATTCAACATTGCTTTCCTTTTGAGACAGAGTCTAGTTTATATTATGGATGATACAGTGATGAAAGAAGCTACCAGACATCGAGCTACATTGAATGGTTTGTATTAGTTTTGTGACAGGAAGAGTTAGATGAAAGTGTTATTAATGTTCTACGTGATACGAGCTAACGCCAACATTCCAATCACACTTTTATTACAATTATAAATAAAAATACTGCTTTTATTTATTACAAACAAGTTTATTATCAGACTAGATATTAGGAACTTTGTGCATGATTGAATGTTGCCGTTCCTACTGCTGTGGTCCAGCAGTGGGATAGTAGGCCTTGGGAATCCAATCACGATTAGATAACTAAAGTAGACAGCATTTAGACAGGTGGTATATCTTTGTGATTGTCAAGCCGCTTTTGCCTCTTTCTTCGAGGCTTCAGTTTCCTCAATATTCTAGCAATGACTGAAAGTAGATGAAAAGAGATGGCGTCAATGAAGGAACAGTCGTTTTAGTAGAAGCAATTTTAGGCGCAGGCTCAAACTTACATTCGGAATGTTGGCATTATGCTGTTAGGTGTTAGTTAGAAAAGCGCTGAGTGTTAGCTTGTGAATTCGGTATGTTTCGGTGTTATTTATTACACAAAATAGACAAACTGGAATGTATGAACTATTCAAAGTACATTACACGAACGAACATCAGATTCAGGCTCAGTAAAAACTATACTTGCGTACACTAAAAGCGATGGGGCCACCATCCACCAAGCTAAGCCAAAGAAAACAAGATGGTGACACAGTTAACCAAACCAATCAACCAGTCAATGGCTAGCTCTTTACAATAAGCGTCCTTTCCCAAAAGCGTAAAGCCCTATTTCAGTGCTCGTCCTCATTCACGTCGAACGCGCGTACGGTCGGTTATCAATCAAAATGTATGGGTGACGTCACTAGTCATACGTAGCGCTCGTCAATAATGCATTGAAGTGGTTGATACGTCATTGACATAGCTACGACAAACCGATGACAACCGACCCCGTACACGAGTAGCGTCGGTTGAGCACTGGAAAGGGCCTAAGGGCTACCATTCGTTGGTCATAAAGTCAAAGATGAAGAAATTAAAAAAGTGACAGACTCTCAGTATTTGAAATGTTTATATGAAGCCACACTTTGGAATGAATTAACTAAGTAACATCGCCATTTGAGAGTAGACGTCGTTTTGCGAAATATTCGTTATATTGTAAAATTCTTGGCAGCGTGCGTTGTTTTTTACGCGGTAATTACAGGTTACAAGAGAAAATTAGACCCAAAAACCAATATTCGCAACATGCTTCTCGATCTTTAGACTTTAGAACCAACTCCACCCTACTCCCGTTACCCGAACTATCCCGAAGCTGTCCGAACTCACCCGAATCCGGTTCCGAGGGCGAGGGCGGTGCAGGCGCGGCGGTCAGCGGCGACGGCAATAGGCTAGAGAGAGACAGCGGCAGGTTGAGTCTGGACCGGTCCAACTCGCCAGATGTCTCCACTGAGGTGACCTCGTACCGGAGTCCTTGGGCGTCCGCTATCTGAAAAATGTCAAAGAGTACCGACTGTGTATACGACGATAGATCTACTGTCATTAACTTGTATGCTACGAAAAACGCGGAGAATGTTTTCTATATGGTTCATTTTGTTTATGTTTGCGTCATCATTTAGCGATAGATCTACTGTCGCTAATTTCCATGCTACGAACGTGGTGGTGGGGAAAAACGTGGAGATTGTTGTCTATATGGTTCATTTATAGAATTTTTTACTATATTACGTTATTATAAGGTTATAACTAGCTCGAAGTGTGTAATAGTAGTTTATGCAACTGTCATATAAAAGGGGGTATTAAAACATGAGTGTCTGTTTATCATACGAGGCGTAGCCGAGTATGATAATAGTTTGACACGAGTGTTTTAATACCTAATTATATGCAGTTTCATACACTACTTTATCTACACTCATATTTTTATGTTAAAATATCGTACCTATAATTTTCTCAACTTAGCTGGAAGTAAGCTGCGAGTCAGTTCTGTTGTATCTACGCGTCAAGGATATCAAGCGGCGGGAAATTCACTTAATTACTTTCACATTTATCTATTTATTTGCTTCAAACAAGAAAAAACATTCACAAACTCAAGAAAAAATATTCTGTTTAGCGGGAAAATAATTACACAGAATATAAACAGGAATATTTGAATTTTGAATTTGAATTTGTCAAAGACATTTAGGTATTCAGCCTACATTTCGCTGTGTCCCGGCGCCCGACAAAAAATTAAAAAATATAAGTGTTGCATAATGATTAAAAAGTTATTTTACGTTACAGCTGTCATGAAAATAGTATGGGAAATGCTGTATCATAAAGTAATTTTTTAAAATTTTATGGACTAGCGTGAAAAAAGTGTATCCTTAAACGACTGTTTTCGAATATGTAATTAGAACATTACGATACGAGTGTAGATAAATAATTTTATGATACCGAAAATCCAAAAGAAGGCGCAACTGAGACACCGACGGCCAGTGGCTCGTACGTTAATCTATTGTTAATCATCAATTAAAATTCGCCATCCTTATTTATGGTGAGTTGTAGACAGAGACGGAAAGAGTTTTAATCGATGGTTAACACTGACAAGCATTTCAGAAACTGGGCGTGTGGTTTGCCTACAGTAGTAATGGTGCCACCTCTATTTCTTATCACATAATTAGACTAACTGGCCCGCCGCAACTTCGTTTGGGTGTAGTCTCTTGAATCACTTAAATCACACAGTTGACGCCGCATTAAAATCCATTGTGTAGTTTAAAAGATTACATACAGAGGCGACGGCAAACGGCGGGAAGCGACTTTGTCTTGAAAGTATATAAATAGTTTATCAGTTATCTAACACCACAAGCTTTGCTTACTTTGGGGCTAATGGCGCTGAGTGAATTTGTCCAAGCATTTTTTTATTTATACCTTTTAGTTTGAATTGTAAAGTTATATCCAATATTCGAACTTATTTTCACTGACACGTAGCTAGCAAAACCCTTCCAGAATTCAGGTTATAAAACTTACCTCTTTGATGTTAATGTAGAACTGCTGCACGAGCGGCCTCTTCGAGTAGTACCAAAACCTCTCGGTGGGAGGGAATATCTTCACGGGAATTTCTAGTACTAATCTGCAATGAAAAATTAAAAAGATAATGAGTTTAGGTAAAGAAACAATACGATCCTGCGCCTCTTCCGTTTCACGCGACTTCTGTTTTGGGACAAGGTCTACCTGCCCTAAGCCCATACTTTAACAGTTAAAGTACAGCATGGGCTTGTATGATACTTACATTACGTCAATAACGTTAAAGTTTAACGTAATTAGAAAGCTAAGTTCACAATATTCAGATGACGGCAAAAAATCATAAAAATGAATACCTCGCCGATTGGAATAAATAGCAAATACTAGATTTGTTGTTAAGCAAAGGGATATCATTTACTTTATTGATTTTTATGGATTAATAAACTTAATCTGTCAATATCACTTTTACTTACAATTTTCTTAACACAAATGACCTATAGTAACTAAATATTAAGACCTATTTACGACCTGAGTGGTTCAGTTGGTTAACATATGCCGGTCGCTACCCGGGCCGAGTTCGATTCCCGGCCGACCAGAAATTGAAATAATAATTTCTGTTACGGGTCTGGGTGTAGTATGTATAACAAGTAAGTAATTAAAAAAATCGTATAAGTAGTTATCAGTTATCTAACACCCACAACACAAGCTATGCTTACTTCGCGGCTAGATGGCGCTGAATGAATTTGTCCAAGCATCTTTCTATTTTATTTATTCAATTCACTGTGAAACCCCCACTATTTTCTTAATACAAACGGACTATAGTACCCCAAAATGAAGGCCTATTTTCCTCTCCAAGCTCACCTGAGCGGGTCCGGTATCCCCCTGATGACGAGGTCCAAAGCCAGGGACATATATCCTGGCGCGCCGTCCCCACTGGCCACGTTGAACGCGGCTAGCGCCGACTCGCCAGCGTTCCACATCGCGTTCACAGCGCACCCGGCACCGCCCGCCGAGCCACTCACCTTGTGGTAAGGGGATAAGGGCGATATTTGAATGGCATTCAACGATTGACTTGGCGTGTGGTGTCCGGCAGAGTAGAATAGCACGAATACTTTATGCTCGTGGGTGTCGTACAAGGCGAGTAATGTTTTCGAGGCAAATTATATAGCTAGAGTCTCTGTAGGCTGGAAAATGGGCAGCAGCTTTTTCCATTGTCATATTTATAACACTGCGATGGGTGCCTGCCAAGCGTAGAGATTATGGCAATAACCTCCAATTTTGTGGCAGAGGCACTAAGTCCTGCAGTGGACTGTTATGGCCTGTGACGATGATTCAACGCCTACGCCAAATATATGATAAAAATAACCAACTAGTTTTGACCGCGACTTCGTCCGCATAAAATTCGGTTATTCCGTTTCGGTACCATACCCACTACCCGCATTTAATTTCGGGATAAATTATAGCCTATGTCCTAATCTGGGATATAAACTACAATCCTGCCACATTTCATCCAAATCCGTTCAGTAACTTTCGCGTGAAAAAGTAACAAACATGCAAACATACATCCATCATTACAAACATGCGCATTTATGATATCAGTAGGATTAGTAGGATTACCCATGGAGATACGGTAGAATGTAAATATCAAACAGGTCTACACAAACATGGTAGTAAGTCATGCTAATTTGTATATTAAAATAGATTAGAAAATAAACTCACCATTTCCAGTAGCCTCATATCCGAATGTTTGACGTTTCGGCCGGGCGCGAGCAGTATACCGAAGCAGCGCTCTATATAGAGGCCGGTTGCGTAGAGGGCCTGTGGGAACAGTAAGATATACTCAGACAGGAGTTCTGCAAGCAAAGATCTCTCTCGTAGTCAAGATCTCGCTAGTTCTCGCTAGTTGAAAGTCCACAGAGACTGGAACAGTTATTTCTTTATATTAGCAAATAATAACTGCACAAACATTAGTAACACTCATTGCGATTAAACCGCAGAGCCTCCTTAGTCAATAAAATACACTTTTCGAGGTTCTGCCCCACCGCTGCAATTATGTGTAACCAGGATCTACAGCGACGACCTCACACAGAACCTAAGTTTGAGCGACACTCAGGCACGCCCGAGGACAAGCCTATCAATAAAGAGCCTACAAGGGTTATAGTTTATCATATAGGAGAATTATGTATAACAGTATACTGTACCATATATGGTTAAGAGCTTTGCCGAGGATGACGTTATCAAGCCGTCGTTGTAACTAACACATGCAAGTTGCTAAGTTTTTTACCCTTTTGATGTTATGAAGGCCGTGTGGTGTCGGGCAGAGTACAATAGCACCAACCCCTTACACTCGTGGGTGTCGTACAAGGCGACTAATGTTTTCGAGGTCTAGAATCTCCGTAGGCTGGAAAATGGGCCGCAGCGTTTTCCATTGTTATATTAACAACACTGCGATCTCCAACCAAGCCAAGCGTAGAGATCATGGTAATAACCTTTCGTGGGAGAGGCCATAGGTCTTGCAGTGGACTGTTATGGGCTGTGATGATGATGTTATGAATAAAATGTCGGACAAATGCGGTTTTTGGTGCATTTCCATACCTGTGCCTCATCCGCCTCGTTCTGCGCGTTCGTGACTTGTTGCACGGTGATGTTGACCTGTTTGTCGATGCCGCCGCGAAGCTTGAAGCCCAGTTTCTCTTTCGGCACATGGGTGAACGTTCCCTGTGGGTAGATAATTGGATAATGTAATACCTAGTTTAGTTATTCAATAACTCCAATTTAGTACATGAGTCTACGTTGTGGGTGTAGTGTAGTACCAGTTATAGCCTCCGCAATATGTTCTGTACATTCAACACTAGAACTTGTGCCAAGCGTGGAGATTATGGCAAGACGAGGCTCCTGCTGAACAGGTAAGCACAAGTGTGCTCTCGCATGCGATAAGTGAGTAAAGGCGCGACATAGGTACAGCTATCTTTTTATCTTAATATTTAAATAAGGAAACAAACGCTCTCTCACACGCGGGCATAATTGTGCTACCTGTGCTGGTTCCTCCATTACGGCAGATCTAGAGCATGCCGGTGTTTTAAGCCGTTGACTCTCGCGTCTGACACCACAGTATTGTCAATCATCTCTTCTTGGGGCTCCTGTGGAATCTTTTTTCAAGCATGACTGGCTTTCTCGCGTGAGATATAACTTTGTGTCTTATTCGCTTAAACGCAAATTTAAAGAACTAAAGTAAGGCCAACGCAAGGAGATAAAGTTTGTAAACAAACGTTCGCGACTATACAAACACATGTCAGCTCATACAAAATTGTCATGTCACACGATTGTGACAGACGTCAAAAGGTGACGTGATAGGTTTCCATGAAATGACAGCTGTCACGAACTTTTATTTACAATATTTATCTGCTCTCGCCGGCCTTGCTTTACAGTCGACTTTCCTACAGCTATTAGTCTCTCGCAGAGACAAATCCCGTTCCGCTACGCAGGCTGGTAGTGTCTATGTGTGTGTATACCTTGGCATCGATCTCCGTGATATCAAAAATGCATTCTAGCACGTGGTACGGCTTGTATTCTCGTTGGCCTTGCTTTAGCCTATTATTTATTTATTTAACAGTTTATTGTGCACAAGAAAACTTAACAGAAAGTACAGATTAGTTACAGCAGCAGGCACTGCTTATCTCTAAAAGAAATATCTTCCAGTAGGCCTACAAAAGAGAGACCTAAGCTCTCTCGCAGCGACAAATACCGTCACGCTACGAAGGCTGACAGAACATATCTATGTGTTATACCTTGGCATCAATCTCCTTGATGTCCACAGTGCACTCGAGCACATGGTACGGCTGTATGGGCGGCAGCGCGGCAGTCGCGCCGTCGGTCACCGAGCTCGCCATCGAGGGCGCGGCGCTCAGCTCCGACACCATCGACGAGGCCATGGAGCGCGGGATGCGCTCGAACGCCTTGGCGAAGCAGCCTGGTGGTGAATGAATAATAGGTATAAAAAATGTAGCTGTCATTGTGTCTTGCCCTATAAGTAGTATCACTATTGACGGCAAAAGCCATCGAAATGCAACGCAATGCGCGTCGAATACGACTGAACATATTTTTTATTTTAAATTATTGATAGGCTTGCAATTTGACCTCTACTCACCTTATGGAATTGGCGAGGCAAAATATAAGAAGTTAGTTTTCAATTTTGATATGCCAATTTAAGCCGTATACGGAACGAATTAAGTTGCAAATCGATCGCAGTTACCTCAAATGGCGATGCGGGCCATGATATATATTTTAGAGACTATCTAGACACTGGAGCGGGGTGGAAATGGCACTTCTACAATTAACGCGAAACGTTGTGTATTTGTTAGTATCTTTCTTACTCCTTTACGCAAAAACTTTTAAAAGGATTTTGATGCAAGTTAACAGAATAATACATACCTAGGATACAATTAATCCCGATATTAAATAACACGTATTCCCAATATTACCGAATTTCAGCAACGGGCGGCAGCCAGTATCATTTGTTTATATGAAGGTTTTTAAATGACCCTTATACGTTATTTTTATTCGGCAACTTCTGCAAGCAATATTTCAATTAACTTTACGTACTAGATTACCCAATCCAATACGTAATTCGCTAAAATTAGCAGTATCTATTTCGCCCCCAACTAAAAGTTATTATTCTAATACCTGATCGAGAAATCATAACAGAGTGAATGCAATGGCATTGTCATGTCAGAACGAGACGTACATATAGGGAAACAATGTTCGGAATTTATTATTGCAATTTATGTAATTGTAATATTTATATCATCGTGACATACTCGAGGGCAGCTCCATTTTCAGAAAGCAAAACGTAGTTAAGAAAAATTGTGGGCGGAACTCGTAAGCCATGAACAAACAAGTTATATATATAATTTTTTCTTTGTACAAAAAATACAAAAGTAATGAAAGCTTTAAAACAGAACGTTTGCTTCCTACCATGTCAATAATGTAGGTACATTTTAAATAAATCCCATTGCCTAATCATCTTTCTCAACAAGAGTTTCACGGGAGGTTTTCTTTACCAAAGTAAATTGCAAACGTGAAATTATTACGCACAAAAAGATAAATAATCACAAACAATTCTGACAAAACTCTACCTTAACGAAATCCGTTGAAAATATTCTTCTATAACAACAACAATATAATCCAACTAAACACGCCTTGTGAAAGTATCACTAATCAGAAACACACGCTCGTGTAATCGACACTGCCCAGTTCACTATGAAACGAATATCGTTTATAAAAACTCGAGTCTCTATTCAATGGCTTTGATAAGCCAGCGGTCCTATTCTATCAACGTTACAATAAACGTCACAAACAAAGCGACATTGTTTGTTATGTAAATGCATTCGTATCATGAACTGTGTCATAACGACGTGTTTTTAAGAGGAAATTAATAGTTTGCGGTTCTGGCGTGATGATTTGAAATAAATTTCTTGTGTGTGTTTGTAAACCTACTAATATCATAAATACGATTAATAAATAACAAATAAACATACTTGGAAAATTCACACGGCTTCATCTAGCCCCAAAGTAAGCATAGCTTGTGTTATCAGTGCCAGAAAACTGATAAACTATTTACATTTATATACTTTTAAAAACATACTTATTATACACATAACACCCAGTAATACCCGTAGCAGGAATTAAAATTCATCATTTAAATTTCTGCCAGGCCGGGAATCGAACCCGGGACCTCTGCGTGGCGGCCACTGTAAACTTCTAAACCTGAACTTAGGTCGCCATACGATAGTTCTTATTATTGTCGTGGATTGTCTGTTTTTTATCACGCTTTCAAGACTTTCCAATTTTTCACGTTTGGTCTTTAAGTAGAGACAAACATATCTACAAAATCGAGGCGCGGCGCACGGCAGTGCACACGCAGTTTGCACATTTATTTATACGAAACGTTTCAGCGTGTTTCCCCCCTATCATAACATCGTTATCGTTCCAATTTATAATACATTTATAAGAAATACTCTATTTACCCCTAAACATGCTGCCGAGACAGACAGAAGACAAGAAACCGAGGCGAACTAAGAAACGAACTAAACTAGTGCCTAATTATTACAATTTCCCAACATAATAATTACTTATAGTTTCAGTGACAATTAAATTCACAGAATAAGGATCTAAACATTCCTGTTATCGAAGACTCAACAAATGAATGTTAATCAGCTCGTTCCGACCCAGATGATAACCAAAGCCTAATATTTTTTTGAAAAACGTTTTTATCATGATTTACAGATAACATTTTGTAACATATAACGAAAAACCAAAATAAATAAAGTCTGTTTTTATGTTATTGGTAGGAAAGTGGTCACCTTTACCTATGGACATTAGCAAAACCAGGGCCTGCCGTATCACCTATGCGTTGCCCACCTCTAAAACTACCGAGACACGTTGTTCTAGACGCAAATAAGCCTAATAAAATATATATTTTGCTAAAAAATGGAGATTAATATCAGCACCATTTTAGCAATGCATTCATATTTACCTCAAATATTCGATATTATTTTAAACCACTGTCCACTTTTTAGCACAAAATATAGCTTGAGCTCTGATGTCTTTGGCTCAGGCTTTTTTCTTAAGACTGAAGTTTCGAAATTTCGGTTATTAACAAAAATCACACACAATATGATAAATTTCGTACGGGATCTAAAACGCGGACCAAATAACAAGTCCTTAAGCAGACGTTCCAATATCGAATGGAATGATGAGGAGAAATTGTAATAAATGGTTGCTCAAATAAAGATGTTGGCGTTTCAATTTAGTTGGAACATTGAACATCGCGCGCACTGCGCATCGTATGTATTGACATTTCGCAATGATATTGTACGCATTGTATGTAAGCTGTGATTTATTCAGCGACCTCTGTATTTATTCTCATTTCCAAGTCTGCAGGCATAGATCTTGCAGAAAGTCTATCCATGTCTAAATATTATGCAAAATATACAAAACTAATTCAATCTAGATTTGCTTATTCAATCTAATATTTACCTCAAGTATTTTTTTATGCTACGCAGTGACAAACGAGCAGACAGCCCACCAGATGGTAAGCGGTAACTATCGCCCATAACATCTACGATTCATGCATTTAGGTTGCAGGCAAGAAAAATGTAGAACCGCAGGTGCGTTGTCACTGTGAGGAATAAGATGAAATGCCTCATTCCTGTAATTGCGCTGCCTACCTTATCCTTCAAACCGGAACACAACAATGCAAGCACTGTTGGGTTTCTGCCAAAACAATGTCGTGGATTTATTTTATTAACCATTCTATTACCCCGTCTTCTTCGCCCCAAAGAGTTTCAATGAGCAGTTTTCCAGTAGGTACTGGCAGATGGTATCAAGTGGATTGATTGTTACTATCAACCACGATCAAGTGATGGCGCCCTCAGTAACTTAATAAGACTAAAATTTCTCAAAATCCTTATTTCATTTTAAAATACGACTATTTAGATACGGATATTTAAAACAGTTTACAGCGTAAAATATGTGCAGTTTATTTTATTTACCTGTTTGCTAACAATTTCTCATCTGTATTTATTAATGTGATACAAAAATCTTCCATTGTGTATACCCAAAAAGTAGTCAGCTTTTCTACAACAATACACAACCAGGCCTTAAACTAGACATCTAATAATCATGTTTTTATTAAGTTTGTAAACCCGTTTTACGCATACAATTATTACCAAAACTGTCGACTGCGCCATCTAGTGAGCGCTAAGAAATGCAAATAAAGGGCTAGGAAGCTCACTGGACTGCAAGTCGGGCCGTGCGACCAGGTGAACGCGAATCACGGCGCCACGGCCGAGCCGGCGACGCCTACTACTACAGCTAGTACTAGTACCCACAATGATACAGAGAAGAGGAATCAGGCACCTAAACACATGGCAGCGGTAGACCGCGGACTGTCGGACCAAGTGAAAGTGAAACACGACTATATGGGCGAGCCAGCGGCGCCGAATACTACAAATATAGTCCATGCCATAGGGATTGGCAATAGTGGACATTGGTTTCTCGCTCAGAACTAATTTGTAAGTGATCACAGCAATTTAATGAATTACAAAAGTTTATAACAGTTTTCAAATATATATTGCCGGTTTTTGTCCGAGAGATCAAGGCATGTTCTTGCCAATCCATTTGGCACGAACTACAACAATTATACAGAGAAAAGTACTCACTGGAGACTTGAGTGACCGCCTCAGCAATCAGGCATCTGAACACGTGGCAGCGGTAAACCGCGGACTCTCGGCGGCTGCACGGCATATCGCCGTGCGACCACGTGAACGCGAGACACAACTACAGTGACCCGCCAGTGGCGTTAAATACTACCAGTTACAGAGATACAGAGAAAAGAACTTACTGGAGACTTGAGTGACGGCCTCGGCAATCAGGCATCTGAACACGTGGCAGCGGTAAACCGCGGACTCTCGGCGGCTGCACGGCATATCGCCGTGCGACCACGTGAACGCGAGACACAACTACAGTGACCCGCCAGTGGCGTTAAATACTACCAGTTACAGAGATACAGAGAAAAGAACTTACTGGAGACTTGAGTGACGGCCTCGGCAATCAGGCATCTAAACACGTGTCAGCGGTAGAGCGCGGACGGGCGCGTCTCGCCGTGCGACCACGTGAACGCGAAACACGACTATAGGAACTACCAGCGGCGCCGAATTCTACAACCAGTTATAGTGATACAGAGAAAAGAACTCACTGGAGACTTGAGTGACGGCCTCGGCAATCAGGCACCGAAACACGTGGCAGCGGTAGACGGCGGACTCGCGCGTCTCGCCGTGCGACCACGTGAAAGCGAAGCACGGAGCCACGGGCGTGCCGGCGGCGCCGCGCGCGTAGAACGATATCCGGTTCACCGCGTAGCGAGCCATCACTATGTTGGTCTCGGCTTGGTACAGCCTGCGGGATAATTGTATAGGTTAATACTGTTGGCGTCTTTTGGGGTAAAAAAACATAATAAATAAAGCCCTAAAATAAGCAAAGTTTATGTTGTGGGCGTTAGAATAAAACCCAGAGCCGTGAAACAAAAATTCATCATTTCAATTTCTGCCCGGCCGGAGATCGAACTTTAACTTTAAACGTGCACGTGCGTGCGTGCGTGCGTGCGTGCGTGCGTGCGTGCGTGCGTGCGTGTTCTGTGAGTTAATATGTGGGTGATTAGTTTATTACTTGCATTAAAGCCTCCACATCATTATATTTTAGCGTTAATAACCGCTCAGTGATTACTTTTTTGACTTCATTTAAATGTAATGGATATATATTTAAGATTTTATTTATTTTATTATATACTAGTGGACCCGGCGCGACTTCGTTCGCGTACACCTACTTTACTCCTACCTACCCTCTTTCTACTTGCTTATAAACTTTCCTCTTGAATCACTCTATCTGCTGTTGAAACCCGCATCAAAATCCGTTGCGTAGTTTCAAAGATTTAAGCATACAAAGGGACATAGGGACAGAGAAAGCGACTTTGTTTTATACTATGTAGTGATTAAGACAGATTGATTATTATATTGCCTTCTCGCAAAAGTGGTTTTAACAGAATACGTGTCTACTATGTCCTTTCTACGTTTTTTAATAATATTAGGGTTATAGGGCAAGTTTTTATGTTTCTTTAAGCTGATGTTAAGTACATAAAGTTTTCTAACTGTTAATAATTGACTGTCTGAATACAACTGATCTGTGGAATGTCTATGTGATTTAAAGTACATTACTTTTATTAGGCATATTTGTCCTCTTTCCAACACAAGAAATTTCATTTTTGAATTTACTCCCCATATAGTGATACAATACTAAAGAGAGGAAGTTTAACCTCTGCGTGGCAGACGCATGTTAACCAACTGAACCACTCAGGTCGTCAAAGTCAGCTCTATTCTATAGACAGTAAGGACAACGTTTGGTCGCATAGAGCACAGTGTAGTGTAAAGTGTACGGCTCCGGGGTAAGAGGTTTATCTCTTGACGTCCGAGCGGTCTGACTACTAGACTTTTAGACTATTAGTCTACTAGACTGAGCGATGGTTTTGGTATTTCACGCAGCGTTGGAAATATAAACCACTAGTGGAACCGGTGCGACTTCGTTCGCGTATACCTACTTTACCCCTACCTAACCCTTTTTTCTTCCTCGTGAATCACTCTATCTATTGTTGAAGACCGCATTAAAATCTGTTGCGCAGTTTAAAAGATCTAAGCCATCATAGATAGATATATAGGGACTGTCGGCGGGAAGCAATTTTGTTTTATACTAGGTATAGATAAGCCACCCTTACCTGTCTCTAGTAGGGTAGTAAATCGTCTGAGAAACGCGAAATTGGGTTTAACATATGAATTACATCTGTCTGCGGCATTGAGCTCATATGGAGCGGACGGACAAAATGTCGATAGGGTGTCTTTTTAATTGAAAGCTAATTTACTCGAAAGTTAGTTTAGTCTTGCAGTTCAACAGTAGGGAAATATTAGTATGTATTATGGGTAAGTATGTCCATCGGGCACGACCGCGTTAATAATTCGAGTAGCAATTATTGAGGGCTCGATATATCGACATCTCACTCGTTTACGGTTTGAGCGAGTGAAATGGCGATGCATGATCCGTTCGAGTTAGACGGTCGGGCCTGATAGACATGAACTCGCGCGCGCTCTGTAAACTGTATCGTTCCCAAGTTTAACTTTTTGTTAGTTGAGTTCGGGTTCCATTAACGGCCGGGCAGAAATTGAAATGATGAATTTTAATTTCTGTTAAGGGTCTGGGTGTTCTATGTATAATAAGTATGTATTTAAAGTTTATCAGTTATCTAGCACCCATAACACAAGCTTTGCTTACTTTGGGGTTAGATGGCACTGTGTGAATTTGTCCACTTTTATTTATTTATTTAGTTTAGAGCATATAAAAGCCTCATATACTCACATAACGAGCCCCTGCGAGCACATAGGTATGGATATAGTGACGGCAATTCCATTCCTGTTCTCTGGCAGCGAGCTGAGCTCGTTCATGATGCGCTGGATGTCACTCTCCGACTTGGGATTGGCTATGTTCTGCGCGCCGAGGTAGCAGACGCCGCTGAACATCGTACACTCCTGGTCCACGTCGGATACTGGGGGCAAATTAAAAGTTAAGGTTAAAGACATATTTTTTTAATGTTCTTTTCGGCATCTCGGTAATCGTTTCAAGAACAATAAGCCATACAATTGTCTCATTGAAAATCTAATTTGGAGTGACTTTGATATAATGAGTCGAATTTATAATCCACTCTCACTTCCCGCTGAGGTACCGGTTAAGGTAAAGTCATAATGAAAACGTGATTTCAAGGTTCTACGAGACCTTTAGTAGAAATATCGTCGGCTGGCTCCTTTAGAGCAGCAGCAATCCAGTATTTTGTCGAATAGAACTGATTCCGAGGATATATTATTATTATTTATTTATTTAACACTTTATTGTACATTAACAGTATAATTATCACAGATTCTGTATATATACCTCTCCAACATTACAAGACCTAAATTAATGTCGACTCGAATACAAAATCAGCCTGAAAACTAATCTACAATGAGAAGTGAGGTCTGCTATCAAAACAAAGTTCTCACCCCATCATTGGCTAGTATGGATCCATCATTTTACAGCAGTTGTATCTGAACAATACTGCGGCAATATTTTAAAAACAGAGCTTATTTATACGTGTCACTAGCGCAATATGATGGCGTATTTACAATGAAGATTCTATTCGATTAGTCCTTTAGTCATAACTACAGTTGGAATTAGTAGATTCGAACTGTATTTATATTATAACTCAACAACTCGTCAACTTTTCAACTCGATGGCGAGTTGGTATCGACGTAGGTCAGGAGTTAGCCAATGTGGGTTCTGGCGAATAAGTCAAGTTAGATTGCAGTGCCATTCTCTTCAGACAACAGCGTAGATCATAGCGCTAAAATACTGTCCCGCATGTGACAGATTGTGGCGAAGTTATCATAGCAAATGTCAAAAGTATTGAAAAGTATTGAATTCACAACCTGTAGCATTGAAACGTATTGAATTCATAACCTGCAGCACAGGCACATGGTAGCGCTGCGATCAAGGATGTTATATTAGTAGATAATCGCACTGCTGATCGGAAGACTTGTTTCTCAATCATTGTTTTTTTTGGTTGGAAATCATCATCATTATTCTAGCAGTCAATCTGCTTCCGACATGAGCCGATATTCTCATAATTCATTCAAATTCCTAGTAAAACCTTTCATTAAAAAAAATTATCCTGTGACTCAAAACTACCTGCTGTAAAATTCCTGTCTCAATTTCTGTAAAGGTTGCCTGGAAGACATCGCTTATGGCGATAGGGCCGTCTTTGCTCACATGTTTTCCTTGTTGTTTTAAGTGATTCATATTGCAATATTTTATGAGCAATAAAATCAATCTATCTATTAATTGTGGCAAACAGTTATGAGTCAATCACATCCATACGAATATCGTAATACATAAGGACGATAACCCTCCGGGAATTCCTTGACCTTATGTTACGTCATCATTTTGGCGTTAATATCCCGGATGTGCTCTCGCGCACGAGGGCCCGGGGTCCGCCTTGACCATGAGCCAGGATTTGGCTGATCAGGTAGTTACAGTGGAGGGACTACCAACTGACCTCCATGACCCTGCTACCTGGGGAACCTGACCAGATTGGATCATTATTACATATTCAGTCGCCTGAATATGCAGGTTTCATCGCCCTCACCGTAAGAGCATCGGTTAGTATTCAACTAAGGTACATAACTCTGATAAGAGTCATTGACGGCAGCGGCTTGATAATAGTAAAGCACATAATTGTAAATTGTAACGGGTTTCAATAACATTCCTTATACTTGTTATGTCTAAATCATAAAACCCAGTTATTTGACCTAAACCTCAACATATGTTTTTGTGGTTTGCATTAACGACTAACTAATTGCCACCTTTTATTATCATTAGTAGTAGCCGCAACAATATTAATACATGCCTATAATTAAAAGGCACGGGAAATCACGCAAATTTACCTTAGGGGATCCCTTTTTCCTTAGGGGATCCCTTTAAATGCTTCTTATCACTGCAACGTCACAAGCAAAGACCGTTATTGTGTACAAAGGTTTTGGAGATTTAATTCCTAGCTTCTACGGACTGTGCAATTTCTATTTACCCCAGAGCCAAACTATTTCGCTGTATGAGGATTCAACATTAATCTATATTAGTAATTTCTTTTTCTTTTTTCATTTAATCGATCGGCTAGTTTTTATTATTATTTATTTATTTATTTTTAAATGCGCTGTCATAAATATTGGTAAATCCACCAATATTTATGACAGTGCATTCAAATATAAATAAATATTTAAAGCTTTATAAATTCCATAAGAAAGGGGCTAAAATGCTATAAGTATTATTTACACCAGATAAGTTTTTATATATACTTATGTATATATATCTATATACTGTTTTAAAATGTATTTTTACGATCTCCTTTAATGTACAATAAAGTGTTATAAATTAATAAATAAAATATGTTTTATTTACGTCCCTTAACATTATACTTAATTAAATTCAACTAAATAATGATAATCATATTGGCGTGCCCTGTAGAAGTGGCTTAAATAATAATAATAATAATAATGGCGTCTCTTGCGCAGGAGAGCGCGGAGTCTGCCTTGACCGTCATTCAGGATTTGGCAGATCAGATATTGATATATTATTATGTCGATTTTGGTTTGGAACCACATTCTACGATAACATCGGTTATGCTGTAAAAGTGTACCACTTTTAAGGTATAACTTTTTTTGGTATCTTCCAATGTATGATTTTGTTGGATTCAACAATGTAGTCTTTTTGACAGTTTACAAAAATATGGCCCGATATCGAGTTTTCTTTTTTCTAAAAAGTTTAGGAAAGTTCTTATTGGTGCCACGCGAAAGTAAATAGAAAATGTGTTACTAATTTTGAACGTGAATCTAATCAAACCACGTGACCTTACTACCGAACCGTACGAACGGGGTATTAAACATGGCACAGGTAACGAAATTAGAGTATCTTCTTTTTTTTCGTTTATGTCTCTGTTTTACTTAGTGATTTTTTACCCTGTGAATATTTATGAATTTTAAGCCGTGTGTCTGAGTGGACTGTACTTTAATTCATTAAATAACTTGCACAATAAAATATACGATTTTTGGCACAATTTATGCTATTTGAAAACCTAGTTAATTGTAGATATAGCAAAACATGGAAGAATAGGCTTACTTTTTGGCACAGAGGTAGGCAATTCAAGGGATTTAGGTTCGATTGTAGGACTTGATAAAAAAACTATTTCGTGTACTTTGCTGTTTAGTTCGTGAAGGCTGCACTACGTATTACGATTAGTTGGCCCTATTAAACTTGTCCCCATGGCACAAGTAACATATTTAATAGACACTTGTATGGTTCTTGTGTTTTATTTTCATCACACCTAATACACCAGTTTTTACCCTAGCTGAGTAACGAAAAAAAAAATACCTTCATCTTCATCTTCCGCGTTCCGTGCCTCCGTGCCTTCACTGTCGCTGTCCGTGGGCTTCATGTCATCCTGCTTCTCCGCCGGGGAGGGCGTTGACGCGTCCGCTGATGTGTTGGCGCTCGCTGTCATCTCGTAGAACTTCGAGCCGCCCACCAGGCGGCACGAGTCCTGGAACGAGCGATGGGGAAATGTGTTATTGTCTGCAGTGTGAAAGAGAGTAATTGAACTAGCACACCTATCTGTACACACCAGGAGTGCGATTCTTTAAGACATCCTTATTCTGATGGTCTGTCACAGATGTTTTGTTGGATGATGACAAAATCTCAATAGAAATTTGTACGTAGCTTGGTAACCTAGCCACGATCAGGCCCGTTTCATCGTTGCGCTCGCGGATATTGTCTTACAGAATAACATGGGTGTCTTGTCGTACAAGGCCGGGTTGTTTACACAAATAAAACCTATTAAATAGTTACATGACCTCTTTGTATTTTCTTATCGAACAGTACTAAATCACGAGGTAATCTGCCAACAGGAAAAAAATCCATCAGTCTGACCACTGGGAAAAATACCGTCTTACAGTAGAGGCAGGCAGACTACACTCTACGTAGGCCACAGAATGAGGAGCCTCGCGGTGACCGCAGGCAGAGTAGAATATAGCACCACACCAACCCCTCTGATTTGAGGGTGTCCCAAAGACTATAAGGCAGGCCAACTAGCTAGAAAAACTGAATAAATCACAACCTTCCATGACTTGCGAGGAGAGACACGCGCTGCAGTGGACTGTTACGGGAGCTTGATGGAGTAGTTGGAGTGGATTGTCCGCTTAACCAGGAAATATAGTTGAAGAATGTAGCATGACAACAGCTATCCTATTTAAACTATCCGATAGACACTACCACATGTTACCTGTAGGACGATCAACAGTGACCGAAATCTTAATAAAACATTACATTAGCCACAACTACATCAAAATGTTACATATAATATGCTAACCTAAGGTACTGAGGTACAATTTTGTAAGCGTGGATTGTTACTATTGGTTCACGTCACGCTCGACTGTTCGAATGTGTGTATTTTCATCAAAAGAAAATAAGGGGGTTCACAGTTTGGTTTGAATCATATTACTTAAGGGGACGAAATATACGAAGTGGGCCAACAAGTCTGCAGTTTCATATGCTGTACACCAGTACCCATAGTATAACATAAGCAGTAGGTAAAACGTAGTGAGTTAACCTCGGAACACTAGATTTGATAATTGTATTGAATGTTGGCTCCACAGAAAGCCACCAGCTAAAGGTAAATCTTTAGCTGGTGGTAGACCTAAAGGTCTTTCTGGATTAATATAGATTCGAAATTATACCACGACCTTGCCGTCTACTTCCCCACGCCGACGTGGCGGATTAAGTTAAGCCTTGATCCCACGTCACCAAGATTAGTAAAGAAATGAAAAAAAAATGTGCTTCACTGAGGCGTTTGAAGGATGCTGACATAATATATTCATCGTCATCATCATCATCATCCTGGCGTCGTAGACCAAGTCTCGCTGCCGAATAGGACAGCTTTAAAGATTTCACAGACTGAGGAGATCTTACAGACCTATCTCTTACAGAATCTATATCTTACAGACCTTTAGATATAGATTCAGAGATATTTCACTTTTAAGATTTAGTCGAAATTAATATTAAGTTAGGATACTATATCATACCATGTGCATTGTTCAGCATACATATGCTGTAGTCGAGGCATTAAGAAGTTGTGCCTGTTGTGTCGTTTATAATTGTGTTTTTTCCTTGATTAATATGAACTATAAAATAAAAAATAATAAGACGTTTAACTAACAATTACCACATAACAGCATCCTAAGGTTAACTAAATGGTGGACCACCTCCCATAGTAAAATTTTCTCATTTAATAGAAACAAGTACCAAGCAATGTCGTATCACCATAAAATGGTATGTGTAAATATTGAATGGAATTTGTTATTATGAAACACCATTGTAATTTTATTATATGCACACACGTTGTTATCAACAACATTAAAAACACAAGTAGCACTTAAAATACAATAATGACAAACGTAACGCCAGAGAAAATTTCGAAATGTCGAGAATCGGGTAAAAGGTACAACCACCCCATACTGGAAAGGTCGAGTTGACAGAATGTCGGTCGAACAATCAGGGGACCTACCCGCTATATTTTCGTTACGATGTTGATACAACACCTATGGGTATAGCGGCAACTATACAAGCTGAATAAACATGCACTTGGTTTTAATTCCACACTGATTACCTTGTACAATATTTGCGCGTCCTTCCCGTAAGTCATTTTACCACTGTTAACGAAAGGAAGATCTGGGACCAATAAAATAATAAAGGAATAATTAACGACGGCGTACACCGTAAATGGAAGGCGAGGACAGACTGCGGGCCACGAATGTAAAATACTTATTGTATAAAATGAATCATACGCCGGCCGCCAAACGCTGGCTATCCTCCTTGGATGGGATGTCATTATTGTCAGCGTATGAGTGTCAACTGTTGATATTAAGCGCACAATGCCTCCTGTTTTCATTTCATACTCAATAACCTATCCAATTCACGCACTCGATCCATATTGTCTGACATTGGCAACAACCGATCGCGTGCGATAATGATAACTGATAAAAACGTAAACATTGACGATAAAAGGCACAAGTTCACCACCTTTCCACTGACGACGGCCGAGGACTTCATTTTGCTACACATCACTTCACTCGGTATATTTATATTTACATTCCTAATCCGTCGTAATAGAAAATAATCCGTCGTATTATCGCGTGGAAACCTTACTGGGGCGCACGTAACACCGATATTCACAACACTGCGTCTACCGCGAACACTTTCGCACTGTACACAATGCACGTGGGAATCTAATTGGCGGTGGCGGCATCGATAACGACGTTGCGCGCGGTCTCGGCCACTAAACTAAACGTAACATATTGCGATGACGCCAATAAGGAGGGTAGGAGCTAAGGAGCTAGAACCGCACAGGTTTGGTTGCTAACCGAGCCTTGGCGCTCCAAACGAACTAGCCCACTCGCGTGGTTCGAACCGAACTTTGAATGAAATCAAAACAAGCGTCGTGTGAGGACGACGGAGTCCACACCCACGAGACGTTAGTCATGGACTGACGTCTGGCCGCGGGTAGGCTGCGAGCGCTGATACGAGCGCCGGCGCCACCGGTTGCCATTTGACCTACAATGCTGCGTCGACCTATTTCGCGATCGAACAAATCACGCTGGGACGAGCAATGGACATGGGAGCAAATGAAGACGCGTCGATTTGTTTTCGTTTTGAATTCGGTTAAACATGACGGCTAATATCGCTGATACGCGTGAGGAGTCGGATTGGTCGTAAAATATCTCAAGATCAACATACAATCAAGATTCAATTTTGTCCTTTTAAATAGCGTAATCTGAGATTTACATAATAAAATATCATGATTCACGAGATGAATCGATATAAATAGACAATCTATATTTCAGTACGTTCGAAAATATCAATTAATATGACTCAGTTCTGTTTATAATGTGGTCTTTGGTATAAAATTAGCATAAAAGCTCAAAACATCGAAAACGTTCTGTTATCTAAGAAACTCGTCGGGCGCATCAGGGGCCCAAATGAGTGACATCATCAGTTTAAGTATGTCCTCGACCTTACAAAGAGAGTCATTCTTTGTAGATAACATGCGGTAGATGTGTTAATAAACGGTTGCTCCATTTAAATCCTATTGGACGTTGCGTATGGTAACAGTGTAGGTATATAATTGATAAAACTTTTTTACGGTTAGCGATAAAAATATACATAACTAGTTGGCCCGGCGCGACTTCATTCGCACCCTACTCTATCCCTACCCTATCCTACTTTTTTCCTTTGCGTTTGAACGACCCCTGTATTACCTATTACCAGCACAGAACAAAAACACAATTATTCAAATCGGTGCAGCCGTTTAAGTGTTTTAGCGAGACAATTAATTTTTATATACGTGGGCTGGCCCGAAAGTTTTTAGCCAACGGCTTGTTATTCATCCCATTGTTTTGATTATTGTATCGTATAAAGGCAAATTTGATTAAAAACTCCTTGGCCAAAAATCACTAGCCGGCGATCTTTAGTAATGTTTTATAAACAGTTGAAAATAACGTGTCTGCTACATATCAACCCCTACGACGGAGGTGATGCGGGAAGCATTTCGTGATATGATGTATTATGATTATAAACATGGGTTAACGTTTATAGAATCACATGAAAATTTTATCAGTTCATTTAGTGAATTGTCCCCTGCCTATGCTCTTGTCATTTGTTGATTTTATGACTTTAAACGAGATCAGACGACCTCAAACACTCCAGAAAACATCATCAGGGTCGCTATAAATGTCGCTGATAAATGAATGTCAAAATCTGTATGAGAAATAGTTTCAAGCATAGGCAGTTTCCATCATTTTCACGGCCCATAAAATGTATGTACTTATCATGAATTGGCACAAGTTACTTTCTGCTCTTCTCTGAAAGCGGGCTATTTATTATTCCTAACCTTAAGAAGTTAATATAAAGTGATGGTAACTTCCTAGGATGTAATCCTTATTTCATCCTGAATCTCATGCTTGTTAATATTGTAACATTTCTCCAATAACGACTTCACCCTGATGACGTGTTATGGAGTGCCTGCAGTTGGCGGTTGCTTTGGTCTAGGTTCATGTTTGAGGTCGCCCCACGTTTAAATTTATAAAATCAATAAATGACAATAGTTTTCACTAAATCATCGTCATTTTGGCGTTATATCTCGGTTGCGCCCCCGCGCGGTTCGCGAAGGTCCAGGGTCCGCCTTCACAATTCACTAAATACGCTGATTGAAATTTTCAAGTGATTTTTTATACGTTAACCCATGTTTATAATCATAATACATCTTGCCTACATCTACCCAAATAGTAGGGATTTCGAATCAATAGGGGACCTATACATAGCACAAAATAAAGTCGCTTCCCGCCGTGTCCCTATGTATCTATTAGGGTGATAGATATTTCAATCTTTGACCTTGAATATCTTTTAAATGGTTAGGTTAATGAAAAAGGTATAAGAGACCATTTTTGTAGAGCGTTCAATTTCCTATGAATATTGACGATGTAACTGGTTCAACCATCTATTGATGATGAGATATGACAATTTTTATATGAGACTAAATTGAAAATGGAAAACTATGATGAGCATAATCTTCCCGTTAACATTAAGAGCTCATACTTGGTAAGTACTTTCTAGAGGCACCCAGCAACTAGTTTTCGTGTGTCAAATAAAAAAAAATTGATTTTTTTGACCCACCCTAGTATCTATGTATGCTTAAATCTTTTAAACTACACAACGGATTGAAATGCGGTTTCAACAACAAATAGAGTGATTCATGAGGAAGGTTTATAAGCAAGAAAAAAACGGTAGGCAGGGGTAAAATAGGCGTACGCGAACGAAGTTGCGCCGGGTCGAATAGTTTGTAATAACTTATAAATATAATTACTAAAAGTCGCTTTAATGATTTGTGGTTAAGAAGTTTGTAAAAAAATTTGCCTGAAATCGTTATAAAAATTAAGACCATAGGGTGTATTACAAGCTATGGCTAAAAACTTATAGCCATATGGATTATAGATTAATATATAGATAAGTATAAGTATATAGATTTTTGCACGAGAGTTCTTTCAGTCATAGGTCGAGATTACATTAGATATTATTATGATCGTCTTTAAGTCTGGAGGAATACATAATTCGCTACAGCGGAGACTCCATTTAACTGAAAATAATCACTCCAATGGTCTGGGGGCCTGGTGATCTGTAAGACAGGTATTTATTACCTAGTGCGGACACCAGTCTCTCACACAGGTTTTTACTATACTTACGTTAAATTGTTTCTATTGTAAATTTGATCTACCCACCTATGTGAAGAGAAAATAAATATTTTTATTATTATTATTATTATTAATCGAGAAATGCTAAATTTTTCTAATTATTACATTTTTATTCAGTTTTACAGTTGGATAATTGAATTTATATTAGATTGGTTTGATGGAGACGCAATTGCTGCATGCTGCATTCTCGTGGCTTTGCGTAGCAATATAATACCTAGACCAAAAGAAAATGCAGCCATGCCTGTTAACTGTCAGTCGACGAATAGAAAACTCTCATATCTGGCTATCAAAGGTAAAACCACTCGTATACTAAACTAAGCTACTAGGTACTTGTAGAAAAGCAACAACTTAATGACCTGAAATAGGAAATCTTCACGAATACCACTTTACAAATCATTTCGCAGTCATCTCAAACTAGCAATCAAAATTCCTATTGAGAATAAAGGCACGACTCTTTAGGTAACGCAACGCTCAATTGCCCCTAATAAGCACATTGAACGCCGGCTCTAATGATATAAATGTCACAGCCAAATAGAACAACCGGCCGTTATACACAACGATCATCATTCTACAATACGCGGCCAAGTTATATAATAGTAAGCTTTCCTCGAATAATACTGGTTATCCAAAATTTGTTATCTATGTAGAACAAGCACTTATTAGTAGAGCTCGTCTAATCTAAAATGACGCGCCCCACTATCGCATTAACGCACACAACCAAGTTTAAAATATGGACGCAATATCGGCAGTACGGCTGCCGGTTTTTTAAGTGGTTTTTTTTATATACTAAATGATACCATGAAATGTAGAAATGTAGATGCGGAACAGTCTAACGATAAAGATACATTTGAGGGTGAACCTTTAGTGAAGTTACCTTTGGAGCCTTAGTTTTTGGTGGTGCGCCCATAATTCGATACAGCAACATAATTTCAACAAGGTTCAATGATATTAACTTAGCACTAGCTCACTCCTAATTCTCTTTTATTCAATAGATTTAAATAAAACTTCACAAATTTTGAAGATATTCACACAAACGATATACGCCAAAAAAGGGTAATTCCAGACTAACTTATAGATTATACTTGTAATCTTATCTATTTCATTCAGGTCATTTAAAGGGAAAACTCGAAGCAGCCTTACCCCTCTATTTAATTACTGAGCGTTATCGTTAAGTACCTATTGGGCAGTGGTTCTTAACCTGTGGTCCGCAGACACCGGTGGTCCCTAGAGGCACACGAAGTGGTTCGCGAAGTCATCGTTAAAAGCATGCATCAAATGAATTCAAACTCGTAATGACCAATATTGAAATAAGAGCGAGCGTATTCTACAATTTCGAACGCAGCGTGATGATTATTTAAGACAAAATCAAACCCAGTTTCGAAGTACTAAAATGCCAAATTTTCGAGCTCACTGCGCTCCCTCATTCGCGAATTTATTTTACTTTCATTACAATCACCTATAATATAAATCAATTAATAAAATGGTATGTATTTTGTTTCATATACCTTAAAATATGAGATTAGGCGTACCGAAATACAGGTTATGAAATAAGGCTTTACGAATGCGTCAAATAAAAGGTGGTCTATGGAAAGTAAAAAATTTGCAAATTGTCCCTCATCACTAAAACGTTAAGAACCACTGCTATAGGGAAATGCCCTTTAGCTATATACTTAATTTTAGGGTTCCGTACCCTAGGATAAAAACCCTATTGCAGTGCCACCCACCAACTTATCTGCTCAGTGGACGAATTCACAAATATATATAGACGATAACATTCCTAGCTTAGCGCTGCCACGACGACTGAACAGCTAAATTGGTGTGTAACTGTGCAGACTTAGGTGTCCACTATCTTATTTATGTTATAAGGTAGGTAGACAAACAAGCGGACCACCATCATCTTATATGGACAACAACGCCGTTCGGATCTTCTACTTCCGATGAAATTGCGGAGGAAGTCTGCAGGGCGGGAGGTTTAGCCTCGTACCCGGGCTTCTTGAGAACACCAGGAGTGGCTAGGGCATCCCCAATGCGTTACTCACCTATAATGAGACCTCTAACATTTACCACTTTAAGGATATTTCTGTCTTATTGTTTTCGACCGTAAACGGGTGTAAAAAGACCGCTAGCATTAATTGAATCCTCATATTCTACCCATGAAACTGTACAACTTTCCCCAAGAAACATACCCGCGGAAACTCATAGTTTAGGCAGAAATCGAAATTCTATTAAAAAAAAGTTGTATTTTTGTACTAAAAATATAAAGAATCGATAACTACATCGTTCACAATTAATTTAGACACTCAAAGTTCAAATTAAGTTGAAATAATTGCACTTTAACTAAAGCTGGCAATGTAAAGCGTGCAGGCCGGCCGGCCACGTGGGGTCAGTGGCCACTGGTCACGTGGGCGAGCGAGAAGCGTGCGCCGAATTATTATTTTAGGTAACGAAATTATGAAGTCATTTCCGCGGGTATGTTTCTTGGGGAAAGTTGTTCAGTTTCATGGGTAGAATATGGGGTTTCAATTAATGCTAGCGGTCTTTTTACACCCTGTAGATAGACACGTAAAACTGTAATTTCGTGAAGGCTGCGATTGGCGGTACGTGGTCGACACTCCAGAACTTTCCGTCCCATCGGCTGTAACTTTTCAGTGAGTGATCATAATAAGGCTGGATGAAAATATCACTCTAAAAATATTAGCTGTAGAGCCTCGAGCATCGGCGTAGGGTTGCGCGTTTGTCGGTCTTCTACAGGTTGCACTTCGGAGAGTGTGCGAAGCAGTTGCACGACACGCGAGACGCGATCCGGGCGAGCGCTTCATTCTTATGTCGTGGATCTTCCAGCTATCCGCACGAGCCGCTTTGCATCGACTTTAATAATGCGTACGGCTAAGGAGTGGAATGCGTTGCCTGCGAGTGTGTTTCCTGATCAATATAATCTAGATGCCTTCAAGGCTAGAGTGAATAAGCTGTTCCTAGACAGGCATGCTTCATCATCGGCCGCATCGTCAGTTACCACCAGGTGAGGTGACGGTCAAATGCCTGGCTAGTCAATTAATAAAAAATTAAAAAATTAATTATCTTTTTACTGAACCATATCTACAGTATCAGTATTGTTGTACTTGCCTAACATAACTTATTTTAATATTATCCTGAATAGTACAGAACCCTTCAGGTAGACTAATTCGCACTTCACCAGTTTTGTAGATTTCCTGGAAACGTATCATTGAACACACCAGGTGAAGATAGCCAATCATGAAAATTTACACAATAATATCCACATTATTTGTTATCAATTTATCAAACATGCAAATATGTGTCCGTCCGTCTACTACTGAACTTTAGTTCAAGATTTACCTTATCTAAGGCCTGCCCGTGTTTTAATCTGCGTTTCTGTTCGTATTAGATCTTACAGCCATTTCAGTTCTAGTTACAGATGACAACTGTACGAACGTAGGTACTTATACATAGGGCACACTGAAAGTTCTGCGCTCCTGGTTGCTCATAAATATTATATATTTTTACATATAGAAAACTCAAAAATTTGTTTTTAAAAAAATTGGCGGGCATTCGCGTGTCCATTGTTGGGAAATCGCGTGTCTATTGCTTTTTATGACAAGTTTAAGTTCGTGGTCCGGAGAAAAAATGGAATTAACGCGAAAAGATTTTAGGGCGATGATTTTTTATGTTTTTAAAATTTCATTGTGTCCGCAAGACTAGTGCAGTGTCTTCGTCTTCAACATGATTTTGGGAGGAAAGCACCTCATTTGAGCCTTAAGGTTGGTACGCAGAATTTGATCGAAGCTGTGTGAAATCTGAAATCTCCATGATGAAATTCGTGAAGGTCGGCCCTCAACTACGATCACTGAGGAAAATGTGGCGACTGTAAGGCAACAAATTGAAGAAATCCGGGGTATCACCTATGAGGAGATTCAATAATTGCTGCTGGATTCCTCATGAACTCACCTCACCCCAGAACAAAAACGGACTCGAGTTGATTGGTGCATAAAAACTATGTTAAAGTAGGATCACGGATGTTCAAATGCTGTGTCACTGCCCTATAGGTACTTGACATTGTGACAGAAGATGAAATACGGATTTATTGTTACATGCCGGAAAGAAAGCAACAGTCTTCTGTATGGGTTTTCGAACGCAGATTAACAACATCAGACAGCAAACCAACCAAAATTGAGGCAGGCGGGAAGCGTAGGCAAAAAAAATATTGCGGTTTTTCTCCCAGACGGGTCCTGTCTGCACGATCCCACTTAAAGACAAACGAAGACAGTTAATGCTGAGTAGTACACCACCATTTGTATGCCCAGTGTCTTTAAAAAAGAAGAAACGACCAAAAAGTCGCTTCCAATTGCACCATGACAATGCTTCGGCGCACACCACGAACAAAACAAAGTCATTTTTGACTTCTGAAAAGGTAGAGCTAGTGCCCATCCCGCACATAGTCCAGACCTGACACTTTCATTAAAAAATTTAATTAAAAATTCATGCGTACATTTTGTTATCGCACGACAACCAGGACAAGATGTGCGCGTGTTTACTGCACTCATGTGAAGTCGTGTCGTACCCACCGAGTCCACAATTAGTTGAGGACTTTGTACGTAAAAATGATAATTTGAACAAATATAAATACTAACTTCATTTAAACGTTCGAATCGAAACAATACCGATCGAAATTTTGTATAAATTTCTTTTTGCATTCCTTCTACATATATTGAGGATTTCTGTTAAAATCTTGAATAAAAGAAGACTATAACTTTACTATATAAGAAATCTGGATTTGGAAAAGCTACAATACATCTCTCCTTTTTTTAATTACCACTTGATAAACTTTTACTTTACTTTTTAACTGTCATTTTATTTCAATGTTCAAGTTGCGTCAACCGACTCAGCGAAGTTGGAGAGATTAGGTACTCCCTTATATATTGGCATTACAAAATTAGCGAAACAGAGTAAGCATTGTCCACAAACGTGTGGGTAAAGCTAATAACGTTCACGTTTATCCCATGCAAACAGAGACGTGGTCGCTCACCTCGACGATACCTATAGATACCTATCAGTTTGTTGCGGAAACCATCCGTTTACGCTTGTGATAAAACCGAGATAATAATACGCGTATCACAATAAGATATGTAGGTAAGTTTCCCTCAGAACAAGAATTTTGAGAACGGGCTACGAGTCTACGACACCTCTGAGAGCGAACTTGAGGGGGCCTTCTTCGCTGGCGGTTTGAAACTAGTTTTTCAATAATAATACATAAATATAATTATCTTGAAGTTAATGTCCCGGTTGTGCTCTCGCACACAAGGGCCCGGGGTCCGTATTGACCATGATCCAGGATTTGGCCGATCTGATAATTACAGTGGAGCGAGTGCCATCTGACCTCCGTGACCCTGCTACCAGGGGAACCTGACCAGATTGGAACATGGTTATACATTCAGCCTGAATGTGCAGGTTTCATCACAATGTTTTCCCTCACCGTAAGAGCATCGGTTAGTATTCAACTAAAGTACGTAACTCAGAAAAGAGTCATTGGTACATGGCCCCAGCGGGATTCGAACTCGGTACCTCTCGCTTACAAGTCGGACACCCTAACCGCCCGGTCACCGACGCCTCCCTATCTTTATTGTTTAAGGTCAGGTAACCCGGTAGGTTTTTACAGGGTCGGCAACGCGTGGGTGATGCCTCTGTTATTGCAAACGTCCATAGGCTGCGGTGACTACTTACCATCAGGCAGGCCGTAAGCTTGTTTGCCACCTTAGCGGTATAATAAAAAAAAAAAAAATTTAAGAATGCCTCATGAAATAACATTCACACTAGATATTGAGTAAAAATAGCCAAATTGGACAACAACAAAGGACTATGAATACAATATGATACAACTCCCAAATGCACAGCAGACCTGTGTAAAAGGAACAGGAAATAGATGCTCGATTTTTTTTTTATTATTCTTGAACAAAGAAATGGTCAGCACGAAGGATTGTTGAAAAAAAGTTATGCCATTTTATATGACTGCCATAGAGAGAAGAGACAAGTTAAATCACCTTTTAATATTTTAAATTACATTAATATGCAGATTAGATGCAATGCACCTACTTAATTAATTGATTACACTCTGAGCATCATATCGTCATGTGATGTAAGTGAATGCGTCGCCGAATAATGGGCGAACAAATTGTAAGGTGGAGGTTAGTCCATTGTCTCGATAAGAAGAAGTGATTACAAATTTATTTCATCATAGTCTACCAGAACTGCAATATAATCAAACAATCTCAAAGCAAATCATTGCTAGTATGTAAATACAAGTTTGCATTGCAGTTTCCTTCCTGTAGGGTTATTTACATCTTCTTTCATGTCATTAATGCCTATGTGAACTTAAAGTTAGCTAACAAATAATCAAAAAGTTACAGAAAATATCAAAATGTTGTTAAAATCTTAATACATACACAGATGTAAAGAAATATCCAACATTTCATGTAAAATTGGTTGGCAAAGCCTCGTAAGCTCATAATGATTTCACTGAGAAAAAGATTGCAGATCTTATAAAGAGCCAAGCTCCTAACTCGAAGATGTTGGTCAACAAACCCTAGATGTTGGTCAGAGAGTATGGTTTCAGGATGGTAGTTTCAAACCACTTTCTGTTATTTTTTTGAGAAACACTGTGATATCCGACGTGCCTGCTGATATCCGATGTGTGGCTCAGGCACAACCCTCTATTGATTTGGAGGAGGCTCAAGTCCAGCAGTAGACTGTTGTAGGCTGTTTCTTCTTGTAGAAATATTTAAAAAGTATACACTTACATCTACAACAATTCCTTGACCAATTTCAAGGTTCTGATTGCGCACTCCGTCTGCCGCAGCTACGTCACTCATCCTCGATTCGGTGTCACTCTCAACTTCGTAAATGACCTTATAAAGGTCGAGTCCTTCAGGTACCTGCGCCTGAATATTAGCCTCTGGTCTGATACTTAATTCTTGATCAATGACTTGGCTGCAGCTAATACGCAGGGAGCTCTGCAGGTTTTCTGATAAAGCCTGAAAAAGAGTGAAGTGCTCAAAGTTATTTAGAACTAATTATTACTGTGAGAAAATTTATCATACATAATTTATTTCTCAATGTCTCTAATTACTCAAACGTGATTCCCATAGTTGAAGTTTGATATTGTCAATCAATTATTGAATAAATTGATTATTAATTATATGCATGAATGGCATAATTGTCTTAAACATTTACCTATGAAAAAATGCAATTAATTGGAGTTAAAGTATGTACCTAAAAAATCAAACATATCAGTCATTCATAATCAAAAACTTCAGTATCTATATCTAGTAGTTTTAACTGGGACGAGTTGATAATAATATTTACTTTATTACAATTCATGTGTTATTCTGATAATTTTGTTTAGGTTTATCTTAATGATAAGTAAACATGTTGGATTCTTAAAAACATACAGGAGAATGGGTAATATTGTATGAGCCACGTACCCAGAGTTTGTAGCATTATAAATTATGTCAGTCTTTCTTGCCCTTAGTATGATTAGTATAATATAAAATAAAATAATCATCTTGGTGTTAATGTTCATAATGGTTGTGCTCTCGTGCACAAGGGCCTGGGGTCCACCCTGACCATGATCCAGGATTTGGCTGATCAGATTTTTTATTATCATTAAAATTCAATCCTTACATAAAAATTATACTTAGTCAATAATAATTGGTAAACAATTAGTAAAATTTATAAAGTTATAACAAAATATGATCTTACAGCAGTACTTAAAAACAATAAATAGGTAACACATGTACCTATTACAAAGAAATAGGTACACATTGAGAATTTGTATTAATTTTCAATACGTTTGTGTCGAGTTGCTTTACACTCTACACATCCTTCTTTAGTACTTATACAAATATTTAATTACCTATCTTAGCTGATAATATTTGTTGATTTAACCAATAAACACAAATACTCAGTACCAAACAACAATGTAATTAACATAATCACTACTAATAGACTCACTTAGAGATGACTACTAACAGTTATGCACTTAAAAAAAGCTGGTTTGTGATGAAAAATATAACTTTTATTCATATTTACTGATTATGATTATGAGTTATACTAGGAAAACTACCTGCACATCATGTTAGGGTGTGTAATATTTGATAGAATGTGTGCAATTTGATTTTTTTGTGAAAGTATTGATTTTTGTTATTATTGTTACCAATGTAGCTGCCATTTATAAAAATATATGTTGTAGATCTAACCATACTATTGCCTAGGTAGCCTTTTGTATTGAGTTGGTTTCAAATATGTCTAACTACAGCCTTCACAATATGAACTATTTCTAAATTATTGCTGTTCATGCACTTGTACAGAATATAATCTAGAACTCTTGCAGTTTGTTGGTTAGTTTATACAAGTACGGTATATTTGCTATGTACTCACGTCGTTCAATATGTCTTCTAAATTGAATGAGACATTTGTTGTGAGGACAGGAGGGCTGGGCGATCGCGAGCTATCGGCGTAAAATTCCACGTCTGTGGGGTCCAAAGACTCCGTTTTACGAAATGCATTAAACTCCATCACTGCACGCTGTTGAGAAACACCACAAAAAATCATTAACTCCTCAGACTATTTTCCACTACTTTACTATCAGAGATATACGGGTCCACAATCATCACTACACATTTTCTATTGTATTCTTACCCATCGATATTTAGGTTCTCTTTCGAGAACAATTCATACACATAATTAAAACGTATTCAGAGAAACAAATGCAAAATTACAAGTTATTACAGTAAATTCAAGCAAAACCAAGAAAAGAAAACCTATGCAGTAGGTATTTACCAAACGTCAACCAACGCCGATGAAGAAGTAGGTAGGTAATTCTCCGTTTTACGCAGACAATACAAAACTAGAAAACTAAATTCTTAACATTTTAGTATTTATTAATTCAATAATGCATGAGGCGTGTTAATATGGTTTAGACCGTTACTCTCATGTAGAACCATTGTCCTATAGTTCCCCAAAAATTTTTTTTTTAGGTTTTTGTTGAATTTTTTTGCGAACATTGGATTGTGGATTTTGTTTGGTTTAAATTTTAACCCTTACTAGAAAGGCAAAGGGACCTAGCCCATACAGCCAAATCTTCTGTTTTGAACCGTAATTCAATTATTTATTTATTTATTTATTATTATAATGCTTTCAGACTTACAGTTGAGAAAGCAAAACGTCTGGAGAGCCATTATTTACATTTAGGTACTTATCTCAATATATAAAACAGTGAAACTTAATTAATGTTACAACAACTTAACCAATGAGCAGTTTTCCAATAGGTATCTAAAGCATTCTTAACCACTCACTAGATGGCGCCCCGACAATTTTGGTAATGAGGAGTTTTCCAGTAGGTATTGATAGTTGGTTTCAAAAATCATCAATAGATGGCGCTCCTACAATTTTGGTAATCTTTTTTTAATCTGTATGATGGTGGCAGTGATTTCATGCAGCCAACTAATACTAAACTTAAAAATATAATATTTATTATCATTAACATAACTGTTACAGGTTGCACGAACTGTACAAAGAAATATTTATATAAGTTGGCACTATGTTCCGTGCATATATTTATAATATTTTGAATAGTAGTGCCAAATATATCAACTTCGCCCGGTCTGTTACCAGTTGATTTAGAAGTGTGAGTGCATACCTGGCAGTGTCCGTACGCGCGGGCGCCGGTGCAAACAGCTGATGCATGCGTCTCGCTCACGTGTTCCGCGTATAACTATTAGGCACAGACAGTGAACATATAGATAAAGTGCTAGGGTTATTTACCTTTCCATTTAAGAGGAGGAAGTAGTGCAATACTAGTGCGAGTTTCCGTCTCAGTTAGGTAGGGATAGTATCCATATAGTTTCATGTACAGAAACGGCAAAACTTTTTTTGAACCCGTTCTATCATGACTGTGTACGTGATTTCATGTGGGTCCCAAACTAGCCTATTGAATTCGAGTTTACTACGTACAAATGCATAATACAGAAGCAAGATTCTGTGATATGGTAGTTGAATGTTAGCTCAACATCAAGGAGTAAACCTCAAGCGGTGTTCCATCTATTTCGTAGGTATAATTAATAGGTGAACGGGATCGAGTGAATGAGATGATTTTACATTTTGCGATGTTGAACTCGAGTTGGTTCCGCTTACTCCACTCAACGACATTATTGATTTCGCGCAGTAGCCGTATTCACAATGATTCGAAACCGTTTCCGAACGATTCGACACGAAATTCGTGAGCGGCGAATCCGTGTCGATCGATTCGAAAACTGTTATTTATAGAATCCCGATAGATTCCACGGAAACTACTCTCTATAATATATGAAAATTTTATCAAAATTAACTGAAACCACATTTTCCTAAGAACTTTTGCGAGGTCCTTTGTCGATTCCGTATCCGAATCCGATTTCCGCGCCATTGTGAATACGGCTACTGAAGTGCTTCGCAATCCTCATTCGTCACTATACACAAGAACAGCTTTAGGTCATCAGCAAATATGAGACACACCGCCGTACTAACAACCTTTGGAAGGTCATTGATCATGATAAGAAATTGAATCGGTCTAAGCGTACTTCCTTGGATAACACCGGAAGTAGTCAAATAGGGTTCTGATTGATGGTTTTGAAATTGGACATACTGAAAACGGTTGGAAAAATAATTTTACAAATCTTGGAGAAAAGCCTAGAGCTGAAAACTTGTCAAGAAGGACCTTTGTGTTTACACGATCGAACGCTTTTTTGTAATCAAAATATGCAGCATCTACCTGCCTGCAATGGTCCATTTTGGCGGTAGCATAGTCGACAAAATTTATAGGATAAGTCGCTGTGGATTTTCCTGCCCTGAAACCGTGCTGACAGTCGCTCAAATGAGGTTGAATTTGCCTACAAATAAACCGATTTAAAATGAACTCAAGGACCTTACCAAATCCCGATGGCACAGCAATAGGTCGGTAGTTTTAGATCTATGACCTAGAACCATGCTTGGGTATTGGCGTGACTCTAGAGATTTTCCACATATCTGGGTATGTATAAGTTTTGAATACCAGATTAAAAATATGCAATTATATAAAAGGAGGGGTTATAAAAAAGTCTATGCAGTATTTTATTAAATATGAAGGAATTCCGTCAGGACCAAACAAAAAGGAGGCCTTCAAACGTTTAACTGCGATGCGTATATCAATTTCAGTTATGTTATCTAAAGTAATATTCGAAGGGGATGACGTGTCCTCACTGATGTGTGAATTTGACATTGGTGTGTCATTCAAAAACACTGACCTAAAATTATGTGCAAAGGCATTCGCTGTGTCTTTACGAGCAACTGACTGATATTGAAATTTCTCGCAGGTTTCCATTCTATTCCTACAGAAACAGATGAAAACGGCTAGTATGGTGCGGGCCTAATATCGGTCGTCGAATGAACAAAATTAATGCCATTAGGGAGTACGGTTCCGATCCTTTTTAGCAGTGGTACCGCCGATCTCTTAATCGACTGATAGGCGGATACTACACACACGATATATATCAGGATACGTATCGTGATCCATATCGAGTAATATTTTGGATCGCAAGTCGACCCTACACACACGATAAGAATCGTCGATATTTTCATTAATCTGTGCATTCTTTCATTCATTTTGATGGCTGAATAGACTAAGTTGCCAATGCCTAGCCTAAAAAAAAGGATTTTTGACGCGTCGCTGGTGTATATTTCCGATGTTTACGTATTTTTACCAAAATGACTGATAAAGCTTGCGTTGCTATAGTATTAGCATTAGGACTAAAAAGACGCGTGAAGAGAAAAAAATGAGTAAAATTATGAGGATGAGGATTTTGTTGACATTTTATACTTTTATAGTAACTGTCCAGGTCCATAGTGGCCACAGCAGCTTGAAAATAAACACAAACAATGAAAATAAATTTGAAATTACGTTATTTAGCTGTCAGTTTGACAGAAATGTCGTGATAAATATCGACTAGATACTAGACGCTCGATATATATCGCACGATAGTTGATACGGATCGTAGATTTCTGGATTTTCGGAAATCCTGTGATCCGTATCATGATTCGTGATACTCTAGGCTACACACTCGATAAATATCGTGATCCTGCGTGAATCACTATATATATCGTGTATGTAGTATCCGCTATAATACTGATTTTGGCGATATGAATTCTGTGACGTCATTCCAGAGGTTGGATTAAAATGGCCGCGTTCAATGAGTAGTTTTCCAATAGGTATCTATCGGCGCCCTAGAGTCTAGATAGCTGACATCATTATAACTGGATCTATCATCATCATTTTAACAGGCCCGTCTTTTCCAGCGCGGCGCATTAGGGCCCGCGGTCCACCACGACACAAACTCACAACGACGTATTGTATTGGTATTCGTGACTTATATAGCAATTCCTCGTGGGTGCTTGGTTTCTGCTGTTGATCAAAACAAGAACATCGCAGCATCCAATAATGCGTGCACGCGTTGCCATTGTCAACTAACCACAGACAACTAAACTAAACAAGGACCAGCTAAAGAGTATCTAACCGATAGATATCTTATCACGACCAATAAGTCGATGCGCCGTCATATCTAAAACATTCCTAACCAATCGCAAGATAGCGCCCCGACAATTTTGATAATTGAAGATCGCTTGAAATAGGTACTTAATAAAGAGGATATACTGTGTATGTTGTACTGGATAATATTGTATTTATTAATAGTTGTCAACAATTTTAGAGGTTTTACTAAATTATTGCAAAGAAAACAGTTCGTTTCATAGACGCTAGGATTCATACGAATTATTAATTTAAATATGAAAGGTTTGTATTAAAATGGAATATACTGCCTACCTTTTTTATTTATTACTTTTGGATGTGTAACCATGATCCAATCTGGTCAGATTCCCCTGGTAGCAGGGTCATGGAGGTCAGATGGCAGTCGCTCCACTGTAATTACCTGACATGCCGAATCCTGGATCATGGTCAAGGCGGACCCCGGGCCCTCGTGCGAGAGAGCACAACCGGGACATTTACGCCAATATGATTTTTATACTGTCTACTTTTAAAAATATTATTTTTTACACTTATTTAAACCTTTAAAAGTAATGTTTATTTTAATAAAGTTTTTATTTTATGTTAAGTACTAGTTAGCTGCATGACATCACTGCCACAATCATACAGATTTAAAAAAGAAGGAGCGCCATCTATTGATGCTTTTTAGTACCAGCTAAGAATACCTACTGAAAAACTGGTCATTGGAGAACGGCGTTCTATTGGAGATCGGCGGTACGGCCCCGGATTAGGGGTACATTTTATTGATGCATTTTGACACTTCCTGCATCCCTATCACATACCCACTATGCAAGAATGTAGAAGTATCGTTGATCAAACGTCTTAGCAAAAGTTTTGGGCCAACGTTTGAAGCTGCTAATGTGCACGAATCCGAAATTGAGAACGCTCCCATTTAGCTAATTAGTCTATGATCAAATGTCAATCGATTCAAGCCAAGATTGACTTGATTGTCTTGATTGTCAATCAAGACAATCAAGTCAAGCTAACTGTCAAATTTGAAAAGCAGAGCGTCGGTTTATGAAATTGTGAGATTTGAAATTTGTTTATTGTTGTGATAGATATTATACCATTATTACAAGAAAAGTAGGAGACATGGAAGAATCTGTGAATGAAAATGAACCTCACCAGTCGTTCCAATCACCACCTCGACGTAGACGATCAACATTCTTTGAGAGAAGAGAATCATTTGGTATGCTTACCAACACAAATTTTTGCTACTTTACTTGCAGTAAACCTTTCAGTGTTTTGCCCTGTCTTCAATTAACTTCATATAATCGAATTTCAGCACCACAAAACTTGCCAGAAAATACTGATTTAGATTCATGCAAGGACTCTGGAAGTAATGTTAAACTGCATCAGGAATTATCTAGGTAAGCAACCTAATACAACCCTTGGCATTAACTTATTATTTTAAAAATATAGGCCAAAACCTACCCAAAATTATGTAAAGAAAACCTTAAAAATTACATGTAATAATTTGTATAAAAATTAAGATATAATAATTTAACTTTCAGTTATTATGAGAAACTTGTACTAGAGAAAGAGCAGTGGAAAAACGAAGTGAAAAGCAGAAGAAACAAATATCACGATCTCCGGCAGTAAGTTTTCAGCTATTTAGGTTCTCAATTTATTTGGACACTAGAAATACAGATAAATACAGAATCTTAACATACAACATGTTTAGTCTGAACTGTATCCAGTTCATATGCACATCTCAACTGTTTTTGTACGAAGCTTATGTTGTACTTATAGATTTGAAATAGGTAATTTAAAAATCTTTGAACTGTTTTATTTTGAACGGACATACCAACAGTAGAATATTGCAATAACCTCTTCAACTGAGGGGCGACACAACAGACAACTAATGTCTTAAGGCTAAGTAGTTAGAAGGTTTAAGGACCAGATACAGAAAATGGGCAGTAGCATTTACAGTATTTTAAAGCCCAGCCCACCATGCTGAGGTAAAAGTGTCAGCTTGCTAGCCCATTTGCCTCCCCCTATTAAAAAAAACATATGTTGAGACTTAAGTCCAGCAGTGGACTGTCAATGAGAGATAGATAGATAGATACACTCTTTATAGCACACAAAATTACAAATGATGATGTATGTGTTTTAAGTCATCTATTATCCTCTGTTTACTTTATAACTCTTTTATCTTACATTTCCGTAGTGTTACAACAACCTTTCTATTTTCCAGACAATACCAGATGGCAGTAGAATCATCAAGTAGATCCACTATATCATTTTCATCGTTGTCAAATGAAGATATTGAATTTGTTAGAGGAAAAGTTAATATAGCAAAACTTGTTGAAAGTCAACAAAAGTTGCAGCAAACATTTAAAGTTACTAAAGCTTTGTATGGAAGAGTTTGCCAAGTTGAAGATGTATTATTAGACTACTGTGAAGAGAGAGTGAACAAAATCACCAATCATATTTTAGAACATAGCACAGTTGAACCAGTAGAATGACAGAATATCTTGATTTTTAAACTACAACTATTTGCTTGTAGATTGTATATATCTGAACATTGCATACAGTAATAAAGAATCTTAGTATCCAAGGTTTTCCATTCTATACTATTTTGTACATAATTATTATACATATACTTGTAGGTACAATTATTGTAAAATTTTATGTATTTGTTGTGTATGTAATGAGTGTATTTGGCTTCTAAATGGGCAATATTTTACTGCAATATGTGGCCTGCAATATTGTAACAACATGACTGATGGCAATGAAGTTGGATAGAGCAGCTGAGTTGGAAGATTAGTGGGCTGAGGGACCCACAAAAGAAAATCTAAAGTGGTCAACTGAGGCCAGGGTCTAAAAGGATTGTGTGCTCAGTTGACCCCAAAAGAGAAACAACAAAAGAAAAAATGGCTGGCAATGGTTTCTGGCATTGCTGGTCACTGTGTTGCAGCCGCATGTTGCCCATTTAGTAGCCCCAAAAAAATTTTTAAGGGCTGCTTTTTTAAATTATATTTATATTGCAATTTCTAATAGAATTCTATGTTTCTAGCTTCATACGTGTAAATATTTGCAGTGTAAGTAATTTTTTTGTATCAACTTCAAGTTACATTAACTCTACCTTTGTTTTAATTGTTTACAAAAATTACAATATTTTGTAGCATTTTAAATGTAAATAATTTTAAATTCCATTGTAAATAAAATCTATACTAACAAAAAAATAAGTTTAATTGTTGAATATTTCATGTCACACCAGACATGGATTAGGGACTGCTTTTTAGGGATCAACGCCCATAGGGGCGTAGGTTGATTCCTACAGGGTACGGTATGCCCATAATGTGAACCTCATCCAACCATGGACCACGTTGTCCAAGTCACTTAATTCATCATCTTGGCGTCCGTTCCGGTGCGCATTCCTACTCCTCTTTGTCCACTTCACTCGGTCTTCGGCATCCTTGGTGGTAACGTAGTTGGTACTCATGTCATCCTGAACGACGTCAAGCCGGCCTCTTCGCCGTGCCTGGTGGAGGTGGTCAGGTGGCATGGCCAGGGATATGACCCTTTGTAGGGAGTGAAGTGAAAGGAGACGCCAGCAAATAGCGTATGCATCGACCATTATACTCATAGAGTAAAAACGTGAAAGCGACATAAAGCATGTGTGATACCTTGCTACTGTTTTTATTTTGGTTGACGACGGAGGCCTTCTGCTACATACGAAAAACTTATTTCCACTTTGAACTCGCCATTAAAACGAATTAAAAGTGTTTTTTTTTTATTTGGGATCGATATCCGTGATTCCAGCATAATGATAACATTTAGTACCTATTTCGTGCTCCTGTAGATAGGAATGGCGGATATGGCACTAACAACGGATGCGATCTGGATCTTTATAACACCATAATTTTTCATTTATTATACAGGGTGGGCCAGAAAGTTGGTTGGATTTGAAAAATTCATTAAAATAAAGGAGAAAACAGTACACAAACGAATCTTTATTAAAATAAAAATAGGCACAGGCAAAGGCAAAGTTGAAATTAAGTGAGTATGGCAATTGTGATTCGACTCTACAAGATTTTCCATCGCAACGGCCTGTCTAATTATGCCCCTTGACACTTTATTCACCGCTGCAGCTTGCACTTCGGCTGCTTCAGCTTGGCGTTGAAGGGCATTAAGCACTGGGTCACGCCCACCAGAGAAGATCCACCACCAGTGCTAGACTTAAATGCTCGAATTTAACGGGCTTTATTTTTTTATATCTGACTACCAGTCCTGTCAAGTCTGAAAATAAATACCAATTTAATAAATATGTATGTTATATTAAAAATTAATCAATATTTACTTCTCAATCTCAAAAATTAATCAATATTTAAATCAATATATCTTCTTTGACCTTCATCCATTTGTCTGCAGTTTTAGTTGAACCATCGCCGATAGCATTAAATTTCACGGCGAGGTCCGCTAACAATTTTTCTTTTCAATTGTAGCGTTTGGGTAACACAGTCGACCCGTTGCGAGTGCGGGATGGGCTCGCATGTATTCTAACATCGTTACTCGTTGGCCGTATGATGTACGTGATGACTGGAATCGCAAGAAAACAGGCAGTTTAATTAGCTATTTATCCAAAATGAGGAGTTTTCCAGTAGGTATTGATAGTTTGTAGAGATGTAACGGATATCCGGCCACTATCCGGTATCCGGCCATAATTTATTATCCGGCCAGATACCGGATAATGCGTTAATATCCGGCCGGATACCGGATAGTAAAAAATTTATGAAAAGCCCATAAAAGTGATATTGCTCATCGGAAATATATGCCCTTCTGTAGCAGTCGAGTAAAAAGTCGTATCAAAACGTTTAAAATCCATAAATATGAATCAAAGAACTATTGATTATGTCGGCATCGGCACCTATTCTACTCGTATCGTTCATTTGGTAGGTTAGCAAAAATTATTAATAGTTTTCTGGTCTCTTCTTTTTGCACTATAGCTTTTTTACATTAGCTGGAGTCAGCTCTCCTTGTCTGCTTCCTCCATTTCTTTCTATTTTGAGCAGTAGCAGCGTCATTAATATTGTCCTTCAGGTAACGTTGGTCCGCCGTTAGCCAGGTGGCGTCGTCGCCAAATTTAGGGCTACTTGCACTAAGGTGATCTTTGGGGCGGCGGAGCACATGCTCACACCATCGCATTGCGCGTTCTTAAATTTTCTCGGCCATAGGTGACTTTGCTACTTCCACGAGTGTGGACATTACGTACTTTGCCCAACACGGTGACACACCCGCTGATCAGCATAAATACGCATTTTTGTCGAGTGTAGTTTTGATAATTGATGTTTTGTATTATAATGCACTTAGTGTAATAATTTAAAGTCAATCAAGATATATACATATTGATATTATAGATATGAAAAATATTATCCTGGATTAAAATATGAATTCTTTTATATTTAGAGGTAGTATACGATGTCGTTTATCCCCTACGATGCTGTGGGCTAATGTGTAAGCCCGTATTTTGAAACTATCGATCCGTATAAAGGCGGAAGAATTGTTCAGTTCAACGTTCAAATTATTCACATTAAACGAAAACTTTAAATTACGTAAACACATGCAGTCGTATAAAGTCCCACGCCGCGATTACAGCTTGTACAAACTTGTTCAGAGACCTAACCTGTGAATATCCGGCCGCCGGATATCCGGCTAGGAGGCTGGCCGGATATCCGGTATCCGGTATCCGGCCAAACAACTATCCGTTTCATCTCTAATAGTTTGTTTCAATAAGCATCAATAAATGGCGCTCCTACAATTTTGGTAATCTTTTTTTAATCTGTATGATGGTGGCAGTGATTTCATGCAGCCAACTAATACTAAACTTAAAAATAAAATGTTTATTAATATAATCATAACTGTTAAAGGTTGAACGAAATGTAAAAAGAAATATCCATTATTATTACAACCTCTAAAATGGTTGAAAACTATTGACAATTTCAATATTATCCAATACAACGTACCCAGTGTTTATATCCTGTTTGCTAAGAACCTATTTCAAACGATTATCAATTACCAAAATTGTCGGGGCGCCATCGTTAGAACCGAAATATCAAACATTTTGTACTCGTGCCGCTCGCTCATTCATTGGTTCCAGTTTTTTATACTAGACACCGATCTTTCAAAACCTTAAATTCCTGAAACTCCGAGCTCGCTGCGCTCGCTTAAATATTCATTAGTGAGACGAATACCTGGAAAATGGTACACGTTATCACATCACTGAGCTACTCATCCCCACCTCCCGCGCCTCGCTATTGCATACCGCTCCAGCGCAATGGTGTTTCTAAAATCGTACGTTTTTATGGCCCACCCTGTATTACCCTTGGTCTGTTTTTATTAAACAGCGCCCTGACAATTAAGTTTTTTATTATTATTAAAATAACTAGCCAGGCGTGGTAAGTGTCTATGCGGCCGAAGATGGACGACGGTCTTTTTTCGACAATTTCTCAACTTTTGATTTGATACATGAAATTAAAGTTACGGAAGGCCAATGGTGGCCTTGCCAAGATAAAGGCTCATGGGAAATTTAAGGGAAGGAGCGCGTGGTGCGGAAGCGGAGGGTTCCGGATTATTCGGGGCCATTGGCTAACTCAGTGGGTAACTGAATTTGACATTTGAGAAGTCTGCACTATATCATCTATGGCAAATACCACATTATAGCAGTGTAGGATTAAAATATCAAATTTATTTCTCCACTGAGATAGGTAGCCAAAAGCTCCGCAGCTGGCATGACGACTCATCGAGTGTGCTTTAGTTGTATAAAAAATTAAATTAAACGTTACGATCAAATAACAAATTTAATTATAAACATTTCATTGCAAAATTATAATTTCATTGTATAAAGTATGTATTTAAAATCGAACAATTTAAGACTATGGCCCTAGATCAAAAGGTATACCTACCATGAAAATTAGATATACAGGTTGACTCGAGTATTTTATTTAGGGCATAATATCAGGGTGTAGATGTGGTAGATCATTACAAAATTAAACCCATATTTACAACCGTTTCTCATTCCCATTGCGTACAGTAACAAAAGGAAATACGTCATATAAAATGCGGCATTCCCTGATCTCTAAATTCCTGAGGGCCCTAGTGTCCTGATGAGATTTTCATCAACTGATTGTATATTAGTATCTTGTATTTAATAAATACAAGGACTTTTATTAGTACTCGTACTTAAGACTCTTTGAATAAATATATGTTATTCATACATATTACAAATATACTGATCATAATTGAGACCACTTTCCATTCATTAATTTTACATTTCACTAACACTCATCTATGAGAACAATATTATTAAAACATAATCAAAATAATTATTATAGATGGTGTTGAACAAAAAAAAGATGGTATGTATTAACAAATATTTCAATTGTATATATTAATTTTGGATAAATCAATAATCATTTTAAAGCTATGACTTGCATTTGACTGAAATATTATTTAATATGCTTTTTTCATTTAACAACATTAATAATACAATAACACTCACCATACATTGTCATTTCATTGTTACACATTTTACATTTTGTGATCTAATTATATTACGGATAATTAATGTCTGGCAGTTATTAGCATTTTATAAAGTAGGTTTATTACACTTAACATTATTATTAAATTAAAATGTCACATTATTTTATTTTATTTCAAATTAAAATAAAGTATACAAATGCAGCAACTGCTTTTCAAATATACTTCGTTTTTTTTATTAAATATTTTAGGGGATGTAAAGATGTTTATGTTGACAGTGTGAAATGTCCAAATTATGTCCAATCCATCAATGTTGAAAAGGATATCATTCATTTCGGACTAAGAATCTGAAAGTGCTGGCCAGAAAAAATACTGCAATTTTCAGTTAGTTAGATGTGGTTAGAATATATTAGAGTAATCTGTAGGCTCACCACCAACACTACAAGTGGGCGTTACCCTTACCATGAGCTCTTATAGCAGGACCTAAACAGAACTGCCCTGCTTAGAACAATACAAGCTTATGTGACAAGTATAGCGCTGTCCGTCCCCTTCTAAGCAGGGCAGTTCTGTTTAGGTCCTCCCTCAGTACAATGAAGATGCTAATCATCACCTTTTTTTTATGCTGTACGGCAGACAAACAGGCAATCAGGCCACCCGATGGAAAGTGGTCACCGCCGGCTATGGACATCTGCAACACCAGGGGAGTCACCAATGCGTTGCCCGCCTCTGAAGAGACCTCTAATACACCTCTTGAACTATTCCATGTCATAGTCCAAAGGAAACACTGTGGCTGGGAGCTCATTTCACATCCGAATCGTACTTTCGAATCATCGCGTGGTGACCAATAGGGGGTCTACGTAGTGAGGATGAGTACCAAGCCCACGGCGGATGGTGCGATGGCGGAATTGTGCTGTGGGCACCAGATAGAAAAGTTCCTCGGAACACTCCCCCCATTGTACAGCCTGGTTAGGTTAGTATTAGGCGTACAGATATGACGTCACACTAACTTCTTTTAGGAATTGTTTACTTTACTCAAAAAATAATATTTTGTTCTTGGCCAGCACTTTTAAATTTTTGGGCCGAAAATGTATGAAACGGCCGAAAATAATGACTTTTATGTGACAATGAGAATAGATCCCCTCGTGACTTGTGATGAAACTTAGGCTAATATACTGTAATAAACATATAAAAAATTATAAAACTGAGTGTGTAAAGGAACTTTGAATTATGTAAGTCTATTATTGTATGGTATTCAGCTCATGCTCATGTTCTTCGTATGAAAACTTCTTCTGCTTTGCAGTTTTCTCTCTTTGGCAGATTTGTATTCGCGCCGACAAGGACTATTTCTGAGATCCAGGATGGTATTCACCTTCTCCACAATCTCCTTGGCAATGTCTTGTTCACATTCGAAGTCGTGGAGCTTGTATGTTGCATTCGGATGGAAAAAGCCAGCATTTACTGCAAGCAAATAACAATTTTAAATACCAATATCACACAACATTTTAGCATCAATGTTTGTTATACTGTGGATTACATTACCTCCAGCAGCAGAAGAATTCTGACTAGGAGTGTATACTAATCTAAAAGTGGACTTTTGTCCTTTTGACTCCAAAATTTGACACCATGCCACTGTGTCTATGCTGTGCATAAAATATTTTGATCTGGCCTGAAAAAATAAATTGTTTAATGTAATGTATAAATAACTATGTCGTAGTTTCAAGCTGCTTAGAGGCCTCTGATGTGGCTAATGATGACTGCCTGATTGCAACCGAGACAAACAGCATAAGGATAAACTCCAAAGCACGGTGCAAAGTGAACATATTGAATTGAATTGCCTTGCATCAATTAATTTTTCAATATTACCTCAATTTGTTTTGGTATAGTTGATTAAAGCTCAATTTACAAGAATATTCTATAAACTACATTTAGTAATTATTTGATCTGCCAAATCCGAGGAACCACCGGGATATTAAGGCCAAGACTTATATTACATAAACTACATTAACAAAACAATTACCCAGAATGCATGTTTGTTTATCACAAGCGGCTCCACCTCTATCCTGTCCAGACAAATGCTCAGCTGCACTGGGGTGTTTGTTCTCATCTTACGCAGAAGGTTGACCTTGTAAGCCTTGTATTGCGGTGCTTCAGCTGCTATTAAGTGTGACTGAACCTTAAAGTCTACTTCACCTGCTCTTTGTTCTGTAATTATGAATAAACTTTTATACAAGAGTGCTCATTTGACGAGGCATGGCTTATTTTAAAGTAATTATTTAGTTGTATGAGAGATAATTCAAGTTATACCTTCATTTACAGCTCTTAGAGCATTTTGTACTGCTTCAGATGTGTGACTGCCTCCTGTATTGTGTCTTGATGGGTTTTGATTGCTGTGACCAGATTCTGAAGCCTTTAGAATATTATGAAACACTCCTCCGAATTCTTCAGACATTGAACCACCACCATGTTGAGACTTGCATTTAAGTTCTATCAAACCAAGACATGTGAACCCAAACTTAGAACAGGGTTCATTGGCATCAAGGCATGGAAATGCCCAGTCCACTTCCCCATCGTCCTCTGCTATGCAAAGCCCATATTCATGCACAGAACCAAGTGCAATGTCTGGATGTTCAATGCTGAAAAAAATTATGATAAGTTTACAAAAAAAAAGATAATGCTAAAATCTCATTGAAGATCTTATCAAATTGCTGGGGCCATTGTGGCTGTGCAATCAATGTAATACATACCTGTACTTGTAGCATGTAAAGCCAATTAAATCCTTGATTTTAGCACTGGATATTACGCAGACAACTAGAGGATAATTTTGGTGCTTTTCTGAGAGCATAGTCATGAAGATCTTAAACATTTTTGTGGGCAATCCTAGTTGCGCTGTGCCATCAAACTTTGCATACTCCAGATACTGGCGATGAGGCAATTCTGGGCAATTTTTCAGCTGTTCTGCTAATAAAGATTTTGAATTTTCAGGCCGTTTAACCTTAGCAGTTGGAAATATCTCGGTTAATTCTTCATTTGTAAGTGGGAGTGGATCTTCCCACTTTATAATTTTTATTTTGGCTGCCTTTTTTAAAGCTTGTTCTTTTTTGTCAAGCCATTGAGCAGTATTAGATCTTTGCCTGTAATATAAACATATTAATATATTGAAATATACCTTAACTCTCCTTAGAGCCTTAACTAAACTCCACTTCAATATCAGTTTTTTAGTTTATAAGTCTGATTTACAATGGCCGGGAAATTAATTACAGGAGTCATGTATGAATTTACTAACAGGAAAATTTAAGCAAGTTACCTGTGTCCTCCAATATCCTCGTGGCGTATATAGCTGCCAACATCATCATCATCACTGTCTTCCATGTCAGGGTATGGGTCAAATTTAGTCACAATCTCTCTGCCATCATTTTCTTCTGGCTTACATTTAGCATTCTCATCACATGTAGTCTGTGCTCCTGAAATTTGTAGTTAGCAATGAATAAAGAATACAGGCAAAAGTGCAGCACTTCAGTGAAAAAAGTTTTAATCTTCAGAGAAGTCGGTAAAATGTTTTGATGAAAGTAATAAAAGAGTGTGATAATTTAAAGTGCAGACAGATAGAAAACACTTCCTAAATCATTAATTGCCTACGTACCTCTAAATATCTTTGAGAAGTCTTCGCCAGCCATAACAATTTCACACAATCCTGTGTCATCGGTAGCTATGAATGCATCCCGTATGTTTTTGAGGAGCCAAATCTTATTATCGTACGTAGCCATTGAGTTTTATATCAATTATCAGAATAAAATCCCAAATTCTTCCTCAAAACCCAAATAAACATGAATGAAGTAAAAACACATGAGCGAGATAGTGTGGATAGTGGGATGAATGACATGAACGAAGGTACGAATGAATCTTGGACCAAGAATCATCGGACACCACAGAAGCTACGCGTTTCAACATTTTCTCGTACATTGTCCTACATAGACATCATGGTCATCGTGGCCATCATTGCCTCGTCGCGTCGGTTGGTTCGAGGCACGGACACGAAGCTTTCCGATGACTTTCAGTGTTGTATTCAATAAATATATCGCTGACTGAACGTAGCTTTTTGGATTGATATTGACAGACAATTTAACAATAACTGATTGACATTGGACCGGCGTCATGTTACTATGGTAACGTAACCAACGTAATGTTTGCGTTCGTTTAAAATTATAATAAAACAAAGCAACGGTAGTACAAAGCCGATAAAAATCAATTACATTTTGTAAGTTTGTACTTTTGTTTATAATACAATTATATCCATATCGACTTTATCGCAAAAGTTACTATTTGCGTGTGTCTGTTTGTTGTCAGCTCGCTTCTCATCGCAACGAATTTTTTTATACCAACTTATACGAATTCATACCAGTGAATAGATAGAGTAGTTACTAGTAGCAACAAATGAGCGCAGCCTGTGTGTAGGTACCAGAACTACCAGTGCAAAACTGCAAATCTCAGTTTGTGTAGGTTAGGTTATTGAAATAGTGTAGTTTGAGGTTAGACTTCTCCTTTTCTTAGAAGAAAGAACTTCAAAATAATTTTATGAAAGTCCTTTTATTTTTTATTACATTGTGAAACACATTCACATAGAACCAAAACATTTTTTATTATGATTACAATAAACAAAAATACATACACATACATACAAAAATATGAATAACTTTCATACATTATTTGATTAAACAAGGCTATAGTTTCCCATAGAGAGCATACAGCGTCTAAGATCCTGCGCGCAATCATAGTAAGAGCGGTACGGAGGTGACAGAGTGTCATCATACAGACTCAATACTTCTGTCAGTTTCTTCATAGCTTCACCATATTTGCCCTCCTCCATTGCTGCACGGCCGAGGCGATACATCATTTCAGTGTCCTATGGAAAAAAGACAAGGTTTTCAATGTGTACAGCGAAAGTAATCCCTAAATAATAGACCTAAAGAAGGAGGTAGGGAGGTTCTCTGGGATATCACAGGATACCTAATTACTATTAGACAATAAATGGAATAACAACATACATGCCACAAGCAACTGCTCAGAGCGTTGGTGGCTGAGCGGTTAGAGTAACTGACTTGTACGCCAGAGTTCCAGGTTCGAATCCCGCTCAGGCCATGTACCAATGACTGTTGTCTGAGTTATGTACATTAGTTGAATACTAACCGATGCTCTTACGGTGAGGGAAACATTGTGATAAAACCAGCACATTTAGGCGACTGGCTGAGTAACCATGATCCAATCTGGTCAGGTTCCCCTGGTAGCAGGGTCATGGAGGTCAGATGGCAGTCGCTCCACTGTAATTGCCTGCCCTACCAAATCCTGGATCATGGCCACGGCGTACCCCAGGCCCTCGTGCGCGAGAGCACCACCGGGACATTAACGCCAAGATGATTATTTCTTTTTATGCCACAAGCAACTGCTCATAAACCAAAAAGATTTAGAAGCACTTGCTTATTACTAATTTTGTGATTGTTAAGTTGGTTTAGGCTAACATTAGATCAGCCATATTGTTGTTGTTAAATGTATGTAACAACTTTTCCTGTTTATTTTGTTTCAGGACACTGAACCATGGCTGATGATGATGACTGTATGTATTAAAATATTTAGCACAATATTTTAATATACATAACTTAATAAAATTATAAATAAATAGTATTACTCAACAGTTTCTTTTAATGCTCTACTGTGACTCATGCTCTTACAGTAAGGGAAAACATTGTGATGAAACCTGCACATTCAGTCGCCCGAATGTGTAACCATAATCCTATCTGGTCAGGTTCCCCTGGTAGCAGGGTCACGCAGGTCGGATGGCAGTCGCTCCACTGTAATTACCTGATCGGCCAAATCCTGGTTCATGGTCAAGGCAGACCCCAGGCCCTCGTGCGCGAGAGCACATCCGGGACTTTAACGCCAAAATTCAATTCCGAGCGGTCAATCCCGGCTGCTGCCAGGGTCCGCTTTCCTGCTTTGCTTTCTCCACTTTGCCCGATCTTCGGCATCCTCACGTCGTAAGCCGTTGGCTCTCGCGTCCGACTCGGCGATGTCAATCCATCGCTTCTTGGGCCTTTCGCGGGATCTCTTTCCTGATACCGGCAGATTCAGGCACCTATTTCCCTAGGTGTGTATGTAAGTGTGTATGTATTAATTGTTCACATTCTATTCCAGTTGTTGAGGAAGAACAGGAGGTGGCACCAGCGGGCAGTGATGAGTTGGTCACTGACGCCGAAGCAGAAAAGCCTCTAGGACCACCAAAATATGAAGTACGGCCATTACTTGGAGAAAAGTGAGTGTATATTTTATTATTATGGGATATTTTTACACTCGATCAGTAACAATTGGGTGGTGACAATGGATTGTTGATTTTTTAACATTACTTATTATGTAAAGTAAGTTATGCTTATTTTTTACCTTGTTCACGCGGTGTCCTACCCTTACCCTACCGTATTTTACCCCAGACCTACCCTACACCTACCATTTAAAATAAAAAATTACCAAGAGACTGCCATCTCATTTTGTAAACAGGTAACAAAATGAGATGGCAATGTGGCCATGTTAGTAAATTCATATTGTCTGGGCGACTATAATGCTGTCCTAATCCTATCCTATCTTAATAATCCCTTGAATATTGTAAAAGCGAAAGTTTGTAAGGATAGATTGGATGGATGGATGTTTGGATGGATGGTCGTCACTCTTCGCACGTGAAAAGCACTTGATGGCAGTAATGTAGCCTATAGCCTATAATTGCACATGGCTATAATTTGTCCCGGAGTTCAATGTGGTTCCCACGGGAACGGTTCAGTAACGTTATAACCGAATTTTATGCGGTCGAAGTCGCTGGCATAATCTAGTTCATAGGTTTCTCGGTACGCATATCGGTAGCAGTAAGCACAAGTTGCTCACGCGCGCGATAAGCGAGAAAAAGCGCGACATAAGTATTGCTATCTCTTTCATCTTAGTATTGAGAGAAAGAGACAAACGCTCTCTCGCGACGCGAGCTTTGTCGCGGACACACTTGTGCTAGAGCCACATGTTTTACAATATATTGTGCTACATACTTAGTTACTATATTTAAAACCACATTACACACGGTCAGTCAGTAGAGGTCAGTGATTCGAGAAATTTTGAGCCATTGAAATATGTTATATGTTTGTGGTGTGTTTTTGTGTGTAAATAAAAAACGTATTCTATTCTTCTCTATACATACCAGTGATTTCGTCCTCGCAAAATTTTGTTATTTTTTAGATGAAATATATGTCTTGTAATGTATCTATAGCCGTGTGGTGACCGGTAGAGTAGAATAGCACCAACCCCTTACACTCGTGGGTGTCGTACAAGGCGACTAACGTTTAGAGGCAAAATATCTAGTCTCCATAAACTGGAAAATGGGCAGCAGCGTTTTTCATTGTTATGTTTGCAACACTGCGATCTCCAACCCGCCTGCCAAGCGTGGAGATTATGGCAATAACCTCCCCTTTTGCGGGAGAGGCCCAAAGTCCTGTAGTGGACTGTTATGGGCTGTGATGATGAATGTATCTATCCTATCTAAACCCTTCCCCACGTTGCCATCGACCTCCTTAAGGCTTAAGTTAAAACTTGGCAAGGTGGTACATGGCAAGGGGTATCCAAATGTTTAGCGGTTTGTGCACCAAAACGTAACAGACAGATAGAGTTACTTTCTCAATTATAATGTTAATTTACGTTATGCATAGGTTCCAAGCTCAAAACGTGCGTGAAATTATCCTGCAAACAATGCAGACGCAGCTTATGGGCCGGCAATACAAAGTGGACCAGGCCCCTAAGTGGGCTAAGACCATAGCGAACACTGTACGGCAGCTGGTTCAGCAGCTGGGCATGAAGAGGTAAATATTAATTATTTAGATTTTAGTTTTAATAATAAATAATCGAGGACAAATTCACACAGATACATCTAGGCCCAAACTAAGCAAAGCTGGGTGCTGGGTGCTAGCTAACTGATATACTACTTATATATATTTTTAAATACATACTTATTATACATAGAACACCCAGACCCGTAACAGAAATAAAAATTCATCATTTAAATTTTTGCCCAGCCGAATCGAATCCGGGACCTCTTGCGTGGCTGACTGGCATGTTGACCACTGAACCACTCAGGTCGTCGTAAAATAAAATCTAATAAACATAATGTTTTAAACTATCGCGGTTATTATCACACATTTTAAGGGTATGTTCCGGGTTTCCTACCGCGTATTTTTCTTGACGATGGTCGTCCCGTGACCATGATGCATGCAACTGTGTCGAAATGTCGGGCTACTCGTCAACAAAGGTATAACCCGCGTCACGAAAGAAGAGACTTGTCAAATGGCAGTGGAGGGTTTTCGCGCAGGTAACAGGTAGCAGGTATACAGCGCAAGTCGGACCACGTGACCCGCCAAGTCTCTTCTCATTTGACACTAGCTGTACGCGGTAGGAAACCCGGGACATACCCTTAAAATGTGAAATCTATTAAAGTTCGTTACATCCTAAGTACTATATCTAGACTATTCTAGACAGATAAAGTCGAACAACCCCCGACCAAGTTTACATATACTCAAATATTTCCTAAACTACTGAACCGATTTTAATGAAACAAACTAAGAACCATCTCGATTGGAACTGGTTTTCAAATAAAGAAAACTGCATCCAAATCGGTCCATCCGTTCGGGACCAATGATGCCACAGACAGACACACAGATCGGCTGTCAAATTAGTGCGACAGGATTTTATGTCAATCAATCAATTCATTTTATGCAACATAGGTATCAAAAATACACTTATTGAACGTTAATACAATGTCCATACTTAACAGTTATTACATAAGCAATAAATAAAAATTAATAGAAAATGTCAAATCGATATACGTCTAACATACAATGTATAAAATAGAATTTATATGTATAAATTATTTAAATGTGTAAGAATGACTATTAAAATGTCAAAACATTTGCCACATCACAATTATTGAATTTTAATGTAACCTTATGTCATTCCAAGCATTTTGATGTCCGTGTTATATTTAAAAATAAGTAGCAGAACTCTTTCTAAATAATGATCTCTCTTTATAGGTACAAAATAATAGCTCAATCGACGGTGATTGAGATGAAGGGCGCCGGAGTTAAATGTGCTCAGCGGTGTATTTGGGATCCCGAGACTGATGACTATGCGGACAACCTCTATAGAAACGACTCCATTTTCTGTTACACCATTTGTTATGGCGTCTACATGTATTGAAAGATAGCGCTGGGAATCTACAAAAACTGAGACTAGTACAAAAAATGTTAGTGGTTCAATTTAAACTACGCAAAGGAATTTATTTCTGAAACATTTACGACTGAAGAGATGCAAATGGCGAAGACTGAAGACTCAAAAGTCATAGGTATGCGTATGTTGATAATTATGTCAGGCTTTTCTATAAAATGTACCTGTACCTGTTGTAGTTATGAACTGCAAAGATTATTACGCTTGAAAAAATTAAAAACATTTATATTTAACTTTTAAAACCTGAAACAAACATTATACTTAAGGGACTTCATGTTCTTAACCAACATTAGGTAGGTACTTTTATGTTTATACAAATCTAGTCCTTATACTTTGTAATTATTTGACACAATTTGTTATTTATACTAGGAATAATAATAACTCAGAATAATTAATAGAACGGCGTGAACTTACCGCGAACGGGTGATAATGGTAAAGTCTAACCAGCACGCTAGCATAAGTACGCTCTCGCATGCGCCATATTGTGTTTTTTTTAGAACTAGTTTCTTACTATGGTAACAGCAAGTCGTTAAGAATGAGATGCGTGCCAGCAAACTGACCACCGAGAATGCTGAAGATCGAGCGAAGTGAACCAGGGGGAGTAGGAAGGCGGACTCCGGGATCCGAGCCGACCCGAGAGCACAACCCGGATTTAACGCCAGGATGATGATGATGATAAGGATGATGAGCAGCTCCCGCCTCATATATTCCTAGTCAAGCCTTTACTTATTAATTTAACGACGACAAGGGAATTCTGAAACGGAAAATTTGTGAAAACTGCCAAGCCAACTGTTTGACTGGATAATTTGCATGCACCGGTTAAATCAGTGCTAGTGCGGCCCGAGTTGAGATAACAATTCGCACAGCCTTCCTAATTTAATATTAAGGATACACAACTATTGGATTGTGCTAATGCAAACTAAATAGCGACAGATATATGCGAGCATCAAATTATTTCTATGGAAATTTGTTGTGAACATAGCGCGGGAACGTGCTAATGGGTGTGCGGTGTTGTCACGGTGTATTTTAATATCTGCCAGATCAAAAGTGCCGACATAAACAAAGGAGCTGATTAGATAATGCCGAAATGAGTTGTGTTGTTTGGTTGTTTGTTTATGACAATATTATGGCAGGAAACATTATCTATTAAGTATTATATTTAAGGGCGTGATTGATGGTCACGATACCACATATAATAGAGAGCTTTGAAGGTTGAACAGGCTGCACAACCCATGGTTCTGCTTCGCTTCAGATAGCTAATAAGGAGTGGAGGAAGGTAGGAGAGTCTTGGATACTTAATAATGAGTTTATGATTCTCACCTGCAGAGACTTAAGGCCCTTCAGAATATTGGTGTACTGCTGGCAAAGGCCGCACTTCACCATAAACTCCTGGCAGTCGTGGGGCACAGGCACCACGTTGGAGCACGGGTGGTCAGAATTGCACCTGCAATAATTTGTAATTTATTAATTTATTATAGCTTTTCGTGCACTAAAAGCACAATGGAAATATTGTTCCTAGTATAGTTCTCGTTACCTAAAGAGAATGCTTAGCGACTATGGATGGGGTTGTCTATTCCCTCCATACTACTAATTTGTGATTTTTTTTGGCTCATATGTAAAAAACGGCCAGCGTTCTGTTTAGGTGACGAAACCTATAAACTCATTGAAGTATAATATACTTCTACTGAGTACATATGTGGAATACAATTTTGTGAAATCTGTAACTATCTGTTATTTAGTCTAAGGTATTATTTTATTCTACCAACCTGCAAGATTTCCTAAAGGTTGTCTGTGAGAAATTGATGAAGGCCTTGTATGAAGTGCCATTTCTTAATTGCTTGTATATATTTTATTTGTATTTTTGTAAAATAAAGTGTTTTTATATTGCCTTTGACGTTGTTTGTAAATAATCCCATACTTATTCTTTATTTTTATTACCTATTTACTTCACGAAAGTGTCGTAGTACATAGCCAGTAACATGCAATGTGATATGTCGGTATGGGCTGGTACGTAAAATACACGGGTCACTTCCATTTGACTACAACCAATAGAAAACCTGTAAAAATCATGCGAACTAATGAAAAGAGTATTTATTAATCAAAACACGCATCGTACTCACTTGAATCTCATGTAACTCTCGTTCATATCATCGTACGAAGGCCAATTTTGCTGGCACGGAACACAGTTGCAATCGAACCAATACTGATCCTTCAAATCGGCTTGTCTCTTCTCTTTAGGCACTCTGGTGAATATAGGGCCATAGTTTTCGGACACTTCTTCGCCTTTCCTTATGGTTTTAATTGCACGCACCACGACTTGGGGCCCGCAGAAGTATCTGGAAGGAACGCCTGATGTGTTTACATAGCAATTATTATTGTTACCAGTTTTGTTTATTGTATATATTTATTACTACTCCATAATAATATGCATGTATTAAACATGTAAACCTTCCGAAAGAAATTCATGGCAAAACAGCAGAACTGATACTATATATATACTGGACTGCGCCCACTGACGTGGCGACCCGTGGCGTGGGACACATTGTGATTATTTGTAATAGTTATCAAGTCTCTTCGCAGTTGGCACTTAGTACGATTAAACCCGACCGAGAATAGAACCTAGCGGCATCCTCTTTTTACAAAATATTCGAAGCATGCGTGATTACCTCACAACACCAGGATCGCATGAGTGATTGAATAACGCCAGCGTTGGGAAAACTGCTCCGGCCAGGAACACAGACTTTCCGCCATGTTTAATGACATTATTCCCAACTTTGGGCTTCGGACATTGCAACTCGAACACTTCATGGGCATTGAACTGAAGGACTTGGAGATTCCTCAGCAATAAACCTCCGAAGAACGCGATATCTTCCTTATACTTCTCATCCACTGCCATCGATTTTATCTCGTTTATGTTCACCGAAGAAGCTCGAGGTTTTCCTCCGAAATACCCGCTTATTTCTAACAATTTTATTAGAAATGCCGCCATCTGCGTTCGATGCAGGAAGTCCTGCTTTGTCCTTTTACCTTCATGAGATACCAAGTTGTAAACATTCTTGTAGTCATCAGTTTTGTACGGACCACTCGGTTTTTCTTCTAATTCTTTTGCGATATTCGTAAAGAACTCTTTTTTGTTTTGTGTGATCATCCTCAGTGCTATATGGCAGGTCACTGAACATCCTGATTTCCAGATGAGCGGCAGAATGTGGCATTCGTATGCGTGGTATGAATTCATTGCAGTGTCCCGACATTTTTCGCTACAGAATAATACATTGGGGCAGTTTGGGCATGGTAGCGGTATTGAACACCTGAAAAATAGGAAACATTTTTATGTGAGTGTTATTACCATAAATCATTTTTATTAAGTGGGTATGGGTTCCAAATATTTTGATAATAGAGGATGACATAGGGTAAGGTAGACGCGTATAAGCTCGCTATTGAATAAAAATATAAATGGCGTAGAGCGAAACGCAAGGTCTGTAATCTCTTCCAAACTTACCTAATAAAACAATTTTGGCAATGAGTCTTAGCATATTCCGCTAATAACACTGCGCTGTGCGGCCTTTCAACTACTAGAATCTCTCCTGGCTTTATATCTCTTGTGGCAATGGCATACCTGCCCCTGGGTTCGTCTTGATCAATCTGTACCGCATCTGAAGCTGCAGGGTAACTAAGATTATGTTTTCCGGGTAATTTTGGTTTTGGCGGAGCTTTCTTTGTCGATTCCGGATCTTTAGGGTTACCTGCTAAGGTGAGCCCTTTTTTCAATATTTCGATCATGAGACTCGCGTCAGAGCGTATCTTTTGACGTTTCTCTTTGTCCAGTTTGTTGGCTTCATCTAAAGCACTGATGGTGTCCCTGGAAATATAACGTAAGAAGAAATTAACGTTGATAAGATAACTTTTAACTTGTATATTTAAGGGCGATTTCTAAGAAATTTATAAGCGCTTATAACATAAATAGATTACGATGAGCCCAAAATTTTAAAATTTTATTTATAAATCGGATTACTTATGAAGTGCAAAATGAACTCTGTCCTGAAGTATTTCTTTGCACCACCATTTTGTGTTCTCCAAATGACACGTCTACAGGTACTTCAATGTCTGACATCGTATCAGTTCCCCTTAGGTTAGTTGCGGCAGTGGCCACTTTTCATTAGGTGGATCGTCGGCCTCCCTGTCGGTGCCTAGGCAATAAAAAATATGGATGCACTTACTGAAAGGCCAAGATAGCTTCTTTATTCCTCTTCAGCACAAGCAGAGTCCTTGCCTTGCGCTCATACACTTTGTAACGAAGGTGTCGAGGGTATCCGAGTGCCAGGCATAGCCTGATGTCGTCGAGGGTCTCCTCATATTGCTCCAGGTGGCTCAACGCGGCTGATCTGTTCGCCAGGAGTATTGATAGCTCGTCAGCTGTGAAATGGTTAAGTTTTTTGTTATATAAAGATGCACCTACAATGTAAATAAACGTGAGCTGTACGACAGCTTTAAAAGTTCATGAACGATCTGAACAACTAAGATATTAATTAAAAGATAATTAAGATAGTTTAAAGATTAACACAGTTCTCGAAAAATCTTATTCTGACTAGAACCGCTTAGAACTGAATTCTATATTAAAAAATTAAGCTTGTTTCCTTAGAGATAAGAAAAACAGAATGTTCAGAATGATCGGATCAAATTTTAATTTTTTAAATAAAAAATAGCTCACTTTTGTCGCTGACTGTACTTTCCAGTACATGCTTAGATGAACCGATAAAAAAAATATCTTATTACTAATAGAAAATACGGGTATTTCTTTGTCGTAAATTTTTTTCGTTGCCTTGAAATTAAACACGTTTAATGCAAAATAAGATTGCATATCATACTGCGGTTTATGGATTTGTAGATAATTATTATGAATGTGTATTTGGATCAACATCATCCGGCTGTTGTAAATTATGCTACTTATCGATCAATCATTTTATATCAGGATACAATATAGTTTATCCTTGATAGATGCACCTAAATGCGAGTAGGTACCTACTCAGAATAAGAATATTATTTGTTTTTTTTCTTTTTTTTATACTATTAAAACGGCAAACAAGCTTACGGCCTGCCTGATGGTAAACAGTCACCGCAGCCTATGGACGTTTGCAATACCAGGGGCATCACCCACGCGTTGCCGACCCCGTAAAAACCTTTTTATCCCTTTCTTGAAGAACTCCCATGTTGTACTCCATGTACTAAGAAACCTGCACATTCAGGAGACTGAATGTTCCCCTGGTAGCAAGATCACGAAGGTCAGATGGCGGTCGCTCCACTGTAATTATCTGATCTTCCAAATCCTGGATCATGGTTAAGGTGGACTCCAAGCCCTTGTGCGCGAGAGCACACCCGGGACATTAACGCCAAGATTATAATTATTATATTAATGTACTAAGCCGCAAATTAATATTAACAGTCTCGACATGGCTGCGCCAATATCTGTTATTCAATTTCCCTAATCGACTCTCGAATCTATGCAATAGCCATTACTATATTTCCTGCATTTTTTCGCTATTTGTGATGTGATATTTGACACCATCCACTTACTGTCTTTAGCCGGCACAAACACCATGCTCTGGTTGTAGTAGTGCATCGCTCTGGCCCAGTCGCCTTTCAGCACCGCCTTATTTCCTTCATCCTTCAACTCCTTAGCCTTTTCCAAGTGTTTCTGCACCGGGAACTCGCCGCCCGTCTGGCATTTAGCTACGTCGTCGCCCAAGGCGTAGTCCCTTATCACCGGAAGACTGCACAAGTAGGCTGCCCGTTTCGAGTTGCTCTCCAAATTGGCGAAATTATTTCTCGTCACGTCGTCTATGCAGCTGTTTATTGTGTCGTGGAATCTCTTGAAGAAACCCTCGCTGTCTGACATTTCGGCGCTTTCACTTGATATTCGGTGCACTGGGGAATTTTTGTCACGTTCTTGTCGGAACACTGACTTGCGGTAATTTCTGCGAGCGATCTACTTGTCTAGTGTTTTGAAGTTATAAATGTGTATCGAGACATATGTGAGGTTATAACACGGCATGAGAAAGTCCGGCGCACCGCAGTGGCGACTATTCAGGAATTCTATTTTTATATTTGGGACGATCGCCTGTTCGTACTTCAGTGTGGTATGTTTATCGAAGGAAACGTGTTAGGATTGACATGCTACTAGGATCGGTATTACTTGCTAGATCGTATCTTATATACCTCAGCTTTTTAATTAGGATTGACACAATTTAGGTCAGATATTTTTATAGTAACTGTTCATATAAACGTCTAAATTGAGTTATAGTTACAAATTAAAAGAAATGAATTCAAATATTTATCCTGGTGTGGGTCGAATAGTATAATGGCCTACATAATATATTCCGAGTGTGACTCAATATGTTAATTTCTAAACATGTATCTATTTATACTGTAGGTAAACATAGCGTGTATTTACCTAATATTTTATGTGCATGTTTCTAACCTGAATAATAAAATGTCTTTGTTCAATTTGCAAACAAAATATTTCAATGTCGATTTAAAAGAAAAACTACAAGACGGCAAAAATCACGGACTTCTCCATGTGTTGTGGCATAAGCTAAGGCACTGGGCTCCATCCAGATAGTAATACATCTGGTTTGGAGCAGTTCGTGGGCTTTTCTTTTTACTGTGGACTTGCTTCAATGACTGCATTGCTGGAGGAAATTGATATTTTATAATATACGGAGCTCCTAAGCAGCTTCTCTTCCTTACATCATACGGCCAAATTCACATCTTATGTATGTATGACTGTGGCAGCAAGTATGCTACTACTAGGTCCCTCTTCTGCGAAAGCCACGGTTTCCATGGCGCACTGGAGACCTTGCTCACCGGCAGGAACTGTTGTTTGTTTAAAATAATATTGTTCGGCTGTGGTAGTTTACAAGGTAGAGCTACTTTCCCAATCGGGCGGCTCTTATTCGAACAGGCTGCCCTATACCTCTCTTAGTTAAAGTTACTTTATGTGACGTTATTTCCATTGCAACGGAAACAAATGGACGTAAAATATGAAATCTTATAAAAGGTTCAGTATGGAGTAGACATTTATTGTCTTTGTCAAGAGGTGATATCTGTCTCCTCTTTATTCCGGTTACTTTTATGTTACACCATCCACACCACACACAAACAGCTCGTAGAAGTCCACTGCTTGACTTGAGCCTTCTCTACATTGTGGAGGGTTTTGCCATAATCTCTACGCTTGGAAGGAGGGTTTGAGATCGCAGGATTGAAACTACTGAAAACGCGGTTTATCTTTTAGCCTTATAAGAAACCCTTGAACAAAATGTAACAAAGGGTTAATAATAAAAAATAAAAATCAATAAAAATCGATCTATGATATTTCTACTGTAGTCAATCTTCAAGAAACGTACCTAAGTAGGCTAGTCCCAGTGTTGCGTCCACGGGCGTCGGTGATCACTTACCATTAAATGACCCGTTTGATCATTTTGCTCCCCCTATTATTGAATAAAAAGCAGCTTCTATAAGTGTAGGTATATGGTATGTACACAGCCGAGGAAACTGAATGTGTAGCAAGATGATATATGTCTAAAATTGGCCGTTTCTAATTTCCGAATATGTGGTTGTCATTATGCCTTGTTTGTCTTAATAACATGAACAAATGAAGTAGTATAAACATCTAGTTTCCTCAACTGTAAATACCATACAAAACAGTCCGATGCCGAAGAATTAGGTTCCTTTACCTTAGGTTCTTTCTTACGTCATGTATGATATCAGGGGTCACTATTACATTCTGCCGGTGCAGGCGGTGGCTAGCCGCAACCTTCCTATTTCCGAGAAGACATTATTACTTTTCATATTGCTACTTAGATAAAGCTTCATGCTAACACGGACAATTACATATTATAACTCACGTTATTCTTGTAAGGAGGTAAGGAGAGGCAATAGTATATGTGTGGTTTTGTTATTTACAATATTATGCAATGAGAATGCTCCCGTATTCAAGAAAAACATGATATGGGCATCGCGCGCGAGAGCCCTCCCTTGCCCATGATCCAGATCAGGTAATTAGAATCGTGGAGCGACTGCCACCTAATCTTCGTGGCCATGTTAACAGGGTAATATGAACAGATGGATCCATGGACCATTCAGTCGTCTGAATGTGCAGGTTTCATCACGATGTTTTCTCTCGCCGTAAGAGCGAATGAGAATTTATAATTTTATACATAGGTCGGCTCAACCGCAGATTTTTTCTACACTTAACATCTGTGAAGGTAGTCAAATACGTGCTATAAGTATAAATTATTAAAAAGATATATACCTGCCGAAATAATTGGCCGTGTGGTGACCGGCAGAGTAGAATAGCACTAATCCCTTACGCTCATGGGTGTCGTACAAGGCGACTAATGTTTTCGAGGCAAAAGATCAAGAGTCTCCATAGTCTGGAAAATGGGCAGCAGCATTTTCCATTGTTATATTTAAACACTGCGATCTCCAACCCGCCTGCCAAGCGTGGAGATTATGGCAATAACCTCCCCTTTCGTGGGAGAGGCCCTAAGTCCTGCAGTGGACTGTTACGGGCTGTGATGATGAATGTACGTACATACTCAGAAAAGAGTCATTCGTACATGGCGGCACTAGGATTCGAATAAGGGGAGTACCTCGGTGTACGAGTCGGACTGTCGGACACCTTAACGAGAAAAATATTATAATAAATTATGAGATATGATATAGTTTTATCGATTTGATTTGCCTAGAGAAAGAAGACACAGTTGTACGTTATAGTGTAAGGTATGTTGTTTAGTAAGAACCTAAGTTAGGACAAAAACATCAATCACAGGTGAAAGGGCCAGTTTCGTTATATTTTTAATAAAGGCTTTTGAGAGTCCAAGTTGATAAATTGGAGCATTAGTTTCTTGTCTGCAACTGCAAAACGTACCGTGGCATTCTGCTAGTTTTTATAGCAAAATACAAACTAGGGACATTAAACGATCAAGTACCTACTTAGTCTATTGTCTGAGAGGAATCTAAAATATTTCCTTCCTTCTCAGAAAACTCGAGATTATTATTGTGCCAGTGCAATATTATTAAGAATTATGTGAGGTAAACAATGATGGCTTCCTTCATCAGTAGTTTTCCAACCTGGAGCCTCGTTACATTAATTGTTCTAGCATTAAGTCCTTAGTGCGATGCATGCGAGACTGATCTTTGTCGGAAATCACATTCTTCGCTGTACAATTAGAGGCAATTATTGTGAGGTTTGCGTCATAAGCAGAAGCCCTGCAACAACAATTATATAAAGCGTATAGTAAATTATGTTTTGTGCACAATATTAATACCATAGAGAACAAAAATACTATCTTATACTAACTAGCTTAGGTATAACGGAGCGTCGATGGCCAAGTGGTTAAGATATCTGAGTAGTCAGCGAGAGTTACCGGGTTCGAATCCCTCAGAGGCTATGTACTCTTTGTATGAGTTGTGTACATTAGTTGAGTACAAACCAATGCTCTTATGGTGAGGGAAAACGTAATGAAACCTGCACATTCAGTTCCCCTGGTCACGGAGGCCACAGTCGCTCCACTGTAAGTAATTATCTAATCTGTCAAATCCTGGATTATGGTCAAGGCGGACCCCGAACCCTCGTGCTACATAATTTTAGGAATAAGATTTTCTATCAGTAAAGGCTTTTCCTAATTACTTACAATATTTTTAGACTATTGTTAGATAGGTACATTTCAAATAAATATGATGACGTGGCATTTAGATCTGGAGCATAATGATCCACCAGTCTAACAACCATTAATGATTTGATCTACTTCGTGATTAATGTCAGCCCAGTGGTATAGTTGTTACCGCTGAAGCGCATGGTCTCGGGTTCTCGTATAATGAAATAGATAACTTATATCATACTAACCTAGATAACTTATATTATAATCATAATTTGTGGATATTTTTAAGACAGGTAATTTGTTAAAGATATTTATTGTTGAATGTTATTGTTGCTCTTATCGACTGCCCGAAAAATCCCCGGCTATCTAGTACCAAAAATTATATCTACTTATTCAAGGCCACAGCTGCATATTTTTGATAAACGTCCAACTTTCCAACCTGCTGTTGCCTGTTATCGTTTCGTGGTGCGATGCGCTTGCGCATACAAGGTGAACGTGTGTCATACGTGTCTCGTGGAACCGCGCACGTCATACCAAGTCCACGGCCAGCGCTGGACACTTCCTGGCTGTCTTCCCTGCTTATTAACATTCATTTTGCAGCTTTGTTAATAGATTCTTATGACAGTGATCTATTGTAATGTTCCGCCTAATGCTTACTTTTTGGTACTCATTTACTTAGCTAGTTCAGTAGTTTAGAAAACATTTGAATCGGAGGTTAACCGACCTTTCCTGTCAGTTAGGTTTAAATTTCCTTTTAAACCAACATTGGCTGTAGGTATTACGTAACTTCCCTTGTCTATCAAAATTATAAACCCGATTCATTTTTAAGTTCATATTTTTTTACTTTTAGACTCACTGACTAGCTACGTATAAAAAGGACCAGCTGTTTATTAGCAACGTATTAAATTCATTTTTTAAACCAGTCCGCATTGCTTACCCCAAGATCTACGATCGAAGATAGTATGTCCTATTCACATAGGTACTCTACGGATATCCTGCCGATGGTCTCCCTTTGAAACATACTCCTCTTGTACGACATCTAAGGAGTTAAGGACTTATGGCTATTCTACTGCACACCACACCGCGCCGGAATTTTGCATACAATTTCAATAATGCAAGGTAAAAGCTGCGCTTATGCCAGTAACGTAGTGATAACCGATGATTCGAGGATGTATATAATTAGCTAGAGGAAGGAATGTCGCGAGCACACGTACGACATTCGATGGAAAATTCGATTTGAATTTTGATATCACATCGGTATTGGCGATACATCATTGTCAAAAACACGCGGGCTGATAAGGCCTCGAGGTTGTTCCCCGTCCTTTCGTCCTTAGTTCCGCGTTTTTGTAAATGAAAGTTGATGAATAATGTTTAAAGGATATTCGTGCAAGGATCCGTTTTCCTTTAACATTCCTCGAATTAGATTTCCTTGTTGAATATCCGCCGTTGGCCACTTCTCAAAATCTGGGCACGTTGCTCTAAAATCCAGTACCTACTCATCATCATATGTTTAAGAGTATGACTCTTGTTAGTGGAGCAATCGCTACTCCTCTCTCCTGTCTGTCAACCTCTTCATCTCCTTATAATCCTCACTTTTTCCTTCACGTCCTTTCAATATTCAAATCTTGGCCTTCCTCTTTCTCTCAACAATGCTTGTAATTATCACTCTTAAAAAGTAGCTACTAGCACAGAAAAAAATATACAACTGCTAGGCAAATGTTACATAAAATAATAATAAATAATCGTGGACAAATTCACACACCGCTATCTAGCCCCAAACTAAGCAAAGCTTGTACTATGGGTGGTAGCTAACTGATATTACTTATATACTTTTAAATATATACTTATTATACATAGAACACCCAGACCCGTAACAGAAATTAAAATTCATCATTTAAATTTCTGCCCGGCCGGGAATCGAACTCTTGCGTGACTGACTGGCATGCTGACCACTGAACCACTCAGGTCGTCAATGTTAGGCAGAGATAGAAAGGGACGTATTACTCGTATATTCATCGGCAGGAACACAGTCACGAACGTTCTAGTAAGTTGTAAGTATTAAACTTTTACTCACAAAATACTTGGAACTGATCTCAGCACGTTTTGTCCGGTTCCAGGAGTTCCAAGAGGAAGTTACTCTCACAAATACTATGACTTAAAATAAACCTAACCTAACCGAAAGAAAAAGTCGGTTAACTCCCGACAAAGTTTAATACTTATACTTAAATATTTTCTAACTACTACTAAAACAATTTTAATTAAACAAAGGTAAGAACCTTCTCGATTAAACGGCTTTCAAATAGAAATAACCGCATCCAAATCAGTCTATCCGTTCGGAAACTACGATGCCACAGGCCACATCAGACACACCTCCACAGATACACAGATCCATCGATACAAAGACAAATACGTCATATGCTCTTTGGAGAGATTTTCTCTTAAGTGTGCATATAGAGTTCCTTCTTGAAGAAAGAGGTAAAGCGGTTTATAGTGGTTTGGTACCTGCTTACCTACTCTTCTTCGTATCAAGTACGAGGTCGGTCCTGCATGGAGTATCCCCATGCCATGCCAAATATCCATGGGTCTAAGCCACAGGTAACTTTAGTCTCTTTGGAAAACATTGTAAGTCTTTATATTGGAACTGGGCATTATTCGTGACCGTGAACCGATTGACACAGCTACAGCACTCGCTAGAGGTACAAGAAGGATTGCGCGTCAGGTAATATTCGCCAATCCGAGGTGTAATAGTGCCTTGATAATGGGAATAGCCTTATTTGGACACGCCACGCCACTAATAAGACGCGTTCTACGTACAAATTTGCCTGCTCAAGTCAATTTACCAGTAAATAGACCTAGTCAAAGCACAGCAAGGCCACGAAGTATATAAACTTGCAAATGCTCTAGTACGCAATTATAAAATACGTATCTCATTATTCTAATATAATCAGTTCGTATTATATTATATCGAGCCATTTTTATATCTGCTAATGTGGCAATCAGTTATAAATTATTACTTACGTTTTAATGTCTAGATAAATGAAAACAAATTGCAATGTCCAATGTGTTTGGTCTAGATTCTCTTTGCACCACTAAAAGCGCTACGATGTGCCTATGCAAATTTAAAAGTCTATCACATCACAGCAAAATCTCACTGCTCATGCGGAAGAGGCAGCAGTCGAGGATTTTACCGTAATCTCCACGCTTGCCATCCGGGTTGGAGATCGCAGTGTCTTTTTTATACTACTCAGTGACAAAGGAACAGACACCCAGACCACCTAATGGTAGGCGGTAACTGTCACCCATGACACCTACGATTCATGCATTTTGGTTTCATTAACAAAAATGCATTGTGTTGTCACTATGAAATGCTGAATGCCTATAATTTCGCGGGCTACCATATCCTTCAAACCGGAACACAAAAATACCAATATTGACGAAGGGGTTCGTGCAATTCTATACTGCGTATGGAGCGCCACACGGTCACTAACTTAAATTATCCTTTACACGGGAAAGGATCAATTGGACCTATGCAGAGGGACTCCATAGGCTCGAATATGTCCACACTGGTATCAATTAGCTAGTCAGGAACACAGGAACTTCGCGTAATTGTTTACCTATTTGCCTAGCTATTCGTATCTAGTAATGAGCTAAGTCATTTGAATAGAATTAAATGATCCAACCGAGAGGATTCTGCGAAGATCACAAATGCAATTACAATGCAACTAATGCACAACGGAAGCTAGTTTCATAACAATTACTCATGTGCATGAGTGGTTAAGGTGTTTACTAGAAATATAATAATTACAGATTATTTCATAGAGCGGCTTCACTTGCGTAGCCCTAGGTGGACTGTCTCAAAGCTTCGTTTATGAGAGTAGTTTAGAGTGTTGATGTATGACCGTGTTTGTGAAGCTTTACTTATCAATGAAGCTAGAAAACAACGGTCTACCTAAAAGTTCCGTGCCGTTGAGAACACTCCCCCGACAAAAACTTTGGACTTTGAACACTTTGGACCACACACCCCAAAGTAACAACTTCATGTACTGTGTTTGCATGGAAATGCAGCTAAGCCGCTCTCAAATTCAATGTGCTTTGTTTTTGTGTTGGCGGTTGCCGATTTTTTACCGCGTTTGCTCTCCACTCCACATTATTATGTCATCTTTAGGTCTCCAAATTATGATGTTAGAAGCGTCAGATTATCGTCCTGACCATATCAGCATAGGCCTGGGCATTGGCTTCCCCCATAGAACTTCACAAAGGCCGGAACCAGTTCGCTGATCCACCTTGTTGAAGGTCTACCCACGCTAAGTCCTACGGCACTTGGTTAAATTATAAATACTAATAATAAAAACTTATCCATAAAAAAAGTCGATTTCCGCGGTCTGTACCTATGTATCTATGTTTGTATGTACGCTTAGATCTTTTAAAATTTTAATTCGATTTTCAACAATAGATAGAGTGATTCAAGAGGAAGGTTTATAACCAAGGAAAAAAGGGTAGGTAGGGGTAAAGTAGGTGAAGGGTAGGTGTAGGGTAGAGTAGGGGAAGGGGTAAGGTAATGTAAAGTAGAGGTACGGGTAGAATAATGTAGGGGTAGGACGCCATGTGAACAAAGCCGTGCCTGGTCAACTAGTATTTAATAAATGTAGGAACTTATAAATGTGATGTCGAGGAACATGACATGTGATAATGTAACAATCTTTATAGGGAAACTTAATTAACTTGTGCATAAATATGCCTATAGCAGAATTGCAGACATGTTTATGACTGTATTCCTTTAAATATAGGCACACAATAATATTTACAAGGTAATAAGAACGTTGTAATTCCAATCATTTCTTTGTACTGTGTATTTAACAAGGGAAAAGACCAATTATCGTAAATCTTAGAAAATATCGTTACGGAAGAAGTAGAAATTCAATTAATTTATTATTGTAAGAAAAGGCAAGTCTTTTGTAAAACTTGTAGTTATTTATATTCCTAAAAAAGTAGTAGCAGGGTCACGGAGGTCAGATGGCAGTCGTTCTACTGTAATTACATGATCTGCCAAATCCTGGATCATGGTCAGGGCGAACCCCGAGCCCTTGTGCGCCCGGGACATTAATGTCAAGATGAATTTAAGGATCTATAAGAAAATGTCTACCAACATCATCCTGCCTTTGTCCGCATTCATCTTGTTGAGATGAGTTGGACACCTCAACGTGGGAGTACCTACCTAAGTAGGTAATACACATTTAATAAGGCAAAGTGTCATCATTGCATTAAGCTTGACATATTAATTCGTTACAATGATTTACGGCCATGTTCATCATTAATAGGTACTAGATTATACACCAAGGGGATAAAGCAATGTCTTCCGTCACGGGCGGCATATTGGAATCTGAGCGTAGCGAAGGCCGTAGAGTAAACTCCTGAGTAAAGCGAGGAAGTTATGTAAAGTCCTGAGTGATGCGAAAGGTTCAAGCCGCCAAAGACCAAGATAGATTTATCCCAGACGTGAATACTCTACTTTTCACACAATCTGTGCGACCTTAAATAAATAAAAAGGTAAGTGTTTAAAGAGTGAAAACAGTATCGCTTCATGACATTCTCATGCAACAATGTAAAAGATAAATTGGATCTGTAAATTATACTAACACTACTGGTGCGTAAAAAAGTCTCTTTACAAAGCTCGTATGCGATCAAATCACTTTATTCCCTTGGGAATATCATATAATACATTTCAGGACATTGTCGAGCAGGAAAAATGACAGTGTGAAAAATGTCCTATTTAGTTAAGTAGGTATTAAAGAAATTACATGTGTGGATCCTAGGTTTTTATTTCTTCTGATTCATCATCATAATCTCTGCCAAAAGACGCCCACTTCTAGGCATAGGCCAGAGATCTCCGCAAAGAATCCTTTAATTTGATTGTTTTGCTTCATTTATAGTTATTTTACTAATTTTTTTTTTTGATTAATAATTTGAAAAGGTTTCTATGGATTTTTAAAATAAAAAATAATCTGTTGTGCTCGGGCTGACCCAATTTTAACCGCTCGCATCAAGCCTTCCAAAATTACATATAAGCTAATCATTTATGTCAAAATTGAAGAAAGTTCCTATGGAATCTCGCAGCAGTAGTATTTTTATTCGGAAAAGGTAAGCAATAGGTATACCACATGAAAGCCGGAGAATAGAATTGCACCAACTCCAACCCCTCTCCACTCATGGGTGTCGGCGACAAATGAATTGATAAAATTGGGCAAATACGTACATATTAGGCGACGCGTGTTAGACAGTATGATATGTCGAGAGGGTTGCAGGTGCCTAATGCCTTGGCTTTCGTCGCGTTAGGTATAGTTGTAGAGCTGAAGAAAATAATAACAAGAATATAAGTAGGCATGGCTTTTCCTGACCTCTATGACCTCCTTTTTGGAGAAATGTGGAAGAGGCAAAAGAGGTGTTACCTAATAATCTTTGAGTTACTGTCTTTGATCTAAACAATATGTACAAACCGAATAACGGCCGGTATTAACTGAGTAGTGTATTGTGTATGTACTAGCTTATTACTTCGAAATAGGAAACTTAACCCTTCAAATTAGCAAACGGAAAACAGACACAGCCCCCCGTCAGCAGGGAGCACCTGCTGATTGGGGTCTGTCACGATCATTCCTTAGAAGCCCCGCCAGCACTTAGAATACTGCCTATATCCTGAAGAAGTGTAAACATTATATTTTTATACTGCTTTTACAATATGCAAACCTATATGTACATACATACAATAGGTAGCTACACTTGTTTTTCGCGTACATAACAAATATTTTGCGTAGCCATTATATTGTCTACCTAAACCTCTATATTACAAGATTAAGACATAATTTAAACCGCCACTTAAACCTGCAACTGACGTAATTCACCAAACAGTAATCCGCTAAAATAACTGTTGTATATCAGATCGGCAAAACAAATATTGTGGGGTGAAAGTGATAAGCGTATACGCTACTGTGTGACTTAATACACATATTGTCGTTATACAGGTTGGTTAAAAAAGATTATCATGTACCAGGAAATGTCACCGAAAAGGATGGCCTTGTTACACGCGAAACTACCAAGGGAATAAAGTGATTTGAATTCGGAATGTTAAAATTAACAATAGTTTTCGAGGCAAATGATCTAACTAATTAAGTCTCCGTAGCTAGAAAATTGCAGCAGCGTTTTCCATTTTTATTTTTAAAAACTGTGATCTCCAACGTCGTGCCAAATCAGTACAGAAGAAAATGGAGTTGGAAGCAGAAACAGGAGAAGAGCAGAGATCGAAGAAAGTCTATTTCAAAATATATCACGAGGAGACTGGTTGCACAGTCACAGGATCCGATTGAATTTATTATTATTGACTCGTGACGTTTGGCTGTGATTGAGTGGAAGGAGCACTTGCCTGTGTCTCACTTTATTTTTTATGTTGTCTGATGACCAAGAAGAGGAAATCGTCTCTTCGTGGTGGGTACATAACCATAGTTTGCGGATTAGCAGCCCAGGGAGTCTCAGAATACATCCTGTGCACCTCAACGAGAGCGCCGTGTCGGCGCCATTGTAGTCGCCGCTGTTTGTCCAGCAAATATAGATAACGACGAGGTCGCCGCGGTCGCATCGAGGAGTAACTATGCGCGTAGTGGGGCATCTCTAATGTTTCATTGTGATGTGTTGTGTATATCTATGATATCTAACTACGTCTCTGGTCTACGTGGTGGACGTAACTACGTTGGCACGTTGTCTGACCGGTTGAAGCGCTTGTGGTTATTAGATACCTGGTATATGTCTGGCTACGTGCTTTTACATTGAATTTGATAAAAAAAGAGTTTGGTTAACGGTTCGGATTAGTGTCATTTTGAGCCATTCGTCAACATGTATTAAATAAGAAAGGGCCGAATTTTTTGGTGAAAAATGCAGACTTTTATATCTACCTATTATTTATATCTACTTATTTAATTGTATGTACTTACCATTACTGGAGATAGTTCTTTTCGTGTGTTAAACCACCACAATTTTCTATGCTCTCCGTATTGTGACTAATGCGATGCTGTCTTATCTTCCTAAGTTTACAAAATTCTAAGAGGCATAACGGGATATCCTGTTAAAATTAGAGCTCCTGACAAGGGAAGTAGGCATCTCCATCTAACAGAATATCTACCGCACCCGAAAAGTATTGTGCTTCTGCCGTTGAGTAAGATCTGATACTTTGGTAGTGTGTGTTTACGAGGCTGAATAGGCTGACAACGTCGTGGAGAAGAAGTGTATTGCCATACACTTCTTCTCCACGACATTATAGGCCGAGTAAAAAGGCCTGCACGCAGCGTTGCTCACAAGGTGCGAAGTTTATTGAAGACTTTTATTGCTGTCGTTTCATGTAACTGTATAATAAGGTCAATAACTACGTATCACCATTCCTCGATCTGCAAAAAGCTTTTGACAGTGACCCACCAGAAGTACCTAAAGTCTTGGAATTAAAGACGTGTACGGCAACAATGAGGCCATCGCCAAAACCATAGTAGGGGTTTATGTATGTGACAAAATCCCTTTCCGAATACTGGAAGTAAGTGTTCTGTCCTGAGCCAGTGGCGGCAAAGCATGGCTAGACACCGAGTGGAGTTTTCTATTGTGCACCCCCAAAATAAAACAACAATGATACTAAACATGCTTAAGTGACTTTATTTACTCACTCACTCCTTTAATACATCAATATTTAGTACCTTTTCATTTTCGACTATCGTGACGCTAAGGCATCAGGATTTAAGCGTAAGACACATAATATCTGAATTGGCTAATAGAGGCAAACAAAATTTTATTTAAATTACCTATTAGTAACAAATTTAATATAAACAACAACACACGAACACTAACAGAACTTAACTAACTAAAACTAGGATAATTCAAAACTAAATTAACTTAAAAATAAAAAAAAACAAATAAACCAATCAACTTATATTTTATTAAATATGCGGAGACAAATGTGCACTCTAATACCTATAAGGCATTTTTTAAATAAGTATGTACGTCACTGGCATTCTCGTGAAATTATAATCATTCAAATGAATAATGTCACAACTGTACCCAGTGTACCCTTTTAGGTACTTATCACTTTAGCCATTTGGGTAACTCTGGTACTTTTTAACTTACGAGTACGTAAGCAATTCTGTAACGTACTTCACGTCACACAGTTGAGTTTTTCAAAAACGCATAAAACGAATATCCGCTTCTTAGAATCTGTAACAAAAAATCGTTGGTACTACACGTAGAAATGGACGGAAAAAGGATTAAATTATTTTTTTAAAGTTAATAATACTGCCATCGCCATATCTGTTCAGATAAGCTCTGGTTTTTCTTCTTTCGTGGATAAGCTATTATGACTCGTATATTATGCCAATTTATATCTGTACTTTTATTTACATACAGTGCCACAAACTTATCTGACCCGGTGGCCGAAACTGAAATTGTGGAAAATGGCGGCACTTACTCATCATCAAGCTTCTGCAAGCGGACCCTTGCAGAAGCCTTGACCGCGCGGATGATGGGTTGCATGTTTGTAACCGTCGAGGGATTGTTTCTCGTACATTCTTTAATTTATTATATAAGTATGACACCCACAACCTTCACTCCAAATAGAACATTAGAGAATTTTAAAAAGTTTTACTGTCTTGCCTTCGTCGCGGCGTCTGCCCCGTGGTCAGACTCGAACAGTCCACCTTCAGCTTAGCCATCTGTTTTGCCTTCAGCCTTCCCCTCTTTCGCCTTCAGGTTCGGATCACGAGAACTGGGCACCCATTTCACCTTCAAGTAGGAGATACGAGTATACCAGCTAACCACTCGAACCAGTTTGGTTCGACCTTAACGCGTACGGCGAATGGAACACTTTGAAGGCTTGTATTTCCTCAAAACTAAGTACAATCCCCCCGACCTCATCGTCGCTTTCCATCAGGTGAGTCGAGATCAAATGCAAGCCTGTTGATAAACTCTGGACACCATTATTATATTATTAATTTCATTTTCGACTTTACCATAAGATGGTATTTAAGTAGTAGTAGCTTTGCTTAGTTTGGGGCTAGATGGCGCTTTGTGAATTTGTCCACGAATATTTATTATAGGATGGTGGTCAAATGCCTCCCTAGTAATAAGTAAAAAAGAGAAGGAGGCTACAAAATCGATGGCTTTGAGACTAGTCCAATGACTCGTCCGGCAGTGGACTGTTACCAGCCGTTGCTGACGAAGAAGCGTTAATACCAACCGTAATAAATGTTTCAGTGGTCAACGGTATGATCCCTCCACCCCACATTAACATGGGTCTCTTGAGTCTCTCCATGAAGATAGTGAGGGTCTTGCGCTGGGGGAGCGGCAGCTGCGTCCAATCCATCATGTAGGTGGAATCTAAGAGGGCTGTACTCTGAAAACGTGAATAAGTTATATTAATATCCTTGTTAAGTTTCATGTTTGGTGTGAAAAAGTTGGACGAGGTGTGGCTCCGTAAGTAGCGAGCATGTTGGCTGCATTGAACATCATTGCTACCATTACTGGTGGCCTGACGAGGAAACCAGAGCGAGATGAGCGGATCGTCCGCCCGCCCCCTGCATCCAAAACCCCATCCTAGTTCAGCTAGCAAGACAGTATTCTGAAATGTATGAGGTGCAGGCGTTCTTTCACAGGCGGCTGACGCTACTATTTCGGCCCCAAGTTTCCACCGGCGGCCAACGGCCAAATCCTGCCACTGTAGGCTAGGTAGATATTGCTGGTACTGTAGCATTCTACGTTACAATATTTTGAGTAGCAGACACGGTTACACGGAACGACCACAACTGCCCAGACCATGGAGACCTTAAATAAACGAGCTCACACATATCTCAAGCCGGCAACGCGTTCTCGAGTCCCCGGGTGTAGCGGGTGTCTATCGACGGTGGTGATCGCCGTTACCATCAGGTGAACCGCTTATTCATTTGAAATTCCTTTAGGAATGCTCCAGGGACCGTCCAGGAGACGGCATCGCGCTGGAACAGCTCCAAGCCCCAAGCTATACATTTTAATCGTGGTGTCAAAGTTTGAGCATCCCTGTCCCTGCCTTAAAAATATGTTCTCTATCTAATGCTTTGATCACATAGGGGGGCTAATATTAATAGGTAATGCATAGGTGCTTAGGTACTAACCTCGACATTAAGATCGTTTCCGTAGTAGCAGAAAAGGAAGTTCTCCCAGAGCAAACACATTAGATACATTCCCGACGACATAAAATCAACAAACGAACTCGGCTGTAAATGTACGAATTTATAGTAGGTAGGTAAACTAGTATTCTCTTCTTTTAATATCAAGATGCAGGGTGTGGCACCACAGCTGTTAAATGGAGACCGGCAGAGTAGGTAGAAGAATATAGCATCAACCTTATCCTGGACAGCTGAGAAGATTTGTCACCCGGTGACTACTGGGAAGAAAATTCCCAATTATCACCCCGGAGGCCATTGATAGAGGGGACTTGGTACTGAAAATAACTACCATTACCGGGTGTAGTAAAATGCGACTAATGTCATAGACGTAGGCAATATCCTTCGTAACCGTACCAATTAGACTGCCAAGGTTGGAGGTTTCTGCCTAGTGTGGAAGAGGCCAGCTAGCCAGGCCTAGGAAAACGATGGACCTATCCATCAGTCGATATTAAAGGCTGTTGATGTGACGATTATCTTAAGTGTAGATGGTATGTATACGACGACCGCGATTCCAGTGTCTGCGATTCAGTCTCTAGAGTCGGCGACACTAGACAACATTATACCATCACGGGGTACTATTAGCTTTCGAGACTGTTCAATCAGTCTCAGCGTACCCAGTGTTAAATAAATAAATAAATATTCGTGGACAAATTCACACAGCGTCATCTAGCCCGAAACTAAGCAAAGCTTGTACTATGGGTGCTAGATAACTGATATACTAATTAAATCCTTTTTTTTTTTTTTAAGTACAACACCCAAACCCGTCACAGAAATTAAAATTCATCATTTCAATTTCTGCCCTATCGGGAATCGAACCCGGGACCTATTGCGTGGCAGACCGGCCATGTTGACCATTGCACCACTCAGGTCGTCATAAGTGTTGTTTGGTCAACCCCCCATCGCCAAGTTTATTAGGAGGCGAGCTCTTTGCGGCGCTGTAGTTCGAGTAGTCTTAATGTACAAGACGGTAACCCATCCAGTTTCAGAACTCTGCGTGCATTGCTTAACTTTGGTTAGGTATCGGTCTCGCAAGCACTGCCACTAGGGCCGCTAAAGCATCTTCTTGGGGAAAAAAAATTGAACTTACAGTAGCCATACGGTACATTGTTGCGCAGAGAATCCACCCACTTAGCAAGAATTGGAAAAAAATCACTGTACCGAAAGAGTCCTGAACCTTGTTGTTGAAACTGAAAATTATTTATAGATAATTAAATAGGTAAAAATTTTGTTTAAAGGTTAAACGTATTATTTTCGGAGCTGTAAGGATAGACCCGCCATATTTAGCTCTCTTACAAAGCAACAATGTTTGTTGTCATGTCAGTACGCTTGCGTATATTCACCTTCATCCTCTCAGTGACAACGCACTTGCAGTCCTACATTTTGGTTTACTCATATTTTGACAAGAAGGTAACTTACGTGTCGATTTCCGCGTAATGAGCCATTAAAGCCTTGAACCGTAGGTTTAGCGCAGTATTGAAGTCTATACCCTTTTCCGACGCAATCTCCTTACTTTTTTCGACAAGCGCTTCTAAATCCAGCCTGGAATCAGAACCAGAATCAGAATTGTCTTATTGTTAAACTGTGCAAGTATAGAAATATGCAGATGTTATTACATAAATAGTTCCAACAGCTTGTCCATTACGGACGTACAATAGATTTGAATATATACAATATTTAATTTAAATGTCAACATTCGAATCAAATATAAACATACATTTAATCTCCAAGAATTAAAACATAAAGTACGTAAAGCGGCGGAGAATCCTGGATATGACGTTGGTGAAAAGCCCAGACTCCACATATGGAGATGTACGATGCGGAAAGGAGAGGCGATGTAACTCTTACCATACGCTGATAGTGCTGTTAGGTAAGATATTATCTCCTCCTGCATCGCGTAGCTGCCACACACTGACTTCACTCTGTCAAGTAACTTCAATGTGGAGTTTTTATTGTAAAAAACATTGGGGTTCAACGGCTTTATGAGATAGTGCTGAGTCATGTACAGCCCGCCAATGGTTTCTACCGAATTTTTTACGTGGCTAAGGTAACGAAGTATTGTTTAAAATCTTTTCACGATAGATTTATTGATTTATCTTGAGATTTACGCCCAGTTCAATGGCAATTACTGCGGCCCAAACCATCACTGATGCTGATGATTACTTTCACAGAACAAGTTTTCACGGGCGTAGCCAGGTTTTGGTTTTGGGGGGGTTCAAAATCAAAACATATAAATATTGATCCGTACCCCCCAAAATACCCCTAAAATATGGGGTAATCGTAATAAAAGTAACTGAAAACAAAAAATAAACGAGCGTAGTGAGCTCGAAATTATTCCAATTTTGGTTCAATTGACTCGGGGTGAACATTATAATAATAATAATAATAAATAATAAAATTTCTTTATTCAGGCAAAAGACCCATAAAATACATTCAATACAATACAATACAATAATAATAAAATGATAATAAAAAAAAATAAACATTAAAAGTTGACAAGTCTTTACAATAATCGTACAAAAACATTTTTTTTTTCATTTTCGGTTTGCGTCCTGGTGGACAGAGCGCCAATGTTCAAATATGGGACTATTGTAGGACGTTTTGCACATTGCCTCGAGAATTCCATTTCCAGACGCGAGCACCCGATCCCGAAACGATGCTACACGCGCCCGCATTACCGCGAAGAAATCCGGAACCCGCGCATCCGCAAACATGCTCGACGCACTGCAGTATCTGGGCAGTCTCACCAGGATGCGAAACGCGTCATTATATTGAACCCGCAGAGTACTGAAAGAATTCCTGGTGAAACTGGTCCAGAGCTGACATGTGTAGAGGCACTGGCAATAAGCCCTGAACAAGGTCACCTTGACGGGCACACTGCACTTTGCGAAACGGCGAGCGAGCATGTTACTGCGGGCGCACAGAGCCCTCCGCTCCCGCTCAATGTCGTGGTCATCCTTGAGGCTGTCCGTGAGAACATGGCCCAAGTATTTAAACTGCTGCACTCTCAGCACTGATGAACCGTTCAATACCAGCTCAGGCACTCTATCCGGGCCTCTCCCCGCCTTAAACACCATCATTTGGGTCTTGGAAGTGTTGTACCTTAATCCGTAGGCACTTGCATAGCGCTCACAAATCAAGAGCAACTTCCTCAACCCTGCAATCGAGGGACTGAGGAGCACCATGTCGTCAGCATAGCTGAGGGTGTTAACACAAACCCCACCTACGTGACAACCAATGCTGGTGCCCCTCAATTCCTCGATCAACCCATTGATGTACAGGCTGAAGAGGTCAGGGGAGGTTAATCCACCCTGGCGGACGCCGCATTCTAGCCTATAAGCGCTAGAGGTCGTGTCGCCCCATCGCACATAATTAGTTTGGTTCCCGTACCAATACCCCAACAGATCAACAACCCTCTTAGGAACCATAGAGCTCTGCAGTTTGGTCCATAGAATTTTATAATTCACAAGATCAAACGCTTTGCTTAAATCCAAGAAGCACGCATAGATGGACGTATCGCGACTAGTATAGTAGTTTACTGTGTGCTTTAAACTAAAAATAGCTGTATCCGTCGAGAGACCGGGACGGAAACCAAACTGAGAGTCATCAATCGTCATGTTGTTCACCAGTTCCGGGCGCAGCAGTCTCTCCAAGATCTTGCCAACGATCGTGCCCAGCGAGATCGGCCGGTAGTTGCTCGCAGTTCCAAGGCTACCCGATTTGTTTTTGATGATAGGCACGACCACCGTCCGCATAAGTGCATCCGGCAAATAACTATACCTTATACACTTATCGAACAGATGGGCGAGCCCATCACGAATCAGGGGGCCGGCGTGGAGTATGTGCTCGATGCTTAGCCCATCATGTCCGGGGCTCTTCCCCCGCTTCATACTTAGTATTACTCTACTGACCTGTTCCGGAGTAAACTGTAACAGTGTAGTTTCTGAAGAGTCCGCACACTGCGGCGCGTCATCGGGCACACACTCCACAGGCTCAGGGTCTACCTTGAACCTGCGAGCAAACAACTCAGCTATTGACTGTGGGTCCTGCGTTCCGTCAACAGCTACTGGAAGCTTTTCCTTGGTTGAAAACTTTTTAGTAGTTTTCCAAAACTCGGAGAAATTATTATTTTTTCTGGCGGTAGCCAGAATGTCCATTTTGATCGCTTCCTGATTATTTAAGCACCACTTAAGTTTATTTTTAAACGCACTACGCCTCAATCGCATGCTCTCAAAGACAGCCCCTTTGGTTGGCCTACCCGCGAGTACCCACATCCGAAAATGCATCCTCGCGGACTGGTGACACTCCTTTACGTGGTTGTTCCATCCAACAACCTTTTTACGTTTGCTCTCTCCACCAGAACGCACATCCGATGACATCACCGCTCCTGCCTGCAAAACATTTATCATTTTATTATAAAATTCGTCAATATGTTGAAGATGGTCATTCATTCTTTCACAGCTAACATTTAGGTCACATTTGTCACACTCTGCATCCCTACATTCATTCACACGAACCAATTCAGTCATACAGTAATCGTGATACTTATCGATTTGACTAGGTTTACGTGAGCCCCAGATAATCTCACGTAAGGGATTCGCACTTTGTCCACACACAGTTTCATTAGTATTCAACTCGCCCAAATCACAGCTAATGACCAGTGGTAGGTGATCAGATGTCATCACGTCTTCTATCACCCGGGCCGACACGACGGTCTCCCATGCTGCAGCGGTAGTGACTCAGTGGTCTAACCACCGTCGAGTCCCATGGAAGTCATTGATGTACGTATAAGTACCAGAGTCTGCGCCCAGCACACCCAAATCTGCACATACCCAAAGCTGATCTGAACAGTAGCTTAAGAGTTCCCTGCCAAAGCGCGCACCCGGGTGAGCATTGAAGTCCCCCATTAGATAAGCTAATGGCACATCACTTTCCTCTACAATAGCGTTAGCAACTCCCATACAATGTGTAAAATTCGTAAGATTATCGGGCTCATCGCACGGCATATAAATACTAATAACTAAAATATCAGGTACAGAAACTCGTACAGCCAAAATTCTATCATTATCACAGTCTATTTTGGTTACATTGGGAAATTTAGATTTCCTCCATAAGATCGCCATATCGCCAAGATCGCCAAGATCCTCCATAAGATCCATAAGATTATACCTAAATATTACAAAAACCAATGACTGAGTTCGCAGTGAACTCAGTTCGGACTTTTTGGTATACCTACATATTGGCTCTTTATTTCCGAATTAAGTTCGCGGCGCGATTGGTATGAATATTTAATAAATGAGCGAGCGCAGCGAGCTTGAAATTTTTCCATTTTTGGTTAAAAAGAGCTGTAGCAAATTTATTATAGTCAACTAATGAATTAGTGAGCCTAGCGAGCTCGGAAATTTTGGTATTTTGGCTGTAAAAATCTGGATTGATCACGCGGCGCAGGCGGTGTGAAATGATTTCGGGGGGGTTTGAACCCCCTGAACCCCCCCTACGCCTATGAGTTTGCTGGTCTAAATTGTCTTTTGATTTGCGGTACACGATCGATTTATTTGTTTACTTAATGCAGAAACATGAAAAGTTTTTCATCAGAAAAAAAATGGGTGGGTGTGGTGGAATAAGTGCATAAGAAAGGTTGAGATTTGTTAAGTGGCAAACGATATGAAGCGATTACCTGAGGATAGCGAGTTGAGTCTTGCTCTGCACGAAAAGGAAAGATATGAAGGAATCCGTGGTAGCTGTCCCAATGGCGAGCCAAGCGACTTGTACCCAGCAGTACACTGTGGCGATGTAGAACCTGGAATAAATAAAAACTAGAATGTGCAATTAACAGGCTTTTTTTTAACTAGGCTAGCCTGGCATTTGACCACCATTTCACCTGATCGTAAGTGACGATGCGGCCGAAGACGGAGCATGCCTGTCTAGGAACAGCCTATTCACTCTAATCTTGAAGGTGTCTAGATTTTAATGATCAGGGAACATACTCGCAGGTAACGCGTTCTACTCCTTGGCCGTACGCAATTACGCATTATAAAGATAGAACCAAAACGGATATTTGTGATAGGAAAATCCGCTAAGTCGAAAGTAGTAGAGAACGGGCAAATCATCCTTTTCTCGAAGTCTTCAGAACGCTTTCGACATCTCTGATCACAAACTTCGTTGTGGATAAAGCCAGAAGCTTGAATTCCCCAAGACCGTCACTCATCGTGGTGTTATGGATGGAGTTTAATTTTCGGCATAATAGTGAATTTCTGCAGCGGCACCTTACTTACTGGTTGAGGTTACTCAGAGCGCTCCCAATGATATAGATAGACGATAGAAGATGCACAATGAGGCAACCTCTCTCGAAAAAGCCAAATGGTCAAGCCGGCAGGTCAAGCACGACGAGATTCTCGTCGTCGATATTTCGGGCCGCCCGACGTTGAACGCGGTTCATACTGAGGTGCCTCAGCCTACTCCATATGTGGCCTAACTTGCGCTTTGTAGATATGTAGACAATGAGCTGAGGCGAACTTAGGTTCTGAGTTAATTTCAGTTTACAATTTTTTTAAATATCTACTTAGCTATTGAACTCACTGCGGATCGACTGTCTCGTTGAACGGTAACCATACAGTGAACGGTGTATGTATCCCTCTGAGGTGAAGAACTACTGGGTAAATGGCCCAGGCTAGGACGGTGCTTTGTCCTAGGCCCTGATAAAATCGGAGGAAGTAATAGGCATGGCTGCTGGTAGCGCGAAGTAACTTGTTGTGACTCGGGAGGCCTTGGTTAAATAGTGAACCTGGAAGAAACGTTACTTTAACTACCATTCTTGTATAAGCAAATATATATTAGGCTGTTATAGATTGGTGAATCCCTCTGAGGAAGTACTTGCTTGGCCATACGATATGAAACTTCTTGATTTTATTATTATTATTATTTTCAAAGACTTTCGTTTTATAGACGCTTGGACGAGATTCCGAGAATAGATAAAACTATACCAGAAAGAAGTAATTTTTTTACTGCTTTTTGGAGTATTCTCCGCTGCAGTTAATGCACTTTTGCATTTGTTGGAATAATTGTAATGATATGTCTATTGTAGCAGCAATTTTAGTCTGCAGTGACATGGTGAGTATGACCCATTTGTATACTTCGACTTCTTTCAGGTACCTATTGAAATCGCTCACCAAAGAAATCGTGGGCTCAGACGGCTGTGTAAAGTGGTTCATTTTCAGAAACAAGCTTTTTTACTGTGTGGTGTGGGCCCTTGTGGATGCTCGCATTATGGTGATGGAGGATTAGGTGTCGTTACGGATAATCTCTCTACGGTGTTCGGTTGTAATTTGTCATAAATAAATCGTTGGTTGTACCCGTTCTTTGTGCCACAAAGAGAACTGTGACTACAAACATGTTCTGTTTTCGAGACAAACTACGCTACCAATTTACGATACGATACGCCACGATACGCCGCGTGAGCGAAAAATTTTTCTTGGTTTGATCTCTCCTGCGGACACCCATACAGCGAACAGATTTTTGCTTTCAGGCTCATATGAATAAATCGTTATTTCGTCATCTGAGACGCTATCAGCTGGGAATGTGAATAGTTCGTACGGGTTTTCTTGGCGTTTATGTATTTTTATTCTTTCTTTCTTTTTATCGACTGGTCTGTTTGTTTGTTAGTCACCTGAATAATACAAAGTTATCTCAACATACCTTTCATAATTGCCAGTATCTCTTCTACCAATGGTGCTTGCACCCACAGGACGGCGACCTTGATTACAGTATTCGAGCAGGTCAGGCACAAAAATATCGTATCCATGACTAGGAGAGAGTTGTGGCGCACCTTTGGAGGAAAACATAATACTCGTAAATCAATTGCTGTGTTATAGTCTCGTTAAAACGCAGGACCGATATGAATAATTCTTTTTTGTTTTGTTCGCCATAATACAGGGGTGTTTTAAATACAAAAAAGGGTAGGTAGGGTAGAGTAGGTGTAAGGTAGATGTTGGGTAAGTGTAGGGTTGGGCGAGCGCTAGCCATAGCGCTTGGCGTGCAGGGAGAGAGGATGAGCCGTTTAATCAACGCCTGCTTCCGTCACGGGTTCTTCCCAGCATTGTAGAAAGTACCAGAAAGAAGCAAGACTCGACCTCTCAAAAAAGAAAGGGTGGCCTGAGGATTCACCCTCCTGGTACAGCCCCTTTGCTTGTTTGATGATTTAGGCAAGTTGTTTGTGCAGGTCGTCGTTCTCCACATGCATAAGCACCTCGGAGTTGGATCATAGTTTTCGGAGAGTCAATTTTGTTTTCGGCAGGGTCGCTGGACAATAGACTCGATCCTTCGTCAAGAGGCAGGCAGTCTCTAGGGAAAAGTAATTTTAGCTGTCAGTATTGACATAATCAATGCGTTCAACTCTCTCCCCTGGGGTGCGATTCGGGAGGCTCTTGTCGGGCATGAGATCGCATATTATCTCCTAGCTGTAATAGAGAACTATCTTTCCCAGAGAAGTATCCGTTACGTGGGTACAGACTGTCAAGTCGAGCAGAGAGAGGTCGTTTGCGGGGTACCTCAGGGGTCGATTTTAAGCCCTTTGTTGTCCACAACAACTCCACCGACGACGTGGTGCTCCGAATCCAACTCCCAGCCGGCATTGTTGTCTGCTTTGCAGACAACACTTTGACAATAGCCGAAGGGGAGTCTTTTGAGAAGGCTTTACGGGTAGCATGGCTAGGAGTAGCTTGTGTCGTAAAGAGGTCTGGGCCTTAGGTACGCATCACGCGTAAAGTGTACTTAAACCCCGTGGCTTCCTGTTGAATAGGTTAGCCAGCACGTGTTTGTGTCCCTCACTGCTTCCTGTGACTCTCTATTACACCATTCAAAAACTAAGTTCAATTCAATGTTAGGGGGTATGATATAGGTAGGCTACTTTCCCCTACAACGTTGCGGGTGGCGCCGCACCTGGTGCCAACGCCTGTGCGGCGACATCTTTGCGGTGCGGTGCCGCAGCGGTGCCACGACTCTTACGCAAAAGAATAGGTAAACATGGGGAAGAAATTTGGAATGTTGCTCGATTGTCCCTGTGTAAAAAGTTTAAAAATATTAAAATATACTGTGTCAGGGTGCCAATCGCCTCCCGAGACTGTTCAACCAGTTCCAGGGTTCCCAGCGCAGACCACGTTTCGCCAACGATATTAGGAGGCACACTTAACGAGTGGGAAGCTCGTTGCGATTCTGAATGTTCGACTAGCCTCAATGGCGTAGCTTGCCCTCCGGGGGCCCCTTATCAATAGCTGTCTAGGGGCCCCCCTAGTTGATACCGCCAACTACGGGGGGTACGAGTAATTTAAATCTTGGTCTCACCTTAAGTCAATAAATGGTCGAGCGCAGAGAAATCACATAACTTCGCGTGATAATAATACAAATAAGTTTAATCACTGATTTAGTGTGCGTAGCTCTACATTTATGTGACCATATACTCTAAATAAGCCGCGTACGCGAAGTGAGGGAGGCGTGCTTGATATTTTTGATATATTTGCCCTTATACTAAAACTAACATGATTATTACAAAAATAAATTATTACGAAATAGAGTCTAGGAAATCCAGTTCCTAGACTCTGCGAACATTGCTTAACCTTGGTTATCGATTTCGCAAGCACACTGACTAGTGTTGCTCTGCCTACAAAGAGAAACAAAGATAAAGCATACCAATCGTGGTTACCTGATAAACCTTAATGAGTTCCTGGGTTAAGTAGAGAGTCAAGAGTCCGAAGACAAAACGTCTGTAAACTGTGTGAAGAGATTTTTGTATCGCCGGAGCATCGCTATCCATTTGGTAGTAACCTAAAGTTCGCATAAGTTTTAAATGCGGCGCAAAACAAAAGTATGCCAATTTTTTATCCATGTTTTTTTGTTTCTCTAAATTCTATTATTGCACGACTGACTCTAGTGAAACGCGTATTTTTTATGTAGGAAACGTAGGAATGTTAAACTACTATAGGTGCTGCTACTGCTAAATAAACGAATAAATATTTAATTATATTTTCACCTAATTGCATATTTCGTTACAGTACCGTTCAGTACTGATTCAGTACAGTTGTAAACAAAGTGTTTGACATGATGCCTACAGTTTTCATTCCCTTTCAGCCGATAAGAAACCACGGTTTCGTAACTGAGTTTCGACCGAAGTCTTTTTCATCCTTCACCACTCTTTCTTCGCAACGCTCGCCATCGACAGGTAGCTTATCCTCACACCTTGGAGTCAAATTGGTCGCGAACTTGCATTTCCATAGTAGACGATTCCAACTTATCGTACAAAGGACATAAGTGGTATGGTCTGACTCTGGCTACCGCTCGTTTGGTGGCACGTTTAAAATCGCTGTTTCCTCGTCTACTAGGCATCCCCTGCATAAAGGGCTGTCTGTAGCTCCTATCGTGAACACTAGTTTGTTCAGGGGGAGGTGTCCTGTTATTGTACCAACTACTGTCCTGAGTTCTGTTATTTTGAGTTCTAGCAAAATTCAAAATTTCTTTATTGATTAGGACATTAAATATCTCTTTCAATCGTCAAAAAGGAGGGGGGTAGGAAAGTAGGAAGGAAACACACAGTGACATGCTGACCACCCTATGGCCGCAGCAAACCCACCCCACGCCAACCACGACCGGACCGTTCTCGACAATGCCAGGCAGAGCCGGACCGCGTTCGATATGTTATATAGGTATGTGTATTATAATTAAGAAAAACCACCTAAAACTACAGCAAGAGTAAGCTAGTCCACCAAGGCAGCACACGTTCACGAGTATAACGCAGGGCCCAGCCATCGTCCAATTCAACCATATTTGAGGGAAAAGAGCGACCCGGCCCCCACGCCACCGCCAGACAGAATTTTAAGTGAGCGTGCATTATACATGCTGCATGTGATAGGTAGTCGCTCCCACCCTATCCTATCCCTACCCTACCGCTACCTTACCCCTACCCTATCCTACCATTGCCTTAACCCTACCCTACCACTACCTTACCCCTACCCTATCCTACCATTGCCTTAAGCCTACCCTACCACTACCTTACCCCTACCCTACCACTATTTTATCCCTACCCTACCCCTACCCTAGCGCAGGCAGGATACACCATGTGTGGGAGAGGAAGGAAAATTAACGCCGCTTCCAAGGTGGTTCTCCGTGGGGGAAAGAAGCGGCTAGAAACCCACAGAGCCTACGTTAATTCTTTTTTGTTTAAACATATCTAATGTACTAATACATTATTTGTCCTATATACTATCTTAAAAGTAAATATCTGTATAGAACAGCAGTTCAGTCCCATGGACTTTTGTCATTTACATATTCAGATATACTATAATAACTTTTTTGACATAATTTGTTTTTATAGCGACTTTAAATTTATTCAATTATTTAAATTTATTATATTATAAAAGCGTACACATTGACCCATAAATGATTTGTGGACTTTGGCTAGACGACAAGCACCAGCAACAAGCTTATCTTTATTTCTAGTATTAATATTAAGAACAGCACTATTCTTCTTAAATAAGTGTAAATTTTTATGAATTTTTTAATGTATTGTGACGGCATTGTCATTATATCAATATCAATATAATAGCAGTTTATTAGTTTGTCTTGGTGATCGTTCGGTCACCACCAATTTCGACTGTCTACATCCTATTTAGTTTTGCCAACGCTTGTTGTGCTGGTCCGTCGTGTGTTTGCTCACCCATGCTCGCAGTATGTTAAAAGAAAGGGGTAGGGACGGAGGAGGACCAGCAATTTCCATCCCTGATCCCTTTCTTGCTAGCTCATCGGCGGCATCGTTCTTCATCGAATTGCTGTGACCTTTTTTTTCAAGGAGATATCCTTCAGTGCCTGGTGGCACTCCAGGATTAGGGCAGAGTTTATACTGTTCTTTTCCAATGCCTTCAAGACCGATATGCTTTCCGATAAAATTCGAATGCCTTGGTCGCTTATACCAAGTCTCTTTACTCGCATGGCGGACTGTTTGATTGCCACACACTCACATTGGAATATGGTACTATGTTCGCCTAATGGTATGGAACTCTTAATATTCAGATCCAGCGAGCAGATCCCTGCACCGGTGCCTTGGTCGGTCTTGGATCCGTCCGTGTAGATTCGGACTTCTCTTATACCAGACCAGTCTGCCTCCGTTTAAAGCAACAGGTTTTCAGGAGATCTGGACGCTTGCTACTTATTAAAGAGGGTTTTCTTCAACCTGGTCTCCCTCTGGACTGTTTCGTTCCACCACCAGTCAGCCTCCTTGTCAAGTCTGCGACTGCCCCTAGAAACACCCAGCACCATCCTCGCCACTCATACGATAGATGCCTGAGTTCTGTCCCAGAGTCGTTTTAACGTCTGTCGCAACACGAAGTTCGCTGACAGCAGCGGCAAACTCATGGGGCTAGTTCCTTCAAGCTGCCACCACCAGGTTTGGCGTCTGAACTGCTTCCAGTATTTACCTCGGGGCTGCACGCGCTGCACCAGCTCCGTGCAACCACCTACCGAAAAAAACCTCAAGGCGCAACAAACATTACACTGCGCGTGATCACCGAGGCAGGAAGATACGTCCAGAATTATGTGATTGCCAGAGACCCGCGTATGGACATTGCGACAAATAGCCCGCCGAATATTCGACAGGGCGGATCACTGAAACTACCCGCCCGAAAGAAGACCGTAAGACACCCTCCCCAACAGCCCCCTCCACCACCATACATAATACATAGAAAAAATCCCTTCATAAACTGCAGCCCTATAACAAATCAAATGGAAGCCCACTCACAAGCTTTAAGGCAAGCTACTAAGGTCTCCCACCAACATGACTGGCAAGGAAGTTGCGTGGCGAGAAGAAGTCCGATCACGGGGAAACTTCCCGTAACTTCCCATACCTGACTCTCACACAGTGTGGGAACACAGGACGGGAGCAGACGACCCGAGAGAGAGAGAGAGAGAGTTTCCAGCGCCAGTGGGTGATACCCATGGTATTGCAAACGTCCATAGGCTGCGTGTGACTGCTTACCACCAAGCATGTCATAAGCGAGCCAGTTCTAATTGTCGTCGTGATGTCAAGTAATTTTGGTAATTTATTTTATGCTAGATTTCTGCCCGTAGTTTTGCTCGCGTTTTGCTCCATATCATTTTCAGGCATAACTGCCGGGTGCTAAAGGAGCTGTCTGCTTCGATAAGCCTTATTATAAAACTTAAGCAGCTATTTAGCCACTATCAGCTAATTGATAATGCTAAAAAGCAGCTAACCAGTACTCAGTATTGATTCACGCGTAGATTTCGGAGCCCTTGTATAAATCTAAACATAATCGTCCCAGTGTACGAACCTCATTAGCAATACCTCGTCACCATTCCGATTTCTATTCCTACTCCTTTACTGTTCATGCTGCAAGGTTGTGGAACTCTCTGCCGTATGAAATACGCGAAAGTAAATCTATCGGTATTTTTAAGAAACGTGTGAAAGAGCACTATCTCTCTCTTAGTTCTTGAAAATGCGATGCCTATAGATAATTTGTAGGTATCTATGAATTTTATGTATTGGTATATGTAGTTTATTATATTAGGTTATTATATATGTATGTATATTTAGTTAGATATTGTGCATGTCTAATCTGCGACTACTTATCACATATCTCTTTGATAGGCCTGCTGGAAGAGATTTCTTCTAAGAAATAAGTAGCGCCTGTTGTGTCATCTATAACTCTGTATTTTTCATCAAAGTTTTATGTGTACAATAAACTGGAAAATAAATAAATAAATAAATAAATAATCCCTAAACTTGTTTTTCGTTATGCTTATTACACTCTGTTCTTGGGTGGGAGAATTGCTTTAATAATAGACATAGTGGCCCCCTCCTCATGTACCTATATTAGTCATTGACGCAAAAATGCGGGGTGGGGTAGGGGGAATAGGTATATCACCGAATGAGAGAGGTCGAAAATTTCAAGCTCGGTGCCCTCGTCCATTTATTGATAATTTATCAAAATCGCAGGATTTGATTTACATTTGATTACTTTTACATTTGATTACTTTTACATAATCAAATGTAAAAATAAATGTACTGTGAATGAGCGAGTACAGGGAGCTCGGATCTTAATTGTCGTATTGGCCATTAAATCCTGCGATTTTGATAAATTATCAATAAATGGACGAGGGCACCGAGCTTGAAATTTTCGACATCCGCCGGGCGCATGGCGCCTTTATTGAAAATAACTTATCTTACTGAATGATCAATTGAGCAAGCTCGAAAACCTGATCTGCTAAATCCTGGATCATGGTCAGGGCGAACCCAGGGCCCTCTCGCACGTGAGCATATCTGGGATATAGACGCTGATTAATTATTATAATCGAAGCGAGCTCGAATTTATTTCATTTTGCCAATCCAAATTTTACGCAATTTAAATCAAGTGAGCCCGATTGTATCAGGGCTAATCACTACTATTTCTTTTTAAATACCGATGTGACTGTAAAGTTGCTTCGTTGGGGAGGGGGGGGGTCGTGACACTCGTATAAAACAAAAGTCGCTTCCCGCTGTCTACGCGTCTGTCCCTATGTATCTTTGTACGCTTAGATCATTAAAACTACGAATTTTAATGCGGTTTTATGTTTAACAGGAAATTTTTTCAGCAAGAAAAAATTGGGCAAGTAGGTATAAAGTAGGTGTATGTAGGAATAGGACGCCTCGCGAATGAAGTCACGCCGGGTGCACTATATAGTTTCCAGTCTAAAAAATATGGCTTTTATAGATAGGAAGATTGACGCACAATTTAATTTGCGTCAAGAAATGTATAGGAAAGGTAAAAATAAAATCGATCTCTGTTCTATTATATTAATGATCATCTTGATGTCAATATCCTGGCCGCCTTGACCATGATCCAGGATTTGGCAGATCAGGTACCTGCAGTAGAGCCACTGCCGGCTACCTCCGTAACCATGTTAACAGACGACTTCGACCAGATTGGATTTTGGTTACATATTTAGATGCTAATGTATAGGTTTCCTCACGATGTTTTTCTTCACCGTAAGTACATCGGTTACTTAACTAATGTTCAACTAGGCTATTAGGCTAATGTACAAAACCATTATCAACGGGTGAGCTGTTGAATAGACATTCGTTTGTCACTGCGTAGAATAAAATAAGTTCTCATATGAAAATTCTTTTTTCATAACAAGCTTTTATCGCGCGGCTTTTGATTGAATATCATAGGGATATTAGTACACATCAAGCCCATTCCAAAGAGTCCATACGTGATGGCGTTATCTTGTAACAGTTAGTACAAGGAAATGGCGACTGGCGGCATATTTTGTGTACTAACATTATTATGAGGAGAAGCTTCTAAGTTTGGTTCCTAACCTCACCTACCATTTTTACGTGAAATTGCCGTACTATTTTCCTAAATTATCGTGACACCTGCTACACTCTCGGCAATGCCTTAATTGGCGACATGTGAATTTTTTATAGGTTATATCACGATCGTTTTCTTTAATTGTTTCACAGCAACGTGTGAACCATGTCAATGGAATATTTGGCGTGTAGAGGAACTATACAGATAATACAGGTAATTTGGAGACCTTGGATCTCCCCCTAAAAACTTTCTGGGTGTGGAAACTCCGACGCAAACTTTCCCGCCCGCTGTAGCGTAGACGGTTCTCAAACTTCTCAAAGGGTTTGGTACCTACCTTAGAAACTCTAGACCTCCTGCGTCTTGATCTAGATGTGCATAATCAGATTGCGCCCAGAAAGTTCCCAGGGCTCCTCCAACAGCTCCAAAATGTCACGATTGTATGAAAATTGCCCATGTGCCCGTTTTTTTTCAACAGGATTTATTAAACAGTTTTTGTGCAGCGCGCTTCCGAGACCGAAAACCAAGGTTAAGCAATGCTCGAAATGTCCGGGAACAGATGGGTGACCGTTTCGTACTTTGAGGCTAGTCGAATTCAGCACCGTAACGAGCTAGCCACTCGTTAGGTGTGCCCCCTAGTACCGCTGGCTAAGCCAGGTTGACCAAGGTCTTCCGCTGGCCCTGAGACCCGAGGCTTGTTAAAAGTCCGTGACTCTTTATTGTGATTCCAACATAAAACGATATTAATATTACGGGACCAAAAATCGAAAGTAAAGACTCACATAAGTATAATCACTTCTTAAGAAATAAACCTTTCGTATTTTCTAGCTTCTACGCACGTGTTAGACATATGGTATTTTAGTATGTTTTAATTGGTATTAAATATCGTGTTTAATAATAATTAATATTTCAAAATACTTTTGCAAACATTTTACCAATTTCAGAAAGAAATGTAGTGATTTCTGAACGATTATTTGTCTTTGATCAGTTAAGTACTGTTTATGAGAAACTTGCTTAATTAATTATGTAATAAATTTATAATAATGTTAAATAACGTTAAAAGTATTGTAATACATTAAATGAACATGTAATCAATCTATCAGTTTTAGGAGACCGGAAATGAGAATAGGATGACATTTTTAGCTAGATATCTAGTATAAAGATCCAGTCGGAAGGCTGAGAAGGACTTTGGCTCCAGAGCCGGCACAGAGTTAAGTACAAACTTGGATTGTTATATTGTTGCTTTATATTTTGTATTGGTTTTATTTATTTTAATAATCGTTTATTTATTGAATCGTACCTAATACCACTGTCCCATTTTTAAAGAATAAATATTTAATTATGTGATCGATAATTGTGTCATAACATTTGGTTAGAATTTTGTATAAATGTGGTTAACCAATGGTACTTTGTTTATTTTATAAAATCTCGTTCAATTCAGCTAATGTTTAAATAAATACCTCATTTTATAATGGATCACATTGCTTATTACAATATACCTAATATCTTTAAAACAAGCTTTTGTTTGATCATATATTGTCCACTAGAGTATGATACTCTATCCTAGATAACATATTTTCAAATAAACTCCTACACAAATATCAGCCTTGGATACTTCATCATCATCTGAACGACCAGTCCCGGCTTCTGCCAGGGTCTGGTTACCAAGTTTTACTCCTCCACTTCGCCCAGTCTCTCTTAAATACTTTATAACCTATGTACCAACAAATAGCACTACCTCCAAGAACTATATTTAACATGACATAGATATATATTTATTGATAGGGTCTTGTTTACTTAATTTCGCGTTCTCCATATATTTCACTGGGGTTTTGGATACATACCCACACTCTGTTATTATTCTGTAGCTTAATGACTAAAATAAAGGTTTGTAGGTACTAATAAAAGTCAATGTAGTTATAAGTAGGACATATATTAAATCGGACACTTATTTTCATCTTTGTATTACTAAACCCAAACACAATAGCAATAAAAGATACTCGAGGAAGTGGTGAGCCAAGATACTAAAAGGGAATTGGTCACATCATATTCCTACGAAGCGACAAAAATAACAGATGAACTAACATCACTGTAACTATGTAATGTGGGTGTTAAATGTTATGAAGCTGACGGATATGATAGTATTGTCTTGATCGTGTAGAGTTGGAGGCGCATGTAAAATTTATGTATGACACAATATTGTGTTTAGGTATCGTGTGCTGTTTTATAGGTGTGACTTCATCATCATAACTGAACCGGTGGTATGACAGTGTTGCCTTTGGACTATGACATGGGATCGTTCAAGAGGTACATTAGAGGTCTCCTTAGAGGCAGGCAACGCATTGGTAGCACTCCTGGTGTTGCTGATGTCCATAGGCGGTGGTGACCACTTTCCATCAGGTGGCCCGCATGACTGTTTGTCTGCTATATTATATATAAAAAAAGGACCCGTCAAGCCTGGGATAAGGGTGTGTTATCCACAACACCCTCATCTATTTCTTCCGTTAAATGACAATGTTTGGATTATTGTGTTGCGTTTTGAAGGATAAGGTGTAGTTAATTCATAATAATTCATAATTCATAATTCATTTATTCGTTCGCTCTCTAATGGTTACATTGGTGTTAATGTTAATGCAAATATTTGATCACATTAGTTGCCTTTTAAGGCTTAGCGAGTTACATAATTATATGTCAATCTAATTGAGATTAAATGTGTCTAATTCTAACAATTAATATACAAAATAAACCGAAATAATCAAATATGTAAATAAAATGTCAATGATCTACAAACTAATTATTGAATATGTCAAACAAATAAATTAACAAATGTCAATTACTCTACCAAACAATTTCAATTAGGTACCTACTTAAATTAAATTTTCGTGTCAGATAAATAATCATTCACTGAATAGTAACATCGTTCCATCAAAAAATTCTTTAATTGTCTCTTAAATTCGCTAAAAGTTTCGGCATCTCGAATGCGTTTAGGCACTTTATTATAAATTTTTGGCGCCATTGCAAATAAACTTTTATGTAACAAGGCTGTTCTCGACGGAATCAAACATAACTGGTCACATCGGCGGCTTCTTGTAACAAACGTAAATATATGTAAATTCAATCTTACAAATGTAGCAACCTCCAAGATATACAATGAAGGCACTGTAAGAATTTTTAATTCTTTAAAATGTGGTTGACATGAATCCAATGAGGAGTTTTCCAGTAGGTATTGATAGTTTGTTTCAAAAAGCATCAATAGCTCCTACAATTTTGGTAATCTTTTTTAAATCTGTATGATGGTGGCAGTGATTTCATGCAGCCAAGTAATACTAAACTTGAAAATAAAGTGTTTATTAATATAAACATAACTATTAAAGGTTGAACGAAGTGTAAAAAGAAATATTTATAGAAGTTGGCACTATGTTTACAACCTCTAAAATAGCTGAAAGCTATTGACAAATATAATATTATTCAATGCAACGTACCCAGTGTTTATACCCTGTTTGCTAAGAACCTATTTCAAGCGATTATCAATTACCAAAATTGTCGGGGCGCCATCTAGTGAGTGGTTAGGAATGCCTTAAATACCTATTGGAAAACTCCTCATTGTTTTTGTGGTTACAAATTGCTCTTATACACCGTTTCTGCGCTACAAACACTGCTTCCTTATTGGTAGCGTTTCCCCAAAAAATGATCCCATATTTTATTACGGATGCCACATAGCCATGATAGGCCGTTACTAGAGCGTTCTTATTCACAACTTTACTTAGCATGTATAAGGCATATGACATCTGGTGAATTTTATTACATACCATGTCAATCTGAGTTTGCCATCTCATGTTGTTGTCTATAAACAGACCTAAAAACTTTGTTACTTTCGTTTCTTCAACTTTTATGCCGTGATATTTAATGCCAAGTTCAATATTATTTCTTTGCTTTTAATTACGGAAATCCATTATTAATGTTTTATTTATATTAATTTTTAAGTTATTCGCTTTTAGCCAATCAGTCATGGACTTTAAATTACTGTTAATGGTATCGACAATGTCCTCTAAATTATTACCAGTAAACACGACAGTACTATCGTCTGCAAATAGAGCCATGAAATATTGTGTTGATTTAGGAAAATCGTTAATGTATATTAGGAATAGTAGTGGTCCTAATACACTGCCTTGGGGAACTCCATACCGCACAACCCCTGGTGTAGACGAATAAACTTTTTCTGTTTTAGTTTTAGTTTTAGTTTAGTTTAAACTAACCTAAAACCCGTAACTTAAAAAAACGCTGAGCGATCGAACAGGCACGCCTGCTCGGGTTTGGTCACGTACTGCGTGAGTCCCAGGACACATAGGAAATAGGTTCCTAAACTTACCGGTGTCAGGAAATATGTCCCGCGGGAGACCCAATAAGCGATGGATTTATATCGGACTCGCGAGCCAACGGCTTACGACTTCAGGATACCGAAGATCAGGCAAAGTGGAGAAGAATGCGGAGCCTGGCAGAAGCCGGGACTGACCGCTCGGATTATGAATGAATGAATGATTTATTGCTGTAAAATGTGGTACATTTGTATGGTATGATGATGACTTCAAGAAACCGGTCATCATTCTTTTTACGCGACGAGACCTATAGGCTAGTAATTATAGGCAAGAAGCACGTCATCTTAGTCACGTGCGGTTCTGTATTTTTGTTACATGAAATCTAAGTGCTTGAAATAATAAAGAAAGAAATATGCTTGGATAATTCGCACAGCGCCATCTAGCCCCAAGGTAAACTATGCTTGTGTTATTGTAGCTAGATAACTGATAAACTACTTGTATACATTTAAATACATACTTATTATACATATAACACGTAGAACCGTAGCAAAAATTTAAATTTTATCATTTCAATTTCTGCTCGGACGGGAATCGAACCTGGACCTCTGCATGGCAGACGATGTTAACCGACTGAACTACTCAGGTCGTCTCAATGTAGATGTTATGGGCGACAGTTACGGGCTGTCTGCTCGTTTATCACAAAGTATCAGATAGTCTCTCTAATAGGTATAAAAGTATTTGGCGTACGGTAAGAAAACTTACACAATTTCTATGAGTATAAGAAGCCTAAAAAATTTTGTTCGATTTAAATCCACATACCGCCATGACAATACTGTATCTACTGGATGTTAATTAGATATTGGTTGATGCGATGATCGCATCCAACGCTTTCTGTTTCTGTTTCTTTCAGTCGCAGTGTGATCATCAGTCCATCTTGTAGACAGTCTGTACCTGTAGCATGACGGGCTTTACAGCGTTCGAAAGTGCAAGATAACTCTTTGTAGCTCTTTTTTTTTTTGACTATGACAAGGGATCGTTCAAGAGGTATATATTAGAGGTCTCTTCAGAGGCGGGCAACGCCAACGGGCACTTTCCATCAGATGGCCCGCTTGCCCGTTTGTCTGTCGTATAATAAAAAAAAAGTTTTAATAGAAACGCAAAGTTAAATTTTGCATGACAAAACCAAACCAGTCCAGTTAACCGAAAACGAAAGTAGGTAACTGCAAACATTTACATTGTAGTTATTTTATCTCGCGGCCAGGTTTATCACATACTACATTATAAGTATTCACTTATGCATAACACACTATGCGTATTAAACATGTGGCATGGTTAAAAATCTGTCAATAGAACAAGAAACTCATACAAGCGTGATGATTTCGAACATTGTAATGGAGATTAAATATTTAAAATTGTTTGTAATTTTAAAGGTATGCGTTGCTGCTGATTACGTGATCCAATTAAACCAAAGTTCCTGTTCTAGCTTCCCAAGTTTAAATACGTACACATTATTTTTACCTTTTTTCAGATTAATGCCTCCGGTAGGTCACACTGACCGCAATGATATGCGATTAAAGTGACTTCAAAGTGAAACGGTCACCTATTCGGTCGTGTAATATATTATGTGTCCTGCTTCAATTTTAGTTCTTTAAAAAACTGACACTTCAACATCTTGTTTCTAGTTGTTGTCAAATAGCAAAAAAAGAAATTTGCTACTATAGAGAGGGCTTTGACGGCTTTTTTATACAAAAATGCGTGCCATGAACGTGGCTAACTTTTAAATCTTCCTGGTTGTTGTGGTGCATATTAGTGGAAACTTGTTATTGGGTTTTTGACACTCATAATCGATATGTTATTTTAAATGCTGATAGTTTCCCAAATACATACATATGTAATACCCATTCGTCCCTTTTAATAATTCATTACTTGAAATACCTGGGTAATAACTGCATTAAACAAGTAAATAGTCTGTGTGCTGTGACCTCGCTTATGACCTGAATAAGGACAGACTAACTGCATAGTTTCCTTTGTTATTTCTAATATGGTCAATTTATATTTGCCTTATTGTCATATTTTCCTTTAGATAAACAATCATTATTTATTAAACATTATACAGGTAAACCGCGACAAAATGCAGCAAAAATTAAAAATACGATACTTGGGTATTTAAAATATAATAATTAGAGATGAAACGGATATTCGGTTGCTATCCGGTATCCGGCCTATCCGGCCGTAATTTACTATCCGGCCGGATACCGGATAGCGCGTTAATATCCGGCCGGATACCGGATAGTAAAAAATGTATAAAAATTCCATAAAAATGATTTGCTCATTGGCTTCCTTCATTTCTTTATTGTGCCTATATTATCCTTCAGGTCTTGTTGTACCGCCATCAGTCAGGTGGCGTGTGGGGCCTTCCGCGGCAGCGTGTCGTCGTTGACAAATTTAGGGCTACTTGCACCATAGTGGTCTTTGGGGTGACAGAGCACATGCCCATACTACATATCATCTATATATTCGGCGTTCTCTAATTTTCTCTGGGATATATGAGACTTTGTAACTTACTTTTCCCAACAGGGTGACACCCGCTGACCATCGTAAAAATAGCGCATTTCTGTCGTGTGTTGTTTTGACAATTGTTGTTTAGTATAACATTTTTTCCAAAGTCAATCAAGGTTTATACTAGATAAAAAAATAACAAATTTCTCTATATTAAGAGGTAATATACGATGTTGTTTGTCCTCCGATATGCTCGGGGCATGTGTAAGCCCGTATTTCGGGACTACAAATCCTTTTGAGGTCGAAGAATTGTTCAGTTCAACATTCAAATTATTCTCATTGAAGGAAGACTTGAAATCACATGCAGTCGTCCCACTCCACGATTACAGCTTGCACAAACTTGTTCAGAGACTAAGTTTAGCCAAATATCCGGCCGCCGGATATCCGGCTATCCGGCTTAGTTGCTGGATATCCGGTATCCGGTATCCGGCCAAACCACTATCCGTTTCATCTCTAATAATAATATTCAAATGAGTACTATCGAGACTTTGGCATTCTTCTAAATGAGCAGCATTAATAATAATGATGTTATTATTATTAATCAATAATAAATTCATGCTAGGATAAATTCACACAGCGCCATCTAGCGCAAAAGTTAGCAAAGTTTGTGTTATGGGTGCTAGATAACAGATAAATTATTTTTGTACCTTTTTTAAATACGTACTTATAATACATTTAACACCCAGATCCGTAACCCGAATCAGGAATCGAACGTGTATACATATAACTCTGCGTGGCAGACCGTTAACCAACTAAACCACTCAGGTCGTCATAAGATGATGATGATTACCACGCGCGACCAGTTTTGTAGAAAACTGATACTTTATAAGAATTCACTGTTGGACTAAATAAGTAAAACCGAGATGAGAATGTTCACCAGAGTAGTACCGACTCTCTGCGGTTATTGCACTGTCAAGGAACCAGGCACTTTCGGGGAACCTTTATTGTGAATATCCAACACTGGGAGTTATTGATGTCCAGCAGTCAAGTGTATTTAAGTATAAACAGTTGATGATGGTAATGAGTCATTTACCAAAATAAATACCTAATTCTGGATATGCCTGAATGTAATCGTAGCTACAACGTAAGTAGGTACGTCGGCCCAAAGTCGACGTTATTATAACGCACTGTTTTTCTAAGCAAAAAATTAATTACATGAGTCAGTCCATGCCTGTCGTTCTAGTGGTATTACCCGACAACCCGCGATATAATTATTGTTTCCGTCCTTTATTTTGTACTGTTCTCACCTTCTCGAAGGAGCGCAGTTTTTTGCACAACATTGACCGAGTGTCTGTAAAAAATTTGCAACGTAATCACCTATTTCGTTGGCATAAAAACCAAAACCGTCCACCATGACTCCACTTTGTATCAACGCATTCGCCACCCTCCTCCTAGTGTAGCGGTTATCCATGAGCGGCGGTGATCGTTTACTATCAGGTGACCCGATCGTTCGATTGCGGCATTTACAATTAGACAACAGGATCGAAAAAATAAAACGTCTTGAAGTACTGATTTTGATAGTTAGGAGGTTGATTGTTGCAAGTCAAATATCAAATAAAAGAAAGAAAATAAAAGAAAATAAATAGTTCAATTAAGTTTTGTTTTTAATTTGAATGTGTCTCTGTCTATATTTTATGGCTGGCAGACATTCAGAAATCAGAAATCAGAAATCAGAAATCATTTATTGTGTAACTGTAGTGTACATTGTAGGTGATATTTTATTTATAACAGAACTATAACAGTTTACCCAAATTTGGGTGTACAATAGTATATTATAATATTACAATTTCCATTACTATTAAACTAATAATGTCATAACAATATTTAGATTATGTCAATTCAATTCAGGGGCGTAGCTACCGCCGTATCTGCCGTATCAATTATATGGGGCCCCCGGGCTATAGGGGCCCCCAAATGTGTGTAAGCAAAAACACGTTGTCTCAGTAAAACTTTTCTTTATGTCTCGAAAAATAAATTCAATAGAGAATTTCAGGCCAGGGTCGGGGGCTCCCTCCGCCAAAATAGCAAATGAAATCAAGTGATACAATCCGTTTTCATTTACCTTTCGTTTAAGAGATAATTAACATTTTTATCAAAAAAAAAACAAAACAACTCATTGAAATTGTATAAAATGTGCACCCATCAGATGTCAAAAATTACAACAGTTTTGATAATTTAATATTTTCAGCATTATCGGTAGCACCAAAGGTAGAATATTCTTAATGGGTCATGTGGATCTGGCTCATAATAATCTTGGCCCACACGCTCACACGCATAATCGTCTTGGCTCACACGCCCTCAACCTTTGAATTTGACTCTTTGTTGTTAAGTTAATAATGGAAGGTTTTGATAGCCAACATTTCAGAAATACAGAGCACGCTACACTCGCTCATTAATTGTTCGTAAACTTGATTTTATAACTCTCCTAAAAAATTTAGAGATAGCCCGATTTCGATATTGCTGATTTTACGGTATTTTACAACGAAAATGTGCAATGTTTTAATGTATAAAAAATTTCGAGCTCGCTACGCTCGCTCTTTTATAATCACGCAAGGTTTTAATATAGCCAAATCAAGGGCAAATTTATCAAAAATTCCGAGCCCTACCTAGCCTCGTGGACCCGACTTTTAGAGTCTATAGTCACACAAATGTTAAGCGCGCTAGGCTAGTCCATTAAGCTTAAGCTGAGACTATGTTACTCATTAGTACCCCCCGTAGTTCGGGCTATTTGCTAGGCCTACACAATTATTGATACGGGGCCCCCGAAGGGCACGCTACGCCACTGATTCAATTACAAGTAATAATGTCATGATAATATCCAATTATTGTCACAGATTGAAAAATTCACTTAAACTATAAAATTCTCTGTCAATTAACCATGCCTTTAATTTAGTTTTGAATGCGTTGCCATCAAGCATTTTAATGTCGAGAGGCAAACGATTGAAAATTCTTACAGCGGAGACAAAAACACTTTTAAACATTACTGAGCCATTTGACTTAGGGATGCAATAATCATGGCTGTAATTGCTACGTAAGTTGCTGCGATGTGCTGAATTTTTAACAAAATATTCATTATTATTTTTCAAAAATACACATATTTCTAATATGTAAATACCAGTCAATGTTAGTAGATTATTTTTCTTAAATATATTGCGCAGAGATTCCCTTTTATATATATTAAAAATAAACTTGATACATTTCTTCTGTAATATAAAAGTGGATTGGGCATTTACAGAGTTACCCCAAAAGATAACTCCATAGGTAAGTGAAGGATAAACAGTACCATAATATGCGCTCTTAGCGACCTCAGTCGATGCTACGGCTGCTAAGATTGATAAGGCATAACGGCTACTTGATAGTCTTCTGTTGAGAGCACTTATATGTGCTTTCCAATTAAGATAAGTGTCAATGGTCAAGCCAAGAAAATTTGTATCAGTCACTTCTTCAATAACTTGTCCATTGCTTACAACATTTAAACGATTAGTATTCTTATTGTAATTTTTAAATGTCAGTATTTTAGTTTTAGCTATATTTATTTTTAAGTTAATAGATGCTAACCAAACCTTTATCTTGTCTAATGTATCACTGATCTCTCGTTCAAATTCAGAGTGACTTAAGTTTTCACTCGACACAAAAATTGAGGCGTCGTCGGCATAAAGCAAACATAAGTGATCGACAATCCTAGGAAGTTCATTAATGTAAATGAGAAAAAATAGAGGACCAAGGATACTTCCCTGAGGAACTCCTAATAAAACAGTTTCAAAGTCAGAGTTAATTTGCGCTATGGTTTTGGACTCTTTGTTGTAGGCGTCAATGATTACGGACTGCTGTCTTTCATACATGTAGGACTCCATTAATTTTAGAACATTCCCTCTGATTCCAATATGTTCCAGCTGTTTAAAGAGCACGCCATGATCCACGCAGTCAAATGCCTTTGAGAGGTCAATAAAAAGCCCGGCACAGAGTACTTTATTAGACATATTTGTACAAATCTGTTTAAGGAGATTGAAAGTTGCCAAAGTTGTATTACGGCCTTTGCGGAACCCATACTGATCTTTACTTAATATATTATTTTTATCTAAAAAGCAAATTAACCTATTATATATAACTTTCTCAAATATTTTAGAGAAACTCGACAAAAGTGCAATTGGTCTATAGTTACTCATGTCGGTTTTTGGGCCTTTTTTATGCAATGGTTTAATCATCGCTATTTTGAGGTTATCAGGGAAACAGCCTGACTCAAATGATAAATTAATTATATAGACTAAAGGTTCTACTATATAATCAATGCAAGCCTTAATTAATGGCATTGGAATACCGTCATAACCACAAGATTTTTTATTTTTAAAACTTCTTACAACCTTTTTCAATTCACATGAATCTACTGGAGTCAAAAACATGCTGGAACAATTTTTGTTCGTGCTGGGTTTGAAGTTATTTTTATGTGCATAGTCAGGTTTATTAAGGTTAACAAAATAATCATTTAATTTTTGCGCTATGCAAGCTGGGTCCGATATTACTTGATTTCCATTATTTATATGGTCAATTGGATTTTTAATATTATTTGTTTGTGTCGTATTTTGTTTTATAAGGTTCCATGTGGCTTTACATTTATTAGAACTCTTCCTTATATAATTTATGTTAGATATTCTTTTTGAGCATTTTGTGACTGATTTCATCACCGCACAATACTTTTTATATTTTGTTAGGTTGCTGAGACAACCCTTTCTTTGACTCTCAGTATACATTTTTCTCTTTATTTTACTGGATACAAATATGCCTTTAGTTTTCCACGACGGTTTCCGTTTATAGGTTACTCTGATTTTTTGTACAGGTATACACAATTTGAATACTAAGCAGAAAAGGTCTATAAATTCTTTATATGCTTTATTTGGATCCGTTTGTAAGAATACACTAGTAAAATTTACTTGTGATAGATATTTTATGAATATTTCTAAGTACTTATTCGTATTCCTCCTGTAAATAAACCAAAAACGCTCCCGAAAACCCAAAGTACATTTAATTGATATAATTTGCCCTGTATGATCGGACAGTCCAGTATTCAGAACTTCAGTACTATATGACCCTATATTAGTTATTATATTGTCAATACATGTTTCCGAGTGAGAAGTAATTCTAGTTGGCTGGTTAATAGTAGCTTTCAGTTTAAAAGATTCTAAAGTGTTCAGAAACGTTTCAGACCTCGGGTTTTTTTCCAAAATATTGACATTGAAGTCACCTAATAAAATTGACTTCTTTGATTTGTGGGTATTCTTGATAGTCAATTGATGAAATAATAATTCGGCATTGTTTATAAATAGGTCAAAATTACCGTCTGGAGTTCGGTACATACACACAATAACGCAACCCAAATCCTGAAGTTCAATCGCGCAGCATTCAAAGTGTTTTTCAATCGACATTTTAGCGACCCACTGTAGTTCCCGATACGCAATCGAATTTTGTACATAAATTGCAACTCCGCCTCTCGATCTGTTTTGCCTACAATAGAAAGCCCCTAATTTGTATCCACATATTTGTAAGATGTTCGCTTCTTCTTTCTTAAGAAATACCTCGCTAAAACAGCACACGTGAAGCTCTTTCTCTTTTGATAATATTTCAATCTGGTCAATTTTTGATTTTATGCCTTGTATGTTATGATGAAAGATATTCAAACGCGTGCCCCGGTTCCCTACTTCCTCAGATGGTACGAAAAAACGTGCTAGGTTTAGGTTTTGTAAAATAGTCTGAAATCTTTTTTTGAGTTAAATTATCAGGGCATTTAGCAAGCGAGTTATTCATTAAAACAGTAGATTTGTCACCGATATTATTTGCGTTTTTACTTATAGAGTCATGTTTACTATTATCCAAATTTTTACTGACCCACTTCCTAATACTATTAACTCCCTCATTTAGGTGTTTGAAAAAAGTACGCAATCCGGAATCACTTAGAAAACCTGTAACACCATTGAATACTGTTTCATTAAGATGTAAGTACGAGTTTGTGTCAAATATGTATACATACCCATGCGCAGTAACGTCATTATAAAGTAAGGTGTTGAAGGTATCTATACGTGAATTGTACAAATAATTAACATTAAAGTTACTCAGTTTATAAGTGGGCAAACATATTAATACATTAGTATAACTAAACTTAATCAATGTTTCTCGAGTAAGTTGAATCAATTCCTTATAGTTTTTAGTGACTTTAAAATCTTCTTCGCCGATAAAGATGACACAGAAATCGTTAATAGTAAAAGTCCTCAGCTTTGAGTCCAGCCCATGAAGCAAGTCCTTCAGTCCCCTATCTGGCATCAAATAGTGACATAATTGATAATCATTATGTGTCTGTAGTGTCTCTTTAGCGATAGACAGGACGCTATTTCGTTTATTGGTACTAATTATATTTATTCTATTGTCATAATTAGTGTAATTCCTGGGTTTTGGAGTACTACATACGTATCGCGGCTTATTCTGATCTTCTAAAGGCTCTTTAAGTTCATTGTCTATTGAATAGGTGCCTTTGCCTTGTTCAAAATTAAGCCTTGTCCTAGTTGATATCTTAACAGTTTTACTTGGTGTCCTTTTTTTTGTTGTCGATCTGCAAATTACCTTTAGATGTTCAACTCTACTATCGAAACCGACCATCTGTTTTTTTAGGGCACAATTTTCGGATAGAAGATTAAGAAGTTCTTTTTCAGCTGAGTTTAGTTGTCCTTTTAAAGCGGTTATGGTTTTTTCCAGCTTTTCGATTTTCGCTTCTAACAGGCTCACCCTTAAATCAGGGCAGCTTCTTTGCAACGCTGGGTTCATTGATTGAGAGTCAGAATCCTCCAAATCCGATTCATCTCCGATAGATAGAGAATAAAAGGAGTTCTGAACCGAAATATTTGGCTTATATTTCCTTCGCTCTGTTACGTAGTTCTGAGGTGTTGTCAATAAGGCAGCATTATTAATACAGTCCGAGCATCTCCAGCTAAGTCTTTTATCTTTTTCCATTAAGTAAAATCGTTTTTCAGATACAGTAACACATGGTTCCAGATGATACGATTTCTTGCATATTGAGCACGTAAGAAGACGGCTATTAGTTATGGAGCTGTTACATTTTGAGCACAATTTATCCATAGTTGATTACGCGTCACGTTACGCGAACAAATAAAAAAATTTAAAAAAATATATAATGTCCCAAGGCAGGATCGAACCGATGACTTCGACGCTGCTACGACACACAAAAAAAGGAAAAAATATATCCTAAGGCGGAATCGAACCGAAGTCTCATTTGCACTTGATCGCGAAGAGTGGAAGAATCGTGGGAGGCCTTTGCCCAGCAGTGGGATGATTCAGGCTAATAGATAGTAACATTTTATAAAATTGTCTTCTTTCTTATCGGATTTAAATATTTAGTGACATACATTCAGTAATCAATAAAAATGAAAACATATTAATTAATTAATAAAAAAGGCATAATAATCTTTTGAAATCTTTTCACTATTCTCTGTTTCAAATACCGTTCTCCATTTCAAAATATACTCTACCTACACCATACTATTCGCCTATTCTACCCGGATTTACATGGTACCACTTTTCTTGTTCCGCACATTGATAATTCTAGGTAAGGAATTGACGTCGTCATCGACCTACACTCCGTCAAAATGGTCTCTAAAATACCGGGAAATCCAAAGTCATGCCACAGACGCAAACTCCTTTTTGCAGAAAGACTAATTTTGGCAATTAATTTGTTTTTTGTTGTTCCAGTCACGTGCAGTAACGCGAAAACTTATTCTACATTTTTACAAAATCTATTTGGTCATCGTGGTTTTTTATCGGCTAAAGATTTTTCTCCGTCTACAAGTGATTCTGTTTTGTGATTCTAGTGAAACTAAATATTGGCAACGTAATCACCTAGGCATCATCATCACAGCCCATAACAGTCCACTACAGGACTTTGGGCCTCTCCCGCAAAAGGGGAGGTTATTGCCATAATCACCTAGTAAAACTAAATATTTATCGAAAATTGGGGGGACGAGTAGAATTTTATTCTTGCTCTTATAAGTACCTACTTAGTATCGCACTAGTGCAGTTTAGTAAATAAGTGTACGAGTATAAGACTGTACCAAGTATTAGTGTTAGTAGAATGTCTCTACTTCCAAGAATAACTATAATAACAAATCGGTTCAATTCTTTAGGTGTAGGTAATAACCACAGCTTGCAGATGAAATATTTCTAATTAAAATGGTAAAACATTAACCATTTCAATTTTGCAACAACATTTTCCTTAAGGACAACAAATAACGAACGTACCTACCTATACAACAAGAAACTACGAAAGTAGCCAGATAATATACAATAGCTGTATTCTCTGGCAATTGCAATAAACTACAACTTATTCTGAGAATTAGGGTAATAACATGTTGAGGTCACTGGATTATCGCATTTCCTTCCTCGTATGAATAAACTTAGAAAGGGATGAAAAACAAACTATAACCACAAATACTGGCATTAAAGCCTTTCTTGCGGAATTTTATCGTGTTTGCGTGGAATTCTTGTGGTACTACCACTTAAACAAGTGATACCACTGATACTTCCTAAAGCTTATTTTATAGCTTCGTATAATTCTAGATAGCGTAAATACTCTGTAAATGAGTTTCTAGATGACCGAAGCGTGCCAAACATTTCATTGGAAGCAATCAATTAATAATTGTAACTATATTTTGAATTTTTAATTGAACATTATATTTCACATTTCAGTTAATTTATATTAGACATTATGTTTTTGGACATTGTACTGACATGTATGATTGTATTTGACATTTATTAATTATTTAATTCATGTAAATTTGTTTGCATTTGAATAAATAATGTAATGTAATATGATTAATTTGATGTTTGACATTTTTTATCGATTATAAATGAAAAACTTATAGTAGGTAGGTAAACTACAGCATTGCAAAATTTCATCAATGATCGTTGAATAGTTTCTGCATGGAAGAAAACAAACCACCTTAAAAACTTTCGCGTATACACAACTAGCATAATATACCAAAAAATTATTCATGTGTTTTCATTTCCTATCAGGTTTGTTGTCTTTTTCGCACTTATTACCTACAATTGAACCATAAAATGAATGTGTTATATCACACGGACATAAAATTGTACCTGATAATGCATAAGACAATCGCAACAATTAATCAGTCCAAAAGTGTTTTATCTCCACTGCATACACATGTTAATGCTCGCAAACCTTGTATCGACAGGCCGATAGCAATCTAGAATTCTACCGAATTCCTGGATAAAGATACTGAATAATAATAATTATAGAGATATTTAGGTATGTAAGTAGGTTATTATGATCGAAGTTGTTTTCGAATAATTAATTTAAGTCTTCTTTCATGTCTCCTTGTTTTCGCGGCTATGTTTGCCATTCAATATATTAGGACTTTTCTAATTGTTTCTACGTTTATATTTAACTGGTGAACCCGACACGACTTCGTTCGCGTGGCGTTTTACCCCTACTTTACGCCTACCTACCTTTCTTTCTTGCTTATAAACCATCCTCTTAGATAACTCTGTCTATTGTTGAAAGCCGTAAATCTGTTGCGTAGTTTAAAAGATCTAAGCGTACATAGATACATCCAGACGGCGGGAAGCGACTGTTTTATACTTTGTATAGATAGATATAGCTGGGTCGGCGCGACTTCGGTTTTGTGGTGTCCTACCCCTACTTTGAATTAAAATTGTTTAGGAAATCTTCTATTCCTGATAAAAAACATGTTATAAAGCTTATTACAATAATGTCTAGATGGGCCTTAGGGGTCATCCATAAATTACGTCACACCTTAATAGGGAGGGAGGGTATTACTGAAATGTGACATAATGTGACAAGGGGCAGGGGGGGTCAAAAATTTTGTGACATCACATGTTAAAAATTAATAATCAAACGCGACGTTTAGATGTGAATAAAAAATCTTAAAATTTAACGAACTTGATCCATATTTATTAATAATTTTGCATTCTCACTATGCAATTATCTCACTATGAAAAATGACGATAGCTGTTTTCTTTCAATTATTCTAAAATACATGGATAAATTTAAGAAATGTGTGACGTCACATCAGGAGGGGGGGATTATAAAATTGTGCAACCTGTGACAAGGAAGGGGGGAGGGGCTCAAAAGTCCTAAAATTCGTGTGACGTAATTTATGGATGGCCCCTTATGGGTCTTATCTATTTATCCCGCCAAGCAACATTGTTGTCATTATCTTGTTCTGGTTTAATAGACAGCATAATACAGGCAAGAGGCATACCATCTTAGTCCTCACAGTGACAACGCACTTTATTAACCCTCGACAAAAATATAAGGGTGTTATAAGTTTGAAGAACCCGGGACCTCTCTCTGCGTGGCATATTAACCAACTGACTGACTGGTCGTCAAACCTATGTAACTTGGATGACAATCTATGGAGTTATCTATCTTTTTATGGAGCTGGTTTGATGATAGAGTCAACTTTTTATTTCAATTCATTTGTATTGATGTCCTGAAATGTTGCGTGCCTAATTTGTCCCATTTCCCGGCGTTCAATTGAACTAATATTTTGTATACTTACTTAACTTGGAAGATAGTGCATCAATATGGTATCATGGAGCTGGTCTGATGATGGTTATAGGAACTAATAGATCCTATTGTTGTTATTATGTTCGTTTAAATGTTCCTAATATGAATGTTTGCTTTTGCAATTATGTAACTATTATTGTGTCGTGGTGTAATAATTGTCTTTCTTTCTAACGAACGCAACAAGATAACCCCATGATCACGTGTTTGATCTCTTTGGAATGGTTTTGAAGAGTACTTGTTATGAAAAAATGTTATGAAATCTAAATGCATGAGTTAGATATCATTTCGACACCACCGCTTACCGTTAGGTGAGCTGTCTGCTCGTTTGTCACTGAATACCAATCTAGTATAAAAAGTATAAAGTAGGTAGGTAATAAACTTAGGGGCCGTTCAAGTATTACGTAAGCAGATTTATTACAATTATTTACCCCCCCATCCCCCTTGTCAGCAAAAGTAAGCAAAGCTCTTACCCCCTCCCCCCATGCTGACGTAAATATTTTTCAATTAATGTATTGTTTTTTTTTAAATATATAATATTTATTATAATTTTAAAAATTAAAAAATAGGGATAGTATAGAGATTAGATTTTACTGATACGGTATTCAACATAGAGTAAGGTACAACAATATTATAATCATACGAACATAACAAACTTATTTGAAATTTTTGGTACGCATATTAAATTCAAATTAACAGTCTTCAGTCCATGAAACCCGAATCCATGATTCTAAGTTTTCGATGACATTGGATGTTTGCTGCTCAGTGTTGTGAGTCTGCTCACTTTCATCCGATTTTGGAATGTCTACGTAAATAAAGTAAATAACTACCGATGACGTAATCATCATCTAGACTCCACTACCCCCTATGTCATCCAAAATAAGCAAAGCAAAGACCCCCCCGCCCCCCCATAGTGCTTACGTAATACTTGAACGGCCCCTTATTATAAATTGTTATCGTTAAATAAGTTATCATTGTATACATTTATCGTAAAGATTTACAACAAAATTTGCCCGGTAAGACTTAATAATCAGTCCGGCCTTTGCTACGTTCGACTTGCTGCTAATAAGTAGAGATGCATTACCATGACATATTTAACAGTATAAAGATTAACGTGATAACATTTTTATAGTCTTATCCTGCTATAATATTGCAATACAATATAATAATAATAATATGTATTGCTATACATGAGGCATTTCATCTTAGTCCTTACAGTAATAACGCACATGCGATTCTGCATTTTTGTTGCTTTCAAACTAAATGCATGAATTATGAGCGACAGTTACCAACCATCATCCCACAAGCTGGACCGATGAACTGGTAAAGATCGCAGGTACCAGCTGGATGCGGAAGGCCCAGGACCGGCCTTTGTGGAGATTTTTGGGGGAGGCCTATGCCCGGCAGTTGGCGTCTTTCGGCTGATATGATGATGATGAATAGATGTTTATTACTCCTTCACGCAGAAATTACTAAGCGGATTTAGAAAATCATAGTACTTTCTACGGGGTCATGCAGTTATGTAACAGGATTCCACACGGTCGAAACCACAAGCAGAAGATAATAATTTCTTATTTAAATACTTATATGTTGGTATCTTGTTCTGATCACATCGTTGTCAGGATCTTCTGTTAACAGGGATGCGGAGGTCAGATGACAGTCGTTCTATTATAATTTCCTGATCTGCCAAATCCTGGATCATGGTCAAGGCGGATCCCGGGCCCTCGCGCGCAATAGCACGGTAGCAGTGATAATTTTATTTTATTACTAGCTTTTGCCCCCGACTTCGCATGGAAGACGTTTTAGGGCAGTTTATCTTTTTCCCGATTTCCATTTTAAATTACCTCCCTAATGTATGAAAGTTAGTACTACGGAGAGGTCAAGCTGTATCTCTGGTTGTACCTAACGGCATGAGGTGAAACATGGTCTGGATTTTAAGTTGGATCACAAACTACCAAACTGTGAAAATACCATCAACATCCATTCGGCTCCATTTTCGTATTTCTTATAGTTTAGCTGGTCTATTATGAGCATCAGTTTTAAAAATCAGTTATACCCTATATGTTGTCTAGGCCTAATAGCTACACAATAAAAAAGTTTCATAAATAAATCGTTTATTACGCCAAAAACAAAGAAAATACAGTTCTACTGCTCTCGCCAAACGGCATGACAGTTTGATGGCGGAGAAAACACAAGCTTTTATTACAATGTGATGTTATTTTTCTGTGAACAAACAGACAGACAACAATTTTAAAAATTCTTATTCTGTTACTATTTTTTCGGCGCCCTAAATTATTTCCTTGAAAATATAGTACAAACACACTTTTTTTTATTGTTTTTTTACACAACCGGGACATTAACAACTTGGGTCCTCGGTGTCGGATATCCCCCTTTTTTACTAGGTATTTAAGCGCTATCTCACCTGATGGGAAGCGACTATGAGAAAATGGAGCACCCTGTCTAGAAACAGCCTAATCTTGTATAGTAGCATAAATGTCCGGTCCTCCTTGCATCCGTATTCCCAAACAATACCAACATGCCTAAGGAAAGTAGCGTTACTATGCGTTCTGTGCTCGTGTGACAGCACTATAATTGGTCAACTTAGTTAATTTTAACAAACGCAATTTTAACAGTGCCGATCGCCACTCAACTATTGGCATATCAAGTAAACCTGTGCTTCGCGCGCACTGTGAGCCCTCATAGAATTGTTTCTGAATACGGGTATTTACGGCTTACTTACTATCTTTATCTATCACTAACTACATATTATTATTATTATTACTATTTCATACAGAAGTTCCGTATTATTTCGTTACTGTTGTTAACACGAGAAGGTACAATAATTTTTTTTTTTAGGTTTAAGGATAGTTTAATTTTAGTTAGTAATATTTATTTTCATTTTATTACGTGTCAACATATTTTATATAGTCAAAATAAAAACTTAAAACTAAATATCCGTATAACTTCGTCATATAACTTAAACTAGATGTTTAACCCACTCTTTGCCATTCCCGGTGCAAAGGTGACCATAACACTAACAGCGTTGCCACGCTACTGTTATTAAATTATATGGCTCAAGGGCAACGAGAGCCGCCGCAATTTCATCTAAACTCGCTCTAATTACATTTCCGATGCTTAACATTCTTAATTTAGAGCGCACCAAAAATATCCATTTATTCCCGGCATTTACAACAGTATACTCGTATAGTAAGGTTTTTTTTATGTCATTCGGTAGGCAAGCAGGCAAGCGGGCCAGCTGATGGAAAGTGGTCACCACTGCCTATAGACATTAGCAACACCAAGGGTATCGCCAATGCGTTGCTCACCTCTATAACACGTTGCTCTGGCAGCAAAAAGGCAAATGCCACTCCACTGCCAAAGCCATGGTTCCCCAAATCCCCACACCATGGAGCACTGGAAACCTTACTCACCGGCAGAAACAAAATATTATTTAAAAGAGTATTATTTCGCTGAGATATTCTGTAAGGTGGAGGTATTTCCCCAGTCGGGCGGCTCCAATTCGAACGAGCTACCCCGCTATGCCCTACCTCTCTTAAAATATACCTCTCTTAAAGTATAGTAAGGTGCAGGGAAATATCTACAGTTTTCTAGTTATGGACTCTATATTTTAATTTAAAAAATTAACTCATCTATTGTGTACAGTAATCATATAAAACAGAGAGACGTGACATAAAAACTTTTTTAATTATATTTTATATATTCATTCAAAGCATAATGTTCCAATTATATATTCCAAAACAGTCTTTTAAGGATTAACTTTTTTCACGACCACTTATAGAATAAAAAAATATATAAATAGAATAGAAATACAGGCCGACTAAGTAAACATGTCATTATCAAATTCAAAATTCAAACTTACCTGTTTATGTTTATGTATGGAATTATTTTCCCGCTACACAGAATATTTTCTAATGATTGTTATTTGTGTTTCTGGATGTTTTTTAATATAAATAAATAGATAAACGTGAAAGTAGTGAAGGGAATTTCCCGCCGCTTGATGTAATCGATGCGTGGGTACAACAGAACTAACTCGCTGCTTACTTCTAGCAAAGTTGAGAAAATTATAGGTACGAAGTTTTAATATGAAAATATCAGTATAGATAAAATAGAGTTTGTAACTGCATATAATTAGGTAGATACTAAACACATTTATATTTTAATACCTCCTTTTATATGCGAGTTCCATAAACGACTATTAGTTTCTTATCCATTCGTATTTTATGTTCCAAATTTTTATTAAATATACTGACAACATTTGCAAACTTAAAGGCTTCAAAATAATGCTACTATTATAAAGACGAAGCATTGCTTACGTATTTTTCATAGATAACGTTGTTAAATTGACGCTTCTTCTTGTTAATTACTTGTCTATCTGAGATTATGATCAATTATGCCTATCTACGCCGGGCACGACCTTGTTTGTCGCCGTAATACGTAATTCAGATAATGTGGTCTTCATATTAAGGTACAATATTTTTGTAGAATTTAGTTTAAATGTTTACATTTTATCGCCTGGAGAAAAGTCGCACATTGAAGTTCTAAATTATAATAATAACAATATACAGTAACGGGGTTCCAATCGGCTAGATAATACAAAAACGAAACGCAACATTATTAGTTTGCAAATATTTGGCAATACCTTTAACAGCGAATATATATTACAGAGGAAACAGTGTAAATAAAAAGTGTTTGGTTAATAGTAGTGGATGGAGTTCTATCAAGAATACACTACACATACGCTATGCAAAGTATTATCTTTTTTTTTGGAAAACCAGTGACCCTTTTGTGTTTTGTTTATATGTCTTGTTTAGGTATAAGTTGATGTGTGTGTGTGCATGTAGTACCAAATAAATGCTTTTCTATTTCTATTATATTTCTACTAACAAACTGTAGCTATATAACTATCCAATTACTATCCAATAGGTAATCTGTACCACTTACACTGAAGTAAAATATAACGAATTCATTATTTCACAACTACCAGTGGTCGACCACCGTATGATTTTCACGAAACTTCTTGCCCGGTACGACCACGCTATGGAACGAGTTTCGTGCAATAGTGTTTCCAGACAGTTAGGACCATCGACATATTGTTATGACAATTAATTTTGATCCCCCAGGAAACGAGCCCTCACCTATTTCAAAGGTTAACAACGCATTCTCGACTCCCCGGGTTGTCAATAGGCGGCGATGATCACTTTCCATCAGTTTATTATTTTAGATTAGTAATGTAACTCATAAATGGAACGGTATGAGCTATACCTGCTGGACTGCAAAATGGTTTGTTATTCAAAATTTTAAACCGCAGTTTTGTTATTGGCATTGCAACTTAATATTTTTTTTATAAATTTATTTTATTTTTTTAAATTGCAATCGTTATTTATTTTATTTAATCATATTATAACTTTGAATTGTACAATTATAACTAAATTTTATTGCTGAAAAACTGTATGGAAATAAATAAATAAATAAAGATTTATTCATATGGCATTTTAAGTCGTATAACAATAGAATTCCATCAGGTGACTTGTTTGCTCGTTTGCCTCAATCTTTCATAAAAAACAACTACCCTTACCCTATAAAGATTTTTTTCTGTTATACGACAGACATACAGGCACGCGGGCCACCTAATGGAAAGTGGTCATGGAGTGCTATGATGGATGGAAAGTGCCTCCGCCTACGGACATTAGCAGCACGAGGGGCGCTACCAATGTAAATTGAAAATTGAACGATCCCATCGATCGATCGATCTTTTTCGCTATTCTCCTCCAGTACTAAACTGGGCTGTGTGAGACGCATCCCAGTTTCCCCATAGATTCGTTAGTCTAAACAAGGTCCTATACAGTCTTCTACTCGAGGCCTAAACGCGGCTACGAGTACATGGCAGAAAACGCTACCGTTCCTCGTACAAGCCGGCGCCCATTACGCCCATACGGGCCTATTCCCGTCCGTGACCGCTCCATCGGTCTTCATCAACTGGTTTATTCGCCCTGCAATCCGTCGTGGTAATCACAGTTGGGATGCAGAGCATTCACAGTCGACACTCCACCCGGTACGGACGTCTGACGCCTCTGAAATTCGTACACATTTTTCAGTGTTAATTAATTTGTTCGGGCGATATTCGCGCACTCGCGTGGCTTCGTAGAACGCGCGTAGACAAGCTACGAGCGGTAGTGTGCTGAACGAGGTGTTTTCAAGTGCGAGCAAGGAGCAGCCATGGCCAAGAACGCACCCAGTGAGTGTTTACTCTTTAATTTGTTGCAGAAAAGTTTGGGTTTAGTTTTTGTGAGAAAGGAAATAAATTGCAATGAAATAGACCCGTTGACATGCAAATTAAAAATTGTTGAGACTTATCACAGAGAAATAAATTTTGTTATTTTAAGGCTCGAAGAAAAGAGATTTCATTTCATAACAACGTACTTATTAATTGCAAACTTTTTATTTAAATTTGAATTTTAATTTACGCTTTATGGTGTAAATTAAATGCTGCACTATTTGAGAAACATTATGTCCATGTTTGCATTACCCATTTGCGAGGATTTCCAGTTTATCGAGATGTACTTATATCAGGTCAGAATTATCCCTGTGCATTCTAGAGATAGTTCTAAATTTAAAATAATTATTATGTCAACCTCAATACCTCCCTTGTATTGTAAGCACCACGGCCACACTCGAAGAAAATTATTCATAAACCTGTATTATTCATAATTCTGCCTAAGATCAAGAGTCTCCGTAGTCTGGAAAATGGGCAGCAGCATTTTCCATTGTTATATTTAAACACTGCGATCTCCAACCCGCCTGCCAAGCGTGGAGATTATGGCAATAACCACCCTTTCGTGGGAGAGGCCCTAAGTTCTGCAGTGGACTGTTACTGATGATGATAATAGATACCTTCAAATTCAGATATATTTTCTTTCAAATTTCCGAGTTTACCAATGCACTCAATCATACTGCAAATTATGCACTCTATAGCATTACGCCCTCGTCGTCAACTCCGGCCGCAATCGTGACTCCAAAATGTCACACTCGCACCTATAATCTTTTACGAGTATCATTCAAACTGAACACGAATTGAAAATGAGGAGTATATCTATACGAGTGTTAAAATATCGTTCGAAAAACCGCAGCAAAATAATTAATCTGAGTATTACGTGTTGTTATGTGCACATTTAGTAATTTATGGTCTATTGTTAATCTTATTACGAGTAGGTATTGTTGTCCCACACAACTACAAGTTTGTTGTAATTTAAAATAAATATAGGAAGTACTTGTTAGTACATATAAATAAAAATAATTAACTTGGCGTTAATGTTAGGTTGTGCTCTCGACCACGAGGGCCCGGGGTCCACCATGACCATAATCCAGGATTTGGCGATTAGGTAATTACAATGGAGCGACTACCATCTGACCTCCGTGACCCTGCTACCAGGGGAACCTTACCAGATTGGATAATGGTTACAAATTCAGTTGCCTGAATTTACAGGTTTCATAACGATGTTTTCCCTCGAAGTAAGGGCATCGGTTAGAATTCAACTAATGTACATAACTCAGAAAAGAGTCATTGGTACATGGCCGTAGCAGGATTTGAACCCGGTACCTCTCGCTTACGAGTCGGATACTCAACCGCCTGGCCACCGACGCACCTGAGTATTTGTTAGTAAATATTCAGTTATTACTGATACTGACTATGAAAGTACTATAGTACTATATTATACAATCGTGAGACCAAATATAGATAAGGCATTTGCCCTTTTAGATGGTACACTTATGTTCATTTTATAAAATAAAAATATACGTTTAAAAATACTCGATCATTCAAAGGAATTCATTATACTTTTTCTTTTATTTTCGTAAGCTGGACTATTAAAAGAACAAAGGCGGTCGCTCTTTTTATAAAAAATCACAGTATTTTACACCTAGCGAATTTGATGGCCAGGATGTGATAATACATCGATCAATCAGTAAATCCCGACGTACCGATGTAACAAGACTATCAAGATTCTGTAATCGCATCTATTTTTGGCTGGCAACCAAACTGGTAGCGCATGGAAGGCGGCTTTAATTACCCTGATAGATAATGCATTGAATCGTACGATGCATTCCAAACGTACTAATTAGAACATGTATTTATCACAATTATTTACAAAAAACTATTTAGTTACGTATCGAAAATATTTACGTGTACCTGACTCTTTCTTTCTCTCTTTCTCAGATCACCCTGCAACAAAAGGTAATACTGTCAGATCGATTATCCAACAAAACTATTCTGGAATGTCTCAGTTACTTCATCATCATCCGGTTGCGCCCGCGCATGGCACGCCAGGGCCCAGTGTCCGCCTTCCTGCTACTCCAGGCCCACTTCGCTCGGTCTTCGGCATCCTTAGTGGAATGCCTCAGTTACTTAATAATGTTAAATCCTAAAAATAAAAATAAAATTGTTTGACAACGAAACTTTTAACTGGACGCTCCAATGTAATACTACTTTCTATGATCACGCAGCGACCCAAAATGAGTCTTGGCCTTTGACACTAAGAATGCAATAGCTGCATATAAACTTTGCATAGGTTACATTAGGTACTGAACAGATACACGAAATAGAGACTATAGAAACACACACCCTTACTCGTAAAGGGGTAATTATTTCACCGTTGTCGATTCTATTATACATGCGGGCTTTTTGTTTAGGTACGTTACCGAGAAAACATGGCATACCTTACTTTTACGCAGTTAAAGACCTGGGTTAGGTACTATGACGACATTACAATGCATCACGGCGCAGTTATATTTATTAAAAATAATACTTGTAGTATTTTATTTTCCTCTACCTATATTATAGTATGCCAATATGCCTATAAAACATCGTTATACATAAATGTCATTGGCACAACATTGTTATTAGCCTGACGTAACTACCTAATGCGTAATAAACAGCAAAAATAATTATGGTTAACTAAGAATATTAATTTCAAATTTGACAAATTCAGACGCACACATATTTCACATCATACACGTATTTAGCCACAGTTACGTACACTTGCATTGAAAAATGCTGAGGATAAACTTATCGGGCAATTTTACATTGGTACATATTATTTAGTTATGGGCAGATGTTTCTATAGATATATTTCCGTTTCGTAACAAAAATGCAGATTCCCATTATACCTGTGCCTAATAAGTAATTGCTCTCCAGGTCCAGAACCATCGGTCTTCTTTCCCAATCGGTCTACGTTTCCGTTCAATGTTAATCCAACACTTAGGTCCATATTTCCGATCGGTCAATACTATCAACCGGTCCACTTGTCAACTTATTTCCAGCAGTGAGAATTTCTTCTAGCATTGGACGTTCAGGGGTCGTTATTTTCATCCTGTGATTCGTTATTTGAACTACCTGAGACCGTTACCTCAAGTGTGCCATATCATACCTATGTCTAATTTCAGTTGTTTAATGATATATTGAAAGTATATAAATACTGAGAAAAACCTTTTATTTCCTTTTTATCTTCGACGAAAAATGTATCTCTAGTGGATAATTGCCGCTTGGGAAAACCCGCAGACTAGTATCTCAGCAAGAACCTGGTTATGACGCAAACTACAAATGCAGTTTATTCATTGTCTCCTTGAGTATCTGCACATTCTTTAATCCATTTAACATTCCGATTTACCTTTACTATGTAGGTAGAAACATGATTTAGTCCGATACAATAGGCACGTATAATCGATACATAAATAGTTTCATAAGGAAAGATTTGCTATACCTAGTACCTATTTTGTGCACTCATATGCGGACATAATAGTTACGATTTCAGTAATAAAAGTATCCTACTAAAAGCCTAGTATTGGAAAATAAATTTATTGCTCTTTATTTTTCAAATTTATGATTCACAATAAATCGCAAATGTAATATTATTCCCCATAACTCATTTTTTCCTCTTGAAGCTTCATCTGTAAACTTTAACCGTCTATAAAAATGTGTATGTTGAGTTTTTACGGCAAATTGTTATAGCGCAGTTAAATAGCAGGTGGAAAATGCTAAAATAATTGAATTTATGGAGATTAGTCAGTCTCTCACATATTGGTACCTAGTGCCTAATACACTCTCTATAAAACATCACTATCCACCTCAGGAATCTGCGCGGAAGTATCCATCCATACAAAACTAAGATCATTTTTAAGTACTAGTATGTTCTTACCTAAACCCTTCTCGGTCAGTAAAAACTGCTTTAAAATAGTTTTGTGATTTCTTATCAATGCTGAGAGTCTGACCCAGTAGTGAGATGAAGGAAACGTACAAAGGTTGTCAATTGAAACTTTAAAGCAGAGTCTACAGAAACCCACTCAGAAAATCTTCAAACAGTCACATGTCAGCCCTTAACGTGCTAAATTCTAGACACTTTCCTTACTGCTAATGTTTTCAACGATCACGATAGTTATTTACGTCTCGTTACCTAATATATTCTTTTGTATTTCAAACAGGTTAAAAATTGCTAATCGCCTATTTGTCTCTGTTGTTTATAGCTACTTTTTTTCTGGTGCCCAAACCAGCTGCGACTAGTTGGCAGCGCGTGCGCATCACGCACTAGTTACATCATAATTTATGAGTTACTCGACTTCATGCTGTAGCTAGTGATCTACCTAATGAACTTAACATGACGAACTACAGACCGCGGCGAATTGTCCACGTAATTATAGCAGATTCGATAGACAACAATTTCTTTTTTGTTGGTTTTTTTTCCGTGTGCCAATTTATTTGGGTTCCGGTAGCCGTGCTGAAAGTGAGAGTCGATTTAGCCTCGCCGGTAAAGTTTAAGTGGAAATTTAAAAAAAGTTTCAAGAATCGCCGCGAACAGCTCCGGAATGCAGAAAAACATTTGCTTTTTGCCGGCTTCGGAGCCATGGTTAGCTGCCTATTGTTATTTTCATGCTCCGTCAAAATTTTATGCCGAATGATTTTTCTGAATTAACAATACTGCTAAATGTCACTTACTATCGATGTAACGTTAATGATAGAATTTTAAAGAGATAAAAATATAGGTAAAAACACGCCTGCAGTTTTACAATCGCGAATCGTGAACATGCAGTAAAGATTAGCTTCTGTTATTAGATAAGGAAAGGTACAAAGGTATTTGCAATTTGTAATATTATTATAATAGTAACAATATAGTATTTTTGTTTTAATAGTAAGCTACCCATATCGTTTCACGGTGTACAGCGGCCACCAAATTGTCGTAACTATCTATCTAGGATCCTATCCTTAATATCGCTACTAGCGTTTCCACGCTCACTGAGCTGGATCATCATACTGGAATCTTTTAATATCTTTGATAATAGAAGATAAATTCGGGGTTGCTTTGAAATCTGACATATTATCGTTCAAGAGGTATATTTCTAAAAGAGATAAGCTCGCCTACGTTCACTATATTTAAGGTTATTTCTTTGTTGACTATGTATCAATTTTGTGTAAAAGAAAGAAATAATAAAGAATATGTATAATGAATGTCTCTTTAGGTGCCCCGCTTGCCTGCACTGTTTGTATGCTGTTTATCAGAAAAGGCATTATATTTTTATATTGACGAGGGTCACTAATTGCTCAATTTATCTCAATCACTTTAAGCAAAAAACGAATTCTTTATGGTACTACGTACCTAACAAAAACATGATCCAAAATAAGTTTTGGCCAAAGCTGGTTTTGCACATTAAGGCGATACAATCTTCTCAGCTTATTTTAAGATAAATAATAAGAACTACTACTAATAATAAACCTTAGTAAAACTTCAGTAAAAAAAAGTACCTACTTTTAACTGTAGTTTTGTATAATATCTTCGTCGACACTTGTACTCTAATTAAATATTCTTTAGGGCAGATTTTTAAATAGTCAAATAAAACATATCAGTCTGATAAGGTATTATGCGACTAAAAAAAAAATCGTATAAAATTACTTCATATTGAAGTGAAGGATTATAATTTGTTTTATCTACACTTATAGCGTAATGTTGAAAACAGTTGTTTAAGGAAACACTTTTTCACGCCAGTCTATAAAATTTAAAAAAAATACTTTTGGATATTTCCCATACTAATTTCATTACAGCTGTAACGTAAAATAACTTTTTAATCATTATGCAACACTTTTACTTTTTAAATTTTTGTCGGGCGCCGAGACACGGCGAAATGTAGGCTGAATACCTAAATGTCTTTGACAAATTCAAAATTCAAATATTTCTGTTTATATCTGTGTAATTATTTTCCCGCTAATCAGAATATTTTTTCTAATTGTTGTTATTTGTGTTTGTGAATGTTTTTTGTTATTTGAAGCAAATAAATAGATAAATGTGAAAGTAGTAAAGTGAATTTCCCGCCGCTTGATATCCTCGACGCGTAGATACAACAGAACTGAATCGCAGCTTACTTCCAGTAATGTTGAGAAAATTATAGGTACGATATTTTAACATAAAAATATGAGTGTAGATAAAGTAGTGTATGCAACTGCATATAATTAGGTATCAAAACACTCGTGTCAAACTATTGTCATACTCGGCTACGCCTCGTATAAACACTCATGTTTTAATACCCCCTTTTAGTATATTACTTTATCAGGCAGATAAATTCTATCTGAGGATTGAAAAATCGCCCCTAAAACAAGTGACAATTGTTTCTAACTGATGTTAAAACTACGTTAGAAATAACCCTAGTAGTCCAATTGTTAGTCCGGTTGTATTATATCTGTCTGTCTGTCTGTCTTCCCGGTATAAGTATACATTATCTTAAAGCTGTAGGTTTTTAATCTATTTAACAGGTTTTAACGTGGTCTTCAAAAATAGGATAGGATAACGCTCGAACGAAGTCGCGGCGGGCCAGCTAGTTTTTAAAATAATCATACGTAGATTATGAAAATAATTGTTTGCGCCGCGGTCATTGTTATTGAAATCTAATGACTGGCCAAAAATAGTGACAGGTCTATTTATTTTGCATCGTGTAATATAGAGTACTATTTTTAAGATTTCAGCAAAATGAAAATAAATTACATACACTTTGCCAATCAAATGTCGACGACCTGGGTGGTGCTGCTTTTACCTCACTCGAATAATGGAGACAGTTACAAATCAAATATTAATTTGGCAATCCGATTTTCATGTAACCTTTTTTTTTCCAAATTTGAAATTTGAACTAACTTATAGATATGAAATGAGTCAATTATTATGGTAAATGTCGCACAATTCGATTCGTGAATATGCTTAGTGAATTATTTTTATTTTTTTTTGTAAAAAAATTATTAATGCGTCATGGTCACTAGTAGACTGGTGCCGCTGTGTGAATTCGCACCTAAGGACAGACATATCGGTCTACCCTCTTTCGGACTCGACTTTTACTCTTACTTCTAATTCTCGAACCACTCACTACCATTGTTACTCGCTGAATACTTACGACACACGAAACTCACTATGTCTTTACGCGAAACTGAAGTTGAACTATTTGTCGGTTTTTTTAATAATGTATAACCTGATATGCCTTACTACCAATTACACTAACAATGCTATACTGAAAACCGGAATACAGCAACGCATTATCGCGTATAACGTCAGAAGCAGATAGCAGAAGTAGGGCCAATGTTTCAGGACACAATGTTCAGTACTGACTGTATGAATAGCAATATAATTAAGTACCAATATAAATATCAAATTTTTCGACACCTTATTATTACCTAATAATAATATAGGTAGCAATAGACAACGAATTTCATCAATCAAATATGGTGCCGGCCGTCAATGATAGGTCAACAAGTTTACGAAATGATAATACCATTTGTGAGTAATGGCTGCCTCAAAGTATATCAACCTTATTATTTCTAGGATTTTCATCTTTAACCATCGGCAAGGCTTGGCTACCGGGTGCTACATAAATGTTTAGTTTTAGCTGTGCTCGCTTGATGGAGGCGACCAGAGTCCCACGAGCTGGCGTGCCTCTGACAACACATAAGGCTGCCCATACGCAGAGTAAGCACCCGCCGATAGTGGACGCACACTCTTGCTACCAATTTTTTTTTTATTGCAGCAAAATTAATCCTCTCGGACACAAATGCCATCGGTGCAATAGCTCATCTTTTCACATTATACAGATAGTGTTCAGAGGCTCAATACCACGTGTACTTCCAGATGTAGAAAGCGGCAACGCAACCCAAGGGGGCGAAGCACCCGCAGCTAAAGCGGCCAGAACACCCCTGCTCGCTGGTAAGCGAAAGCATATAGAAGGGTCACAACCACCTTCAGCACCTTATGGCAGTCCTATCTGTATTAACCCTTTTTGATGCATGGACTCCTTATATTCCACTTTTCTGTAAACACATAAGTAAAATACATCGCACTAGCAACTCTAGTAACCAATCATTTTAGTTTGGGCACGTATTTCTAAGTGGCTACACCAAATTATAGTCACCTAGTGCGATTTTGTGTTTGGTGTATGTTGGCAAGAATTTGAACTAATAAAAGCACGTAGTTAGCACAGTAGCAATGAAATAATATTTGGGCTACCGGCCTCTGGGGACTAATGTCTAACATGAACGAGCACAGTTTCCTGGCACAGTGGATTTGTAGCTTTAATTGTGCCAATCATTATTGCTTATCCGTCTGTTTTAGTTACCATATTAATATATCAACTAATACCATATCAATTAATATCGCTTCTCAAAATATTTGTGTTGAAATTCAGAAAATAGGCGAAAATATTTTTAGCTCTAGAGCTCCAAAAGGAAGCCCTTAATGTAGCAACTCGTAGCAAAATCGCTGACTAAAGTGATTTGAAGTGACTTATTTTTCTCATAAAATTTTTGGGCGCGTCATTTCCTCTACCATAAATGGCTTCTCAGCTAAGAATGCTGACTTTGGATTCAAAATAACGCCCTCGCAATAAAAGTATCATTTTGAGCCCTTGAAATACACCTATTACAAAACACAATGTCGTATTAATAATCCATCGACAAATCCTTCGATAACGCGTCGCACAGCGCGTGTGTATTAAGACTAACTAACTTAATTCCCCTATAAATAAACAAGACTGTAACTTTACACGAAGTTCCATCTATGGTTGATTCGCACACAACACATTCGCGATTCCCAGGGTGTAGTTCCCACGGGAACACTTTTCATCAGACGGAGCGCTGGCTTGTTTGCTAGTATAATAAATAATAAATAAGTGTATTAAACTAGCCTATCCACAAACGCTTATCCCATTTAAGAAATCTATAATAAATGATCGCTTCATGTTACCGAGTATTCACGAACACATGTCTCAAACCCGAGCGGTCCCGCCAAACGACGGCTATTGCATCACCGCGAGAACGGTTGCGATTGCGAACAGTGACACGGCAACTGTGTCTCCCACACTCGGGCACTTCCAGGCAATTGGCCCACTGCGGGCCCACTCGTGAACTATTATTGCGACCCGTCTAAAAACAATAAAGTTAAATGCATGGGAACGCTTCGGAAGACTGGATAAACGTGCGAAAGCTCGCCTTTTTCGCTTTTAAAGAGAGAGTTGATGGAAGAAAATGTTATGTTCCTTATTCCGGATACAAAGGATGTGATGCATAATACGTACTAAATATACGTTGTAAATATGTTTCTAGGCAGTACTCTTCTTAAATTTATTAAATATATTAATAATGAATTAATTAAAAATGCGTGACTTTATATATGTAAGAAATTCTTTATTATATTAAAGTTACTTAATATGTTAGTTATGTACAGAATATTTTAGTAAATTGCACCTTAGATATACGCGGAGGTCTCAGTTAAACTGTTTACATCTACTATAAGATTAAATAAAACTCAAACTGGTACTTACAACACACATCAGAGTGAGTCTTTGGGAAGAAATTGATTCTATTACCGATTTCATTTTGTCAATCTAAGGTACAAGATACAATGGCCGGCCCAGTATCTACTAATATATTGGGAGAATGTATAAAAAACTTACGGTGCCAAAAAGACTGTAAGATACGATTTCCCTTAACAATTATTATTTTTATTGCAATAGTTGATATTAGTTCTTCATTTCAAAATCTCACCGTAATATCAATGAAAACATTTCTTATTATTTTAGCAACTATATTACCTAATAGTTATCTCGAGCTGAGACACAGCCTAGCGTAGACACAGGCGGTAAGGCTGCAAAAACTAGGCCAATGCCCCCCACGAAGCCGACGAGGTGCGCAGGAGCAACCATAATACCTACATATAGGTATTATAGAGGAGTTTCTATTTCGGAGATCCCAATCTTCATGCGATTTAGCGACGGCCACGCGATAGCCGCTCAATTGGCCGATTAAACACTTGATGGTCGGTCTGGCGATGAGCTAAAAGCTACACTATATAGGACGATTCTGGAATTTCTGGAAACGTAATCGGGAACACTACCCAACACCTACTATACTATACCTACCCTTTCTTTACCCTTCCTCTTGAATCACTCTATCTATTTTTGAGAACTGCTTTTAAATCCATTGCGTAGTTTAAAAGATCTAAGCGTACATAGACATGGGGACTTTCTTTTATACTATGGCTTCATGCGCGCATTGCACGCTCTACCTGGATAAACTCCCTGATTTTCCTTCGCTTTCCTTTGGGTCTTGGCGTTTGATAAGAGTAATTCAATACTTAAATCATTTATCATTTTCATATCATTTATGGTCTTCGTCATTAAAAAAGAGAAACATTTAGGTATTTCCTAATACTTAACCATACACAACAGTACATTAACTTAGGGAGTCAGGGCTTCACATATTATAATATACATACACTCTGTATTACAACAGTACTTACAGTCTCGAGATGGCTGTATTGCTTCTGCACTCCTAGTAATGTATCTGCTAATGTGAATCGGATAACGTTATCTTTCCATGTGTTTTAGGCAGGCCCTTGTGTACAACAATTTGTTTGCTGCATGAAAAATCAAAGGTGAATTTATACCCTTCAATTGTAACTACCTATTGTTTATGAACTGGTTGGTCTAAACATAGACAGCAACAAAGAATTTATTCAAATAGTTGTCTTATTATTAAATCTCAACAAAGTATAATTATAGCAATAATACTATTGGAAAAACCTTATGGAGATCTGACGTCTGAAACTTTGATTGGCAGATTGCAATTAGCATAATCAAATGAATCACGCACTCTTAATAAGAAGTTGATAACTTTTTTTAAGTAGGCACTAAGCGTACATTTTCCTCAAGTCTCTTTTAGTTAGGTTACTATTCCATTTTTTCTGGGAAGCTGTCAATGTCAATGCCGCGGTTCCCTCGAAGTCTGCGCTTGCGCACGTGTTTCTTCAGAATGTCCCGAATGCCGCCAAATCGCTTCTCGAGATCTCGAGGTAGATTTTGCATGTGACAAATCCACATTTGTTTCTTATAGTTACTTGCACTGTCCCGAATATCGTACGTAGCCTAGAATGTGTTCTGCGAATTTGGATCACGTTGAGCATGTGTAAGAACCGAATTCGAAGATATTTTAGATAACGGCAAACATACTTACCTATTTGTTATTGTTGTGTAATAGATAGAGTATTACAGAGTAATAGTCGTGCTTAAATACACGTTTCTAATGTAGGTAATTATGTAGGTATTAAAGCTGTAGGAGGTATTTACAATTTTAGTCCCACCCCGTTTAGGGACAGAACCACGGTTAATGGATAGAGTGGTGTAACCAATCACTATGTACTCGTACGAGCTATCCTTACTTTGGAGCTGATTGTTGTTCGAATTTGTCCAACAATATTATTAGTAATACTAGCAGTCATATCAGCCGAAGAACCGTCATTGGGGGAGGCTCCGACCTCTCCGACAATTCGCTCACTGGGGGCGATCTATGTCCAGCAGTGGACTAGCATAATCTGATGACGACATCTAGCATCTCGCGACATCTATCGTGTTTGCATTGTTAGCACACATGACCGACCCCTGCTGAGCGGTGCCCGGACAAGATGAAACGGCGTTATTAGCCGCATCGTCGTGTACGTCGGTAATTTGTCTTTGTTTTCGTTTTTTCGTCGCTCCTTTGTTCGGTGCTATCTGAAAGACGCAATCAAATGGAAATTAGTTGAGTCGTCGTCTTTTTTATCTGCTTCCTTCCATATGATGTTAGTTCTTGTATCATTGTTATTTATAAATGGCTACGGTCATTATAAGATCTGGGTGTAGTTGATTATATGTTAGCAGTGAACTAGCCTTTTAGTCGTTTTGTTCACGGTGAAGATAATGTCATATCTACAGCCAGCTGAAAACGCTGCTGCCCACCGTGGAGGTCCCAACTGATCTGAAGGGGTGGGAAGGGGTTGCATATCTACTGTGACGAACACCACACCAACGGAAGATAGAAGAAAGTCATATAAATGTCAGTCATTTTTGTTGTGCTGTCACGACCCTAGGGTCAATTCAGGTAATTACAATGGAGCGACTGCAATCTGACGCCCTCCCTCGGTTTAATTCACGTTCAGTTCTCTGCTAACATTTGACTATCCTGCGGGATCCAGTTAATTTTCCGGGACGTGTACCTATGACACCCGGGAAGAATGTAGTTATAAAACGGTTCAATAAGTAGTTTCGGAGATTAGCACGTTTTAATTTAAAAGTAAACTTCATCTTTATTCATAACCTTGATTTAGTAATAACAGCACGAATTTCAAGTTTGCGTCCCAACATGTTTAGCACAACAATGTATTTAATTCGGTGTATAAACGACGTACTATATATTCGCGAGAATGAGTCCAGTTGTTACAATTCTGCACGCATATCACTCATTCGTCGTTGATGTTAAACAGACAGACTACCTGTTTGCTGCCTAGCCTGTCTTTGGCATCAGCGGGAGCGGAAGCGGGTACAACGCGGTCAACCGCTACCGCTTAATGATTAGGTAGCTGTCGTTATTGTCGTTATAACTGTAATTAGATACACAAATATTAAATTCAAATTATTATTTTTAAAGTAAATATTAAAGTGGACCTCAGGCTTCGCATGCACAACGGATACTGATGCCAACGTTATTTGATAATTTGTAAGGGATTGTTCCCTTTTATTTATAGATAGTTGGACCTATCGGCTTGATTTATTGACATATTTTATGTGGTTATCATGACATAGAAGGATAACATTTTCTCCCATTTATTCAAAACAAACATCGAATATTTGAACTTTTTAAATTAATCCTTTATTTTTAACACAAAAACGAAGTAAAAAATTACACACCCATTATACAGATGGTAGAAACCAAGCCACCTATGAGTAGGGGATCGTCGAGAATACGAATAGTCCGGCATTGTATAGAATTAAATGGAATGTGTTGGTATTGGGGTCCATCAGCCCATAGGTGGGAACTGCAGGTGCTCCATATAGGAAAGAACCTGTGCTTTGTAGAACAAAATTCAATACCCTGTAAACGAGAGGTACCGAGTTCGAATCTCACTGCGGCCATGTACGAATGACTCTTTTCTGAGTTAACTATCATTATCGATGTATGATCAGACTATGATGATTATTTTATTGTTCAATTTCAATCTTGTTCAATGGGAGATAGGCCTAATAAGCACTGAGGCGACGATAAGTCGACGCCAAGGATTCGGATACTCTTCGAGATGGTAAAGAGAACGTTCTGGATACGTGGTACTACGTACATCCATTTTTTTGCTGCGACGTTGTCTTCGTGGAATTGAAATCTCATATTATCTATCTGTCTGGTTCCGGTTTGGGGCCAAGATGGAAGACAACATGTGGGAGATAACGAATGATCGGTTTCCTGTGTATCTTTATCTTTAAAGTACTTTGTATTATCTACGCAGTACTTTTTTTTGACAGACAAAATTAAATATCCAATTAAACAAATATACATTTTCACTAGAATAATGTCAATTTCAATAAGTACTATCCAATTTTGGAGCGTCGGTGGCCGAGCGGTTAGAGTATCCGACTCGTAAGCCAGAGGTCCCGGGTTCGAATCCCGATCCGGCCATGTACCAATGACTGTTTTCTGAATTATGTACATTAGTTGAATACTAACCGATGCTCTTACGGTGAGGGAAAACATCGTGATGAAACCTGCACATTCAGGCGACTGGATGTGTAACCATGATCCAATCTGGTCAGGTTCCCCTCGTAGCATGGAGGTCAGATGGCAGTCGCTCCACTGTAATTACCTGACCTGCCAAATCCTGGATCATGGTCAAGGCGGACCCCGGGCCCTCGTGCGCGAGAGCATAACCGGGACATTAACGCCAAGATGATTTTTACTATCCAATATTAAAATATGTTACACGCGATCTCTTGTCGCTTTTACCATGCGCCGTAACGCTCGACCCAAGGCTGCATAATGCCGCGTTTGATACGCCGCCACTGCCACCGTGAAGGTTTAGGTTACCTATACTCACAATAATCGGTAACGTTAATAAATTTGCTGTAACATTGGAATATAATGTATTACACAAAATTGATTTAATAGATCTAACTCGCTCTAAGCAAGTAATATTTAAGTATACTAACTCCGCAAATCCGTTTGTCTCGTAAAGCTCAGGTCGGTCAGCTTATAAATGTTTTCGTTATCTTCAGCAGAATCAGCTATTAACAGTCCACTGATGGACTCAGTTTTCTCCACATTCGTGTAGAATTGCTGGTTTTAGCTTAGACCACTGTATAACGTTCCAGATTTTATATGCAAGAGTTTATGCCTATCTGGACCTAGTAGAATAACTTGGCAAAATTTTACCTACTAGGATTGTGCAGGATACCCATTTATGTGTTATTTCGCAACAAATCGTTCTATTTCAATGCCTTAATCCAAACAAGTAAAGTAAATCCGTTACATAAGTGGTGTGTATATTGTTACTTAACGCGGGCCCGCGGCGCGTGCGCCGTTCATTGTCACGGCCGCAAAATTCCGCGCTATGTTACCCTGCGGATGGCTGAGATTTACAATAACAATCCTGTATTGTTGATATGCTAGTTTTACATAGGTATATGTGTGATATATTATAAATAATGTTTTTATATTTATATCTATTGTCATTGATATAAATACTCAATACTCAATACTCAAATGTTTATTGCTTCATAAAAGTAATTAATATATATAACAAATATAACGTAGTAAAAATAATAACGTAGAATTAGACATGGGTAGAAATAGATTTAAATTATAAGTATGTGAAATACCTGTCCCACTTCTTTCATAATCTCTTAAAATACGGTGAATTTTTCTTTTTATATTCTCTCTCTAACGAGGCTATCAAATGAATATTCAATGAGAATTCTGATTTGACGTCTTGTGACCGCGCTGGGCACTCTTGTTGGTCATTAACTTACGAGAATTCATCATTATTGTCCTATTGCTAATAGGTACTAATTTAATGAGCGTACGACATTTTGTGTCATTCAGTTTAATATGGAAGCCGGTCGGTAAACAATTGTCTCTGCGAAACAATCGAGTGACCGTCCATGGCAATGACAGAGCGGTAACGAGTGGGTGCTAAATAGTCAAATTAGTGACATCGCGTCGCATCACTATTGTTCTATTGCTAATATTAATAAAGCAACACAGGTGGTGTACTGTACTGGATTGTACATAGCATGAAAGCACGACCCGTGACACTGCACTGTGAGCCGATGCCTCTAAAAACAAATGATAACTCTCCATTTGTTATATTCGGGTTTCATTGCAGGGGACATATCAGACTTGCAGGAAATGAGCTGGAATGTTACGGTCAATGAAGCTGTAGATACAGACGAAGGGAACACTTTAAGCAAAGGATTTAATCAACAAATTTCTACAAAATATTACGTATATCCTCGGATTCTCTGTGGCCTGACCGGCCCCGACCAGTGACCGAAGAGAGCGGTAGAGCGATTCCAATGTTTTGCTTTAAGTAGGTATTAGGACAAAGAACGTGGACAGCTTTAATCAAAATTTAAAATTTTTCTCTACCTATAGCTTCATACTTTGGGCTGTAGATGATACTTAGGTTGATGAAACGGCTGTACAGTATCGGACACCCGGATAAAATATTTATGGCATATTTTGTCATTCGTTTACTCAATCGATTATGATGTAAGTGTAAACTTTGGGATACAAATCACTAGGTCATGGAAATTGCCGGCTTTTTATACATTATTTAGGTTAATAAAATACGAAAAATTAAAAAACTCTTGATAGAGTAATGTAGTAGGTACTCATGTCATGTAGTATTGCGAATATACCTACGCCATCTTCCATCCATTATTCCTCTATCTTCGGCCGCATCGTCACTTACCACCATTTGAAACGGTGATCAAATGCCTAGCTAAAAAAGGCTAGTCTTATATAAAAAAAGTGTCTAAAATCTTTGGCAACTGCAGTAAATTATAAATCAAGATACAACTATACCTATATACAAGTAGTACCTAGATGTGTTCATGCCAAATGTTCACGCCCAAGTAGGTACTCACCAAAGCTATGTAGACCAACGTATCGCATTCCCGAATGAACATTCTACAGTTTTTTGCCAAGTCTTCGCAGACGGTGACATCGTCGGTGAAAGTCGAAGCTCAATCGTGAAATTTTACATCTCTAATTATTTTTTGCCGTATCGCTTCTTGATTTTTTGACAATTCCAAATGTAATACTTTGTTTTGAACAACATAATGTTGATGGAAAAAGCGGTTTTTGTTTGATATATTTTTTGTATTTGAACGGTTAGGTTAGCGATAAAAGTACTGTAACGAAGTTTTATTTTCGATGCATGTATGCTGCATGCGTGCTTATTTACTTAGATAATAAATATCTGAATAAGTATCAAAGTAGAGTATTAATACTATTGATTGGCCATATATTCTGACACACGTAATTTGTTATTGCGTGGCAAACAAACTTCCTGGTGGGAAAAAAAACGTGTTCCTCGATCTGTCCATCATATTTGACAACACAAGTGTCAGGTAGTGGTGGTGTTTTTTTCAATTTTTATCATAACTGTTTGTTATCTAATAGCTATTCTAATTTATAAGTTGATTGTTATGACACAGAATTGTTAGGTTCATTGAAGCAAATACTATGCTTTGATTTGTGCTTCTCTTAAACCCTTTTGCACTATTCCTACTGGTGCCTAAGTACAGTCAGCAGCAATAACTTTATGTAATTGGGATACCTACCGAATGGCCTTGTCGGATTGGTCAAGGCTAAACCCCTACCAGGGATATTCATATTCATATTCATATTCATTCGTCAAGACGTGGAGAAGACAGAGTCACGTAGGACGGTAGTGTTAGTACAGCATAACTTTTACTATTTATACAAATACTAACGGCCGATCTCGGTTTCCCGGTTTAGCGAACCCATAGGCAACCTGGGGACCTCTTGGCTTCTAATATTTACCTATCTCCAAAATTAACAATATTTTATGGTGAAGAAGTCGTCGGAAGGCCAACAATTAGTATTTGTCAGTATTTCACGGATCGGTAATCTTACCGCGAATAGGTAGTAAAAAAATTTTAAGTATCTACTTATTTTAGAAAAAGTAACCACCGAAATAAATTAATTTTGTTTTAAAAACACTTTTTTTTACTGAAAGCGAAAAATTAAATTAAAATACTATCCAATTTAGTTAGGTAGGTACATAAACCGAATTACTGATACCCTTCATAGTTTCTGACACGTTGTTTACACGTAATGTTTTATCAGATAATAGTTGAGTACAATTATGGGAGAGACGGACAGACGGACAAGAGAACTGTTGACGCAAGTAGATGATGCGGCCGATTACACTGTTTTGCGTAAGAAAGTACAGTGCGACAAGGCATAATGAATGTGAGTAGGGCGTCAGTGTCTTTTCTCCAGCAATTTCCGTAATGGCGAAATGTTAGTTTCTTTTACCGCCACGTTGTCACACTTTAACGGTGGCGCCGAGGGAAAGAGTGAAATGCGGTTTCACTGAGATCCGGCGATACGCAGTCAGATTGATGGCGTGCGTGGCGGCTTTAAATGAACCAGGCGTTTGTTTGTGGGCACTTTATGCCGTGTCAACGGCCAGTATCAAATAAGGATCTGAAATAATAACTCGTTTAGATACTTAGATTTGATTTAGATTAGCATTTCCTGTGTTGGTTCTATAAGTTTTTGTTGGTGGAACGATGTATGTTTCTATTCTATGAGACAGACCTCAAATAACTTAGCAGTGAGAACAATCTGTACCTACTTTAGATGTACAACAGATGACGGGACTACAGATGAAATTGTTCCTTCTGGGAGTTTGGGCCATGTACGAGATTACGCCATCTAGATCGCTATTCAGCAAAGTACGATAGCATTGTAAATAATGATTACAAAATACAACGTCTATGGCGTCGGCGTATGAGAATTTCCGGTTTGAAGTATAAGGCAGCCAGCCTAATCATAGGCATGAGGCATACTACCTACAGCATATTACTTAGGTCATTCTCATCTTGAAATTCTCCTGAAAGTCCCGTAATGGTCATCACATTATAAAGTACAAGAAGGAGCATCGGTGGCCGAGTGGTTAAGGTATCCGACTAGTAAGCGAGAGGTACCGGGTGCGAATCCCACTGCGGCCATGTACCAATGACTCTTTACTGGGTTATGTATGATGCTCTTACGGCGAGGGAAAAAATCGTGATGAAACTTTTACTTGCAGGCGACTGAATGTGTAACCATGATCCAATCTGGTCAGGTTCCCCTTATAGCAGGGTCACGGAGGTCAGAAGGCAGTCGCTCTACTGTATTTATCTGATCTGTCAAATCCTGTATCATTGTCATTAACGCAAAGATGAGACCTAGAGTACAAGAATGAAGCAAATTTTCTCAAACCTCAAAGGCTGACACAGCATTCGCTCCCCAAGTAGTAGATGTCCACGTCGGTGGGCGCTTTTCATAAGATGGTCTGTCTGGGCCTGGGCAAAAAAAAATATTGTGTAGTTTTTACAGCAATTCAACTTGCAGGAAGTTGTAAATATGTTTCTTTCAGGTGATGACGGCAATATTGTAATGGAAGCGCGTATAATTTTACAGCCATAGATAAGCGAGCACGCGACGTACTACAATGGGCTATTTATGTTTTCAAGATATATCTCATCACGGCATGGTTGTCAGTTGCTGCTACAATTTCCTGAGTTATTCACAAGTCATGTTACTTTATTGTCCTGGCTGGTTTCTTTGAATTCCGGGTCTGAAGATACCAAAGAATTGCGTCTAATTTGTTAAGACAAATGTTCTATTCCTTATGGAATAAGAACATTTGTCTTATGCCTACTATAACATATTGCTACATAAAATAGTGCCTGGCTACACTATTGCTCGTATGACGTCTCTCTCAGTGTGAAATCTCAGCGTTAATTTGCGTTATCTACCTAAAAGCTTTTTATACAGATAATATATTGGTCAACCCAATTCGGTGCCATAATCATTAACGTATGCTAATGATTATAGATGTACGTATCTACGTAATAAACCAACCGTTAGTAGCTGGTAACACACCCCTGGTCTTTATCTTTGGTTTGTCTTTTCAAACCTCAAGTATTTCCTAAGCTATAGTACCGTTTAATAAAAAATGCTAAGCATCAGCACCAGAGCCACACCAGAAACTACATCCACATAGTCTACGTGCCTGACAACAAAGTAATGCACTGGTATCGCGAGCCTTATTATCGTGCACATGCAATATGTGGAATAACTCCTTCCTGAAGTCTTTCCTTTGCACTATAGGGTTCTTCATGTCTACAGGCACCTAAAAGGGCGGCACCGCATCCGCTCTCCTTAGGTTGCAAATGTCTTGGACGACGGCTTTCTATCAGGTGGACATTCTGACCGTGTGCCTGCCTAGGCAATATAAAAAAGGGGTTTCAAATAAAAAAGACATCGAAAGTGGCCTGAGTGACGGTCGAACACCGTACGATTTTTACGAAACTTCTTACTTGGTATAACAACGCTATTTGATGCTAAGGAATGAGCTTTCTGCAGTGGTGTTTCCAGACTATTACGATATTGAAACCTCCAAGAGACGAACCTACATTTATATCAAATCACCGTGTCTTTGGAACGATGGTTAGTTGGGTTCCGGCTCAAAGAATAATGACATGGTACAGACCATGGTATGGACCGGTAAACTTGACAACTTTTTTAGGATTCATTACAGAATTCTCTGCGTAACCATAACAGCTGTTTATAAGTACTTACTTAGGTAGGTACCTGTTGGCTGTGCAATCCATTCACGGGCTGCTGAAGTGAAGGTCTAGACCACGGTTTCTGGTGATGTTCAATTATCTACCTTTAGACTGTAAGTTTATTTTAAGTAATGTTTGTGCCATTTTAACTGTATAATTGTGTATGTATGTATGTACATATATGTAAACTTTACGTTGTTATTTTTAGTCTTAAGTCTGGCCATGACAGAATACCAGCGGGTGTGGGTTCTACCTGCACCCAAACGCTGAGTCATGGACCATTTTGTCTATTAGAAGCTTTTAATATATTGATACAAACCTGTTAATGTTTAGACAAATAAATATTTCTATTTCTTTTTCTATTTCTGACTGCGCCCTCAGTTATTTTACCTGCTCGAAACTAAAGTTGGGAAGATTCTCTTTTTAGTATTGGCATGTATTAGATTTCGCTTAATTAACTAAAAATTGTTAATTAGGTTAATGTTTTGTCTACTTACTGCGACGAATGTCATTAATAGCATTTGTTATTTTCATAATCACATATTTAGTTTGCTTGTCTTATCGCTGTAATTTAGCTCATATTTAGATGGAGTCCATTGTAAGAATGAGCCCATGAATATTGATCTACTTAACTAAGGCTAATTGTTATATTGTACGAATGGGATTCGTCATTATTTCCATTTGAACAGGTGCGTATTTATGGCTTAATGTTTTGAGCGATGATATACTTTTCGATACAGAAACCTATTGAATATTAGGTACTTAAATGAAGATTAATCTACAATAAGTACTACTTATGTTTTGCCTCAAAAAATAGAATTGTAAAGACATACAGCTACATAAATAAATCAGACTCCAGACATAAACAGACATAAACAAAAAGAAACTGGAATGTCACGAGAACCTGTTTCTTTTTTTGCAAATCGTTCTTTTATACAATCCTCTACCACGCATTGCGCACAATCAGTCTTTATTAATCATCATTAATATCCTAACTGCTAATTATCGTAGTATTTCTAATCAGTTATTAAGTGATTCTCGAAAAAGCTATGAAACTATTGAATCGATCAACTCAATAGGACATACCTGAAATACTGCGATAGTTAATACCAGTCAAGCTATAAAAATCATATTAGCGTTAAAATCCCGGTTGTGCTTTCGAGTACGAGGGCCCGAGGTCCGCCTTGACCATGATCCAGGATTTGGCAGATCAGGTAATTACAGTGAAGCGACTGCCTGACCTCCGTGACCATGTCAACAGGAGAACCTAACTAGATTGGATAATGGTAAGTTATTACCCTTGATTAAATGAAGCAAAACCCTCAACTGATACAGTGGAGGCTCGAGGTCTATGACTAATCATTATTATTTACAATAATTATTGTGATCACTCATTGAGATACAGGCTCCTTCTTATAAAGCCTAGTGAGAGTGAAAGTGATGGTCAAGTGATAAATGTGCCTTTACGCAGATGACGCTGATTTAGGCGCTGTCCTAATTGGTAACGGACATAACCTGACCAATAGCAGACTTCAAAACCGACGACTTCACACGACCATGGCCGCACGAACTTTGCAAATTAGGACAGCGCCTTTGACTCGCAGTCTCTACTATACCAATTACCAATGGGTAACCCTATAACACTAGGGCAGATTAGCGATATGTACAGATTTGTAAGTAGCATTTCCACGTGATTTTACGATTATTATACCAACCCGTTTATGTAATAGGTTTTCCAATTTCGATAAGAAGATTTTAGTTGTTGTACTTACGGGTTAGAGCAACACGGGGAATCGGCGAAACGAAGCTGTGTTGCTCTGACTACGGGTAAATGATAAGAACTTGATGTGCCACGACTCCGAGACTATACCGGGGTTGGTGGTTTACTGTAATATAATATCTTCCCTTAAATTAATGGGGAACCAGGGACCATATCACCAAACCAATGGCAGGAAATTCGAACCGAAAGGGACCGGGAAATACAAGAATTATATTAATATAATAATATTACATATTTTAGTAGTAACGAAGTTTAAGCATTAGGAGCTTCGGTGACCTTATGGGTAAGGTATCCAGTTCGTAAGGAAGAGGGTCCAAGTTCGAATCTCACTGCTGCTGTGTACCAATGACTCTTTACTAAGCGAGGCTATTTCGGCGAGGGAAAACAACGTGATAAAACCTGCACATTGAGGCGACTTAATGTGTAACCAAGGTTCAATCCGGTCAGATACCCTGGTAGAAGTGTCACGGAGGTCAGAGCAGATGGCAGTCACTCCATTGTGATTACCTGATCTGCCAAATCCTGGATAATGGATGAGATGGACCCCAGGCACTCGTGCGCGAGAGCACAACCGGGCCATAACGCTAAGATGGTTATTTTTTTATTAAAATGTTTAACGTATTGGCTCAACCTGTTTATAATTCTACCGTGACCAAAAATAAAACGTTAATAACTTTTGGTCCTATTTATTAATTATTTATTACGGTATTGGCAAGATACCTTTTTTATAGACTAATACAATATGAGGATAACGCTAGCTGTAGTTTTTCGTCAGCTAACTTTGATGATGTTTTTATGGCCGATTAATGACTGTAATTTACACAGCCAATTACATTAATCTCAAAAAGTACACCTATAAATAAAATCGGGCTCTCGTCAAGTAAACATGAACACTTGAATTATAGTAAACAACAGCAGGAAGGAGTATTTTGGACTATGCTTTTTATCACTATTTGGGTTATTTTTAGTCAATCATACCCGTAGCTCATAAATCATTATTTAAACCGTAATTTTCAAATCTCCGTTTCAATTTGTAATTTGCTAATTGAACAAAAAATATGACGCCCTTTGCAATAAAACTTAGATTATACTTTGATTCAGAGGTCAATGTAGCACAAATTGTCCATCACGGGTATGGAACAAGGTGCCTTTTGATTTAATCACCTAGAGGCATACCACAGAGGACCTCTGTAGCACAGAAAATAGGCAGTAGCTTTTCGGTAGGTTTATAAACACTGCGACCTTCAACCATTCTGCCAAGTGTGGTGGGTGGAGGATCACATTGTTTTTTATGCTATTCAGTGACAAACGAGCAGACAGCCCTGATGGTGGTAACAGTCGCCCATAACATCTACAATTAATACTTTGAGGTGGCAGGTAACAAAAATGCATAATTGCAGGTGCGTTATCACTGTGAGGGCTAAGATGAAATGCCTCACGTCTGTAATTTCGCTGGCTACCTTATCCTTCAAACCGTAAAGCATTGTTGCTTGGTGGCAGAAATAGATAAGGCGGTGGTACTCACCCAGGCGGACTCCTCAGGCTTGACAGAGTCCTACCACCTGATGCGTCCAGCATTGTGTGTAGTTGTATAATGGCTACTCATCATCATACGGTAATCCCAGTTGTGCTCCAGCGCCACTCGCGAGAGTCCGAGATCCACCTTCCTACTAGTTCTTGTTCACTTCGCTCGGTCTTTGGCATTCTTGGTGACGAGATTTTTCGTCGTCTGTTCACACATGAAACGAACCATCTAAAAATAATATTCCTACTGTCCTAAACAAAAACTTCTTACAGAAAGACACAGTCCAAAAGAAAAACTTAACGCCGAAAATGTGCACCGTAATTGCAAAAAGAATCTAACCACCAAATTATACCAGTTAGCTCTATTTACCAACGACGATAGCTCCAAGCAAACACGCAACGGTCCATCCTATCTACAATATTAATTTGCTAGTCAAATACCACTATAGTTATCACGGTCTGTTTAAACAGACGGAAAGAGGACAATGAATGTTTACATTCCACACTGAAACAGTAGCTGCAGTTATAAAGTTGTTGTAGTGTTTTTATTGTCTAGGAATGCACACGGTCAGATAGTCCACCTGAAGGGAAGTGATCGTCGTAGAATAAGATTTTAGACATGCCTTTTGAATGAAACCCCAAGTTAAAGTCCAAATAAACTTCGTGGTGGAGATCATTTACATCTTGCACGTGCGCAATAACAAGGCTCGCGATGTTAACAGACATCTGTGAATGAAATCCATTCCATTGACGGTGGGTGCAACTATGGTCCTTTAATTATGCCTATATGCTTGCTTGGACAAATTTACAGAGCGCCATCTAGCCCTAAAGTAAGCAAAGCTTGTGTTATGGGTATTAAATAACTAATAAACTACCTATATACATGCATTTTAAATACAGACTTAACACTCAGAGACATAACAGAAATTAAAATTCTGCATTTCAATTTCTGCTCGCCGGCCTGCGGCATGTTAACAGGGGGCACGTTAAAGCTATGATGGTCCTTTGAGGAGACCGTCGAAGTCTGAAAATTCATGATAGACTTGTGCACGGTATTACTACCTCCTATGGCTGTCCCCAATGTTTTTAGAGAGCGTGAGGCTGCGGCAACCACCTTATCTAAGGTACACATTGCAGCCAAGTTTTTATTACGTTGCGATAAGCTTCTTCGTAAATATTTCCTTTTATTCTCTACTTAGTTTTTTAATCGCCCAGAGAGACTAGGCTTGCTTCAGCTATAAATACATACACGCCTTTGTCGCATAGGGGTAGGCAGAGACCATTTTGTTCCAATTTGTATAGTTTTAAACAAGTCACATGATGACTACAATAACATTTTGAAATAGGTACTTAAATCATATATTACAAATATAATCGCGAATCGCAGCTACCTTATATAAAAGAGTTTTAGAAGTAGGAGTGGCTAGTTTGTCAAAATATCTATATGTTACGTACGAGGTCTAGCCAGGGCCCATAAACTTCAACAAATATGTAGTGTTGATGCATATGTAGGTACCTACTTAATCACATTACCTTCATAGCATGCAAACTTGGACTATTCTTCAACGGATTTATCTATAAATGTAATATTAAGTATACGTGAAATATGTCACATTTCTGTGTGTGCTTTCTTTTTTGTTCACGTTTCCCTGCGTGTTTGTCCAAGTGTTCACCTGCGTCACAAATCACCTGAATCGTCCACTTATTTTTGTTATATCTATAGCTAGGTATACTTAAATAGGGTAACTCGAGAAGTCGTGATAAACGCGATATTCCCGGGTGCGTTGATCTTGCACTATTACGAGGATGGAGCATCACTTAAACTTGGACGTCAATGTGTTCGCAATAAAGTAGAAGATTGTTTATCACATGAGTCTGCAAGTTGCGTGTGAAAAATGTCGGTCACTGTAGGGTTGCCAACTTTTTTTTAGACCAAATATAGTGTTTTAGGGTTTAGAAGCCATTAAAATATAGTAGGTAGGGAATTAATCAAAAAATATATAGTAGGTTTTTAAATAAAATGTTCGTACCTATATTATTTCTTGAATGTATATTTTCTGCTACATTGAGCTTCATAGCTGTTTTGTTTTATTTGACTTGAGTTTGACGTCACGTCATACAAATGTCAAGGCTCAAGATTGTTCTGTAATATTCGATTTGCATCAGGAATTTTTTTCTTTTGAGGATCTTATAGACGCGTTCCGTTTTGCGGTAAGTGGTAATGTTGTGCTAATTAAATATAGTAGTTTTGCCTACTATATTTTAATTTTTAATTTATAGTAGGTAGACTCCTAATATAATAGGATACTATATTATATAGTAGGGCTGGCAACCCTAGTCACAATACAACGATTTGTAGATATTACGCTGTTACGATCCAATTCATCACGTGAATTCGGAGGCTTTCGTGGGTCCAACGTCATTTACTGTGTTCTTATGTAACTTGTTACTTCCTTACGGCTTTTCGTTGAGTTCTATATTGAAGTAAATTAGGCTTCAAAATTGTAGAGTACGTACGTAAAATAGTTTCGCACGTATCGTAGAGCACAGCTGTTCTCAAGTCACGAAACAATTTACTATTGAAAGAAATATATAGGTATCAATTATTATGAGACTCATTTGTGCATGTACAATAAATTGTTGTAATACCTGTATAAATTCTCACAAAAGGTACGTACCTATTTATATTTAGGTAGGTACAGACTTCATTCAGAATGTTATATACTTTAATATTATGATTTACTTATGGTTGGTCTCCTTTCACCGATTTTATTTTTAGTAAGTCTTCTTATGAACAGCTCAATTATTTTCATACCACTAAGGCAAACAAGCTTATGCACCTGAAACTTTAAAGTCAAACAACAAGTAAGTAAACCGTATTAAAAACGTCCTACGCGTTTTACTGCACCGTAATTTTATAATAACGACAACAAAGCTTATCTAAATCGTTAATAATAACCGTAATTCCGCTGACAACATAATTTCGGCGCCCGTAATTAGCGGCGGAACAAGCTCGCGTAAACCGCAATTGACTTGTGACAAATCAGTTGTAAAGAGTCGGCGTCGATTCGGCGCACATATTCGGAATGGAAGGTGTCCGCGTGTCCGTCCGGTGCACTCTCGCGCCGGCGGCATCCCGTCATCTCGCACTCAGGTACAGCCGTCGCTTAGAGGTGGTCGCCACTTTTACGCACTCCCGCGCAGCCAGTCTCCACCGCGCCGGCCGGAGCGATTGCATCGCATCTCCTTCGGAATTTTTCAATTACAAATCAAATTAGACTTTCACGGTGGTGAATAATAGACGTTGACGAAACAGTGCGGTCTCGCCGGCAGCCGCAGCGCCCGCGCCGATCTAGAAAGTGATAAACTCGAGCCGACAACATGAAAACGGATTACGCTATGGATGAGATGCAGAAGAGTAAGTTGGGACGTTATTCAAAATTTATAAATTATCAACACAAAAGCTTTGGAAAGTAGGTAATTAAAATTGTATATTTTTCCTTATAAACGTGTTTTTGGTATAACAACAACTAATCGACAAAAATAGATTTTGTCAAAATTCTCTATTGCTTTTTTGCGTCCTAGCTGGTAGATTCGATTTAAATTCCGATGTATACAGACATAAAAATGCGAGCTAAAATTAACATTGGTTCTATCTAAGATCATCGAAATTATAACATTATAATAATAAATGTTACAATTTCTATTAATTTAGGACAGAGTCAATGTCTCCACATAATTTCTTTCTTCATTGGCCATGACTGTCACGTGTGACCACCGGTTTGACACAGATTCTTCCAGTTTACGATGTATTAATATTGAAATTTCCACTCTAATCTTACCAAACGAGATCGTGTTCTAAAATATAATGGTTCATTTAGGTGGACATCGTACAATTGGGTTTTATCGCTATAGTACAATTTACAAATTTAATACGGACGAATGAAATAGGTACACAATAAACACATAATTGCTATTGTTTACAGAAAAGTCTGTTTTCTATGAGTTTTTATGATGTTAATATAGCATAGAAAACAGAAAAGTAATGCATGTGGACACAGATCTACTTACTTAAAAATACGAACATGCGTAATAAACAAATTCGGGCCGAAAGCGATATTACGTTTACATAATTTTTATTGCCGCGAATTATTAAAAAGGCGCTGCTTCTATATAATTTTCCTCCAGCTACATAATTTTCAGGTTTTTTTTGTAGCAACTTTTATTTAGTAGATTCTTTCGTTTTGGTTACGTGAGTATTGCCTTAATGTAATGTTTAAGATATCATAAAGTGCGCTACGGTGATGGCATTGACTACGGCAAAGTTCGAATGTTTTAATTTTAGACAATAATTTTAGAGTCATCAAGAGGAACCGAAATATAATTTAATACCATTAAGGAAGTAACTTGCGGTCCTAACCTAAATCACCATCATAATGATAATTTTAGGTAATTGTATAATTTACTTTTTATACTTAAATTAAATACTGTAATTAAACATGTAGAGTGATTTTGCACTAGCTCTGGTAGGTAGGTGCAGTTTCACAATACAATTTCCACTGAGCCTGAACTAGCATACTAATAATTTATTATTTTATGTAATATTACCGTTTCAAATGTAGACCACATTGCGTTTCCATTTCAGTTCAATTATTTTATAATTCTGTATTTATCATAGTCGATCAAACACGACGATGTTTACGCAGATGTTTGTTGTTGAAAGGAAAACGGCTGCTTTTACACGCAAATAAGATATGTTGTACGAAATATCTTCATAATAACAATTGGTATTAACCTGTTTTTAACGCATCCTCTGGGTGTTGCATGTAGGTACATCAGATTTTTTCATACATAAACAACTTCAACAGTCGTATAATTTAGGGCTTGTTCAATTCTTATTATTAGAATCGTCTTGTTTTGTCTTAGATAGGCAATGCATTCGCGACAGTGTGTTCACGGGCGGCGATGACCACTTACCAGCAGGTGACCTCAGGCCAAATAAGAAATAAAGACAGAAAGCTGTAAGAAATCCTATTGTTAGATAAGCCGGTTGCGATCTATTTTATATTACTTTTGTTATATAGTTCTAATTTCTGTTCTAACGCACACATTGACAACCAAACTACGCCATGCACACATGTTTACGACACCGGCCTCATGTCACTGTTCACAGCGCGCCATCTTTATTTTTTATTTTTTATTTAAAGATGATCGTTTGCCGTCCTCTATATAAAAAAGAAGGGCAAAAGAAATTATTATTTATGTATTCTTACATTTCATTCGTTTTGAAAGTAGTCTTAATAGACAGCACAATAGCTGTTGAGTATATGAAGTCGATTGTGTAACAAATGCAGGGTATATAGCATCATTATGCCGTAATTACATACCCGGTTGGACATATAAGTCACGCCGGAATCGTACCGCGTAAATAAAACAATACCATGGCATCGTATGAGCAGGGAGAAAGTTGAGATTAAATCGAGCTGGGTAAATGAGAGTAACTTAGAAGAGCGATATTGTTCTAGGAACCATAGTTTTGAATTCTTCAATACGATAGGAAACCAACCAATATTTTGGACCTAAAATCTTTGGAAACCAAGCTGTTATTAATTTTATCCTAGATTTTACTAGCCCAAAATCTTTTTACTGTTATTCTTAGAAATGAGATTTTTTTTTACTATGAGAAATTCTCATTTTCCATAGACCGCAACAAAATATATTTTTCCACCTTTTTACTCACAGAAGAGCTGTCAAAATTTCCTTTGAGTTGTGTCAAGTGGTGTTGTTATAACTAGGTCTATTACATTTTGAAATGTAACTTATTAAAATAGTTAAATTTTCTTTGTTCTATTTAAATCTCGGCGCCAAGAATTTTTTCATCCTAAAAGAAATTTGTTCCCTTCGCCTTGAATAATTTTTCCCGATCTCAATGGCATCTATTATAGAAAACATGGCTGTAACAATCAGAAGACTTTTCATGTCCGGAAAGGACGATATCGACGAACCTCCCCCGCTCCCATTGTGGTTCGTAAGTGGGTATTTTATTTCTAAATTAAATACCTTCACTGTTCACTGCATTTTAATTTCACAAGACTTTACATATAGTTAACGCTAGTAAAGTATGCATAAACTTTTTTATAGTTACGATTGTCTTGTCCGCTCCTATGAACTCTACAGGAGGTATCTGATGTGATGACTCTTCAGAATATGGTCCTGGTCCACTTCGCTCGATCTTAGCATCCTCGGCGGTGTGTTTGTTGGCACGCATGCTATTGGGTCGGTCTCTCCTTCCCGTACCTGGCGGGGGGGTTGCACGGCCAGACATTTGTTCCCTACGTAATTTGCCGGTCAGCACAAGATATGGCCATACCACCGAATGCGGCACTCTTCAGAAACAGGAAATGCAGGGACGTGTTCTTTAGATTAAAGTACCGTAGGTTTCAATTTAGTTTTCTGATATGTGGTTAATTATGTATATGGGTATTTATTGCATTTTAGACCTAGCTACTAAACTGATAGTGATAAAACTTAGAACTTAGAAACATCTACCCTTCCGCAGTATGCTATAAGTATGAATAATGTAAATAACTAACACTCATAATTTAATAGATGACTAGGCAGGGAAAATTCTTGAATAGAAAACTGCAATAGTTTGTTTTGTGCGGGATTAAGCCACGACTAAAAGAAGAGCCGACACTATCAAATCAGTTATCAGAGATGAGAAAGCTACTATTTGATTGATGGAGAGTAGCATACTTCATAATCTATAAATCAGAAACTCTATACAAAGTTTGACCAAAGGCGGACCGAAAATCTTTGCAGAGCGGAAAAGTGCTATACTGGTTTCTATCTCGTCTAACGTCTATTTGAAAGGGGGTTTCTTCTTTAAAATCTAGTGTACTTCGTTGCATCAATTGGGTGCGTTACACGCACTCGATCTTCGTGGATTCCATCAAAGCTAGACTGTCATCACCCGTATCAAGGTAAACTGTCATCACAAACGAACTAAGCTTAACTCTCGTTTCAGGGACGACCTCCATCATCGGCATGTCCGATGTGACGGAGAACAAGCTGCTGTGGCGGCAACTGCTGGCCGAGCTGGTCGGCACGTTCCTGCTGACCTCGATCGGAGTGGCGGCATGTATCGCCATTATGGAGTCCAATGCCCCGCAGACCACCAGCATCGCGTTAGCCTTCGGTCTCCTCGTCGCCTCCATAGTGCAGGTCAGTCTCTTTTTGGGTAACTTTTATCCCAGTAGTCGGAGTCGCTAGTTCTGACCGATGCTGTTACGGCGAGGGAAAACATGTGATGAAACCTGCACATTAAGGCGACTGAATGTGTAACATGACCCAATCTGGTCAGGTTCCTATGGTAATAGGGTCACCGAGGTCAGATGGCATTCGCTCCACTGTAATTATCTGATCTGCCAGATCCTGGTTCATGATCAAGGCAGACCCCGAGCCTTCGTGCGCGAGAGCACAACTGGGACATTAACGCCAAGATTATTTTATGATAGTCGGAGTCGCCAGCTCCATTTTGATACTACTGGGATTTTTTGTCCCAGAAAAGCTATGGAACGGATATCCCGCACGTCAGATAATTTATGATGGATTTTTGTCGGCGAATTTGAAACGCATAAGTACTGTTAACGCGTGTGCGTGCGTCCTACCACAAAATCTCCCCAAAAAGACGTTGGTAGTCGGTACAAAGCGTCCGACGTCGGCAAGCAACCTTAATCGCGACGCAAACAGAGGGTTGTAATGTTGATTGTAAGTTTATCGTGTGTGTCTGTGCATTAGTGTTTGTCATCGTAGCTTCCACAAGGACGGGGCAATTTCGTTTTGATAAAGAAAAATCTTAAATACTTTTAATTTATTTCATTAAAATCTAAATTATATGTAAATTTCTAAATCTAAATTTTTGCTCTGTTATTTTTACTGGCAGTGATTCGCGTGACATAGTTGTAATTATGGGATCGTTGTTTTAACCTTAGCAATATGATGCTGCAACTATAACAAGAATTTCATTTCTGTTTGTAGAGGAATGAAAAGATGTAAGGTCACGTTCATGTCTTTAGTTTATGAGTGATAGCCTATTACGTTTCAATAGCGTCGTAAATGTCGTACTGTATCGTTAAATACACAGAATTACAAGATAGACATTTACAAACAAAGGTATATCTAGGTAGTTGACTCTAAGAAACTAGGAATAGGGTTCAAAGGTTAACTGCCTAGAAGACTGCAGGCAGTAACCTATTGTTCTATGAAGGTATGATTACGTTTTTCGGATGAATCGGTATACTAGAGCACACGGATACCTGGAGATAACTAAGTGAGTTAATCGATCATTATCATTCCTGCTGCCCTGGAAGCATAAAGCAAACATACATTCAGGGAATTCAAAAACATCTGTGCGAACTACAGATTTAATTAGGTATTGCTTATTTAACAATAAGATTAAGTTGTTTACATGTTGATGTGATTCCAACAACTAAGTAATATCTGGAAGTCACAGAAAGCCATTGCTGACTCCAAAAAAATTTTTAAATAGTGATAGAGAACCGATCCACTCCTAAGTGACAAAAGTTTATTCACAAATTCTCGAATATCATGCGGGCTAACAGCCGGCAAAAAGGCTACTGAATATTTTGCCACCTATAGCTTTTATCTGTGCCTATATGCAAAGGCAAATCCACACGCATGCACACACTTCACCGCCCATATAAAGTGATAATGAAGCCAGTAGCACAATCTATATCTCTATCTCAGTAAATCTTTGTTATTACGCGTTAAAGCCGGGACTCGAGATAGCGAAAGCAAACAAGGACGTGAGGGCGTTTAAGAAAAGCTAACTTGAGATAGCATAATTACCGGCTTATTTACGATCACTGCTTTATACGGCTATTTTAAACACTGGCGGAGTATAAAATAAACACTAGATTGGATTTTTCGTACAATGGAGACAATTTGGAGATCTTAGACCCGGGAACTTTCTGGGTGCAATCTGATTATGCACATCTAGAGAATGGATGGAGATCCACCAGCGGGAAAGTTTGCGTTGGAATTTCGATTGCGTGGAATCAAATTCCGACGTAAAGATCCACGCTGTGGTCTAAACGAGTATTTTAATTGGTTAGGTTTCTTAGAAATTCTAGACCTCCTGCGTAACGGATGGCACCCAAGAAGATCCAAGGTCTCCAAATTGTCTCGATTGAATAAATTCAACCTAGATTCGAGTTTTTGTCCACTAATTTACACACTAATCTAATAAAAATCGAATCTAAAAATTTGTGCACGGGTTATGTAGGCACGGTCCTGCCTATAATGAAAAGTAGAATTAATTTTTTTATAGATTCGAATCATACATCAATGAGACGATTGATTGACGACAAACTCATCTCCATAGATAGACCCGCAATGTTTCTAAAGTACCTAATATAGTAAAATGTAGCAGTGCAGGTGAGCAACGAGATAAACACAGATATAGCACAGTTTCCCACGCGTTCACGGACCTGTGACCACTCATGCAATGAACGCATAAAACGAACGCACCCACATCACCCAATGCAATAAATTGTGAGGTCAATATGCTAAGCAGGTAAATTCATTGACCTTCACTCATGAGATTGGTTCGGTACTTTCCTTCTATTTAATTATTAAGTACTTTATTAATAAAGGGAATATGAAACGGTTTACGGTTTTAATTAATGGCTTTTTGAATAGGTACTCAATAAATGTATACTGTTGCAATAATATTTTGATTCCTAATTACTCTTCATGTGCCAAGCCAACGCATATCAAAATATCCACTAGAGCCTTATCAAGTCATCAATTGTTTGTTTATTCAAATCTGTTTCAATAGTTGTCTCATAATACTGAATTACCCAATATTAGCTCCATTGAGGTTCATTGACACACTTACCGCTATTTTTTCTATCAGCACACTGCTTTAGATAAATACAGCGGAGTGCAATTGACACTGGAGTGGTCACGAACACGGCATCCGTGTGTCACGCGTAGCCCTATCGGATCTGGGCATTGCGCAAACTGATCAAATGTTGATTATAACGGTAACGCACAATGCATACATCGTATGCGTATGCATATATTACCTGATTTATAACCGTATAATTTGAATAAATGAATATCGAGTTGAGTTTTGATAAAGTATCATTTTAATATCGTGATAGCTTTGTGATAAGAGAATTGTTAAGTAGAATTGCAAAAAATTGCTTAATTCTGATATAGGGATTATTATTCAATTAATAATAAAATTCTACTTAAAATTTGGTAACTATCTGATCTGAGAATAGATACGCTTTTAAAGCTACAAGGAAAAGCAATTTATCAAATTAATCGTATATTTGTGACACCACCACTCGTTGATACTCCACATCCTCTTCAATGGATATTACTTATGAACTAATACAATCACAACATTGGCGTCACCAGGTTCTCTACTTCGTCACGGTACCCTCGATTTTCCATATGCATGGTGTCGCCGTGAAATCGCGAACGCGATTCAGGCCCGGGAGGCTTTGTTGCGGCGATAAGCATAACACCAACTACCTGTGTATAGTCTGCAAAGTCGTGAATAATTCAAGGGCCACTTCACGGTAGAAGTACTATGTTTGATAGAAATTCGTTTTTGCAAGAGCAGTACTTTCTTTCTTTCTACGGCTGTCTTGCCAGACTGTATGTAAATCCAACGATACCTTATCAGTTACTGAAGGTCGGTGAACCCTATTGTGTTCAGTTTTTTTACCACGCTGAAGAAATCGTATTGGTATTGATGTTGTACCTACCATGCTAGGTGAATTTATGCAGTACACACTTTGTACAAGTAATAAAAAAGGGATAAAAATTACGTAGAGTTACTCATCATACCTAAAACCTATAAAAATGCCTTAAATGTAGATCAAAATTTTGTACGAACTAAGACTAGTTCCCTGCTTCGCGCGGCTGTGCGCTGCCGAGTTCACTTATTTGAAGTTTATCGAAAGGTCCTGGCATCTCATGACATACCAACTGCAATTACAATGCCATTTGTAATATAGTCGATCAGTTCGTCACCATTGACCTAGTATACCATGGCATTTGTTTAGAGAACATCTATTCGGCAATAGGAGGCGTAGACAAACAGAATTGTTTATGAATTAATAACATCCGATACTAGTGTTTATTGATGGAAGTTGGGTCATGGCCGCATATTATTGAGATAGGATGTGTAATGTACACTCGGTAATGTGAGCTATTCAACAATTGATAAACAAACAATTATATAGAATATCAACATCGAACTCGTGCATTCTAGTAGCAACGGAAAAGAAAAAAAAATCTTTTATTATAAGTGGTAGGTAGTTTTCATTTCTGACCGCAAGAAATCTCCGTTACAAGTGAGATGCGGAATTAATTATGTGCTTAACCGTACTCCAAGCTTTCCACCCACGTGGACTATTGTACGTATATCTAGCATACTTGCGAGTTGAGGGGAATAAGAAGTAGCCTATGCCCATCCTCAGGTGCTAAACTAACTCCATACCAAATTTCACCAAAATAGGTGCTGTGGTATAGCCGTGTAAGCGTAACAGGCTTATAGAATTACGTTCACAATTATAATATTAGTAGGAAAGTACAGATGCAGTATTGAATCTGAAATCAAAACTTTGAATAAGTCATTGACTACGCTAGTGTAATTGCACAGTTTACCTTACTTTACGCAATTAATCGTAAGCGTCCATGCTGCGGTCAGTCGCCGTCGCCCTGACCGTGCTGTGGCTTGACCATTGCGGAGGCTTCCTCCTAATCAACCTTCTACTGCAGTCAGTGTCGCGGTGCGCAACTAGGCGCGCTATCTCGGACAACCTCACGGGACCCATATATGGAGCTATGGAATCCATGGATCTAGGTATATGGAGTTCAAATGATAGGTACTTTTAGTTTTAGCCGTAATTCGTCATCTGCGTGCAGTTTGGAACACTGCATGCATTCGACTATGAAGTTCCGAGGTTAGGTATGTATTTACTTGCCCTCCCCCACGGTTTGACTCACGTGCATCTGTCCCACAGGATCCTGTTTTTCTGGGACATAAAGTACTTTATGACACTCGGCAAAAATGCAGCTTCCTGTTAGTGAAAGAAATTTAGAAACCGGTTCAGTAGTTTTGAACTGAGAAACTTACAAACATATTTACAAACTTTTCCTCTCTATAATATTAGTGATAGAAGGATAGTGTATAAATCATTTAAATTTCTACTACTTATACCTGTTCCTGCGGCCTCTTAGCCATTAATAAACTCTTACCACGAGTGTATATAACAAAAATAGCAGCATAGAGATGTTATATTACTCTCTAGTTCAAATGAAACTCAATGTACCGAATGCAACCCAAGTTTGCGGTTTACTGCAATGCAAATGACGGTTATTACCTGTTTATTATTGCGATTCTCTGTACACACTTTATGTTCGCGGCCGCCAGGCCGTTAAACCGTGTGTCATTTCGTAGTATATCATAATATGTATTTTAAGCTTTATATTCCGGGAATAAAATAACAATTGCTCGGTTAAACCATCTTATACCTACCTACTTAGAATAAATTTCCCCATATTACAGTGCGTTAGTTATACCTGTACCTGCTAGCTTTTTAGCTCTGTACATACATAACATCACGCCTTGTTCCACTTGCTACGGTCCAGAGGCCTGATTCTCGCGCTCTGACATCTCGAATTCGAAAATGTTTCTAGCCTAAACATATATAATAAATATTTTCCCAACTATCTTCGACAGACGTATATTGTCTAAGATCAATTTCAGTGCCGTTTTAATACAGTTTTTGACGACAAAAAATGACGAAAATTCGCGAGAATTGCCCCCAAACAAACTTCGCGTGGTTACTAAAAAAATCATATCTTGAAACCCTGTATTCGGATAATCAATGTAGTTGGTAAAAACACGATCTTCGACGGGTCTCGCTAGATTGCTTTCTTTCCACTCCGACCTTAAACTCGGCTGGTGCGTCGCGCCCGCGCCCGCGCACCCGCGCCGCGTATCAAATCGCGTCGACGCACGACCGTTGCGCAACGCGTCATCTGTCAATCGCGGATTAGCATCACAATGGAACAATGCGATCTGTGCTCCAAATGTCGGTGGTCGTGTCCCGCCGCGGTGCCAATGTCAACCTGATGAGTTGCTGGTACTAGTTGAGATTGAGATACTTCGTGAGCCTGTAGTGGTTTTGTACGTGATTGTACGTAGGTACTGACACGCTTTTTAACATCCCCAATTTTATGATATTTTTTGCGTCTATTGAAATTTATTCGGAAATGTCTGTTAAATTAGAAACTCTAGCTGTAAAGTGTAGTGTAATAAATATTTAGAAGTAATAATGATTGAAAGAAAGTGAAGCTCTATGTTTACTAATAAAAGTCTACATTCTTCTCCAGGAAGCTATCCTATATTTTTGACTAATTTAATCTACATCATGTATAGTTTAGGCGTGAACACGTAACAGAGTTGTGTTTTCATTTATAAAGTAGTTTCAAATTAGTATTGGTAGTATTAAAGTAGAAAACATCGTTTGTAAACATCAGTCTCATAAATAAAATACCATCTAAGATTCAATAGGCCAGCTATAAGGACTGTCAAGTTCTTGCTAGCGCCCAAATGCGTTTCGCACCTACATTTATGAAAACGTTTCCTCACCTCGTCTATTTTGGTGCACGTTACAGGCACTCAGGAGAGTCAATAGCTATTAAAGTTAAACAGAAATAATATTGGCCATACCCGGGTCATGGACCATGGTTTAGCTGGATGTTAATGCTCTTGCAAAATCCTGCCCACACCCATACGAGCTGATGTGTTGCCGCGGCCTACTTGAGTTTCGTGTATCAATTCTACGGCACATGAATCCATGTCAACTGCTAAAAGAATACGTGGGTTCGGGCTCTTATTTGATTCATCTTCAAAATGCGTGGGTGCAGTCGCGTGGACACATTGTCAAGTGGCATGTAGCACTCCAAAATGATAATGATAGCTAATACCTTCTTATCTACCTCAATTTACCTACACCTTATAGTTTTAAGAGAAATACAGCATGTTACTGAAAACATTAATGGTCAACTATTTATAACTAAGAATACCTATGTACTTCTTTTGGATTTATTAATTAGTAACTTTGTAATGACTTAAGTTAAGGGTCTAATGATGAGCTAAAATTATAGACATCTATTTATTTTTCTAGGTCACCGCAAACAAAGTAAACTAATGACTACTTAAGATTACAAAAAGCAGCAATAATATTACGAACTCAAAAATGTCAGGCGTATTATAGGTACAATAATGAGCTTGAAATATTTAAGTTATAGGTCTAACAGCGTACTTTACGGTTTTATAGCCATCTGAAGTGTTTAACGATGATTATCACAAGATTCGATGAACCATTGAAATTTTGTTTATAACGACAATTAGGTGTAGTAAAATTTAGTTGAATTACAAATTAAGCAAGCAATTAAAATTTGTAAATTGATATAATGTATCCGCTATTAAAATTATATAAGTCATTACATCCCATAGTGTATACATACACCGGTGAACTTGAGCCCCCTATGAAGGATTTTGCCATAATCTCCACGCTTGGCAGGTGAACTGGACATTGCAGTATTTAAAATAAACATCGGAAAACGCTGCTCCTCATTTTCTGATCGTTAGATGTCCTCTCTGGCCAGCCTCTGTGACATTGTCATACGACACCCTAAGTCGATCTGGTTGAGTGAATTCCACTTTGCGAGACATGGCAAAATGATACCTATTAATAACGATTCCAAACTACGCATAAACTTACCATAACATATCCTGTACGTAATTTATCAATTAACTCTCAATTTCGCTGGTAAGTTTACTAATAGTCTATAAACGGCAATGGCCGATCCAAATTAGACCAAAGAGATTCGCGTGTTTAACAAACACTGTGCGCTGTTATTCAAACATTTGCTGTAGAATTTGAGATGAGTATCTACAGTGAACTTAGGCAGGAAGGAATCAAACACCACGTTGTCTCTAGTATCCGGGCTGAAGTTCAATGAAGTTCATTTTATCGCGGTCGGTGTTAGTTTCCGTTATCTGGCTCACTTCATAGCAGGCAGCTTAGTATCATCCTTCGAAGGTTACATTGAGTTATAAACAGGTATAACTCCGAAAGTACAAATAATTGAAGTGAGACGTCGTAGTAACTATTAATCTACATTCAAATACCTATTCAAGGAGGTATTACTCATCGTTATTGGTCTTGGTTAGAAATCAGGGTCCAAGTCTCAAATAAATAGCCCATCCTTAGTTTATCCAAAACTAATATGATTAAATGAATCGCCCCCTTCGGTGTTATAATTTCTTTAAATCCTGGATATCAGGTTTCAGAGTGGCCTTAACGCACTAGTCGTATTAAGTAGTTTCATCTAAGATTTGTGAAACTAAACAGAAATTTGTGACTCAAATTAAGACGAATTCTGAGCATTGACATAAGCTTTCGAAGAATTGCCGGACAATTTTCTTTCTATTCAACAATCGCGAACGTTTGTAGAATGCATCTTGGCTAGTCTCGGTGATTGTACAGTTCAGTTTCTTGGCCTCTTCTTCCAAGAACAGTATCTGTTCATAGTTTGGCATCAGATGAACTCCAGCATGTCATTACGACGTATAAAGGATAGTTCTATCGTCCATCTAACAAATTGTTTGTTATAACGGTGCTTTTATAGTATAGTCAAATTATAAGTGAACAAAAAACCGGAAAGTGGTTAAAGTGTCGACTCGGACTAAGGGTTCTGTTGTATGTTCTGTTTTATTTTTAAGTCTCCACTCAAGAAGAGAGGTGTTTATAAGTTTCACGTGTGTATATGTGTGTCTGTATATCTCCCTAACGGCTCATGCGATTTCGATGCGGTTCATTTAATTTGGTAGCATGTTTAAAGAGGCTGGTTCTTAGCTTAGGTTAATAAACATTGTCGAAGGTTTTCTGACATCAGTCAGTAAGGTTATTAGAAACCTACGAACACATTGTTGAATAAAAAATGAGTTCGTTAAGAAACTGTTGTACAGTTGGACAAATTATATTAAGAAAATACTTTCTTACAATTTAAAAAAATTAATTATTATAACAAATATAATAAAATATTACTCTTATACTATTACTCTCTAATTCGGTGTTATATTTCAAATACAGAAAAATAATGACGACAAACTATGTAAGTATTTATTTAAAATAATTATGTACCTACCTATCTCAACAACTGATCCCTAAATTCAATTGAACATTTGGTAGCTGCGTCTGCGCACATCAAAAGATGTTTTTGCATTGTCGTGGCGATCGCGATAGTCGGCAGCAGAGAGGCCGTTGACATGCATCAGATGTCATGGCTCATGGGTTATATTCTAAGCTTTGAGTAAATATGCCATGATAGCTTTGAGTAAATATGCCATGATAGCTTTGAGTAAATACATACGAGAGCTTTAGTTAATGCCGATTCGAATATTATTGATTTTGAGAAAAAAGGATTCTAATTTTAATTTGGATGGCCACGAAAGGTTTTAGAGGGAAGCAGTGTCGACGACTTTTTAAATTTTGTATAGTGATTTTTATGTTTTTCTTTTTTCTCTTCTTTCATTGTAGCTATACCTTTTCTTCTCGTCTATTTTATGAATAAATGAGATCTAAAAAAAAAAATCCAAAGTAAGAACTTAAAATTTTTTGTTATTGCCTTTAACAAAAACTTGCAATTTAAATGTCATAATTTGGCAGAATGTGAATGCTACTTCGCTGCTCCTCACTTCTGTCATATTACTCGTACGTACTTTAGAGCTTACTCTAAAGAGGTGTTCTTATTACGAGTACGATTGCTACTGAGTACATCACATACACTTCCTCTGGCCTATGCAGGTTCTCCGCCATTAATAGTTTAGACACGTGATTAGAAAGGTATTTCTCTTGAGTCACTTCCTATTAATATACCAACAACTACCATATATTAATCAGAACAACACTCGAGTCGAGTTCGTTTTATTTAAATAGTTTGAGTTTTCATACATCCATTGACTTGTCGCGATGCGTCAACGCAGAACAAGTGCGTTTAGACCTTGAACTCAAAGAAAACCAGCACTATCGTCGTTGACAACGCAAGGGCAATCACGATTTGTGGAGTAGCTTTTTCGAAAGTTGTCGTTCCGTTTGAACAAATAATTGTTATTTATGAGCCATACACGTGTTTTGTCTCAACAATAAGTTGTGCTTTCGCAACTTTTTATGTCATGTCATGTCAAAAGCAATCAATTATGCATGTTATGTGTTATGATTGTGCGTTCACGTATTGGAATAATTTTACCACATTCGTCTGCATATGGGACAATATATAAGCTGTCAATGAACAGAAATTTGCTCGTAATTTTCTACTTAGCATTGAAGGTGCATACTTGTTTTCTTGAAGAATAGTTAAAAATTTCTGAATACAGGACAATATTGTTTTTAACTAAATTTACAATGTAGCTGGGCAACTTTACATGCCGACGCGAATATCAATAATTGGAGCTAACAGCGTTGCGCAATGCTGCCGATTTCGCGGCTCGATTTGCGTTGATCCAATTAAGATATTTGTAAGAAATAATAAGTGAGATAATTACAAATCCCCAAGCGGCTGGCTGCCTCGAGTCAAGGGCTGATGGCCAGATAAGGCCTAAAGGGCTGTCTGGTAATGCAACTAGGCTATTACCATGGCAAATCCCGATTAATGACTCCATCCATTACTATGCTATTGAAAGAGCGCAAGTGTCTGCTTACATTTTCACTCATGGTTAAGATACCTCTGGCTGTCAAATGCCTGCTGGCTTGACAAATATAAAAAAAGATATGAAAAGGTAAGCGAGAGAGATCTGCCAGCAAGTGGAACTAGATGTGTGTGGTCTCTGTTTACCCGGGGAAAAAGGTGTGACGTTGTGTATCTTTGTAGGTTACTAACGAACCACACTACCTTCATCAATATCTGTGCGGAAAAGGTCAAAATAATGTTATAAAAAATTTACGTAAACGAACAATCGATCAAATGAACATATCGATCGAGCGATATTATTGGCTGTTTAACATAATTATTTTATTTAAATAACATATTAAAACTAATTGTGGCGCATCCGTTTGACCTCAACGGAGGCGGTGCCCACAACTCCACCGGCTTAATTATATCAGCGAGAACAACATGCATGAATTATTGCGTGCATTTGACACCGCTTGCCAAATATCCGGTGTTTATGATATTCAAATTCGAACGGTACCGAGGGTTCAATGTTATAAGCCGTTCGCTCGCTTAGAGTGCGATCGTAAGAAGCTTATTTTTATCGTATCGCCAATCTAGTCACGTGTCGCACAAGTAATATTTTCCCAGTCCAAAATTAAGCAACATAGGTATTGTAGCTAGTAATTTTTGGCTAGTTCTGATTTTAGAACTCGGGAATCTTAAATCTGTTATCATATCTAAGACACATGCTGAAATGATGATATTATGTTAACAAGACCACCCATATATGTTTCTTGATTAAGTAATATTCTTTCATATAATGCATGATTTTTTTGAATAACAGATGACGGATGATATTCTATGGCCGGATCTTAGACCATACCCCCCTCCTTTTTAACGATTGAGAGAAATATTTAATCCTACTCTTGTAGCGTCTTGCGCTGATGTTTAGTTAAATGTATACGTATTTACGGTTATTAGGATTACTTTTTAAACAACTGTTTAAAAAGTAATCCTAATAACCGTATTTTATTTATTTAAAACTTCATGCACATTACAGTACATTGGCGGACTTAAAGCTACGTAGCTTTTTCTACCAGTCAACCAGAGAACAATTACCAAAAACTACAAGGCGGTGCTACAAAAGAAGAAGATAAAAGAACATAAAACAGACTAAAAGTAACATTAATTAAATAAGTATATCAAACATTCACAGACCGAAACTTACTGTTCAGTTTGTTGAAACATTTATCAATAGTTTAGTTAGTTTATAGTAGTTTCAATTTTAATGTAATCGTGTTATGGGATTTGTGGTATTCCTTGGGTCCCTTCAGGCTGTAATGGCTCTTGAATTGTTCTGAAAAAGAGGATACTATTTTCGGCTGCGACCATTATTCTAAATGGTCTACGAATTATGTATTTATTGACGTACCTTTTGTTTTGTTAATTTGTGAGTTTATTTCCTTTTGGCCTTGGAGCCGTTATTTTCTATAATATCTTCGCATAAATTTGCGTATTATTGTTTCAATTTCTTTTGAAGTTGTCAAGCAGTGATCGATGCCATGGTGGCGAAGATTTTATTCCTACTTCGAAAAACGGACTAAAAAGACGTTGAGTGTCATAAATTTTAAATTTATTGACGGCTAAAGAAAAAAATTCAGACGAGATTTTATTTTGTATGTAAAAAAAACGTGAGAGCTTGCCCAGCCTCCGTTCTAGAGGGTATCTAATAATGTTACCTAGTGATTAAACTGCAAATATCCGCTTCGGGTCATGATGTGCGCATGGTTGCTTCCAAGGATTAAGGGGATGTGATATAAACCTTGAACTTTTTGTGCTTTACCCAGTTTGTTTTTCCACCACAATGTATTTTTACCTGGTATCATAGTTTAAATGTTTGGCCTGAAAGAATAGTACCCACTCCCTGAATTCTTTTGTTTCTTTTTAACTTGCCACTAGCTGAACCTGGCACTGTACGTGTGACAGTGTTACGTTACATTAACTTCACGCAAAACGAATAACAATTTATAGCAAAAAAAACCTTTTTAAGATATGCTAGCCTTTGTAAGTCCAATTTAAGTCTGTCTATCAGTTTAAAATAAATAACAAAATAAATAAAACTCTATAATACAATACTACCAATTTCTCCATATCCCGTGAATATCGAAAATACCAGTATCCCAGTATTGACCCCATTATAACATACAAAATCCCGGTTTTGACAATATATACCGGTATTGCGACCCCTACTGCGTACCTATAACCTAAATTGTTGGATCACTATTTACTTACAACCAATCAAACGCCCACATTGGATTAAAAATACACGTCTTAACGTCTTAATAGAGCGTTTTATTACATAACTAATGGGTTGCCTAAAAACGCATTGCATGATTACACCGCGCATGTCCAGTAGCAACGCGCAGATCATTGATCGCGGCCGTGACTCCCGCCCGCGGCTGCGCGTGACCCTGCAACAGTCGTGAGATCAGTTTTTGCCCAAAATATCAATAATTAAAGCACTATCAAGTTTTTACAAGTTGACGCCTCACTTTAACGGCGTTTTTTGCAAAGCTTAGCCGCAACACCGTAGCGTTTGCGCTTCGTTAGTGCAATCAAAATGTTATGAGTATTGAATGATCGATCGAAAAAAATGGAATCACAAGGTTGACTTGGCAGTTGATTAGGCGTCTAAAAGATGTTAATGCGTTAAAAAATATATTGAAAAAATATACTCGGTTATCGATGATTTACTTTAAAAAATATTCATTTGAAGTTACATATGTTTAAAACCGAGTTTTAAACATATAAGCCAATATGTAACCGAAGCATAAATAAATAATAACTACGATAGTGCTTATTTCACATTGACATTATTGAAAGTTAACGGCCCTCCAAGCGATTGTCCGACTAATTATTCGATACTTATCTCTATTAGACAAAAATGAGATTGTTTTTACGGATCGTTACATTTCAATTTGGAATCGAAAACATTGCAGTGACAATCTGACAATGAGTGACAATGTAGCTTGAATAGCCATGAATAGCCAAAAGGACGGCGTGGGGTATTGACAATACTGTGTATGGTTATATGTATATATGTTTATTTCAAAATAAGGAGCTTTTAACACTACATAGTAGGATTTTCAATAGTGGTCTCAGTCGTTGAGTGGTGGAGACAGACAGCTTGGAGCCGCGTGCGTTGCGCAATCCCTCGAGAGCCACAGAACGGCATAATTTAAGCTAAACTAATTGATCTACTGCATTTTCAAGTCACATCACGGTCGATATTATTTGGAATGCCATTTATCTTTGTGGTTAATGACCTTATTTTGTTTTAGGCCGACTGTAATAATTACTTTAACTTCTCTAAGTATTAAGAGCAATTAATATTTATGACGAAAAATAATTTTCAAATTAATGTACGTGCAAATAAAATAAAAGGTTTTGATAACCTTTTCAAGAACAACGTGGTCATCATGAGACGCGACATCTTGAGAGCCCTGATATATCTTTAAACATATCCTGTCCGATATATCCGACGCGCATTAAAGTTTCAATAATTAAATATGAATAATCCTTTCCTTAAATATAGAGGTAGCTCTGCATATTATTCTTATGCGGTTATAATTGCACTTTGATTCGCCGTTTTGTATGGAAATTGCCCTTCGGCTCGCCGAACGGCAACTTTGATAAGTCCGTGACATTTTTCGCGAGTTGTGCAAGGGTCGCGTACAAACCTGCGAAAAGATTAAAACACGCCGAATTATTTTCATTATCACCCTCCACTGCACTCAGCGCTCCGGCTCGGATATTCCACTCAATTAATAAGAGACAGAGCCGGTGTGATTTATGTCCTTTGTTATGAATTGACATTGTTAATAAATGCAGTCATTCATGAATTCGAATCGGCTTTTGAATCTTATTTACATTAAAGTCTACAATGGAATGTATGCATCAGTAATTGTCGGTTAGTTTATAGGTAGGTACAATTTTATTATATTAATATGAAGTAGGATATACTTCCCGCGGGAAAACGGCACGATCGAAATTTACGCGGGTGACAATCTGTTGAAATATATGTTATTCTAATTCTAATTAGATTAATTAGCTACACGAAAGATAACGGTGGGTGTCTAATCGCCTCGTAAAATATCATGTTAGCATATACAATTATTAGAAAGAAACTAGTACAAACACTCAACGCACTATTAAGGCGGTGGCTCTCTATGTCATAACTGTCTGATTTACATCTGTAACGGCTCGTTGGGTTGTGCTTATGTCAACCTGTTGGTTTCTTCACCTGTTGCAGCGTGGTCCACACCCATCCGTGGGTCACACGACCGTAAATGTGACAGGGTCTGAGCGCAGGCTTCCGCGGCGACGCGCGGTGTGGAACGAACGACCGAAATACGCATTTCTCGTAATCCCAAGCGACTCGTATCGTAGGTATCGTAACCGATAACGGATTAAAATGTGGTTTCGTAACTAGGGGCGCGGTGCTAACGTCATCAGACCTATGGGGACATTAACACTACGTTTATTTATCGTATAGCTGCGGTCTGCGATCGTAGTTTGTATTGATTTATTTATTGCACACAATAAAAAAATACAGAGATATAACTGACACTTTTAATACGTAGTAGTAATTTTATTTTCTGTGTATAAGGATATACTTTGCGCACTTTGACTATGATAATTTGTTACGACGACAGGAAATTAAATTAGTACTTTAAGTATCCAATGTTAAACAGATTATTTATAAAATGGTTACCTCTGTGACATCAAAGTAAAAAGCGGCTGTCGCTCGAACTCATTAAGAAAAATGAAACATTTATCTTGGCAGCGGCGAGCATTGAACCTGCGGCCTCGTGCCCGCCTGCCGCTATCAATCACATCATCCTGCTAACTCGCGGCAAGCTAATTACTATCACATAATTATTATTCTGGTACTGTGAGTTACTTTGACAGCCGTACGCTAAGGTGACAACCCTGACTTTCAATTTGCATCTATTAACTCAAATGAGTCCTCAGGTACTCGTTTTACAAGTCGAGTTTGTTAATTAAGTCGCGGAGCTGCAATGCTTTTATCGGGATCCTTGTTTGACTCACTTCACTTCCGATCTGAGAACAGTTGTTTGTCTTTGGGCTGTAACTTGTTATTGGCTAAGTAGCTTTCGGATGTGATATGAGCTCTCGGCCACAGTGTTTCCTTAGACATGGGAGGTAGGTTAGACATGCCATTATAGGTGATCAACGTATTAGTGGGGCCAGGTATTTTTGATGTGCATAATCAGTGGTGACCATATTCTATCAGTTGGCCCAATTGCTTGTTTGTTTACCTATAAGATAAAAAAGATAAATGCGAAATACATGTATGCCAAAAGCGCCGTGGAAAATACCGATAAACCGTCAAATCTACGTTAATTCCACAAAGTTTGCAAGCGTATCATCTATTTTGTGTCTTCTGATTTAGACAATCTGCGTATTAAAGTCTCCTTCCGACAAAATTGTAAACGCGAATTCGGCCTTTATCCTATTCACTGATCTTCTAGTGAATGTTGAGGACATGAAAGACCCTTAATAAAGTCTCAAGTGGTATTGGAATTGGATTGAGTTTCAAATAATTATATACTCAGCCGACTTATGTACATATTAGGTGCGTTTCGTATTTATGCTTATCAAAGGCAAATCAGTACTCCAGCTGGAGCTGGTGTCGAAACTTCCAAGCGATGTCCACGGTCAAAGGTTGAGCTAGGCTCCGCACAGATCCGTCATCGTGATAACTCATACTTGAGATATATAGGAATGCGCGATGTGTCTGTAAAGCATTTAGACTGACATTGATGAATGACTCAGACAGCTCGTATTGTAACAATTCTGAAATAGGTTTGGATATGTAACTAATTATGTTTTAATGTATCTAGAAGATACATTAGGTCATTCATCATCATCATCCCGGCGTCAATCCTGGTTTTCTTCCTACTTCTCCTTATCCACTTCGTTTGGTCTTCGCCTCTTTTGCGGTCCTGGCGGAGATGGCAGGCAAGACATTTCTTCCCTAGGTGATCTCTATAATATATAATAGCGGCGCAATTGTAATGCATCAGATACATGACGTTCAGTTTTAGTGTTTTTGACCTAAATGAAGGGTGGATGTCTAGATTATAGGTATATCAGCAGATAATAACAGTCCACTGCTGGACTTGAGCCTCCTCCACATTAGTGAAGAGTGGTGCCATAGTCGCCACGCTTAGTAGGCTGGTTGGAGATCGCAGTTTTAAAAACCAACGTAAAGTGCCTATTGACCACCCAACTGTGGGATAAATAGATAATGATCACGTTGATGATGATGATGATGATGTTTTAAGGGCCTTTGGTTATAATTTACTCAGAAAAAAACGCCAGGTTAGCCCTAACTTCGTTTGAGAAGGTATAAAATTTGAACAGTACCTAACAATTGCGCGCACATACGCCGTTATCAACGTTGCACTGCGTTTATTACAAATTGAATTTGCATTTAGAATTATGTTTACTCAACGCATAAGACGGTGTATAACGATATGGGGTATTATATAATGCGTTAACCTACAAAAAGGAATAGGAAAGTAGGAAATACGGATGTAGGAAAGCGCATTTTAAACTCGTTCAAAATGATCTGTTTAATGTTGATGTGTTAATGAAGTGCTGTGATCCTATTCTTGATAGAAATCACTATCGCTAGGAGGGAGATCGTACTTTCATATTAGTTGAAGACTGTTTTTTTTTCTAAGCGCGACATGCTTTCGCTTCGTTATTCCATTAATTAGCGTCAAATTTCAAAGGATTTCAGCTCATTAAACCGAGGTTTGATGAATTTGGTAGATGAGAGGTTTGTCAGGACCGCAAGTAGAACAATGTGGTATCTGCCTACATCATCACAGCCCGTAACAGTTCACTGCAGGACTTAGGGCCACTCCCACGAAAGGGGAGGTTATTGCCATAATCTCCACGCTTGGCAGGCGGGTTGGAGATCGCAGTGTTTAAATATAACAATGGAAAATGCTGCTGCCCATTTTCAAGATTACGGAGACTCTTGATCTTTTGCCTCGAAAACATTAGTCGCCTTGTACGACACCCATGAGTGTAAGGGGTTGGTGCTATTCTACTCTGCCGGCCACCACACGGCCAATCACCAATCTGCCTATCCCTATGGGAAAAAGGCGTGACGTCATAATTTATATGAACAATATTTACTCGTTACACAACTCCATATGGCCCACCTAGCCCACCGATAACATCTTGTACAAACTCAATTCTGCGTTAGCCGCTCGCGTTATCTAAAACCAATTAACTCGTAAATACAAATCTTTAACTGCAGATTTGCGAATTGACGGACGTGGCCTTGTCAGGTCTTTAAATGTTTGTTGTGGAGTTGTTTATGCGTTTTATTGGCGCTGATCGGTGGCCAGGGGGCACAATAGGCCCACGCGGGTTGCGAAACGTAATTGATTCGCGAGAACGATAGATGACGGCCCGCCCCTGATGGGAACGATTTATTGGGCCAACGCGTTGATGGGAGTCCGGTTAGCGCCCCGGGCCTCGAGCGAGCGATTTGTATTTGTATCGACGTATCTGATACGGTGTGGACTGACGTGGGCGTTGGTCGAGCTTTTATGAATGACTAAGTTATGTCTTAATAATTGCAATTATTTCCAGACGAGAATGAAGTAGTCATTGCTCACAAGCTTTCACAAAAATTTACGAAGAGTTTTACGAACTTTGCTTTAGTGTCGTTTGGCAGGGGTTGGGGATCGCAGCGTCGAAAGAACAGCAAGCTCTGCTGCCCATTTCCTGCTCTACGGAAGTCTCTTATGACAGCTTTATACGTTACTTTTAACCTTATGACATTTTAACCAATTGAACTATATGTTCTATTTATAACTGGCCACCACAACAGCGTAGATACGAAGTGGCGTAACCGCCCGACCGCCGGCGGGGCTGCGCGCGCACTTGACCCACATGCGACCGGTCCGCGCATGCGCGGTCGCTTCCTACCCCCGACGACGCCCAAATTACCGGACAGCTGATAGGTCAGCACGGATGAATGTACCGGCACAGGTGTATAATTATTTACTTACGGACGGTCAAGGCTAAATTCTGGCTTTCCTCTCGGTCTCCTTGTTGCGTCCGCATAGAACTTACCGCACAGGTTGGATTTGTGTTTTGTAAGAAAAAACTATAGGTACACATAAGTTAAGGTAGGTACAGGACGATAGGTATACTATACCTTCACAGAACTATCCCTAATCCTGTTGGCCAAATATGTACCTACACAGAAGCATACATTCATCTAAATTTTTAGGTACATATGGCAAAATTCATGGTCCAGAAAATAGCTAATGCTATGGTACATGAAACAAGAAACGTGTACCTACATATTATCATAGATAGGTATTTAAATACAACGAAATCGGGGTCGCTCTCCTTTCCTCGATACAAGTACCGCTTTTTACGCGGCAATCACATGTCTTTGCTTCGAGCAACAACTTGGTTTTAGTTTTATTTTTTAAAGACGGAGAAAGTAATATTGCTAACTTTATAATTGTGACACTTTCTACGGTCTGTGTATCGATTCCGATACACGACTAGTCTGCTCTGGCCGCGAATGTAACTACCTACTCTTGACGTAAGTACTCGAGTGCAACGAGGAAAGATCAACAATAAAAGAGATCGCAAGTGTTCCTAGTTAATTTAAAAACTCAATATCGATCATAAATCAAGTGTACGATCGTCGATTTATGGCTTGTTATTTTTTACTGTCATTCCATTTGAAGATTACCAGGTATTAGTTTGCGCTTATTGTGTTAGTAGAAAGTTAGCGGAGACACGAGATTTACAATAAGGTTATCTGATCGTAAGTTCGATATTCGAAACCTAACCATTCACTTAGGTACTGCTTTTACTTCCTCAGTACACGAGACGTAACGAGTCTCTTCTACCGCCTCATTTTTATTCAAATTGAAGCAAACATCGTGATTATGAGATGCTTGTTGTCATTATTTTTTTGTTTTAAATGTAATCTTGCGAAGTGAAAGCGGTTTAATTTCATGGTAGGGTGACACCTCGGAGGTGTCAGTTGGACTTGTTAGGATTTCACTCGTTGTTTATTTTAATGGAAGGTTTTCTTACGCACGTAACTGTTACTACGTCATAATAATATCGCACCATAAACACACCGTAAGTAATATTGTAATTGCATTAAAGGCCTAATTACCAGTTTTACTCTCTAATTACGTTACAGAGACGCGCGTAGCATATTATTTCCCTATTAAAATTAAACGTTTCCATCACAGTCACTCGTGTAATTTTTAATATTAATTGTTGAACCGAGTAACAAAAGGCAAACATCAAGCTAGCATATGCTCTAAGAACATTCATTCCCTTTGTGTAAACAGGGGTAGGCATATTATTTCCTACTGTTTAGGCAAATTTGCCCATGACCATGATAACTAAAAGTGACCGAAACGTCGGTAAAAAAACAAATAGCGATTAATCCGTAACAATCGTCTCATTGAATAAGGTGTAGAGCATTGTCATTCGTTTTTATCGTGCTCGGAACAAAGATCTAGCGAAATGTCTACAATAAAAAACACCTGTACAAATTTGTCGTAGCATACTCATGGTAAGTTTGTTTTTATATTTCTGCACTGCAGTTTTCATCGAACATTCTCGATTCCACCGCGTCGCATTGCGAGACTCGTAAGCGAGAGGTGCCGAGTTCGAATCCCATTGCGGCCATGTGTCAATGACTCTTTTCTGAGTTATGTACATTAGTTGAATGCTAACCGATACTCTTACAGTGAGTGAAGGTGCATCAAACGACAGAATGTGTAACCATGATCCAATCTGGTCAGGTTCCCCTGGTATTAGTGTCACGGAGGTCAGATGTTAGTCGCGCCACTGTAATTACCTGATCGCCAAATTCTGGACCATGGTCAAAGCGGGCCCGGACTCTCGTGCGCAAGAGCATAACCGGGACATTAACGCCTAGATCATTATTATTGTTCTCGATTCCCACCCTTATTAACTCGAGGCCTCTCCGAGATCAGTGTCAACGGAGTCACGACCGATATATCCCATGGCGTCGGCGCCGTCCGAACCGATCCGATCCATCATCGATCGCCATCAGCCAGCCTATTGTCCTGACAAACGAGCAGCCGATAGGTTGGCCATACAACCCATACAAGGCTGTAATCGACGCTGTCGGTATCGATTATGCAGTCAATAAATCGCTCGTGGCTCGAATCGAATTTTGCATGCTTGCTTGTTAGAGCACTCGCAACTTGTACGAGTTTATGCCTAATTGAATAAAGGCCATCGTGATGATTGCGTTGTGATATGTAGCGTCATACAGCTCAATAAATTCATTGATTTGTTAGATCTACGACTAATCTATACATAGTATAAAACAAAGTCGCTTCCCGCCGTCTGTCCCTATGTATCTATGTACGCTTAGATCTTTTAAACTACGCTACGCATTTTAATGCGATTTTCAACAATTGATAGAGTGATTCAAGAAGGTTTTTAAGTAAGAACAAAGGGTAGGTAGGGGTAAAGTAGGTGTACGCGAACGAAGTCGCGCCGGATCTAGTAGTTTTATAATGTAGAAAAGTTGGTGTGTTTGTAAGTTTGTTTGTATGTTGGGGGTAATCTATCAAACTTCTGAACCGATTCTTTCACATAGGAAGCTACTTTATTCCCGAGTGTCATAGGCTACTTTTCATCCAAAAAGTAATATGACCTTACGGGATAGTTAAATGTTTACAGGGATTTTTCTAATCTGTACAAAGGTAAGCAAAGGCTAATTTTCACACTCCGCTACGTCGGCTTCTTAAAAACAATATAATAATAGTAATTAAGCAATTATGTTTTGATCAGCGTCATTCTCAATTCTATTCACTACCATTCCTTGTCCTATACAATCGGTCGATTATCATGCAAATCCATTTTATCGACGCTTGTGTTTGCCATTCGGTGTTCTATTGTCTTAACCCATATTGATGACGATCGTTTATTTTCTGTTTGAGCTACAATAACTTCACACATGGCCATTGAAATGCTAAGGACGTTTGATTACGATATGGACCCAACTCGTTTGACTTTTCTTTAATGAGATTGATGTTAGTATTTTGCTGTAGGTAAATAAAAATCTTTGCTTGAAAGTAATCATCACAGCATATGCATCCAGTATACACTCAGATAAATGGAAGCCCATAATGTTCTAATGCATTATTCATTACCACTTCACGTACCAACATATATGAATCGATAATTAGGCCCACATTTAATCAAATGACATTCATTCAAATGGAGTAATGGATGAGTATACACACGGATGTGATAAATTGCGCGTAGGCGCGCGGTTAGAGCCATTCATAATGTTGAGGCATTTACATATTTATCTACAAATAAATTGATCGTAATTATTGGAGAGGCCTTTGCCCAGCAGTGGACGTCTTGCGGCTGAAATTATAATGACAGTGAATTCTGAATCTAAAATTTAAATTCCGAAATCTACCTAGATACTAAGTGCGTCTGCCCTATTATGAACTCTCATACTATCATACTACTCTTGAGTTTCAAAGGATATACAATAGTATTACATATATAGCGAAACGAAATGTAACAATGTGCAAAGTACAATAATGTTATGTGTGTGGCTGACACAAATTTAACCGCTATTATGCAGGCTTACGTCGCATTAAAGGTACAAAAAAACATTTAATACGGATTGAGGTCTCAGTGTTGCTAACACTTTAACAGCGGTCAGCGGTTCTCCAGTTGCGAATGGCATTGTCGTGGGGCCCTTCTTTTGCCTATTTCCACCTCAATGTGATTGTAGAGCATACTTGTCCGAGTACGAAAAGTTCCTATTTTTGTTTGAAACTTTTGGGCCCCGAATCACGCTTCTTGGTATATTCCATGTTGCTTTCATTACATGTTTCTTCGGCTTGTTTACCATTCAGTAATGGAATCCTCTACTCAATCTGACATCGTAAAAAGTCCGTTAAATTACACTTAATGTTCACCGCCAGGCGTGTTATTCGCTTGTCCGTATTCGCACCTTACGTGGTGGTATAAAAATAATGATAATTTAATAATTTTATTTTCGCTTCACATAGATTTTTTCGAACCTATATGAGATACTGGCCGCAACACTAGAGGTTATGAATACCTGTTTTATAACAGTGAGAAGAAAGTCTATTAGAAGACTATCACAAACTACAAAGACTTAAATACTAACCGTCTTCTAACGTCTACATTCTGCACACAATCTAAATACTATCAAATGTATCCATCTGTATGCTGCAGGCGACACCGGGCCCGTTGTGGTGGAGAGTCCACGTACAGAGCTCGATTGCCTGGTTTACTTTGTAAACAAATACTTTGAAATACTTTTTATAATTCTCTCGTGCTTTGGCAACATGTCAACAGTTTTATTACTTTATACATTGGAAAAATAGAAAAGTTGTTGGAATGCAAATATTTCTTTACATGCAAATCTGATGCAGTCTGATCCAGATGCAGGAGATCGGTTTCAGTCAAAAAATCATTTAAGTTTTTAAATACCTCTATTTAGTAAACCGTCATTTTTACATCCTTAACTGACCAGAATTATTGTTGTGGTTATGATAATGTCGTGGCAACACTTTCGCAAACTTAAGATCTTTTGATCACGTTCAGAAATAACCCATTGGTACATGTTCCCATGTGTCCATGAGTGGGATTTTAACCTAGGTCATCTGATTAGAAGACTGGCGCATTCACCATTCCCCACCACTGTCCATTTCTAAAGCTTCCATTATCCATGAAGGATAAGAAGTTACACATCTCGGCACTTGTTTAACGATCTTGAAAATTTTGTATCTGAATGGTAGTTTAATTTATAGATTGTAAGGACCACAGAAACGTTAGAATACCATGATGTCATACACGCTCAAATCAATCAATTGTGGTGTTTGTACGCTGTGTCAATTTAATTAAGTTGAAATTATTTATTTTGTATATTTTAAATCTTTTGACGCAATCGAGTGGTGATTTTCAAGCTTTAAATTAACGACTGTCAAAGCCTTTTGATCAAAAAGGAAGATGTATCGTTGACCAGAATTACAATATAGTCAGGGTGGGCTGAGTAGCGAGGCGAGACACCGGGCGTCAAGCTGGCTGCGGTGACGTTAAACCTTTATGAATATTTTTGCATATTTCAAGCTTTTATTTAGTTTCACAGATCACCATGTCTGTTCGTAATAAAATCTTGCAAGTTCAATTTGATCCATTTTCCGGTTTCCGATTGAGCTGAAATTTTGCACACTCATGTAAGTTCGGTGACAATGCAATATTATGATACCATCGAGCTGATCTGATGATGGAGACGGAAGGTGGCCATGTGAACTCTTAAACTACGCATGGTACCCATCGAGTTTGGGCTCGTTTGATTAGTCTTGAACTCTTGACAAATACTGTGACTGATCATAGAGAACGCGCGATAAAAGCTTGCTATGAAAAAATATTTTTCATTTGAGAACTTTTTTATTACTTATTACTTAACCTAAACCTAGTAAAAAGTATCCTTATTCCTTAAAATTATGATGTGTATAACAAATGTCGACATCGACATTACAAAATATAGGTAATACCTACAAATATATAAACCAGCATTTGTCATTTAGTAGCTTAAACAATCAGTGAATAAAGAGCTTAGTATAGAAAATATACCTCAGACTGCCATATTATATTTTGTAATCCAAACAAACGATATAAATAAAAGTAATATCACCTGTCAAGAATGCTATTACATAAATTAGGTAAGTGACAAGTACGCACCTAGTCACTAGTAGTGGAGTCAAATTTATGTCCCACTAGTGGACATAAATATGAGGATTATGTGATTATGTGACAGGGCGAGTGAGAGATTTTGAAATCTTGAATAGTGATGATTACTGTAATTTTAAGAACATACAAGATATATGCTCGAAAAGATAATTTACGATTTGTTCTTTGAAAGTTTAGTGGGTTCAAGATCGTAACATCTTTAATACTTTATTTGAAATAGATACGTTAGGTATATTTGATTTTTTGCTTCTTGTTGGGTGTATATAAAAATTCAGAGAATAGCATTGATTTTTTTTACATCTTTTATATTTTTAATATTAATTTCTGTTCTGATCTGGGCGGAAGTTGTTACCATTGCCTCAAATAAACGTTCATTTATATCATAATATATAGTAAGATTATGGAGCATAGTTATTAACACATCAGCCGATTAATTATAATAAAGCTGTGAATAGATTTGCAAGCTAATAATGACTAAGATACGAGTAGCGGCAAACAAACGATTTTATCAGCGACATTAGTATGCATAATTATATTATGTATGTTGTTCATTAGATCCCACGTCGTAAAAAAAGTATATCATAAAAAAGTATAAAGTTATAAGATAAGTAGTTTTTTAGTTATCTCACATACATAAACACAAGCTTAGCTTACTTTGGGGCTAGATGGCGCTGAGTAAATTTGTCCAAGCATATTAATTATTTATTTAACTTTAAGTATAATACGAAAGTCTTCAAAACGAGTTAACGATTACCGAATATCGACTTCTATCTACGTTGTAACGTTAATGGGAGACATAAAGTTAAACAATCTCGCTCTAGAATCGAATAGTAGCGATCGTAATATATCAGGCACACTAGATTCCGAAACGGTGACATTTCCCATAGATCTGTATCGGCAGGTAACGAGGTCCGTATGTTTGATTGTGGACGCAACGTGACTACTAAGTAGCCACGCCTCGGGTGAATGCGGCCCACATTCTGAAATTGCTAACTAGAAGTTCAAACGCGTATGGTAATGTTCCCTTGTATGATATTCATCATGACGTTGCTTGCTATAGTGGTATGGCTGTACTTCGGTTTTGGGATGGTCAACATGTCACTGTGCGTTGGTAGCCTAGTGGTAGAGGTATCCGACTCGCAAGCATGATGTCTGATCTGGTCAGGCTCCCTTGGTAGCGGGGTCACGGAGGTAGCGTCGCTCCACTGTAATTACCTGATCTGCCAAACCCTGGATGGTCAAAGCGGACACCAGGCCCTCCTTCGCGAGGGCACAACCGGGACATTAACGCCATGAGGATGGATTTTATTATTTACACTAATAACACGTACATACCTACATTATTTATTAAAATCTACCGCGCCGCTCGTTATAACGCAGTTCGTTCAGTCTATAACGCGGGTGTTGTTACACGACCAACAATTGCGTTACAAAAGGGCCCACAGTATATACATATGCAGTAATTAATGTTACTGTCACTGTTGTATGATTAAATGCTGGTAACATTTTGATTATTACGTATCAATGGTGCACCGTAATTCAAACTGTCAGCATTGTCCAAGAGCCTCACTGTTACGGCATGACGGTAAACAACGCGTGACAGATAGGTATCTATTATTTAATTACAAACATGCGTGCGTGCGTAATATGACAGCTCATAGACACTACTTACTGGGTTTTTATTTGATTTGAACATTAACGGCGCAGGTATTTAATGCCTTGATCGTAGATCTCGGACAGGTTCTCTGGCAAAGGTTACCGTCCTTACTGATGCGTTTATACTCTGGGTAACTATTAGGTTACCCTTTTTTTCGTATTACCGCATGCATAAGCATTAGGAATATAAACAATAACTGGTGCCTAGTTTTTACATGATTTCTTCGAGTGCAAGTTAGGTTTGAACTGTGCGTAAATACACGGTACACGACACAGCAAAATAGTAGTGTAGCTACCATATCCACGTAGTACATGGAACTACTTTAGCGGCAAATAAACGCACGCAGGTGGCCCATTGGTTTCCTAAACTGTAACACTGCGCTATAACGCGTGTGACCTGAATTTGATAGTCGCACCGCCAATTATGTGCGGCGATAGAATTATCTAACTTAATCGAGACGCCGTTTTTTGGCAGTTTGCATTCAATTAAGCACAATTTTTTTTTTGTGGTTCTATGATTGGAGTTCTGGCATGATTTTACGTTTTAATTCAATTGTACGAGCAGGCTCCAGGTGAACATTATGAACAGGAGAAACTTGACTAACTTCTTAGAAGGGAACTGTCATACAAAAGACATCAACGCAGAACATTTTCCTAGCATTTACAATTAAATGATCAAAACGATAAAAGTGCTTAAAATAAAATGAACATTCTCAATTTGTGGTTTTGTGAAATCTACTGAAGTGGGGCCACTGACCTCAAAGAACACTTTATCTTATTTGAGGTCAGTGATTGGGGCGCAACAAATATGACAATCTCCTTTTCTACTTGTGAAGACCGCGATCAGCCAGAAGCTGTTCAAAGTCAGTTCAAGGTCAGCACTGAACTGAGATAAGATGAATCTTCATTAATTTCCTTTTTAACCTCCGACGTAAAGAGGGGTGTTATAAGTTTGACGAAATTAAAAGTGGAGATTGAAAAAACAAAATACGAGGTACATATTTTTATATAATCAATCATTAAATAAATAGTGCTATCGAAGCCCGCGCCGCGGTAAGTCGTGAAGGGTCATGGAGCGTTTACATCACTCGAAACTAATTGCATATCACCGGTTTATCATTGGTAAATATCATCGCAGCGTGACTAAAAGCGATTAATCGATCCAAATAACAGTTTATGAATAAAATGAATGATTGGTGTATTAATAAAACAGATTATCGTGCGCAGTGTGAGGTAATCGAATGGGTTATTGCTCGCGCATCCGGCGCAGGATGCTGTGGAGGGCGCGTGCGATGTGTGTTACCGTTAATCGGTGGTCCAAACCATGAACTTGTCTCAGTAGTTATGGTTTGTCATCTTGCAGATACCTTGTTTAAAAATTCTAAGAAATAATGTGTATGTTCGCCTTTAAAGTCCAACAGAATTCAGATCAGCATTGCTGGTATTCCGATGGCTAATTTGCGAGTTTGCCATAAATTCCGGACTATATTCTGTTAATAATTGATTGTAGATTATATTATTAAGAATTTGGGTGGTTATGAGCTTGCCTATTTTTCAGCAAATCTAATATATAAAATTCTCGTGTCACAGTTTTCGTTGCCATACTCCTCCGAAACGGCTTGACCGATTTTGATGAAATTTTTTGTGCTTATCCGGTATCTATGAGAATCGGCCAACATCTATTTTTCATCCCCCTAAATGTTAGGGGTAGTCCACCCCTAAATTTTTTTATTTATTTTTTAGACAAGAAATTATTTATATGGCAAAACAACGTTTGCCGGGTCAGCTAGTAAAAAATAAAAACATGCATTGTTAAGAAAACCGTATTTCTCCAAATGATTTCTAATCCCTTACCAGAATTATTCAAAAATATCGTGACAGGTAGCGTGACTTTAAAAAAAAGATAAAATAGTTTACCAAAACTAAATTTCGACGAAAATGATCACGGCCGCCCCGCCAATTTTCTAAACCGAGACCGCAGCCCGAGCAGGGATTGTTGCCGCCCTTGGTCTGCGTACACGCACGTCACACCGTGAAATATGGCCACGGGCCCCCGCGGCCTGCCACATGCTGACCGCAGACCCGGTAAAGGGCATTCTTATTAATTACAACTCTAATGCCGAGTACATAAGGTCGGCCTTGGATGGAAATTATGATTACGTAATTCAGATTTACATGACCACTGACACAAGTTGTAAGGTAAACATCGCAAAGTTTTCATTTTTGAAGATGTTTTCAGTGAATTAAAACATCCTGAAGAATCTTGTAAGGTAAATTAGGATGCAACTTTTTGCTAATAATAATATTCAAATTGCATAATTCCATGAGTTTTGGTTTTAGGATATAAAAAAATCTTAATTTATAAATTCGTAGCAAACTTTTATTTCATTGCAGGTATGTGCTGAACTGTTAATTTCATTATTAATAAAAATCACATTGCTCATTCGTTATCAATTAAATTATTACTAATGGTCCACTCCAATGCACACTGGCATATGATATTAATGACCATTATGTGGGTAGGAGGGTGCGGTGTCCGCCATTTTAAAATGTAACCGATATAGTGACACATGTGACCAGTTTTTGCGCTACAATCAATCAAATCAGCATGCATTAAATGTAGCTCATGAATAAATGCAGCCGGTGAACGCCTGAAACACTGCAAGCTACTTTACTACTACTTACTTGTACTGCCTATTTCGCAATATTATGGATGGAGGCATTTTATTTATGTCGGTATGCCAATACATAACTAAAAGCTAAAGCATAGTCAATGAAAATAAATGCCCAAGTACTTTTGTGCTTTTTTACTGTAATACATACATAACGTCATCACGCCTTTTGCCCTTAGGGGTAGGCTGAGACCATATTTTTTGCGTATGAATGTCTCGTAAGCGATAGGTACCGGGTTCGATTTCCAATGCGGCCATGTACTAATGACTCTTTTCTAAGTTATGGTCATTAGTTGAATACTAACCGATGCTCTTACGGTGAGGGTACCATCGCGATGAAATCCGCACATTCAGGTGACTGAATGTGTTACCATGATCCAATGATCAGGTACCCCGGGTAGTAGGGTAACGAAGGTCAAATGACAGTCGCTCCATTGTAATTACCTGATCTGCCAAATCCTGGACGATGGTCAAGGCGGAACCCTCGCGCGCCCTCGAACATAACTGAGACATTAACGCCAATATGATTATTTTATTTAGTTATGTATATCTATTTATATGTATCTAAATAATACACAAGTAGATATTACATTTTGACCTTGTGCTGTTCGGCAGAGCAGAATAGCAATCTTCCATTCACGGCTAATATTTTAGTTAGAGGCAAACCAGCTAAGACCTCCGTAGACCAGAATAAGAAAGTTCGTTTTCAGTTGTTTGTTTTGGTAAGAGAGACCCGCCTGCCAAAATGATGATTTTGGCTAAACTCGATTAATATGGCAAAGAATCAAGTCCAGCAGTGGACAGTGGTGGGATGTTGATGTGATGTGAATAGATGCGTAAACAACGACATGATTTTTATATGACGGAGCCCAAGCTAGGTATCGACACCTATCACCATAGCGAAAACTATCTATGACGTCCTGTCGTGTCAAAGGGGTTTAGTTGGTCAGTTTTCGGGCAATCACTCGCTTCATGTCATTCCCGCGAGTGACGTGTATCTTTCGAAGATTTTCCCGTCTTAAAACGACGGTATCTACACTGTCGACCAATGAGAACTGTTCACTACAATTAATGTAAAAAAATTATATAAATAGAAATTATAACTGTAACCTTCAAACAAGTTTCTCACGTATGAGCACGATGCTCTAGGTCAGGTTCTTGGAAAGCTGTGACAAAAAATTGCCTTTCAAGCTTAGCGTCAAAGCACGCGCGGTTAAAAGCTTGCTAACAAGCTTTTCACGTATAAGTGGTTTCTCGGTATTCGCTGCTTCTCGAATCGGACCGGCAATCATTTGTTAAACGTCAACATCTTGCTTGTTTAGAATTTAATAGTAAACGAATAAATATGTGGCGTATATGAAACTGTTAATAATATCATAAATAATGTATTTGGTAATTGCTTGTTTTAGTGTTGTTCATCTATGAGTCATGTATGACACTGTAAGTGTACCTATGTAAATTTCAGTTCTATATGATAATCAAAGGAAGCAATAAAATTAACTTTATAGTTCCAATCTCGCTTTTAAATACATATAAGGAAATAGTTTTTCTCGGCAGTAACGCTAAAATAAATTTTATTAAATTACATGTTTTATGGTCGCTGTTACATGACATTATTTGCTGTCCAAGGCTCGTGGCTGATTCATGTGTTAATATCAATCGATATTACAAGCTTTAAATTGCTAATTTATACTCCAAATTATACAACGGTAATTATTTCAGTGTCAAGGCTACCGTACTGTTCACCTTAAAGTGATATCACCTCTGATCTAATAAATAATTTATTCATATATTATTAATAGAATGTAGGCAACTTGCGATGTTTTGATTGGTTATGATCATTATAAATTATATTTGGAACGTTTATTGTGAGAATAGCATTGCGCGCGCGCCTGCATGGCCAACGCTCTAGATTTGAATTTATTTCGCGCGTTCAATCAAATTGTCATCGCGTTTCCGTTTCACATAAAAAGCGTAATATTGTGTATTTTATTGGAATTTTTTGCAATTTAGATTTTGCAGATACCGATTCGCATTTAGATCAAAATCACACCTTATTTAGGTCAATAGATACATTTTAGATTTAATACTAAGTTTGTAGATTTAACTGTGTCCTTAATAATGTCGTACTAAAAACGGGGTCTGTCATACAAATAAAAATAAACATCTTGGAGTTAATGTCCTGGTTATGCTCTCGCGCACTAGGGTCTGGGGTCCGCCTTGACCATGATCCAGGATTGGGCAGGTCAGTGAAGCGGTTTCTGTCATAAACGTAGGTATATTTTTCATTCGTTGTTCCTTCTGGTAAAGTCGTCTATTCTAGACACCACACAATCCACATATACTATCAAAAATGCGCACAAACATTGACAGGCGTGTTGCCTGTGAAAGTTGTCGAGGCGATCCCATTGACAACGAAGGTCGGGGCCATTCATCACTCACCGGTGTCTGCCCCACCGGGCTGACTCATTGACTCACCCCACGTTATGTCATAAGGTCAAGTCTAAACGGGCTTAATTGAAATATTGCAACGCGAGAATGGCAGCTGGAGTATGCCAAATGCTTTATCTCGACGTTTGTTACGTACCAATGTGAGTTCCACTGTCAAACAATTGATTGATACGTCTAGCGATGGTTCTTAAATAATGACAAAGTATTTGCTTGTGAGTTACGTAGTTTAATTAGGTGTATGTGAATCGTTTATGGTCTTGTGGTATCCGAATTTAGAGGAGCACTAACCTCTTCGAGTCACGGGTTGCGTACAACGCGATTAAAGTCTTAAAACCAGACCAGCTGGGACCTGAAACAGAACTAGGCAACACCACTGCGAGGTTGTTGATGTGATGATACGATTTGTTGAGATATTATAAAGATCATGGTATAATGGAATAAGGCTTTACGATTCACTGCTAATAATAAATATGTCTAGCTATTCACCAAACCAGCGAGGATGCAAGTCGTTAATAATTCAATAACGACGCATCGATTAGGTATCGAAACAAAAAGGACGGCAATTTAACGCGAGTAAAGATCTAGAAGAAAATGGAGCATCGCAGAGTTAAGATTAGCAGTTGTATTTTATTTTTCTGTCGCCTAAGAATACAGGTATCTGTTGCGGCTATCGCAATGCAATTCTGAATGTTAAGAGGAGTCAGATTTTCTAGAAATTATGAAACATCAATAAAATAACAAGCCTATTCACAAAATCCTTGTTTGTTCTCATGGGATCTTATAGTAATTACATATTTATATGGTCTAGTCTATGTATTGTATGTTCAATAAATATTGATATCCCCATTCCCACGTGTGTACCTCTTCTTCTTGGCAATCTAGTACAGTTCAGTTAATATTCAAAGCACGAAATTGCTGTCAAATGTGCCAGAGTGTATGAGAGATAGTAAAACTATAACGAAAACAACGAATGTAACTCTGATACCCACTAAATGCTAATCAGTAACATAGGAAAATTTGAAGCTTGTTTGTCAATAGACCACTAGTATTTCGCTACGTAAGTGAGAGTTCGATCACTTCCTCCCACAGCGGAAGCGATGTCGGTAGACGTACGTTCGACATTTAATCGGGTAGCAATTGAGGTTAATAGCTTTAAAAATGACTCTCCATTGATAGTGTTTAAACTAAATGAAATAACTTATGGAAAAGATGTTGTCTAAATTGGTTTAGTTCTCTATGTAGTAACCGACAATGTGGTATTCAATTAAGCAACTCTTTAAGCTAATCGGAGCATCTATTGTTCCGTGTCTTAATGAAACCGTATCGAAGTCTGTTCAGCCGTTAGGGACCTACCTAGCCACAGAAAGACACACAGATATACAATCAAACCAACAACACCCCTCTTTTTGCGTCGGGAAATAAATTTGGACGCTACACCTAGAAGTTGGCGCTTGCTGTCAACTAACCTGTAGTCGAGCATCGGCATTTACATTTGCCACGACAGCGCTTAAGCCCGCGTACTTAGTGTGGGCTGGGTTGACCACAAAAAACCGAAAGCGTTCAACTGACCCTGCGGCCTACAAGGGCTTTGGGCACAATTGATCCCAAAGGGACACCAAACATGAGGACTGGATGATTGATTTCAGCCCTCTACACATTCGCTCTTTTCATTCATGTTCCCTTTTTCCCGCCAACTTGTACGTACAGCCGCCTTAACGTCGCTATGCTTGTCCGCAGACCATCGGCCACGTGTCCGGCGGTCACATCAACCCGGCGGTGACCTGCGGTCTGTTCGCGTCCGGCGACGTGAAGCTGCTGAAGGCGCTCTTCTACATCGTGGTGCAGTCGCTCGGGGCCGTCGCCGGCGCTGGGTTCGTCAAGGTAAGGCTTGAGGGACCTTTTCTATTGACGCACACGGACACGCTTAAAGGCATTTGGACGGATGGTCCACCTGATGGCGGCCACCGTCGTCCAAGACATCTGCAACCTAAGGAGAGCGGATGCGGTGCCGGCCTTTGAGGTACTTGTAGACATGCCTTTTGAAGAAGGAAGAACAAGAAGAAGAATGCTAGTGAGAAGTGTAAGAGTGCAAAGCAAATACTTCGGGAGGGAGTCATTCCACATCTTACACGTGCACGATAAAAAGCTCACGATGACTTGAGTCTTGAATTCATCAAATCCCGAGTACAAAAGGAAAATAAACCATGAAACCCTGTTTAGACCCCGGGCCCTCACACGCACATGCGGGATTGACACTAAGATGATGGTGATGATGACCTTGTTTAGACTGTGGTACATGCCTTTTCATGTCGCTGTGAGAGTTAAAAACGAACAGTGTAGGTAACTTGATTTATTGCCTTGTATCCTACGTATGTGAAAGTATGTGAATTCATATATTTTAGAAGGTAACGAAGGGTTGTGTTACGAGACTTTGAAGAGTTTTCCCCCACGGAAGAAGATGATGAATAAGTTACAGGGTGATGAGGAGCGAAACCCACGTACACTTAAATTATGACTCATTATAACTAACTAGAGTTTGCGCTTATTTTACAAACCCATTTTTCAGTGTCAAAAAACTAGCGTTAGGAATGCAAACGATAAAATTAAATTGAAACATTTTATTCTGAGATCCATTGCCACATGCTTCCAACATTTGCGCGCATTACCTATCAAGAAAATGTTCATACGTTTCAACTTGCTAATATAATGCACCAGTTATTTCATAAAGGAATAAATTTACCGTAATATCGATAGAACGTGTAATTTGCAGTCAATAATTACCAATAATAAAGTGACACCCACATCACACGCACTGCGGCGCCTGGTGCTTTTCCACTGCAATTTTCCTTCACGAAGCGAGCGACATTCTAACCCGCACTGCACCCATGCACCTGACACACATGCTGTGCGGTACAGTAGGCGGTGGCGGCACGTTTACTATGGCGGCAACGCTATGTTTTGATCATATTGCCTGTGTGGAACAATCTTGATATGAATAACAGATCTGAACGTTTTCTGCATTTTCTCATATTGTACTGTAAATTCATAACTTCAGTTGTTTTTGTTGAAGGGAAAATGTTTCTTTGTCTTTTTATTTTTATTAAGTACTCGTACCAAAACGAACATGATAAAATAGTTCGAACAAAATTATGAGTACCTGAATATGAATATTTTTACCGCTCACTAAAAAAATTTTATTTGGCCAAATTATTATTCCATAAAAGCATCCAACTTAATACACTCCTCGATTCCTTACCCGGAAGCCACGTTATTCCATTGTCTCTTCTCTTCACAAATCTCGCCCGCTCGCCGACTGTCTCCTGCCGACTGTACCCCACATTCGTATGTGTAAAAACTGTGGCTCGCCCTGACACTGATGGCGGGCGCATGCGCGGCGGGGCGGCCTTGGCGCTGCGCCGGCGTCGCCTCACCTGTCGCTAACAGAGCTTTCCGATGCGGGCATTTTTCTTGTTTTCTAAGTTAGGCGAAATTTTTCTTAAGTTATGAGATATTTTTATTCATAATTTAAATGTTGGCCGGTACTAAGACGAAGCATTGTCTACTAACTACCTGGAGAGTACAACATGGAGTTCTTTAAGAAAGGGGTAAAAAGGTTTTTACTGGGTCGGCAACGCGTGGGTGATGCCCTTGGTATTGCAAGCGTACATAGGCTGCGGTGACTGCTTACCATCAGGAGGCCGTAAGCTTGTTTGCCACCCTAGCGGTATAAAAAAATTTTTCTAAGCGAGCGAATTGATTTCAAAATTGCATTCTTCATACAAATATTTTGACCGACAGCTCCTTGCAAGTGAGCCTCCGCACTCGCAATTAAGATCTCACACACGTTAATATCCGTCAACTGAGATCGTGTTCCATTAGTCACTTGTTGCTTGTTAGCAAAATGTCGCAGGATAAGGTCAAAGCCTATATGCCACTTATTAATGCGTTCAGCGGTCGCAGGTCGGGGTTGCTGCGCGTACCGTTTGCATGCTTTGTGGGAGTGAGAAGTGCGTAGTAGGCTCACATTTTTGTCCAGTATGTAAGGCTCTTACGCTGAGAGAAAACATCGTGATGAAATCTGCACATTCAGGCGACTGAATGTGTAACCATGATCCAAACAGTAGCAGGGTCACGGAGGTCAGATGGCAGTCGCTCCACTGTAATTACCTTATCTGCCAAATCCTGGATCATGGTCAAGGCGGACCCCAGGCAATCGTGCGCGAGAGCCAAGATGATTATGTTATGTAAGGCGACAAACAAGCCAATATGCTTGATGGTAAGCATGTAGCGTTACCGACCCCATAAAAACCTTTTCACCCCTTCTTGAAGAACTCCATGTTTACTCTGAAAAGAAGATTCTTACAGGGAGCTCTATTCACAACCTCAGTTTACCCTTTCAGTATCTAGTCACTAACAGAAGAATACCAAATCTACATCATAATAGTCCGTTACATAGTCCATTGTTAAAAGAGTGTCGAATGATAATAAAAGACAAGTCAAAAGCAAAAAATGACAGGTCAAAAGCAAAAAAAAAACAGATCATTAGGAGGCTGTGATTGGACGCGTAGGGAGGATAGACACGCAGATGCTCACTTTTATAATTAGCTAAAACATTTATAATTATTTTTCAAAATAGCGTACGTAGCATACAATCAAAAAGAGCTCAATACATCAACACCTGGTACCTAATAGTAAGCGTAACGTAAACCACTTTCACCAAAGCACATCAATCACATGCAAGCTAATATTTACAACGGCCGGCATGGATCTGCATACAATGGTTCCCACGGACCGGGATCGCGGAAACAAGTGAAACTGTCTGTCTATCTATCACATTTACTTGTAGTTGACTTGGCATAGGTAACAGTTCCCTTGCTGTTTCATCGGAAATTTTCGCAATTTTCCCACGAAACATGTTTTTCACTCTTGCTTGATGAACTCTATTTCGGACCCGGCTTCTACAGCACACCTTTCAACTTCAAAGTTTCGTCATTCCGCAACCTAAGTGGATACCTGTTTTGGTTTCAAGAATGGGCACGGGTAATAAAGGATGGTCAGACATATAGTCGCGACGGTCTACCACATCAAATAGCAGGTCATCGACTAGGATACAGGCGCAATATTTACGAAAGATAAATTAATATTGTAGTGACTACATTTTTATAGGCTTACCTCTTTATTTATTGATTTTCTTTTGCAGCTGGCCATTCCGGAAGACAGGGTCGGCGGCTTCGGGTTGACTCTACCGCAAGGAGCAGTTAATGATGGACAGGTAATTTATTCGTGCCCGCTTTCTCGTTTCACGTAGTTACTTACAACGAACACTGCCTGGATGGATGATTGTTTGTCTATTCACGCCATGCCGGGTAAGATCTATAACCTAACGTAACCGACAGATGTCGGAAAGCCCACGACAAACTTACTAAAATATATCCCAAGCTACTGAACAGATTTTAATAGAGGTGGGCAACGCATTGGCGATACTCTTGGTGTTGCTAATGTCTATAGGCAGTGGTGACCACTTTCCATCAGGTGGCCCGCTTGCCTGTTTGCCCACCGTATGACATAAAAAAGAAATTAAACAAAGCTAAGAACCATTTCGATAAAACTAGTTTTAAAATCAAATAAATCTGTCCACCCATTCGGGAATTATGATGCCACAAATAGACACACAAACAGATGAATTATGTAAACTACCGGATCAGACAAATTATAACACTTTGGCGGCTAAAAGTAACTAAAAATATATATCGAAAGAGACTAAGTAGATATGCACCTAGGAATTCCTAACCCCAACTCCGTGCCTCCCCCAGGCGGTACTGATCGAGGCCCTGATCACGTTCGTGCTGGTGAGCGTGGTGATGGGCGTCTGCGACGCGGCGCGCAACGACGTGAAGGGCTCCGCGCCCCTCGCCATCGGGCTCAGCATCACCGCCTGCCATGCTGCTTGCGTGAGTACTTGCTACAACTTGGGAATCGGACGTGTCGTGGCCAAAGTAACCTCTGCCATTGACAGCTCAGCAGACAGTACGATCGGACGAGAAAGTGGTGTATCAAACTGAGGTTAAAGTTCAGATGCTCTTCTTTAAACAACGAGGTTGATTTTCTATTGTGAATATTTTTCAGAATAGAATAGGGCTGCGTCTTATGCCCGATTGCTCTAAAACTTAGGCGACGCTTAAGTTGAGGCTTTAAGATATTCGTAAGCATTTAGGCATCACAAAATCGGTGTCATAAAGTTAAGAGTGACTTAGCGAGTATAAGTTTCACCAAGTTTGGTGTTGGTGCAATGTTTTTTCTTTTAAGAAATATCTTAAATCATTTAGGCGTCATCTTAAACGTCACCTAAGTGAGTGCAATCGGGCATTAGTAATTTTTTGGTTACGCGGTAAGTTTTGTAAAGATTGATATATCACTTTCTTAGACGACTTTACATGGCAATTAGCAACTAATATGTTTGAAGCAGCCGTATAGGCCCTTCATAGGCAAAAAACCTGCGAAAACTCCTAGTTTAGGATGCGAGGCTTATGTCCAGCAGTTCCTTGTTAACGATAATGTATTGTTTGTCAAATAGTATCAAGGATTTAAATCCTTCTTCTGTCTTAAGACAGCTAAAACTATGTATAATAACGAATGTTTTAATATTGTGTATGTATACTTACCTACTATTAGAATTATTAAACACAACTTAATTGTCTGCACAGCAGCATCGTATTGTCTTGTATTCAGTAGGTACCAAGTAGTAGCACCTGAAACCAGTAGTACCTGAAATCGATGTTCTTCAATGTTCTAGGTATCCACATCTCAGAAATAAAATTTTAAATTCACAACGTGTTTTTTAGATAACTTTCACGGGCTCCAGCATGAACCCCGCGCGGTCTTTCGGCCCCGCCCTCATCGCGAACAACTGGACCTCGCATTGGGTAAGTAATCAATGAGTACTTATTTATTTCTTTTTACACTTACAAAGGTATATTTTCTGCAAAGACAGTTAGTACGTAACGGGACGACCTGGGCCACTACTTCCTACTTGCCTAATCCTTTAATCTTATTTAAGTTGTTGTCTGCCCAACAGAAAGACTAGCAATGCTTCCTTAGTAGTAATATTGAGTTTTGGAACTGATAAGTATTTTTTATCAAAATGTTAGATGCTATGTTAGTCTAGGTTTTTAAAAGATTTTGAATCAGTTCCAATAAGAGGTTCAACATTGAAACAGATAATTAACATTTAAAAATTATAGCGAAAGACGTAACGGTTGTCTGCCCATAAGCTTTCATTATTGAGTTCTCGTCACTCCACGTCAGTCGTCAACTAATTCACGCTCGGAACAAAACACCCGTGTTCGACTGGTAATTGCAATTTACTATGGATTATTAATCTTTCCACTTCAATAAACTGGGCAATGAGCAAGCGGGGCTTTAATAAGCACGAGTGAATGTCCGTCCGCCTGCACATCTTCCCCTTTGAGAGTGTGCACGTGGTGAGCTTTCACTAAAATAGTTATTTTTAGCCGCTGTCCATACATTACGTGAAGGTTTAATGTTTTGACAACTTTAAGAGCTTGCGTCTGACCTGTCACTCGTTTCCCCGTCACCTACAGTTTAGGCCAACGCGTAAGATACCAACGGGCGACAATAATATGTGAAATTAGTATAAAACAACTTGTCACACCCAAAATTTTTTGCCTACCTTGTCACTAATGTGTTATTTCGCTAACATAAGTTATCTATAACGTTTAGTTCCATTTTCACGTCGGTGGCCGAGTAGTTTAGGTATCCGTCTCTTAAGCGAGAGCTACCGGGTTCGAATACCAATGATTATTTTCTGAGTTATGTACATTAGTTGAACACTAACCGATGCTCTTACGGTGAGGGAAAACATCTTAATAAAACCTGCACATTCAGACGACTGAATGTGTAATCATGATTAAATCTAGTCAGGTTCCCCTGGTAGCAGGGTCACAGAGTATTGTCACTGTAATTACCAGATCTGCTAAAGTCTGGATCATGGTCAAGGCGGAGCCTGGGCCCCCGTGCGCAAGAGCACAACCGGGACATTAATGCCAAGATGATTATTAATTATCGTGTAGAAGTAGAAGTCGCTGACTTTTGTTAATCTTTCTTTCCTTTCTTTGTTGCCGAGTGCATTATCAACGTAGCGTTTAGTAGTAGGTAATAATTATTACCTAGGGCAAATACTGGTAACGGATACTACTGATCATCGTCCTCAATCAATCCCGGCTTCTGCCAGGGTCCGCCTTTCTGCTCTTTATTCTCCACTTCGCCGTTAGCTTTCGTGACTCAACGATATCGTCGCTTCTTAGGCCTCCCTCGGCGTCTCTTCTGATACCGGCAGTATTTATGGGACTTACGCAACAAGCGACTAAACCAGCGCAGCCTCTTCAACGTAATGGACACTAAACATACAAAAAATCTGTACTCACATAAAAAATATATTATCTATGTGCGTCTTACGTGTAAGACCCCTAACTGGCATTTTTATGGCGACTACATGGCACATAGTACCATTTCGTGTTATCGGATGCCAAACCAGTTTATAGGAAAGGAAATGAAATTAAGTAAAAGGCCAAATTGAGAAGTACAGTGGGTTCCCTCACTTTATGCCCCAACTATGCTACAGAGGCAGGTAGTTTAAATTAAGCGTCGTTAAATAATATTATAGACAACATTACTTAATAAAAGTTTAAAAAATCATCATCTTGGCGTAAATATCCCAGTTGTGCTCTCGCGCACGAGGACCCGATATCCGCCTTGACCATGGTCCAGGATTTGGCGGATAATTACAGTGGAGCGTCTGCCAACTGACCTATGTGATCCTGTTAACAGGGTAACCTAACCAGATTTTAATAATAAATAAATACTTTTTATTTATATAAAGTACGGTAAGGTTCATGTTAAATTGCAGGTGTGATAAGTACATAACAATTTTTGTTGCCCTGCTTCCCAAACTAGGAATAACCTGTACCTTGGGAATCAGTAAAATCACCCTTACTTACTTACTTAGATTGGATCATAGTAACACATTCAGTCGCCTGAATGAGAAAATTTATCACGATCTTTTCCCTTACCTTAATCAAGAGCATCGGTTAGTGTTTAACTAATGTACATAACCCAGAAAAGAGTCATTGGTACATAGCGGCACTGGGTCCGAACCCGGAACCTCTCTCTTACGACATAAAGAGAATTTAACTATGAAATAATAAAACGTCGTTTCCGTTGTCCTAACAGTTGCCTAGTTACTTGCATAGGTTTTCATTGCACAGACGGTATGTTTGTACTATATTTCTTTAGTGTTTATTAATGTATGTCTTCATGTCTGTAGTACCTATACTTATTAGTCTTTCCAATTAAGGGCAGTTTGTCTCTCGGGCGTTGTTAAACGTAAGTAAATAATTCCGTGAGGTTGAATTATAAGTACAACATCCTGTTCTACTTCACACATTTGTTTAACTAACTAAACATGTTCGTGTCTAAACACATTCCTATTAAAATATTATGGTTTTAGATGTTTTATTAAGATTTAGCTGATATACATATTGTGGGTTGAAAAATAAATGATCCAGCTTATGCAATTTGATATCGTTAGTTTGTTGTTGGCTAAACTCACTTCATACAGGTGCTAAAAATCATCTCTCAACCGCTTTCTAATTTGAGGTTGAAGGTCAAAATTCTAGGTAGGTATATTGTTACTTAATTTATAGAGTTCCGGACCTCTGAAGTTGAAAAAATAACGATACAGGATCAATTTGTTGTCTAGAACAGATTTGGATGAAATAATTTACATTTCGGAAGTTCGGAACCCTCAAGGCGCGAGTCCTACTTTTTTTACGCAAGCTAAGGTCACTAGTTGACAGATTATTCCATCTTTTTACGCAAAATCTCCCAAAGATTTATTTACTGTCCTACTAAGACCTTTAAAGCGTCACCATCATTATACGTAAACTGTCCGTTTAGTTTTCAATCCCTTTCATACTTTCATTCCCAATAATGAACGCATTGTTCGTGTTACAGTCCCATTACTCATTGCATTACCGTAGTACATTGTGACCGAGGGATCGGTGTCTTCAAACGGTTATGTCAGCGATTGCTCTATTGTGCCCACTTCCCGTGTTTCTTGGGGCTCACGCACATGCGATATTTAAGCTTTTGTGAATGCCTTTTGCGGCTTAATTCCTGCCACAGAATATATAAAGTAAAGTAAAGTAAAGTAAAATTTATTTCCATAAAAATTGAGAATTACAGGGTTACTGTGGGCTCTGCACTAAGATCGACTTGTGTCGCAGGCCCCGAGATACCTTAACTGTATCTCGTTTTTTAGTTTAGGAATGCGAGCCTAAATTATTGTACCATTATTATAGGAATTATGTCAATGTACTTAAGTAAATAAATGCAATCCGATTTAATCGATGGCGTGGCGCCTCAGTTGGTCAAGAAATTGGTCCAGTCTGATGACGAGATCAGACAGAACAAGTTCTGTATTTGCTATTAGAACTTGAAAGCTAAGTTGGCAACGGATCAAAATGATTTATCCCTTTGCGGATTAGATGTTGTTATTTCAAAAATCGTAAAATTCAATGTTTTTATTTTCTTTGCGTATTCAGTTATATTAGATACATAGACTCCTCTAGCTCATACTAAAAGCTTGTGTGACCAAGCCCGTAGCGGACAGAAAAGAACAGCAAGCGACCACGACGTTTAACCAGCCCATGCCGCAGTTGATGTTATCATTGATTTACGTAACTAAATCTATTTCATGTTCCGTTATATGGTAATTATCGCGATGGATGTGTCTATTATGTTTCTAAATATAGCGCTCTATTCTATGCGGAAACGTTTCATAATAATGTACTAAGTTCGTCAACTATTACATTGCGTCTTTATTATGCCAGACTATGGGGTAATAATTGTTTATGGGAGTGGTATGGAAATTTTGGACTGGAAATTTTAATTGGGACATAAGAATGTCGCGGTGGTATCGGCGATGGGCAATTAAAATTTTAACTAAACTAACGACTCATCGAATTTATTCAATAATCACACTTTGTACACGAATTCTAGCACATACCTACTTTCCTTTCCTGTCCTTTTTAATTGATTTGACTCTTCATCACACATTACATCCACGGCACACAGGCACTTTTTACCTTTTCTGTAACTTTGATAGAAAGGTAGCTTAAAGGTGTATGTTTGGACCATTTTTGCTCCTTCACGCAAAAACTACTAAACCATTTTTGACAAAATATTACAGTGTTGTATGTCATAATGCTTTAATTTATCCCGAAATAATGCGATATAATCTGGATGCCTCACGGCTAGAGCGACTAGGCTGTAGAGCTCGTCTAATCTAAAATGACGCGCCCCACTATCGCATTAACGCACACAAGCAAGTTTAAAATATGGACGCAATACATATACAAATGCCGTTGTAATTGGTCATTCAGTTGCCGGTGAGACACCAACGTAAGAGCTCGCGTCGTTCGATTGGAGCAGTCGACGCTCCCACACAGATGAAGTGTCGTTATTAATATTTGCACTCACACATCGAAATCAACTAACTAAGTAGTGGGGCGCGTCATTTTAGACTAGACGAGCTCTACCAATCTTGGTACCCATCTGGGCATGCTCCTTCTTCGGCCGCATCGTCTCTTACCAACAGGTGACATGGCGGTCAAATGCCTGTTTTGTCCAATATAAAAAAAGACGAGGGAACCGAAAACGCAGGCGAAAGGCAACAGTATGTCTCTTACAATAAAACCGTTTCTCCCATTTCAGGTATACTGGGTGGGCCCGATCACCGGAGGCGTGCTGGCTGGACTCGTATACAGATTTATCTTCCGTATCGGCAAACCCGCCGAAAGCGCCTCCTACGACTTCTAAACGTCACGCACGACGACATGACGACTGTTACCGCCTCGTGACTCCTTTGAACTACTCACAGCTTCATAATTTGGTCTATAACCTAACCTCAAACAGATCAGTCCGCTTGCTACGATCTGTATTGAGGAACCGTAGCCCTGATGAGTATTATCCGCGAGTCATCAAATTACGAACACAACCATAGTGCCTTTCGACACCGTATACATATCAGACAGACCTTTTGAACGCAGTTCTTTTGATTCTTTCTTTTTGCTAAAGAAATTTACATGTTGTGTTAGTAGTATTGTTTTAAATAGCTTTTTAAAATTTTTATATTTGACCGTTATATTTTTATTATAATATATCTTTACATATATTTATATACTTATATCGGTTTCATACAAATAATAAAATTAGTGGTCAACAGCATAAGAAAAAGCAAGGCGAAATCTCATCGATTAGTTATTTTTAATATTTTATTTGAGAATAAAATAATCAATGCGTTCTAGCCAAGTATAATTTCATTTAACCAGTCTTGGGAACACAAGATGTAAAAATCCAAAGGTGATATTTAAACACATTGATTTGATTGTTATTTTTATACGATCTTGTCGATAATGGTATAGTTATTAAGGAAATAAATTATGATTAAGTAACTTATAAGGCTTTCGAAGTATTAAGACTATTTATTATGTTATCGCTGGGGTGATCATAGTTGGAGAGACAGCAAGTAGGTATCTGAAAACTCTTTTACCAATTTCATAGATAGTGAGGCAAATAATTGGAACATACTTCATATTACGGCCACGCGGTGGCATTATTTTAATGTTTCGTCTTGGAGTGAATGGTCGGGGGCACGTATGTGAACAAGAATAGAGAGATTTGTAGTGCTTACAATAAGTTGTAAAGCTTTATTTTATTATGTTGTAAATTAATAAAAATATGCTACCTATATTAATAACATTGGTTTCATTTACACTACATTTTATTTACTAATGAATATTAACTATCCTATATATTAGGATTTTTTTAAATAAATAGATGGGTCATCATCATCATCCTGGTGGTCAATACCAGCTACTGCCAGGATTCGCTTTACTACTCGTCATTTGAGCATCTCATCGTGTCGTAAGCAGTTGACTCTCACATCCTATTCTGCGATGTCAACCCAAGACCAAAATGGGTGATATTGTTTTTATAACTAGGTAAGTTATGACCACTATTTAACCTGCGTAAACGACGATGCGGCCACGGGTGAAACGTGCTTCATTGACGACAAATTTAAGTAAGTACCTACCTACATATGTATTTCGTCGCCCTGGACATATCCGATAAGGTCTAGTGCTGTCCTAGGTCTAGTGGCTAGGATACCTGGCTCTTACCCAGGAGGCTCTAGATCGATTCCCGGTATCGGCAGCTTATTTATTACATTTTGTAACAGTACAAAGTGGAGAAAGAATAAACCTGCTCTATATAATTGGCTAGCACAAGCATTCTATTCTGCAATTTCGACACAATGCGCTTATGCGCGTTGGGTGCCAGGCAAGCTCTCACGGGTCAATTGCTGTGCTTCACGTTACAATCACCTTTAATTCGCTTATTTGCATTGCAAAATGGGGTGTGGAGCGTCGAGTTACATGTTCATGAATACTTAGGTTTGGCACTTACGAGTTACGAGGTGCTTTTGTTTCGCAGTTGAACTATGGGAAAGGGATATCTTCGAAGACATTGGCACACGAGTTCAGTCAAATATTTGTGGTGGCAGCGGCGAAGGGACGCCCTCATATCATAACTTGACTTACTATTATATAAATTGAATTTTCAATGTAGCTACTATTGTAACACCATCGTTTGCAAGTCAGTCAATCACTGTCAGTAAGTAGCCGAAGGCCTAATACCAGTAAATTGTCATAAAGTCTAGCCATAACTGTAGCTAAAGACGTTTACTGCAGGGATTTGCAGCAACGCGGATATTACTCGCGTATTGCTGACCTCAATTGCCCCTAAGGGGTTAAACGTAGTATTAAATTGTCTTTATTGTCATATCAGTAATACCTATGCTAGTACATACTCATAAAAAGCTCACAATCTCATAATAAAACATTATCAACTCTCACGAAAAGTTAAGCCCCTCACTTGGCAAACCTACATCTTAGCCAGAAAGTGTAGCTTAGGGAAATTAAATACCAAATATGCCTATCTGCGATACTGCGGTCGCAGTTTCGATTGCTACCTCGATGTCGCCTCTATGTAAAACAAATGTATGCAAGTAGATCAGCACATGCCGAACGATATCTCACAACGATACATCGCGGTCTACATGGATGCCTACCCCGATCCCTACGTAAAAACAAAACATTTTGTTTACATCGCGGTCGACCGCAAGCAACTATGTGATCTAGCTACTGATGTCAAATAAGTTCGCCTCATCCCTGCTTCACTTTCACGCCCACTTTATTTTAATGCTTTTTGTAAAAACAATAAATTAATAAGGAGACGCTAATTGATTTGATTTTTAATATTTCTGCTTTATGGGATTAGCGGGAGAAAAACCATTATAACAGATATTTTTTGCCAGAGAAGTAAGCAAGTTGCCAAGTAAGTAAGTTGTTGCTTACAACATTTTCTTCTGGAGTAGGTAGAGTGCAGCTAAACACACGACTGGGCATCTGAGCTTGGCCTACGACAGAACCGACGTGGACGTACTATCCATGTTAATCAGCGAGTATGTATCGACACCAAGGTGCGACCGCGAGCATCTTCGGCATGTAATTACCCTTAGTCGTTTCATAAAATTAGGTATGGCTTGATACATTAGACTTTAATTTGTTTCAAATTCGTGTTACTAAATGTGCCTAAGTAAGTGCTTGAAACAAGTATCGAATTGCGGACTTAGTGGGTAACTCCACCGGTTTGTGGGCATGGATAATTAACTTTTTGATATTTTTAGTGATCGATTAACAGTTAAGGGTAAATTCAAGCTAGCGCTGAGTCTAAGCGCATCGAAGCGAATTATCTAAAAGCACCCATAAGTGAGAGTGTCGGTGGCCTAGTGGAAAGGGCATCGGACACGCAAACGAGGGGTACCGGATTCGAATCCCTCTGCCGCCATGTACCAATGACTCTTTTTTGAGTTACTAAGAATGTGCATTAGTTGAACACTAACCGATGCTCTTACGGTTAGGGAAAACATCGAGATGAAACCTGCAAATTCGAGCAACTGAGTTTGTAAGTATGATCCAATCTGGTCAGGTTCCCCTGGTAGCAGGGTTAAATAGGTCAGATAGTAGTCGTTCCACTGTAATTATCTGCTGCCAAATCTTGGATCATTGTCGAAGCGGACGACGGGGTCTCGTGTACCAGAGCACAACCGAGAGATTAACGCCAAGATGATTATAAAACCCAAGTACCTACCCATAAGTAGATATCCCAACAAAGTAATGCTCATATTTCTTCTGACATAAAAAAGACGTGAATTCACGCTAACTTTATTCGTGAGTATTTTTATTTCTCAGAATATTTATAACTTTTGATTAAATCCTACGGGACGAAGCTGTAAGCGCAGCGAGCGAATCCGTATATGTCCAAAAACATCCTAAGTATTGTTTGGTCGCTCAGAGCTTATGGTATCACACCGTAACCCGGGCAGATTTCGCAATAGTCGTGACCGCGCTGCGATCTCGCATCACCTGCCTGCGCAACGGATCACATTAAAATTGTACAGCCTTGTCAAGGTCGTGTCATCCTCGCCGTTGTCGCGTGACTGCCGTGAGATAACTGGTGTAACAGCTATTAGTTCGGCTTAGGTTCTTTATAAAGCTCTGAGCTTCAGATATCAAAACGCCGTTAAGATCAAGCTTGTTAATGTGCGAGATCCGAATGTTAGGTTTCAAATAAGAAATATGTCAAAAGCGCAAAAACATACTCTGTCGGCTTGTTCACGGATCACATCACGGGAGTTGTACGGGCAACGGAGTACTCTCTCGGGTCCCTGTAAGATCTATGAAAGAGTTTTTTGTATAGATGCAAACTAATATAAACAACTCATGAATTTATTAAAGCCGGGTAGACATGTTGGCCTAGGGTCCAGCCCAACACAGACTTTGTGGTAGGTGAGTGCTGCTATCTAAAAACGAACCCAATACAAATCAGCCCTCCACAAGTCAAGTTTGAAATGACAAAATATGAAAGTGAATAAAAACATCAATATTTTTCAGATGTTTTCATAAAAATGAGTTTGATAAGACTAAGAATGTTTTGACTGAAAAAAATGGCAGCCGCAAAAAGTTAGCATAATTAAAACAAGAACAATAAGCAGAAACTATTTATTTAAATATAAAATGTTAATACAATTGCATAGATAGACAATGAATCAGATAATTTCATAAGCATACATTAATTAGTAGATACATTATTGACTTTTGAATAATCACATTCATATAAGCATTGTTCCGTCTGAGTGACATTAATTGATGTGGCTCGTTTGGGCAGACATTGACCCAGAAAAGTGAAAGGGATGCGTCGACGGAGCCTCGGCCAATTTTGACTGTTTAGACAACGTGACATTCAATGTCGGTTACAATCACAATAATAAATTAAAACGTCGGTGCAATTCGCGATATAACAATATTAAAACGATACATCAAGAGAATAAAATCTGATTAATTTGTAAGCTAACAGTTGCGCGCTCGTTGGTCGACGGGCGCGTGTATCTAAACGTGTACGGTCACGGCTGTGCTTCTAGCAGGGCTTCCAAGAAAGCGTCGGGGTCAGGGATGTCCCCCAGCAGGCCAGCCGCGTCGCAGAACTCCGCGAAGGAGGCGCATGGTAGCAGCTCGTCCGTGAGAGTGGTCACCACCTTCTCGGCGTTCTTCGAGTTCGCCTCGTCGTTGTGGCGGATGTACTCCGCGAGCTTAATCGGCCACAGGTCCACCGCTGTCGTTGTCACGTTCTGTTGGGATGGGAGGATTGATTGGTGAGAAATGCTTTTGTGTTTTATGGTACACTGATACAATTTTAGATTAAAATGTTTTTACGACTAAAATTGATTACGGTCTGAAATCTCCGCACTGTAAATAGTTAAGAGTAAGTAAGTTGTTTCTATTTTAAATTATTTATTCAACGTCAATACGAAATATTCTATACATTACGGCCTGATCAGATAAAATTCAAGGCTCCTTTTCAACTTCTTGAAGTTCCAGGGCTAGCGAAACCTCGGGAAGATAAGTATACGAAAAAAAAGCAGTATAAACAAACGTAGGTTGCTGCTGTGTTAGTATTTTACAATCTGCTAAAAAAGCAACAAATACAACAGTCTCTGTCAGAACAACTATAGAGACACTCGCTATTGTTCACCAGCTAGACCATACTATACCACTGCCAAGTGGAGTAAAGCCTTATTACATTCTACTAGCCACTACTAGCCAGGCATTTGACCGTCGTATCATGTGGTGACACACATCAGCTGTCAAGAAAAAGACTATTGTTTCTTTGGCCTCGAAGCCTCACCTTGAACATAATAGTGTACTGATTCGATCTATGATGATCGCAATGACGATCGCGTAGGGCTTGCAGTCGTTCATACCTCGTTTGCCTGAACACCACTGCTACTAGAGTCTAGACAGTTGGAAGGCTCACCTTGAACATAATACTATAGAGCAGATGGATGACCGCGATGAACATCGCGTAGGGCTTGCAGTCGTTCGCACCTAACTAGACTAAACACTACTGCTGCTAGATTCTAGACACCTGGAGGTTTGCAGTCGTTCACACTTCGCTAGCCTAAACACTGCTACCAGACACTCACCTTGAACATAATACTATAAAGCAGATCGACGACCGCCACGAAGATCGCGTACGGCCTATAGTCGTTCCAGTGCTTGGGCGCGCGGTGTTCGGGCGGGATGACGCGCACGGGCGGCCCGGCCGGCGCCAGCGCACGCACGTGCCCGATCATTAGCAGCCGCTTCAGGGTGTCCACGCGGAGCGAGCGCCATCTGGGGGTGACGGCTGGGGTGAGTGGGAGGTTCGGGTGTGGCGACTGCCTATTATGGTTCTCTGTTGGTCTTATGCTTATCCTCCAGTTTAGTGGAGGATATTGTCGTAATCTCGTAATCACAGATTTCTCGGATATCCCTCCCTGTTCCCAATGTCCTGTGGTCCTTTACTCCCTACTCTAGGCTAAGACATGGGCTGTAAGTAATTTGACCGTGAAGTAGTCTATCAAAGAAAGGAAGAAATAATACATTTATGACACAGGATGTCGCGACAAGATAAATTAGCAAAACAATAACATTTAAAAAAAAAAATTGGTACACAAAACACTGAGACAATTATTGGGGGACTGGGGATTATCTATGACGGAAAAGGATTCCCGAAGGTTATTTTTTATTTATTTGCATGCTACATGGAATGACTATCATCAGTAAAACTGAAGACGAACAAGCATGTAGCGTAGCACCCCGCAGGGTTACCGCAATATTTTGAGAGGCCTTTCTAACAGATAACAGGTAATGGTGTTAGTAGGTAGAGCTCGTTTAATCTAAAATGACGCGCCCCACTATCGCATTACCGCACACAAGCAAGTTTAAAATATGGACGCAATACATATACAAATGCCGTTGTAATTGGTCATTCAGTTGCCGGTGAGATTCAAACGTAGGAACACGCGTCGTTCATTGGCTCCCACACAGATGAAGTGTCGTTATCAATATTTGCACTCACACATCGAAATCAACTAACTAAGTAGTGGGGCGCGTCATCTTAGACTAGACGAGCTCTACTCTCGAGCTGATCTCGTGCACTCACTTGGCGTGCGGGTAGAGCAGCAGCGTGAGCGTGGCGAAGTAGAGCGGCCCCTCGGCGTCGTGCGCGGCCTCCAGCAGCCGCGCCGGCGCCCACGCCAGCGACGCCTCCAGCGCGCTCGCCTCGCGCGCCGCCACGCGGGACCTGGGGGGCACGACGGTCAATTATATCATTTATCATTTTAATTCGCAATCATTCGCAAGAATGCCGCATCTGTGGTTACGGGGATTGCGGGGGAGCACCAACAGCGTCCTGGCGATGTTGGCGAACAGGATGGACTGTCCTGTTATAATTAGATGTATTGACTTGCATATTTGATTGTCTTTGTAATGTTTATGACATTGTGTAATTTAAGATGACATTTCCAATTAATATAATGATGAATTGTTTTGACATTTATTTAGAATTGAACTGACATTTACTTCATATTTAATAATGTACCTAATTCATTTCTTAAGACACTAACCCAGTTATTAAGACGTTTAATACTAACACAATATCGATAAAAAGGTCTGAAATAAATGAATTTTATTTTATTTATTTATTTATATATTTTTTGTATATTGTGATCTTTATTTATTGTATTTTAAACATCGACTGCCAGGCACGGGAAGAAGAAGTCGACCCAAGAAGCGATCTCTTGACGTCGTCAAGAATGACTTGTGTGCCAACAAGCCCACCACCAGATGCCGATGACCGAGCGAAGTGGGCCAGGAAGAGTAGGCAGGCCAAGATGATGATGATGGTTTTAAACATTGACATAAACTATTGTCAACTAAATGTTTTAAATGACGATGTATTATAATTGCTACGAATAAATGAATATGAATATGAACAGAGGCCGATTCGCGTCGACTATTTTTATGGACGGTTACGCTTGACCAAATAAATTAATATGCCAAATTTATTTTCACTCAAAAAGAGAAAATGATTATTCCCTCTTTATCTTCTATTGGTCGCAAACTGTGCGCTTCCAAAGGAACTTTCACCCATGCCCGCTAATGTGTGGAATGAGCTCCCTGGAGATTACAACATGGAGCAACATGGAGTTCTTTAAAAATGTCGTGAAAACCTTTTTGGGAGTGATACCCTTGTTATTGCAAAAGTCCATAGACTACATTAACTGTTTACAATCAGGTATGCCGTAAGCTTTGTTTGCCACTTTGGTGATTTACGAAAACGGTGTCGAATTCCCCCATACTGTCCCAGCTGAAAGAACTCAAGAATCTATCATCAACCTCCTACAATACCACAGACAACAAACACCATCCACTCACGTGTTGATAACATAGAGCGCCATATGCACGAGTGCGGGCACCAGTTGCATGTTGGAGAGCGGGCCGCCGCCGCCGGTGTCGTCGTGGAAGGTGCGGCCGCGCGCGAACCGCGCCAGCAGCAGCTTCAGGTCGTGCACCGTGCACGTGTGCCCGATGTCGCGGTGGCCCGTGCACTCCTGCGGGGGAGACAGAGCGGTTGGAGACGGTGAGGTGTTTGTTAAGTCCCAGTTTGGGCGCCAATTACTAATATTTTTGTAATTGGTGTACAATTACTTTGTGCAGACACCAGTGTGAGCAAGCGGGTTATATTGTAAAACTGTGCTTATTTTTTGTTTATTACATAAATACCTATGTGAAAAGATAATAAACTTATTTATTTTTATGTATTTTATATTCTTCCGTAAAGCGACGGGAAAATGGCTTTCCTTAAGTAAATAAAATAAAAATTATCGTTACACAAAGTTAGTCATCCACGCAGACGTGTAGTGTACATTAGCGGTCCCATGTAGGGCGCCAACTGGCCAAAAACGCCAGTATGGCGAAAAAAACTTTGTATTAGGCATAATTATCCGAATAAAATTGAAAGTATGAGATGGAACGTGACGAGAGAATACGCATATCAATATCGTCCTGCTAATTGCCTCCCACGCTGCCGTGCCCATACGCATCCTCTCAAATCCCTTCCGCTCTCAACCAAAAACCGTGACGAGAACTATACACGTACATAACACCACATTCTCCATACACTGGACAAACGTCCTGTCCCCGCACTGGCACTCACCTGCAAGTAGGTGGTGTGCCTTGCGAGGCAGCTGGCGAATGCGCTCTCAGGCACGTGCGGCCCCCACAGCGGGAGCAGTCCGTTGCAGCGCGTCGACGCGTTCTGCAGGGCGGCGCTCTCCCACTCGTCTCTGCGTGGAACATTTTTATTTTTTCATTTGGAAAACAAACAGCTTATAATTAATTACAAAGAGAAGGTGCAAATATTATGGAAAAACATAAGCCAATTTACTTATAGAAAAAACAATATTGCCGGAATTGAAAAGATCAGATAATAAATTTCAGCCTATATAAACTTTAGTTCAATCATTTGGGCCGTGAATGAAAAACAATATTCAGAAATTAAGTGTCAGTTTTGTATCTTTAGTACTTGTCCATTTTTTGGTTACTGAATTTCAACAATTCTTAACGGTGTGCAAAGCTTTCTAACATTTACTTTGCGTTCTAGAGACCCTGCACACTTGGAAAATACGAAAAACGCTTCCCACTTATACGCAATTTTACCATTTATGTTACGATAAAGATAACACAACGAAGAACTTGGTAAAGTGTAGCTTTTAAATCAGTGGACACCTACGCTAGCAGTGTGATGCGGGCGGGGGTGATATCTGACATAACACATTCCCATTCCCATTCCGACCGCATCATCATCCGATCGGTCAATCCCAGCTTCTGCCAGGGTCCCCTTTCCTGTTTTTCTCCTCCACATCCACCGCAGCATATACATTTTGTTGGAGTTCGGAGACGTGGTTTGTCAGCGCCGGTTTCCCAGCCATATAACTCTTTAGAACGAGCCTCTTGAGCTTGATAGAGATTTTTGATCACACGTGAATACCTGACCGACTGACCGAATGGGTCATGTGCTACATAGTACAGTAAAAGAATAATAATATGGAAGTTAAACAACCTGTCCGATCCCAAATGAATGGGATAAGGGCAGGAAAATGATAATGAGTAACATAGTAATATATTAGTTACCTAGCGCGCGCCAGCCTGACGGCGGCCATGTGGCACTCGACATGCACGATGTTGTAGTGCGAGACGGTGGTGTAGCCCAGCGTCTTGCGCGCGCGCACCTCGTACTCCTCCACCGGGCAGCGCTTCGTGAACGTGTAGATGCCGAGCACCTGTACCGTGTGAAGAGTTGGTTAAATTCTAAATAGTCATTACTATTATTTCTGCTTCTTTCGTCGTAGAATGCAATGCAAGGTCTACGCGATTCCGTTTTAGAAACAGCATTACTTACATACTTATACATTACATACTTCAGTCTGGCTGTCAGAGCCCTGTGATTAGCTAGAACGGATTCCATATTTAATAAATTGATCCAATTGCATGGCAGTATTTTGTAATGAGTAGCGTAATATGGTGATTTTGGAATCGCAAATACACACATTTTTGGACGAGTGCTGTAAAAGAGCGTCAAGGACGTTGAACATCTATTACCCCCGTAAATTTTAAACGAGGCAGTAGCATTTTCATTTGAGTTTTTTCAACACTACGACCTCCAATCCAACCTACCTGCAAATCGTGGATATTACTCGAGCAGTATGGCCATCAACCGGTGCCCTGCCGGCCCTACCTTGGTGGGCTGGTACTTGTAGCCCTCGCGGCAGATGCAGCAGACGGCGCCCGCCTCCTCGGCCAGGTCGGCGACCTGCTGCGTGAGCGAGCACTGCGCCGTGACCTGCCCGCGCTCGTTGCTGCGCATGCCCAGCGCGCCCAGCTGCCGCTCCCGGACCGCCATCGCCAGACGCTTCTTCTCCTGTGGGGAAGGAAAAGGGGGAGGAGGTATTTAAAAATTTGTCTAAGTAGGGTAAAACAGCACCAACATATACAGGTTCTTAAAGGTCTGATCAGATTAGAACTAGGCCGTCCGTAGGACATAGTTTTCTGCTGAGTATATTTAAAACTGATATTCTCGACCGATTGCAAAAGTTTGGAGAATCCCTTCCCTTGGAGAATTCTCTTAAAACCCTTCACCATTGAGGAACAGATTCACATCCAACTCGGACAATAGCTGTTACTCCGGTAGTACGATGAAACAGGGCCCTTACATAACGCTGTTTAAACCTGGCATTTACCAGTACTAAGTAGGAAGTCACGAATCGCGTATACTGCCACTCAATTACATACCTAACACCTGTACTCAAGACCCGCACAACTCCCTCACCCCCACTCACCTGTCGTGTGAAGTCTCGCACTTGCTGCACGTTGGCGGCGCACTGCGGCTGCGAGCGCAGCGCTTCCAGGAGGTTCTCGGCGAGAGAGCCCACGTGCTCGCCGGACGAGACTTGCTCCAGCCGATGGACTATCGGGATCACCTTCTCGCAGACCAGCATCTGGGTGGGGGACGAGTTTTAGATATAGATATTAGAAGTTAGAATGCTATGTTAGAAGGGTGGTACTAAGTTATAGTACCGATTTTTGGCTGGTGGAAAGATTTTGCTGGCGCAAATCGCAAACTGATTTGTAATTGGAACCTCATGGAAGAGGTTTGAATATTATGTTTGTCCATTATAAATTACTTTTTATCAATATTAGGTACAATTATAATAAGGTAGGTATAACGTAGGTGGTAGGTGATAATTTTGGAGAAAATGCACCCAAAAACTACTAATGAATATGCACTAAAATTGAAATTTTATACATCGAGGTCGCTTTGTCTTGAAAATGTGAGCAAAGGGCGAAATGCAGGTAATGTTTTCCAGTACCTATTTCATTTTGCTGAAAGTTTTTTTTTTATATTAGACTAGCCAGGCATTTGACCGCCACCTCACCTGCTGGTAAGTGACGACGCGGCCAAATATGGCGCCTGCCTATTTACTAAATAAAATGACGAAAATCCTTCCCTATGCTCCCCCATACCTGCGTGGGCTCGTGGTCGGTGGCAAGGCCCGTGAGGAACCGCAGTATGTACCGCAGCGCGGGCCGGCTGATGAACTCCTTCAGCTCGTCCGAGTCCGTGCACACCAGCGTCGGCTTCACGCACGGCGCGTGTTTCTGGCCAATCACAGGAATGCTGTTAGGTCTTAGATCTCAAGGTCGAGTTATACCTCGGATCGTACACATGAACGAGTTAGGGACGCCGCGGACAGAACGGCAAAATCCTCGCGGACTTTGTTGACAGATGAAAAATATCGCCATTGCCTAAAGTACAAAATCGTACAAACACACAGACGTCAGCGCCACCTCGCGCGCGCCACGCTTCACAGAATTTTGTAATTCAGGCAATGGCGATAAAATATGATTTATTTGTCAATGACGTTATAAAAGCGTGAAGATTTTTCCGTTCCATCTGCGACGTCCCGGATATTAAATGTAATCTTTTCCGGTTCAGATACAGGTGTGTTTCAACCGATTTTTAGAATAGGACTTCCATTCTTACTCATTCAGAACAACATTTATCCAAAATCGAATTGTATCTGTATTTTAAAAATATGAGAGACAAATCATGCCGAAATCGCAATTCATTCCAATCATGAAATTTATTCAAAATTTTAGATTATGAAACAATTAACACATTCGGTCTGCCCCATACTACTTTTTCCAGTTCAACAAAAGACCACACAAGTACTCACCACGATATACTCCAGCGCGTCTCTCACAACGCCGAGCGAGATCAGATAATCCTTGAGCGTTCCACCGATGGAGTTCCGCTCTATGTTAGCGCAGAGGACACAGAACAGCTCCACCCGGAACTCTTCCTCCGTCCATTGTTCCGAGTCTAGCCGATCGAAGTCTAGAACCGGCTTGAAATGGTCTACCAACATCGCCATCTTGAGATCGTTGCCGTACACCAGAGCCGCTAGCACGCGCGTCAGGTGACCCAGGGCCACCGAGTTGCTGCGAATGCCTGGGTGGGGGAAATATTGGTGTTGAATGGCGGATGTATAAAAACATATTCAATATTTTTATGTAGTTCTTTCTTAAACAAAATTGAGGGTAGCGCTGAAACGTGGCCCGACTTTAACCGTCTTCAGAACATCTTCCACGTAATTAAGAAAACGTCATACCCACACATTTAAAAAACATTATAAACAAATTAAAAACAACACGTATATGTAACCAATGAGGGCTCAAAATAGCTACCTGGGCATTCGGTGCAGTTGAGCAGCGCTTGCACATACTCGGGCCCGCCGAATGTCAGCGAAAACTGCAGGAACGATTCCAGACTCTCGCTCGACGCCACAGACAGGATGCGCTCCATTATCTGTTCATAAACCACATCCGATTATTTATTTGATTTTGTCACAATGCATAGTCTGCCTTGCCTAGGCCCTAGGGCATCGGCTAAGACCTTTTACACTGTGAAGGCGCCGTAGATCATCCTACGTCATTGAGTAACGAAAAATTCCGCTTTGTACTATAATGAAAGAAAAGTGAATTTAATGTGGCTGAAAAGCGAAACTGCCAAGAGGATGTGAAGCAGACCAGTTTTTTTTACTTACATAACCCACACAAGAGGATATGTAAATACAATAGCTGCAAAAAATCAAAGTAGGGGTAAAAAAAATAAAAATAAAATTTGTGCCATGATATGCACGGCCAGACCAACGTTTTGCGAGTCTCCCAAACGTCCATTATTGCTACAAATCGTAACATTTTTCTTATACTCCGACGCCGGATATCCGACACCCCTCACAGTCCCAGCCTCCCAACATACCTCGAGCAGCTGATAAACGAGTTGCGCGCGCGGCATCTCCCTCTCCTCGGCCGCGGCTAGGGTGAGAGCGTGCAAGAGCACGGGCAGCGCCCGCGTGTCCGCGCGCGTCAGCACGCGCACGCAGCGGCGCACGCGCGCGCACAGCCCCAGCAGCCGGAGCAGGGTGGAGCACAGCGCACGTGCGCACCCCACGCGCTGGATGGCGGCCAGGCGCGCCAGCATCACTTCTAGGCCGCCTGGGGGAGGGTGTACGATACGAGTTAGTTATGGATATTGATAGAACGCTACTGAGATACGAGGTTTGTTTTCATAAAATACATTTCGGCTTTATTTTCTACAGCAGATGTCCGTAACAAAATTTAACGAATTTTTAGTTGTTAAATGATTACTATCATAAAATAGAGTAACCGTCACTGGCAAACCGGTTAACATTTCAAAGCAGGGCAACCGCCACAGACCGCAGTCCGCGTGCACGTTTGCGACCCGGTAGAGCTGCTTGTAGTCGCCGCCTGCGCATTGTTCTGCGTGACTAGTCGGGGGCGCATCTTTTTCGTAGGGATAGGAGTAAAATACAGTCGGGTGGAATTAATCTTGGGCTACTTGCAAAGAATTATCTATTATACTAGTTTACCAGATATATTCAAGCATCTAAGATGGTGGTATATCAAGGAACGATATATGTCATGATTTAACAGTATTTACAGGTGGCTAAACATTCGATGTTCCCGTCATCCGAGAATATAAACATTCTAGAAGCCAATGTTTTACCTAATGACGGCTTCTCAAACTTCACTCAAATGGAGTGCTATAGATGAGTGATAAATACTACACGGAAAAGCTCGCTCCAGCGCTCGCGTAGAGCTGAGCGGTGGACGCGTACGTACCGCAGTCGGCGAGCACGTTGGCCATCCGGTAGAGCTGCTCGTCGTCGACGGCCTCGGCGTTGGTCTGCGTGAGCGTCTCCACGAACTCCTCGGTGGCGTCGCCCAGCAGCCCGCGCATGCGGTACACCACGCGCATCGCGTCCACGCCCTCGCCGGACGTGCACCACACCTGGGGGAGGAACGTGCGTTCAACCAATGTCTATCTTAAACGGTGACTCGCCCGACGTGCCTACACCTACGGGGAATCATGTGCATTCAACCAATATATTGGTGACTTGTACGATGGATTGGATGAAATATCAACTATCTCTTATTTATTAGAAGAATTCAATTTTTTAATGAAAAACTTAAAATTTAATTAAAAGACGAGAAGGCCCTATAGAGTTTTTTAATTAATTTTATATCTTACTAGGACTGGGACTGTACTAGAATATAAATATGTAAGGCACCCCTGCAGATCGAGATAGGAAATGCAGGAATTGATTGCTACTGATTGCAGTAGAAATAGGCCTCCAGCGTCTGATGGTAAAGTTCGGATCCATAGTTGCGGCCATCGAACAAGCGCACAGATATACCCGAAAATATTGCAAGTCAGAGTTCAAAAAAGGAAACGGCAGGTGTGTGACCTCAAACAATGCTCCATAATTTAAAATGTGTAATATATAGCAAGTGATTTATCAGTTTTCACAAAACTTCCCATATAACCTAAATGAAACTCAAGTTCAGTCCTAATTATCTTTGACAATGGAAAATCAACCTAATTTTACAAAGTGCATCTGAATTTCAACCTTAGGGCGATAAACTTCTCTCTTGGTCTTATACCCGCAACCGTGAAGTTCCAAATAATTCCACCACATACCTTCTTGTAAACGTCTTTGACCGGCAAATCCAGCGACATGATCTTGTTGCAGACAAGCAACTCCATTCCGTTATCATCTTCCAGTAGCGCCACCAACTCGCAGTCTGTGCAGATCTTGTTCTTCACATCGCGCATCAACGGACCCATGCCGGGCTCCAACGATGAGTATGGGTTACCCAGCATACGACCCTGGGGAGTTAGGTAAGGTTTATGTAAGGCAGTGTCGTAAAGGAGTGGCGATGACGACGTTTCTGAGAATATTTTGGCTATTTCATACAAGGCATTGTTTGTGAGAGCTATTATTATTTGTCAAAAATAATTTGATGCCTTTGTTAGCTTGAAATTTAGTGACCGCATAATATTAAGCTTTTTCTTATGAGTTTTTCACCATAATGTGGAAAACAAGCTTACGGCCTTATACAAGTCACCGTAGCTTATGGAGTTGATTGATGACAATGGCTTAGTAAGAAACTAAGCCTCTAAGCCCTACCGACAGTGGTCTAAGCCCCACCGACAGTAGTACAGTGTCACACGAGTCAGTCAGTTGAGTTATACATACTTCTTCAGATATTGTTCACAAACATACCTGCAGGAAGTCCTCCTGCTGCGGATCCTTTTCTAATGTCAGGAAGAACTCTCCCACGTCATTCTCCTCCGGATATATGATCGAGCAGAGTCGCTCAAATATGAACACGGGCGTGCGGTAGTCGTGCAGAGGGTACTTCTGGACCGTCTCGATGCACACCGCCATGAACTCGGCGGTCTCGGTTTCGGTGCCTGGTAGGGGGCATGGGGACGATCAGTTTTATGGCTAGTAGAATATAACAACAACAACATACTGTGCCGACCCCAAATGAATGGGATAAGGGCAGGCAAATGATGAGAAAATAAGAACACAATCTCATATTATCAATGTCACTTAAGTGGAATGTGGTGGACGTATGAAGCTGGGAATAAGTTCGGTATTACCTCTTGCTGTGAGCTACACAATCGAAAGAATTAAAAAAACAACAACAACAAAGGCAAAGGTAGTCTTGTGTACTCAAACCGACCGACGGATCGTCATGAACACGATTGTAAACGGTCGGGTGCACTCATGTTCGGTCATTTCCCAACAAATTAGGTTACGTATCATGTGATAGACTGTATTAATTTCAATTTTATTTAAAAATGACATGTAAAATTTTGAATTTTATGTAATAAAGAGTACTTGAGTATTATTTTTTTCAATCGCACGGGCATACCCGACATACGAAACTAAAATGACTGGTATACTTAGTTTTTTTTATATTTACACCCATCCGATTTCACTAAAACTCAATGCGAACACATTCAACATTTTTAAATTTACACTCTCCCACGCAACCAACACTCCATACCCGTGGTCATTTCCTCGAGCAGCTCCAATAGTTTCTCCTGCGTGTCGTCAGTCAGCCGGGTCCTTTGCACGACTAACCGCCTCAGCGACAGATAGCCTCCCAGTACGCAGCCCACGAGTCGGCCTTTGTAAGTGCGACGTGCACCAGTCTCTTCCAGGAACATCGCCAGAAGCTCCGTGAGGCGTTTTAGGGCGTAGCCTGTGGGGAAAGGTTTTTTTTTCATTTGACAATCTAGGCATTTGACCGCCATCTCACCTGGTGGTAAGTGACGATGCGGCTGAAGATGGCTGTCTAGGAACAGCCTATTCACTCTAGCCTTGAAGGTGGTAAGATTATAGTGATCAAGGAACACGCTCGCAAGCTACGTTTTCTGAGTATTATAAAGGTTGAACGGAAGCGGCTCGTGCGGATAGGGTCTTGTAAGTATGTCGCTGGTATTCAAATTTATTACGCGACAAGGATAAACTATGCCGCAGATATCTGATTTCATAGGCGATAAAGGCAATTTGCTTGGCGAAATGATAAGCGGTTTACGGAGATACAACGTGGATATATGCTTCTATAACATTATCATATGGGATTTAGAACCTTGAATGCTTATGTTGGATGTTTATGATGTCCGTAGATTACTACAAATACATTTTTGAGGCCGCTGATTTTCATAAAACACCAAATTTAAACTCAGAACCACCCCCAATCAAACAGTACAATCTTATTACCTTGAGCGAGATCGGAAGTAAGCGTAGTTTCTTCAAGGCGATGCAGTTGTTCGATCTCTTTGGTCATCAGGTCGGCTATTTGCTGCAGCACGCCGCGCAAAGCGAGGAACTGCTTCCATGGAGCTTCTGAAGCCAGACCTGAAAACACGAGAGTGTCACGACACTGTATCGACACGATAGATCGATTCGAAGATAATATATGGTACTTACTCTCATAGAGTTGCAGGAATTGTTCGCTTGCTTCGCCAGCGGATCCGACATCGGGTAAGAAGCTTGTCAATAGAATCAGGACCTGTGGATGAGAAGATCAAGATATTTAGAGTTTTTGAGAGATATCTAGGCAGTAGAATATCGAAAAAAAATCTTCAACATTACAAATTACTAGCGACCCAGTGGCTTCAAACGGGTGTAATTTAGAAAATAAGAGGTGTAAATAAACACAAACCTTTCGTGAAAAAACATTTAACTGGTCGTGAAAACCGCAACAAAATCCGTTGCGATAATTCCCGTTGTCCCCCAAAACTACCTATCTCTTACACTTATGGTCAGTTGCGACGAGCGTAAAAGAGATAGGTAGATTTGGGGGACAACGGGAATGATCGATCCATTGCGTGGTTTAGAAGGAGCTAGCGGACACGAAAAGCGACTTGATATTATCAATGTAAGGATATTTCAGTTACTTCATCTATTGGTGCTTCTACAATTCAATTAACTCATGTCCATTGCACAAGCTCCATATTCGGAACACGAAACTTGGTCCATATCCCTAGGCTTACTTACCGCTTTCGTACGCTCGTAGGAGTCGCAGAGCGACTTGACCATCTGGCAGGCGGTGTCGCGCGCGATCCGCGAGCTGGGGTCGAACATGACCGGCCGCAGCCAGCCGCCGTCCTGCAGGGACAGGGGCACCATGCCGTGGGAGAGCAGCACCTGGGGGATAGACCACGAAATGTGTAAGGGTAGTGTGACTTTGCGTCGTTTTTAGTTTGTATTCACAAGGGTAGTGGAAGTTTGCGGCGCTTATAAGTGATTGATTGAGAATAGGTGTGATGACTGAGTGTTTTTGATAGCATTTCGTTGAACGAGAAGAAAAGTAAAATTTGTTTTTGAATATCGTCAACATAACTAGGACGTTTGAAATAATTAGAGAGAGGGGGCGATATAAAATAGTGATGTCACTTTCGTGTATCGCCATTTAAAAAACACGTTACTCCATTTTTGAGGTGACAATCTACAAAATTTTACAGCTCCATATTTTAAACCGATTTTAATTTCGTTATTAGTTTTTTTTTTACCTTTAAAAAAAATTCTTATTAAGTATTTTCATAAATATGACATATTCAGTATCAATTACCACCTCTATTTCCCGATAGCGAAAATGAATGCACTCTGCATAGATCCGAGCAGACAATTTTTACGTTTTAAACAATTTCTTATTATGTATGTTCATTACTATAACATCTGCAACAACATAACTATAACAAACGCAACCCCTTCCCGACCCCATCCACACCCCGACTCACCCACTCCCGCCACTTGGTAAGTTGTGCGCGAGGTGCCGGTAGGCGGAGGCGGTATCCCGGGGCGGCACGGCCTCGCCGTCGGCGGGCGGCGCGGCGGCAGGCGCGCCCAGGGGTACGACTACAAGTTTGCGTACCTACTCGCAGGGCTGTCAGCCACTCTAGATCTCCATAGCCGACTCACCCGCTCCCGCCACTTGGTGAGATACTTGTGCGCGAGGTGCCTATCCCGGGGCGGCACGGCCTTCCCTATATTCAATATCAGTCACCACCCCTATTACTCTAAACCCTAATCGACTGCAACCCCTTCCCGACCCCATCCCCTGGGCACCCAACTCACCCGCTCCCGCCACTTGGTGAGGTACTTGTGCGCGAGGTGTCTGTCCCGGGGCGGCACGGCCTCGCCGACGGCGACGGCACGGCGGCGGGCGCGCCCAGGTCTACGACTACAAGTTTGCGTACCTACTCGCACGGCTGTCAGCCACTCTAGATCTACATAAGCCGACTCACCCGCTCCCGCCACTTGGTGAGATACTTGTGCGCGAGGTGTCTGTCCCGGGGCGGCACGGCGTCCCCGTCGGCGGGCGGCGCGGCGGCGGACGCGCCCAGGCGGCGCCAGGCGCGCGCGGGCACGCGGCCGCCCAGCCACGCGCCCAGGTCCACCACCACCGAGCCGCGGGCCGCCGACAGCGGGCCCTGGCTCGGGCCCAGGGTGGCAGCGCCGCCGGCGGCGGGGGGGGACTCCTGGGGACGCAACGGTAATCAGTAGAAAGGGCAAAAGTAATTGAGAATCGCCCTGCTTATTTGATATGTACTTATTTTGTTAGTTTTATGTTTTTGAATGTGTTATTGGACCAAAACAAATACGTCATGTCTATGTAGAAACTCTTTTCGTGGTTATCGTGAATTACGTTGTCAGGCAGCGGATAGCGAGACCCGGACATCATGATACGTAAATCAATATCAAAATTTTACCCGACGATTCGATAGGTATGTGACCTTACTGCAGTAGTGGCGTACTAGTGAAGTAGAATAAAGCGAAAATGGATTTTGAGGTGGAACTTAATGCAACAGAAATTATTATTGCCGCAAATGGTAAGTCCGCTTCTAATAAATAAAAAATATACACCTGTACCTTTGGTGTTTTTGGTGGGAGGAGGCTCGAAAAGTCCCGTTTTTTATTATTCGTAAATATCTCGACAACAATACGTCCTACGGGAACATAGCCCATAACAAAATTACAGCCTACAAAATTCTCTACAAATTTTCCTTCACACGCCTTTTCAAATTCCGAACCGTTTACGAGCAACGCACTCTCGATTATGACGGTAAGCAAACTCCCAATTCTTAGGGTAATGTATGCACTATACCTTGGCGTCCTTCCCCTGCTCGCCATCTGCGGGCTGCGCGGGCGCTGCGGGCGCTGCGGGCGCCGCGGGCGTGGCGGGCGTGGCGGGCGGCGCGGGCGGCGCGGGCGTCATCAGCTGTTGCATATAGCGCAGGCACGGCAGCGCCACCTGTTGCAGCGCGAACTGGTGCGCTGACAACATACCATAGACATTACTATCGCGTTTCCAGGACGACGTCATCATCACAGCCCATAGCAATCCACTGTAGGCGTAACGGCCTCTCCACGCTGGGCAGGTGAGTTGGAGATCGCAGGTCATTGCAACATGGCGGCGGTCAGGATCGAATTCGGTATCTCTCGCTGTCGAGTGATACCCCTAGTCATTAGGTCACTCTTAAGCGCAGTGGAATGTTATGGGCTCTTCCCTAAACAGAAGTTATTTCATACAAAACTGGCACTTACACCAATAACTGTGACAATGACAACTTCATCATCACAGCCCATAACAATCCACTGTAGGACTAACGGCCTCTCCGCGCTTGGCAGGCGGGTTGGAGATCGCAGTGCTATAAATATAACAATGAAAGAAGCTGCTGTCCATTTTCCAACTTATGGAGACTCTAAAAGCTTTGCCTCGAAAACATTAGTCGCCTTGTACGACACCTACGAGTGTAAGGGGTTGATGCTATTCTACTCTGTCGAACACCACACGGCTACGGCACGGCACGACGTCAATTTACGTCCGTAATAGGATCCGGTGGAAAAGACAGTAGCGTAGCTATATATACAACAGAGCTAACTATTGATTGACCTGTGCTCTGACTAGGCGTCGTATTAGATAGCAAAACTATCACTAGACTTAAGACTCCAATAGATTATTCATGCTTATGACCACAATGATGAATTGGTCAGAAAGAAACCCTAATAATTGTCAGTTTTATAAGTAATAGCCAATAGACCAAATGAGTTTTCACAGTGACAAGACCTCAATCCGCCGGGTGGAAATACCCTACATAATTACCTACCTGTACAATAGAGGCGAAACGTCTGGCCTTGCTCATTTATTCATAAGACAAGCTTGTATACAATATCTCATAGGTACAGCAAGGAATTACCCTTGTTTTACTTTAAAGGTAAATGTTACTCACAATTCGGCGAAGAGCTGTTGATGCCAGGTATGCCAGTCAAAGCTTCAGACTTCAAAATTGCGTTGGCCGCGGGCGGAATGCCCGCCACTTCCGTAAGATGGGGGCAGCACCTGCAGAAAATTAATTTATAAATAGTTGCCTTTCTGGCAGCTATTAAAGCTGCTATATGATTGAAAGGATTTATAGAGATGATTGTGTACAGTAGGGCAACAATACGCTGAGGACCGACGCCCATGGCATGGTAGGATGACACTGCAAGGGATCATTCGTCATCCTTACGTTTAAGCGCATGCGAATGGCAACTATGCCGTATGCATTTAGGCATGCCGAGGCGTCCTCAGAGACACCGAATCGTACTGCGATATTTCGCTCGCACATAGAGCACAGACAAGATGTACGCGCGGCGTAGCACAACGACACTGAGGTCGTGATGCGCGGCCATTTCCTTGCCTGGATGGTCATCCAGGCGTTCTGAAGGCCGCCGAAATATTCGTACTCATGATAAGTGACAATGGAATTTCCACTTTATTTTCATGCATTTAAGCTACATTGTTACTACTCGTCTCGTCAATGAGCGTTGGGCCTTATGCTGATTACTCACCACACCCACAGTCTGACAATGCAGCGCAGTCGCGCCTCCCAGCATTCGGTTGAGTCGGAAACTTTGACCAGCGATCCAAGAAGGACAACCAATGGACGCACCTAAATGAAATAATTATTAAGTATATCATATGTTAATCCGAATAAAATAAAATAATAAACAGGTTAATACTTTCAACAACGTCAGTGTATTACAAACTAAGAAACAAAGTGTTAGTTTATCTGTGGAGTACAAGTTCAGAGTGAAGAATTTATCTGTTTTTGACAGTTCATTCAGAAACTACACGTACATGCGCGGCGTTACGCGCGGTTGCCATTGATATGGCAAGAGATGGACTTAGAATAATTCAACTATAAGAGAAATATTGCGCCGTTCCACACATTGTGGAATACCGCTATAATCCGTCATGACGTATGTGATCCGTATGAGCGTTATTTGTGGACGTAATTTTTTTACTTCTGTACCAGATCTACACATCGAGCAATTTTATTTCGTCGTCGTTTCACGTTTCCTACTTCCTTCCTATGTACGCACGCAGTCCCAATACATACGGAATTGTTGTGGTCCTGTGAGGCGGCGTGCCCCATCAGCGAGAGCGTGATCCGCTGCGTGAGCAGTGTGCACAGCTTCTCGGTCTCGGGCAGGTTGTCGCGCGTCACCAGGCAGATCAGTGCGCGGACCTCCTCCTGGCACTGGGGGGAAGGGGTGGGGTTAGAGGTTATTGGGTTCAAGGGGTATTGGCTGACTTAGTGGTTGCATTGGTTGATTCAGTGATTTTAGTTAATCATTTGATAAGTCTACACTGAATGTTGAGCCGCCTGCCGTCATTATGTAATTTGGCTGTGTTATGGACATGAAACGGTTTTAACGATGGATTTATATTTTTCAAATATATAAATCCAATGGTAAAACAGTTACCTATATGACGGCAGGTAGCTCTCACTTCCAGATATTCGGAATTCGGTCTGTGTCAGTAAATTATTACCTAATTTTATTTTTATTTATTTAGTTGCCTACCGTGAATTAAAATTATTTGTTTAACGCAATTAATTGTTCAGCAGCAGCTGCAGTAAAATGGGCAGCAGCGTTTTCCATTATTACATTTATAACACTGCGATCTCCAACCCGCCTGCCGAGCGGGGAGATTATGGCATCACCTCCTCTCTCGTGGCCGGTAGTCCTGCAATGGACAGTCCCGGGCTGTGCCGACGACGGTACTCACATGCACCTGGTGCGTGGTCCGATGCAGGTTGTGGTGCACGAGCTCCTCGACGAGCCCGAAGCGGCAGAGGCGCGCGCGGTGCGGCGCCGCCGACGCCAGCGCGCGCAGCAGCGTCAGGCAGTGCTCCGCGCTCGACAGCGAGCAGCCGTAGCACCCCACGCCGGACTCTGGACCACGGGGAACGGGGATTAGCCATAGCGATCTGCGCCCGGAAGCTGTCCCTACGCAGGTCGCGCGCCGGGCTCTCCGACCCAGTGCGCCCGACCGCAGGGGAAGTGAAGAAGGTGGTCACGTATGCGCGAAAAGATGAAGATGAGAGCCATGGTGATGACATCGCCGAGTCAGACGTGAGAGCCAACGGCTTACGACGTGAGGGTGCCGAAGATCGGGCAAAGTGGAGAAAGCAAAGCAGGAAAGCGGACCCTGGCAGTAGCCGGGATTGACCGCTCGGACGATGATGATCGAGGATGACGATTTTCATACAAACTTTATGCAACGTTTGATCGATATTCCTTTAAGGGTTTGATGTTTTTAATGTATGTTTGTGCAATTGGCCGCTAGAAAATGTGTCCAATTGTGCGCGAAATAGATTTCTACATGTTAATAATAAAAAAAGCAATGAAAAAGAAAAATAATGAAATAACAAAACAACGCTATCTAGCGGCGATTTATGCTTTTTTCGATATAACTGCTTTATTATAAATCATTAACATATATAAACCCATTTTGCGCACCATTGAATACATTTACTAAGAACATAAATCATAATACAATCACTAAACACTCGAAACGAATGAAAGAATGACGAGAGAAATTTAGTATGGCCGTCGAATCACCTATAAGACTAAACATACATAAGCACATATAATGGAGTTTTTCACTACAGTTACTAATATCGTCAAAACTTCAAAGAGCTTTCCGCACTTCGAGTTTACTAACCACTGTTCGGTTACTTGGTTCATTAGGCGTGCAATCACTTCGAAATATTGAGGTAGAAGTAATAATGATCGTTATTAAGATACATGTGACTATTGATGTGATCAGAGAAAAGCCCACATGGTGGAAGAATAGGCAGCAACGTTTTTTTAAACCTTGCTATCCGGGAATATTACTTGACAATGATGTGTTCACTCACACTATGAGAGCTGCACTAATAAAATATCGTTGTTGTTTACGAGCAGAAATAGATACCCAGTAATAGTACAGGCTCCTTCGACTTTTACAACAGGTAAAACGATCACCAGGCAAGTGCATCAGTGCCAAAAAATATCGACCGACAGACTAACCTTTAGTAATATCGCCGTCATAGTTTTGTAGCAAACCCGCATACACAGGCAATGTATCACCCTTAAGCTGTTCACTTTGCGACCTGTCGTAGGCCACCAATTCTTTCCTGTAACAAAATAAATTAGATATTATAATAATACGAAGGGTTATAGCTAAGTTAGGAACAGTTAGGCGAAGGGTAGGGGTAGAAATAGGCGTAGAATTCATTCAATTGAAACCACGTGAACGAAGTCGCGCCGGACACGCTTTAAAAAAATCGAGACACAAAGTTCTATCTCGCGCGACAAGCCCCATGACGCTACGCACATTTAGGCGCAAAACGTCTCTTCCATTCGCAAAATGTCGCGTTCGCAAAATATCCCATTCGCAAACCCTTCTGTCCGCGACATTTTCCGCCTAAAAGGCTCCGCAGCCAGGTATACCGCACTGACCTGCACGCGAGCACCTTCTGTATGATCTTGGAGAGGTCCTCGAAGTGGCTCTTGCTGTCCACGCAGTACTTGTGCGCGAGGCTCTGTATGACGCGGTTGATCTGCGCGCCGCTGAACGACGTGGTGCTGGCGTTGCTGTTCTCGTCGCCCGACCGCCCCTCGAGACGGTGCTCGCTTATCTTGTGGAGGAGCGACTGTGGGCAAACGAATCATTTATATGTAAGAACATAAATAACCGCTGTAAAGAACTACAGAGATGTCGGGTCTGCTGTAAGAATTACGTTTGTTTAGGTAGAAGAGATTGTGCACAAAAATTGTTTATTGGAAAATTTGATCGAGAAGCATAAGCACCAACCCTTTCAATGTCAGGGGCCCAATCTTTTAACGAGGTGAACGATTTTCAATTTAGAACCTCGGTATGTAAAGTTTAATATTTTGATGCATAATGCTGATTTTCCCTATTCTTGAACCGTTCTCTTTCAGTGATAATTTAAACAATGTTGAAGACTTCATGCCAATAATCCAAATAGGAAACTGTTCGTATCGAGACGAGCGGTTCAAAAATACAGCTCCAGGTACCGTACAAGGCAACTAAAGTATTAAAGGCAGACCAGTCTTCTTAGACAAGAAAATGGAAAGCTTTTTCTGTTGTGCACCTTTCAAGCTTGGACATCATATTAATATCAACGACTTATGACTATTTTGAGTCATGACTGACATCGAAAATAGACAGCACGTTCCATGCTGTCGCTAATCGACGCACTACGTACATAGTCCTACGACATTTCGATTTAGAATTGTAACTTAGTCAATGTGAGTATTACGAGTATTGTGATGTCAAAATAAATAATGTCTATGTCTACAATACGTCTGTATTGACTGACAGTAGTAAAAGTGTAAATATGGCAATAATCTGGGGATAATCTGTCCTTGTCAGTCTTTCTTGTAAACATTTAGATATTTGGTCACTATTAGCTTGAACTTGTCCTAAAAATTATCTCCCGCACTTCCATTTAATTTGTTTTGCCCATTTTTAAATAATATTTTTCACAACTCACCAAATTAACAATCCTACAGAAATCAAATTGTTAATGACCTTAATGAATGACGTTATATGGTGTCGACGGCGCAGCACGGCCGCGCGGCGAGCGTAGTCTCATAGGTCTATGTGTACGCACCTCGAGCAAGGGCTTGTTGGCGACGAGCAGCCGATACACGCGGTCGGCCTTGTCCAGCAACGCGCCGATAGTCTGCACCATCTTCTTGCGCTCCTCGTCGCTCTCGATGGTGTCGACGGCGCAGCACGGCCGCGCGGCGAGCGTAGTCTCATAGGTCTATGTGTACGCACCTCGAGCAAGGGCTTGTTGGCGACGAGCAGCCGATACACGCGGTCGGCCTTGTCCAGCAACGCGCCGATAGTCTGCACCATCTTCTTGCGCTCCTCGTCGCTCTCGATGGTGTCGACGGCGCAGCACGGCCGCGCGGTGAGCGTGTAGTCGAACTTGGCGTACTTGCAGAACCCGCACGCGTGACAGAGGAACGGGTCCTTCTCGTCGTAGTTTATCGCGCTGTAGGTGGGGAGGGGGGAGGTTAGATTGCAAATAGAGATAGGTACCATCTCGAAAATTTATTTATTTATTTATTTGCATGCTACATGGTAATACATGGTAAACCATATAATAATTTAAGCAGTAAGTTTTCCAAAAAAAAAATTAATGTGTAATGTAAAAAACTGGTACAACGCCTTGGGAAGGCTCGCGGGAATGGCTCTTTTTCTCACACGAGTTGAATTTTCAGTCGTTTTAAGTGGCTCTATCTGTTTCCGTCATACTCTCAGAATACAAGAACTTTACCTAATGTAAACGGAAATAAGTAATTGGATGAATATGAATTAGAGCAACCACGAATTTTACTTGTAATTTAGTTGCAATTGTTGTTTGTTAAGCAATTTATTTTTGTAATCTCGTATTAAGTAAACTATGTTGTTCTTATGAGGAATAATGTTATTCAAACCGACAACAGATCCACACACCGATAAACCCTTTTAATTTATAGGTCACAGTCCAAGAGTTTGACTCACCGACACTTGTGGCACTGGAACACGTTTTCGCCACAGTTAGCGCAGACGCCCGGGTTGGCGGGCACGGATTGCGAGCAGCGCGGGCACTGCAAAGACTCGCCTGGAAATAAATAAGTAATTACAAAATCGTATTAGATAAATTTTGTCTGAAACCAATTTTCCATCGATGTAAACTAACTATCAGTGTTGGGCAAAATTTAATTGCAAGTTACAATTAAAAATAACAATTGATTAATTGTTAATTGTGAAACATCAATTAACAATTGATTAATTGTTAACTGTGACGTTGCAATTAACAATTGATTAATTGTTAATTGTGACGTTGCAATTAACAATTGATTAATTGTTAATTGCGAAATTTAATTGTGACGTTGCAATTAACGATTAATCAATTGTTAACTGTTCTTGTAATTAAACTTTAATTAAATTTAAATAATGTAAATAGTAATATTATAAGATTAAGGAGTGGCACAGGGTAGGGCTTTCACAAGCTTGACCTTAATGGCCATGCTAAATCGTTCTTCATGATAGCCACACAGAATATATATACTAGTACTTAAGAATAGAAAATTCTTTCCGCAAATAGCTTTCAACATAATAATGCGTTTACATATTATTTTGTCTCTCTCGCGTCCTACTCTTACCTCTCAGCCCTCGAGCGGCCCGATCGGGCCGCATAACAATATAAATCTGTGATTGTTAATTGTTAGTTTTAATTGTCTCTTGTAACAATTAAAAATATTAATTGAATTATTTTAATTGTCTCTTGCAATTAACGTGAGTTTATTTAAATAAATTAATTGCAATACGCAATTAACAGATTAATTGCAATTAAATCAATTGTGATTAAATTAATTGCAATTAATTTTTCAATCAATTAATATGATGATTAAAATATCAATTGTTCATGCCCAACACTGCTAACTACTAACATTCACATCATCATCATCCCAGCCGTAGCAAGTCATCAGCTGAACATACGCCTCTCCCCTCGCCATCCATTCTGACCGAATTTTTTCTTCTTTTTTTTAATTAGACTATCCTGGCAATTGACCGCCATCTCACCTGGTGGTGATGATGCGGCCCAAGATGGAGCTTGCCTGCCTAGGAACAGTCAATTCACTCTAGCCTTGAAGGCGTCCAGATTATAGTGAACAGGGAACACACTCGTAAGCTACGTGTTCCATTCCATAGCCGTTCGCATTATAAAGGTTGAACCAAAGCGGCTTGTGCGGATAGCTGGAAAATCCACGGCATAAGGATGAACCGCTCGCCCGGATCGCGTTTCCCGATGGCGGAATGGGGTTTCCTCTTGCATCCATCGGCTCCCTACGAGGTCGTCCATCCATTTCATGCAGTTACTTCTCACGCGAGTGCCGGCACTTGGTCGCCACTCGAGTACCTATCACATCACCTACAAGCAGGAGCACAACAACAACATGTCAACGTACCGGTGGCCTGCTGGTTCTCGTAGAAATCGGCGTACTCCATCATGAGGTTGCACGCGACGATGGGCAGCGGGAAGTCCACGCGCACCTCGGACTGCCCCGACTGGAGTTGCACGCGCTTCGCCTTGTGCCACATGCCTGTTGAGGGACCATAGTGGGTACAGGTGGGTGTAGGGGTTGTACAGTCAGCTGCAAAGGCCTTTGCTAGCATACATTTAATATATTCTTCCACTTCACACTGCAGCTGACTGTACATTCTGTAGTAATTACATTGTTTACAAGAATAACTTTAGAGCCCAGACAATGATTATTTTTGTCTACTAGTGAAATAAGTTCCTTTTGTTTTTGGCTTGCCTTGGCCGGGCATTTCCGTGCCCTAAGAATATTCCAGGTCACACGGCTGAAACCTTACTGAGCATTTGGCGAATTACTCCAACAATAAATATCTGATGAAACTTAAGAAAACCCAAGTTCAGAAATGACTCGACAGACACTGCTATGCCATTGTTAAGATTTTGGTACGGTCAATCGCGAGATTTTGTCAATCGCTAGTTTTATTTATGCTATAGAATGAGTCCACAATTGAGGGAGATGGCAACTTTTAAAGATGTACACAAAAAATTATATACAGGCGAGTTAAGTAAACTACAGGGTCGGCGTGCCACTATTCCGAATCAATCAGCCTTTTTAACTTTTCAAGCCATACCAAAGTCGCCAATCCACAGATTTGTATTTACGTAAAATGAAGAATCCCGCATTCGCTCCCCTTAGGGTGCAGATTGTCCTGGTCGACGGTGAACGCATTCCATCAGGTGGACCGTCTGACCGTGTGCCTCCCTAGGCAATAAAAAAAGTGTCCGCGACTTGTGTAACGCCTAGTTTGAATTAGCCACAGACAACTGTATGCCTCTCTACTATCTACGCATTAAACAATTTCGGTGGCTTATATATCGCCCAGCTTGTCCCAACTCCACCAACCTGGTCGATTCTTGAGCTCCTGCACGGCCTGCACTGTCCGGTTGTTGTAGTAGAAGTTGATGGTGCGCACCATCTTGCTGCGCTTTATGTCCCCGATGCGCAGGCTGATACGGCTGATCATGTGGCTGCTCACCAGCTTCACTATCTGAGTGGTCGTCGTGAACTTGCTGTCGATCTGGTGAAGGGAGCAAGTATTATAGCAGGAGTACAGAAGATAATATGATGAGATATGCCTCAGACAAAATATACTGTAGGTATAATACAAGACGACGCAGCTCAGCTAAGCCTCGGTAGACTAATATGTTATGTAAATTTTCAACCTTTCAAATCTAGCCGACTGCAGAGCTTGTAGGTTGTATAAAAACTTCCCTAGTACTATGAGAAGGCTAAAGTTTAACAAGGATAGTAATGAGCTAGTGATATTCATGGTGAACAGCGAAAAAAGTAACGCGAAAAAAATTCTTACGGAATTGACCAAATTTTTGTGATAAAACCTTGAACACTAATGTCCGATTTCACCATCAACAATCCATAGGTTTTATGGGACTTCTAAAGCCTTTTTTCCAATAAAGCAACACGAAATCACTAGGTGCTTATTTTATTTTTATTGTTTTTATTTTTAGGATGACCAACAGTTTATTATGCGCCCTAATTGTACTTATTTTGAAAAATGAAGGAGGGGCTAGCATCCAAGATACAGGCAGACCTAGTTTGGAGGCTAAGTACACACTATCTAATTAAGTAATTTAAGACTTTTGTATGTAACGTTATTGTAACTTTCTTTTAGAGACAACAAATTATTTATTTATTATTCAGCTCATTACTGTTCATTACTACCCCACCACTCACCTTGATAGTGGGCAGCTTGATGGTGGCCATGGGCACCTCGGGGTTGTTGCACACGAGGCAGGGCTCCGACTCGAGGTAGTACCCGTCGAGCTCGACGAAGGCCCCCAGCGCCGCGTACAGCCCCGCGTTGCCGTGGGACGCCAGCAGCTGGTTCTGGTTGCGGAGCAGATCCACGGCCGCGCCTAGGTATTTCTGAGGGAGACAGACGTAAGTTTACAAGTCATTAATTGTTGTGGTCGATTGGTTTCATTTTTTTTATGTAAAGTGGGTGCATTCAACGGCTATAAACTTTTTTATTTACACTCATAGCGTAATGTTCCAATTTCATATTCGAAAACAGTTGTTTAAAGATTATCTTTTTTCATGCTAGTCTATAAAATTTAAAAAAAATTCTTTTCGATACAGCATTTCCCATACTAATTTCATTACAGCGGTAACGTAAAATAACTTTTAAATCATTATGCAACACCTAAATTTTTAAATTTTTGTCGGGCGCCGAGACACGGCAAAATGTAGGCTGAATACCTAAATGTCTTTGTAAAATTCAAAATTCAAATTTTCCTGTTTATATTTGTGTGTAATTATTTTCCCGCTAAACAGAATATTTTTTCTAATTGTTGTAATTTGTGTTTGTGAATGTTTTTTCTTGTTTGAAGCAAATAAATAGATTAATGTGAAAGTAGTGAAGTGAATTTCCCGCCGCTTGATATCCTCGACGCGTAGATACAACAGAACTGACTCGCAGCTTACTACCAGCAAAGTTGAGAAAATTATAGGTACGATATTTTAACATAAAAATACGAGTGTAGATAAAGTAGTGTATGCAACTGCATATAATTAGGTATTAAAACACTCGTGTCAAACTATTATCATACTCGGCTACGCCTCGTATGATAAACAGACACTCATGTTTTAATACCCCCTTTTATATGACAGTTGCATAAACTACTATTGATCTACTGAACGTTTATCCGACAAACGTCGAGTCGACATGATTATTAACCTTCGACTTTTTGTTCCACAAAACAGATAAAAGAGTTTGGTAACGATTTATCCTACAACACTAGTTTCTAAAGAAAAGTGATAGTACTCGTCGATATCCACATTTCGGGTGACAGCTGTCAAACTTAAATGTGTTATAACTCGGAACCCATTGGTTCTAGAACACTAGTTTCTAAAGAGATATGATAGTACTCGTCGAGATCTACATTTCGTATGACAGCTGTCAATGTTAAATCTTTTGTAATTCGGAACCCATTGGTCCTACAACACTAGTTTCTGTAGAGAAATGATAATACTTGTCGAGATCTATATTTCGTATGACAGCTGTCAAACTTAGAACTGTCATCCGAAATTTAGATCTCGATGAGTACTATCGTATTGCTCTAGGAACTAGTGTTCTAAGATCAATCGTTTCCGAGTTACAACAGTTCTAAGTTTGGGAGCTGTCATGCGAAATGTAGATCTCGACGAACACTATCATTTTTCTTTAGGAACGAGTGTTATAGCACCAATAGTTTAGGGGTTTTTTCAGTTCAAAGTTTGACAGCTGTCATTCGAAATGATGATCTCGAGGAGTGCTATCATTTCACTCTAGGAACTAATGTTCTAGGGCCAATAGTTTCCGAGTAGCAGGGTCAGCTTGGGCTAGACCCTGGTGAAAACATGACCTTCAGATTGCACCCTGCCTGCCATTGCCTGGCCCTGAGGTCGGTGTCCGCGCCAAATAATAAAAGTAATTCGGAATTTGCATCAACAATGGTGGCAACACTAGAATGGGACACAGGACTATCGATGGTGACTCTCGCTCTGCCCGGTTTTAGTCAAAGCAGTGCGCAGTCCCTTTGGGTAGTAAGTCCATGGTCAATCGCCATGCGCATGACCTGCCATCACTATAGAAACCATAATCACAGAGCCGGTCCTTTCGGAATAAGAAGTTTCTTCTATCACTGACATAGTCACATACCTCGGTATCAATGTCAGGCGTCTTCAGCGTGAAGTATCCAATCAGGTCGACGAATTGCGATGCCTTGCGGCCGTACTGCGGCAGCGTCGGCCAGATGCCCCACAGCAGCGACACCAGCGCCGCCTGCTCCGCAGCTGACGAGTTGCTGGAACCACTCACACCGTTAGAAAATCATTACTTCAACAGTTTTGAAGTAGATTAGGTTTATTTATTTATTTTATTTATTTATTTGACAAATTGTTTTACTATTTTAATAAACTAAACTTACTTGTAAATAGCCAACAACAGCGCGTGTGCCTGCCAGCGCACGGCCGTAGAGTTGGTCTCCAACAGGAACGCCTTGACGAAGAGCCGGAGCTCGTCAGGCGACACCTGTCGCATTATCTGCTGCACTAATAGAGGCACTCGCTGCTCTTGGAACTTGGATCCATCGGCGGAGAACGAGTCGCTCTCTGCGCTGCGCTCGCGCTCCGTCCATTCGCTCGGTGTCTGTCGGTAATAATGCAATTTGTGAATGAATATGAAGAATTCGGATTGGGAGTGTACCCTTGTTAGCTTTCCGCCCGCGGCTACGCCCCCGTTATTTTAGCTATTTACAAAATTGTGTCATTTTGACCCAGTGGTGGGCGACCGTACGAATGTCCCAGAGGGACAAAGTGGAAAGAAACTCCCCAGTAGTTTCTCTAGAGGAATGAGGGTCTTCAGAAATTCATAACATGGCGCTACTAAATTAGCGTCTATTGTAAAAATAAAGTCCTGTCATTGGCTAGAATGGATCCATCATTTTATAGCCGTGGTTTGTCTAATAGCGCAACAGTATTTCGACTGCAGACCTTACGCCCTAGTAGCGTCATCTGGTGGATTCCCCAAAAAAATCTCATTACGGCAGTGCGGCACCTCCGTTTAAAATTACCTTTTCCTGTTTCGCATGCGGCGGGTGAGCGGCGTGCGCCGCCTGCCCGGCGGTGGGCGGCTGGCAGAGCGCGCACTGCAGCAGCTGCAGCACGGTGGGCGCCACGTGCGGGTGCAGCCGCCGCGCCACGCCCACCAGCCAGCCCAGCGTGTCGCGCCGCTCCGACAGGCACATCGCCTGCCAGTTGCCGGTGCGGGCGCTCACGATTTCGGCACACGCCTGTCAAGAGACGAGGATTTAGATAGGGTAGGATTAGCGCTAAAGAGGTTTACTAACTTACTAAAAGTACACGTTATGATTAGAGCGACGATGAAGAATGATATTCCATTAATTAGAGGACAGCATGAGCTGTTAAATTTGTACATTTTCAAGCGATAATGCGCCAGATCAGCCATGTGACGGATCTGTGCGTACATGATTTGGATTTTGGCACTATGGATGTTGAATTCAGCCTTCTACTCGCTTGTTATTGGGCCGCGGGGTGGTGTACCCACCTTGAGGTGTTCCATGAGCTGCACCAGCTTGTCGTAGGCGGGGTCGGTGGCGAGCAGCGCCTTGGCCGCGGTGAGGTGCGTGTCGAGCGCATGCACGTCGCGTAACTGCCGGTAGCGCTCGCGCGTGCCGCACAGCAGCAGCAACAGCTTGCGGACTTGTTTCCTGGAGGGTGTGGTGAGGTATTGGTGAGCGAGCAAAAAGATGATGGATGCTCATTTAGAGGAGTCCGTAAACAACCATATCGATCGGTGAACTGAGGTTATTTTAGGGTTACTCTATGGCCCACACGCGACATCTCAAACTTTTCGCGTATCACATTGCATAGGGCAAAGATGACCTCAGTTTACGGTAACTACACAATATCCCAGTTTGACTCATTCCTCCAAGAAGCCCCACAAATCACCGGCACTCGAAACTCGTTTACAATTGCAACAGTGGACCTCATACTAAAAAAGGCTCGAAAAGTACCCAACCAACCTGAGAGGCGTCTGCTGGTTCATCATGTACTCGCAGAGCAGGGTCCGCCAGCGCTCGTCGAACTGCGCCGGGTCGCAGTGCTTGTATATCTGGCTGGGCAGCCGCAGCGCCATCTCCATCAACAGCTGCGGGTAGTTGTCGAACACGTCCAGCGCGTGGCCTGAAGGAAGTTCGGAAGGTCATCCTCATCGTCATTCAAATGAAGACGTGTACAGCTCCGTGGCGTGACGGACTTTGGCACGCGAGATGCAAGTTTGTGGCTTGCATACTTCAACGCACAAGTTTAACAATCTGGCTTTTTCGCAAGAGATAAAGTTCTGTGGGGCTGATCAAAATGTCCAATTCGTAGATATTTTGCGATTGGACATTCCGCGAAATGGGCATTTTGCGCCTAAACGGGGGGCTGAAAATAGAATTCCCCATAATCCTTAATCATCGGGGCTTCCTATGTACATCACACGGCGCTGTCAATTCATCTAGTAGGATTGTTGCAGAATAATTTAGGCTTAAAAATAGCCGACCTATACCAGTTTACTGTGCCAGAAGATTTTCTATTACCAAAATTAGAAAGGCCACAAAAGTGTCCGTTGCTAAGGGGTTCACAATGAATTTGTCAATATTAGAACTTACTTTTGACATACTCCTTGACGAAGAAAGGCTGCATATCAGGCAGCGGTTGTGGCGGTAGAGGCTTCAGTAATTGTTGACCAGCAGGAGTCGTTCCACCATCTTAGAGAATTAGAAGAAAAATGTTACATACACTCATGAATGAAAAAAATACAGAAAATTACTATGGAACGTCTAAAAAACTAGACCTGTTTGCGTTGGCATACGTTAAGTTTATTTGCTGTAATCGCTCTACCAGCTTGCTTTAGCGTTGTTTTACATAGGTAGATTTGTTTTTCAACACTTTATTGCACATTGCAAAAATGTGATATACAACACCTACGGTCATTCAGTTCTAAATCATAAAACAATGTTTATTTCATTCATATTACACAATAACTACAATATTTCACAGGAGTTACAGCAGTGGGAATCAGTGATGGGTGGGGCAAAACCCGTTGCATTTATATTCTAACAGCTACTAAGGCGGAACCTAAACAATATTTAGGTTACACTTTCACTGCACATATTATCGGGTTTGTTACTACGGTTACTATAGTTTCTACCTCGATATATCAACGTAGTCGCATGCGCCATGGTCACTAGTAGTCTGATAATACGTGTAGTGAAAGCATAGTGAATAACCACGAAACTCTTCATCATCATACTCTATCGGCGGAGCAATCGCCACTCATCTCTCCTGTCCGCCAACCTCTTTGAAAGTCTTAAAACCTAATATTTCGTTTCACAAAACGGACCACAAACACTCAAATATTACTCAAGTGCCACTACCGGACTCACTGGCGGCCTTCTCCTTCCAGTAGGGCAGCAGGTGCGCCAGCACCCGGTAGCAGTGGTGCGGCGCGCCGGCGCGGACTAGCGCCGTGGCCGCCAGCCGGGAGACGTGCGCCGCGGACATCGAGCAGTTGGCCTCGGCGCGGCTGGCGGTGGCGCCGTGCGACGACGTCTTCCAGCGGGCCATTAGGACGCCTGGAAATATCAAAAATCAAATCAATTCAAAAAGGATTAAGGATTGTAAGGATTCGACCGTAAGTCGTCGAAGATGGATAAGGAGGCCGTCGCCCTGCAGTGGGAAAGAAGTGGCTAAAATAATAATAAATTAAATAAAAAATTATTTTCGTTTCGCAATTGTTTTTTTTTACCATTGATGACGTCCCCTTACGCCTTTTAAGTAAAATAAATATACCTCTGTTAGGAGACTTCGCTCTTCCTACCGAGACGAGGTACAAAAAGTTTTTTTTTATTAAGCAAAACATGCATTTGACCGCCATCTCACCTACATCAGTTTAAATTTCTTCTATGAAAAATTAAAATACAATACGAAGAATGTATGTGCGTGAGAGTTAAGTAAAGGAAATGGATTGGTAACAATCATTTACGTCGAGACCTTTAGACAGGCCGTTGACCGACGCAGTTTGACAAATCAATATTTACAATTTAAAAGTGCAATTAAGTCTTTAAGTGTTTGCTACTGCGAAGTAGTACGATAGGCGCCCTCATCTCCGAAAATCTTAACAGTCAAAGACTAGCAACTTTTAACTTTTTCTGATCATAATTTACAACATAATAAGGGGTTTGGAATCACTTGATGGCGCTACCGAGACGTGAGCTCTGATGTCAAAATTAAGTCATTGTCTGGTATCAATCCGTAATCCTACAGCAGTCGTTTCTGTCCAATAGCCCGCAGTATTACGACAACAGACCTTACTTCCCAGTAGTGCCATCTGGTGGATTTTGAACTCGCAAAAACTCGCATTAGTAAGAAAGATCCCAGCTACTCACTGAGCAGTCTCATGATGACCAGCTGCAACTCCCTGCGGTTGGTGCGTTCGTGCACTGGCGGCGCTTGCTGGTCGTTCCGATCCAACTCCGAGACCAGGATCTCGAGTCTGGTGATGGCGAGCTGGACCTCCCTTCGCTCGGACGGCTCCGCCTGTTGGCCCTCCTCAGGTTGGATGTCGAGTTCGGCGACCAGCAGGTCCAGGAGACGCTCGAGGAGCACGCGGTCGCCTTCCACTGAGCAGTCCAGGTCGCTGGCCAACATTAGCACCACCTGCGAGAGTTGAGATGTAAGAAATTCAGGAGAGGAGGAAGTTGTGGGTGGTAAAGGCGGCTGAGCGGCGATTGTGGAATGGAAATGGGAGATGCCTACAATCAGCATTGGGTGGACAAAAGGAGTAATGCAGAAGAAATACGAGAGATAAATTCAGGAGGTAAGGGGTTTCTAGACATTCCAAGACAACATGGTAAAAAAGGTTCCAGTAAACACTGTTTATTACACGCGCCGAATTTATCTAAGAAGAAGTTAAAATTCACTCAAAGAAATCGACTTCCGATATCGAATCCATTGACTTCCCTCCTCCCTTCTCAGGTAAGATTTATCACGAGTGTGTAGAGAAGAAGGGCGAAGGTGTAGCTATAATTTTAACTCGTTATTGTCAAGACTAAACAATCGTTGAGAATCAAAAGTAGGCAGGACATAATAGAGCTGCGCAGATCTGTCTTCTCCATAACCAACAACAACTGTACACCATTCACCCACCTGCACGAACGGTATGGCCCGCACGCCGGGCAGCGATCGCAGTTGCGGCAACGCGTCCAAAGCCGCCGCCAGCAAGGACAGTCTCAAGGCATGCAAGGCCCGGGCTTCGCCCTCGGCCTCTGGGGCTCTCGAAGTGGACGCCACGGCGGGGGCGGCGGCGCCGGGGCAGACGGCACTCGCACCCGCGGAAGCCCCACCGCCACCGCTCGAGCTCGATGGACCTGTTGGTTGATAATTATCGTCAATTACGATGTTACAAGATGTTGAAAGTATCAACTCTTAATAGTCCTCCGTTGGTAGAGCCTTCTCTGAAGGGTTCTGCCATCTTCACGCTTGCCAGACGTATCGTATTGCGGAAAATTCACAACAGAAAGCGCTGCTGCACGTTTTCTGGTACGAGGAGGGAGATACAGGTCTCCTCTATGGTAGTACAACATCCGTGAATGGAAGTGGATGACGCTGTGTTCAACTCTGCTGTACAACACAGGGGTGAATGATATTGGCTCTGTTCTGCTGGTGTCTACTTTATTGAGTATAATTTTAAAACTTTTAAACATTCTAGCACTAACTTCACATCTACGCGAAAGTGAGTAGTAAGACAATGTTATGAATGTAATACGTAAACCACTAACCCGGTATAGCGACTTGGGCAGCGATAATGGTGGTGGGGGGCATGGCACCAGAAGAAGGAGCAGAGACCATCTCTCCTATAACGTAAACAAAAGATGGTCTAAATATGGTTGGTACTATTTTGTACCTTTTGTCTATTGACATTGACTTCTTGCTTGTAACTTGTACATAAATTAGTGAACCAATGAACCAAGCTACTTTGTAGTTTTGCGGTAGGTTGAACGAAATGTTTACACAGAAATGAAATCAAATGAAAGGAAAATAAACTAACTTTGCGTATCTAGGACGACAATCAGTCCTTGCGAATAATTTTTATTACTGTCATTTTGTTAGATGAGCAACACTCAACTCGTATAGTGCCGATATGTCCAGACAGTATACCTAAAGACAGTCGTCAACAGGAATACACCAGTTAGACAATCCGTGTCTGCAGTGGTGGGGTACGTGCGCAGCGTGCTGCCGTCGTCAGAGCTAACGATGGGGTACGGTACCGTAGGCGCTGCTGCGGCCGGAGACGCCGCCGATGCTGTCGGCGCCCGAGCCGCCGCTCTCGGAGCCCGCGGAGCCGGCGGCCTCGGCGGGCGAGGTGCGCAGCGTGCTGCCGTCCGTCGCCGCCGTGCTGCCTTCGTCGTCGGAACTGACGATGGATTGAACATTTTAACTTTACTGACTGCTGATGACGCAGCTAAAGATGGAGCACGCCATATAGGATGACGAAGATTATTTTAAGATTTTTGATTATAAAATCTGCACGTATAGCACAAGTGTGCCCTCGACACACCTCGCGCCGCGAAACAACGTTTGTTTCCGTCTCTAAGAGATAGCAGCATCTATGTCGCGCCTTTTCTCGCTTATCGCGCGCGAGAGCACACTTTTGCTGGCCTTGCTGGACATTGCTTAGAGTTTGTATCCATTTAGAGGGTTTTGGCTTAATCTCTCATAAAATGTTCTCGTTGAGTTATACTGCATTAGGCAGTACAGACGCAGGCCGCGCATTTCATGCCTCACCTCACGTTTCGAACGCTGATTCTACGTGGATGACAACTTAATCAAGTCACGACAAGACAAGTCAGTACAATCTTGATTGACCGTCTCCAGGAGGCTCAACGTAACTGCGTAGACTGTACTCACCCCGGCGGCGAGGCAGTAGCGTCGCTGAACCCGGGCGCGGGCGGGGGCGGCGCGGAGGGCGCGGGGGGCGCGCGCCGCGGCTGCTCCTGCAGCGACAGCGCGATCGCCAGCTCCACCATCGTCTCGTCGTCCGCGTCGGGCGGGATGTCCAGGAGGGCTTCCAGGCCTGGGGAAGGGTCACGATGGTTATTGTATACGTACACGTGTGAAGTGAAATGGGTATGAAGATGTTTGTCGATTTTATGTTGGACGAAGCGGTCTGTCACAATCCTAGTACACAACTGGATACGCAGATAATTTGATAATTGCTAGGTGCATCATCCTTCTTGCACTCCTCTCGCACTACTAAGTCATTTCACTAAACTCGATCCGGCCGGCGCTAGTATTACAAACACAAATAGTCTAACTTCAGTGAGTCATCGATGTTCATGTACTACCTCAAGGCATTATTCTAGGCCCCACTCCTCTCATGCTACTTTACCCATTACAATCCGATGCGAAAAATAAAATCGGCTCCAACGAGTGGTCAACGTCGATGTACTGGCAGGTGTACCTCAGGGTACTTTACTAGGTTCCACTCCCATCTCTTATACCAATTTCAAAAATAAACTTCGAAATTGAAGTAGTTTCACTAACCTCCATCTGGAGCCAACAACACCATCGGCTCCAAAGAGTCATCGACGTCCATATATTGGTGTTCCTGTTGTTCATCTCGGTTGCCGCTGAGATCAGACTCCGAGACGGCGGCCTCTGTGATAGACACTCCGCTGGTGGGTTGCGCCGTAGTAACTGATGATGAGCCGGCGCCTAAGAAAATAAGGACGATAAGAGTCTAGCTAAGATCTAGAGTGTGAGATAGGTAGACGAATCTGGTTATATGAGAGGTGGACGTTTTTTTAATGTTAATCGGCAGGCAAACGGGCAAGCTGGCCACCTAATGCAAAGTGGTCACCGCAACCTATGGGCATAGGCAACATCAGGGGTATCACCAATGTGTTATCTACCTTATATCTCTTGAACGACTCCATGTCACAGTTCAAATGAAACGGGTTGGAAGCTCATTCCACATCCAAATAAAACATTTTTTCGAATCTTCACGTGGACACCAGCAGTAGGTCTACATGGTGTGATGGCTAACCCAAGCTACGAAAACATGTGTAGTATTTTATTTGAAAGTTAATCTATTGGTGTTTTGTGTATGTGAATTTTAACGTAGTTTTTACATCTTGTGTAACGTAAAATCCGCTCTTACCTGGTGTGTTAGGTGGCGACGGTATGTAAACACGACGCCTCTTCACGCGTGGCCGCAGGACTCTCATGAGAGCCGCTTTGGCGCCGAAGCTGATGCTTTGATCTTCAGCCAGTAGAAGCGAAAGGTAGATTTGATTGCCAAAATCGACCTGAAATATAGTTTTTGTTTAGTTTAAATGCTGATGTTACTTTTCTATTGCTTATGTCAAACCCCAAACATAATAATGCATCTTGGCTAGACCCGCAGAAGGAACAACCCAAACTTCAAGATTTAAAATGATTTATTTAACTTTAAAAACACTTAATAAATCCCCTCAGAAGGAACAACCCAAACTTCAAGATTTAAAATGATTTATTGAACTTTGAAATACACTTAATAAATCTCCTAACAAACGTCACAATACTACGGGACAAACAAAGTGTTCGTTTAACGAGCTCATCCAGATAAGGGGCTGGAGCATAGTAACCCAACCCCTACACCCCACCACCCGATACTCACGCAATCCGGCTCCCCGTGCAACTGGTACGCGTGCACCGTGTCAGCTAGTGCGTGCAGCGTGTGGTCCGGATGCTTGAGCCCGTAGGCGAGCACGCCCGGCGCGCCCGCACCCGCCCGCACGGCCGCCAGCCGCCACAGCACGCCCGTCAGCAGTGCGCATAGGTGCGGCTCGCCTTCGGAGGAGGACTCCTTCCAGAGGGTCGACCAGTCACCTGGACGAGAGTGACGACGATTTAATACGGCATATTTAAATTACGACACGGACATAATAACATTGCATTGCGGACATGACATATCTCCTTGGTAAATATCCTAATCTGCTCATCAGTTTAGGCGTGAAAGATTTAGACAGACCGATAGTGTTACTTTCGCATTTATAATATTAGTTTTTTAACACAAGTCATAGAGAGATAGAGGTTAGTGTCGGGGGCCAAGGTTCGCTAACCGCCACAGCACGCCCGCCAGCAGCGCGCACAGGTGCGGCTCGCCTTCGGAGAAGGACTCCTTCCAGAGGGACGACTAGTCGCCTACGAGTGGTGTGAATAGGCCAGTAGATTCACTAAGATTCATTCGTGTGTGTTGATCAGAGGTGACGGATACATAGTGGTGACGATCTAATATAGCAGATTGAAATTACGACACGGACACTACATTGTACGTAAATAAGCATTAGGCTGGATTTGGTGCTCGACCGGCGGCGACATTTTTAAGATAAAAGATTGCCATACATCTCCTTGGCAAATATCCTAAATAGGTCATCAGTTTAGGCGCGAAAAATTTACAGACAGACCTTTATAATATTAGTTATTTACTTGTGTCAGTTTCGTAACACAAGACCGAGCAAGATAGAGCTTAGTGTCGCCTGTCATTTTAAATGGCTGCGTCATCCCACCAAGTCCCCTACTACATAACAGGGCAGCATACCATTAGCGGGCCTCGGCGGCGCGGGCGCAGTACACTTGACGAGATGCGTGGGCCTTGCCACGGCCACGCCCCTCGCCAGCAGCACCAGCCGGAAGTACGCCTCGGGGTCGATGTTACGCGCATCCGCCGTGTCGCGGAGCTCGCGCAGGGAGGTGCACACGTGCTTCATTATCGCTTGGTCCTGCGGGTGGGGGAACAGTTTTTATGTCAGCCGATAGATAATTGCTGTAGGGGATAGGCTTTAACCAAAGTTCTATACAGAAGACGGATTTGTGGATTCTAGCTCAACGCTATCAGTCGTGAGGTGGTGTTTTATTTATATTTATTTTAGTTACTTAAAGAAAACCCATAGCAATTATTACAATTTAAAACAATACTTGCAGCACAGAGACAATTATAGGTTTCCATCGATAGAAATTGGATTAAATTAATTAAAAGTTAAGCAAACCGAACAGTCTGTTCTAACAGTTCTACAATTTCAAACTTAAGTTAAAATATATTTCGACGTTAAGATGAGGTTTTATGTGGAGTTTGCTAGATGGCATTAACGGATTCTCGAAATAAAATGGATAAAATCGATTTTACCGTTTTGAAAATTTTTTCGGCCTCTGGGCTGCTTCCTCACCTTGTAATGGTAGTAGTGTCCATGGAACAGTGCTCTTAACAAGCACTGCGCACGCGCATGCAGCTGTGGGCTGGCCGGCGCGCACAGCAACCTCCTTGCGGCCTCCGCCCCGCCCTCCGAGCCATCCGAGGCCGCCAGCGGAACCCCCAGCGGGGCCATCGCACCGAGTTCCAGGGCTTCCAGGGCTGCGCATGCAACGCGCTCGAGAGGGGACGGCTTCCAGCCGCCAGCGAGGCCCTCTGACTCCTGGCATTGACAGTGACGACATTGTAGATCAGAATAGAAATCTTTATTTGCCTATAAATTATCAGATTTTTGTAATGTGTAATGTATGTTTAATACAAAAGTTTCTTACAAACAAAATGGTCCATGTCTGGCCTTATGGGTGAAGGTGAACCCCACACATGCTGGTATTCTGTCATGGCTACAATTAGGTTACGTGTATGGCACAAAAAATTACGTAATAGGAAAGTAAGGCAATGCGACGCGGGCCCACCGCGCATAGTTCTAACGCTTAGAGGGCTGAGCACGCCGCGCTTGAACTGGGACGGGCTTCACACCTATATGACATTTTTCGATTCTGACACTATTCGAAATAATTTATTTACAAAAACAGGAGATAAAGTAGCTTACAAATCCCAAAAACAATACAGGAACAGAAAATTTGCCCATTGAAATAATAGTTTTCATTGACGTACCTGAGCAACTTTGCTGGAAGATGGGCACGCAGAGGGATCTTCGTTCTCTTCTGGCCATCCAAACTGTTCCTTGTTTTTGCCATAAACCTAAAACAACAAAATTTGTAATTTACAATAACTAGTCAGACACTAAAAATCTAAAAAATAGGACAAAGAACAATACCCACTTTAACAGAATCAACCATAGTGACACCATCGGGATCCTGAGACGGTCCAAATGTAATGATAAGTTTCTTGTCGGACTGCAGTGATTCCTCTCTTGTAAGAGGTATGTCGAACCAGCGGTTGCGAACCACTATCGTCGGGACCGACCTTCCATGTATCTAAAAAGAAACAAGATATCAATTTAGAGATCTCACTTTTAGAGTGCATTGCAAAACATCTACTGGAACCTACGTTACCTCCACAAACGTCGGCGTACGGTTCACGTCTTGACTTCCGAGCAGAACTCTGATGCCGCAAATCACCATGTTCGGATCGGAGTTATTCACTTCAAGTAGGAATCCACTCATCTTTGTGGACACCACGTATAATCCTGCAAAAAGTGATGTGTGAATGATGCAGCCCAGAATTGAGCAATTTTAATGCCACATCCGAGACAGTATCCAAATCGTACTGGTCTACTGATTAGGTTGGCTATGCATCGGAGAGCCACAAATGCAATGATCTTCCAACTGGTCTACGATGCCAGCCCATTTCACCAAGTTGTCACAACGGCCGACCAGGGAACGAAATTCGATTTGGGGCCTCAAGTTAACAAATCCTGACTGCCACCACGCGGTAATAACAATTGTTTGTAGAAGAGGTTCCCCTCTTCTTTTGATTAATTTCATCAGGTTAGTATTAATTTTTACAGTAAATACCATGATATAGATCACTAACCAGTAGTGTTGAGCCGGTGCTTGATCTGCGCCACGTTGTACACTTGCAGCAGGTCGTTCCCGCCGAACTCGATGTCGGTCATGGTGACGCAGTGCTCGAAGAAATCTATCGGGAACTGGGGCACGCCGCTCGCATTTGACTTCGTCGCCGACTGCGGGAATATTTATGTCAAAAAATAATAACACGAGAATGTAAAGAGGAAGATGATAGGACGTTATTCGGGTGTGCGATGCTCAGAAAGACATACACATTCATCAACAGGCTATACAAGAGATAGTACACACTATTGGATAAAAATAAGTCTCCTCAATGACTGTAATCCCGTTGCCAAATAAAAATAAAATAAAATAACCGGGCGACCTTGCAACAAAGTTCAAAATATTGCAGTGTCCTGTATCTATGCGCATGAAATCATAAATATTTATTTAACGAGGCATTGCCATTGGTAGCGTGAGTTTTCCAGACCGATAGATGTGCAACCAGTATCCATCGCCCCACATCGGGCACTCCCAATCGGTAGTACGTCTATCTCGTGTACACCTACGCTTGCAGGTACGCGTGTAAATTTTCCTGCTTATAAGTATGGGAAAATAGCACCAACCTCTTACAACGTACAAGGCGACTACTGTTTTCGAGACAAAAATCTAGATTCACCGTAGGCTGGGTAATAGACAGCAGTGTTATCCAATGTTATATTTTTAACACTGCTATCTCCAACCCGCCTGGCAAGCGTGGATATTATGGCAATAACCTCCCCTTCCGTGGGAGAGGCCCTAAGTCTTGCAGTGGACTGTTACAGGTTGCGATGATGATCCTTCAGTTACGAGAAAGAGGAACGAGGTGAACATGATGATATTTTAGTACGTAACTAACCTGCTGCGCCTTCCCCTTGGCGTGATGGGCAGTGAGTCTCGGTCGGCGCCGCGGTGCGTGCGTGGGCTGGATGGCCGGAGACAGCCAGTAGCCGGTCTGCTCAGCACTGGCTGCGTACATCCGCAGGCTGCCATCCTCACAGAGAAGGATGAGCGTGCTCTTCTGTTCGCCGCCGCCGCCGCACCAGTGCCTCACGGCCACCATGTCCGTGATCTTCGCCTTGGCCGGGACCACCTGGTGGATGAGGGGTCGGTCAGCTGTTTGTGGTTGAGTGGTTTTTGCCGAGGTAGAGATGTTCTACGAAACGCTGCTTGAATAATTTTCTGGACGTACTCGGTGGAGAATTCGGTTCGCATGAGCTGAGCCCGTTCAAGCTTCAGTAAGTGACTACAAAAATGTGTGTCGATCAATTTTCGAACGGTTCGACGGTCGAACGTTATCGTAGAATAGCTCTTAAGTAAAATAAATGATCCATGTAATGTAAACAAAAAGTGATTTTATCAAATGATCCGTGTTAAGACCCGCCCGTATGAGTATGGCATTACACCGCACCAGAGCGCCTCGAGCCGAGCAATTGTGTTAGCCGCGAGTCGCGAGTCGCGACGAAGCCATGCCGATGCCCCGCTGAGAAGTCAGATGCGACCAACCTGGTGGCGGACGGGCCGATGGCGGATGGTGCGCTCGCGCCGGTTTCTAACCTTGATCTCCTGCACGTGTATGTTGTTGGGGGTGAGCATGAGGACGACGGGGTTGTTGGAGGCCTGCATGACCGCGGTGACGAGTCCCGGGTGCGCGGGCACCTCGGCCCACTGGCACAGCGCCGCCGCGCCGCCCTGCTTGCCCCCGCCGCGCCCGCCCCCGCCCCCGCCGCCGCCCCCGCCCTCCTTCGCGCCCCCGCTCGCCGATAGGGTGATCATCGCCGTGCCTGGATAGGTTATATGTCAAACATAAATATAGTCAGTCAAAGGCATTTATTTGTGACACAGGTAGGCATACAGATTCATCAATATATTATGATATGATAAAATATCGCGGATCAAATTGAAGAAGCTCGTTTGCACTAGTTTGGTTACGTGCTGCGTAAGCCCCAGGGATACATGGGAGCATTATGCAGGTACTTAAACCTGCCCGTATCAGGATAGAGGTCACGAGAAGTAGAGTGGAAAGAACAAGAAAGCGGACCCTGTCACAAGCCGGGATTGACCGCTCACTTGATGATGACATAGCAGACAAATCGTCAATTTAATTTAAATTTTACAATCAAGAAAGTGACATCGCAATTCTCACCCTTAACACTGTCCTCGACGGTGTTGAGCGGTGCCAGGAAGCTCTTCCCTTGCGCGTACGAGAAGAACAGCATCTTGAGTGTGTGAGAGTAGTAGATGGAAACGCCGCCGCCGCCCACCTGGCCAGCTACATCCTGTAGCATTGAGAATATACTCAGAATGCTTGCATCTCAGTAAATAGTATTGTAAAACATATGCAAGCAAAAACATAACTACGTTTCTGAAATAAGTTTTAACATCCGCTCACGCACGATATGATTTGGCAGTTGTATAAAGCTTTTCCTAGATAATGTAATGAGAGCGGAATACTCTTAGAATATAATCGTCCTTGCCAGATATCCCACTGACGACTTTAATCTCCGAAACAACAAAGTTAAGCCAAACCGTGGATTCAAAATATTAATTTAACCAATTTGAATTCCCATCTCCAACCTACCAACCTTTGCAGGTTATACGTAAGACGGGGTTTTAGGGGGATAGAGGGTAGTTGGAGCACTTCAACATTACAGTGATTGGTCCACAACTTGCACTGCACTTTACTTCAAAAACCTCACAAACCTGTATCTCAGGATGCAGAACTTCCAGTGTGTTGGTGACGTAGAAGGTGCCGAGCGAGGCTCGCGACTCCTCGCTCATCGGCTGCCAGTAGATGTGGCCGGCCGAGCTCATGCACAGCATGTGCATAATACCGTCCTGGTTCACGAACGTCACGTCGCGTACCTGTGGGGTATAATCGGCCTTATAGTGAAAAGGATAAGAGTTGTAATAGCAAACCGTGTGGGTCATGAAGGGGATAAAAATAGACTAATCGCTCATGCACAGCACTGATAGGCCTCTACTGAATAAATCCATCATAACAATTTAATAAGTAATTTAAGTTAATAGTAGTATAGTAGTTGTACTACAACTACTAACCGCACAAGCCGCTTTGGTTCGACCTTTATAATGCATGCGTACGGCTAAGGCATGGAACACCTTGCCTGCAAGTGTCTTCCCTGATCAATCTGGACGCCTTCAAGGCTAGAGTGAACAGGCTGGTCAAATGCCTGTCTATCTAATATAAAAAATATTAAAGTTATCTATATAAAAAGGCCAAAAAAACATTCATAACCTAAAATGATTACCAATACATGGAATTCTCATTCTCACCTTCCCGCTAGGCACCAGGAAATAGTGCATGGGGTTGTTCAAGTCCTTGCTGAGGTCGAATATCTTGACGAAGTCGGACGTGACGAGCGCGAGCTGCGTTTGCGAGCCCGGCAGCCAAATCGCCTTGATTATGTAGTTGTTGGCCTCCAGCCCGGTGGTCAGGACTAGGTGGTCTGCTACCGCGCCTGTTGGTGGTTGGAAGCTTAGAAGTTTTGTAAAAGCATAACTCAGGATCTACACCAGGCTTTATCGCGTGAAAGAGTGTTAAAACTCTAGCTAGCTCTTTCGGTTTGCGTTGATGTTAGCTTAGATATCGCGCTAATGGTATGGTTTCAACTTAATTGTACCGCAGTGGAGACTGTACTACAAGGTCATACAAAATTAGATGAGCTGATAATCTTCTGGCGTTTATTCATTTCAAGTGATAAAACGAAAGATATCTTACGAATTAGGTATGAGCTGAGGAGACTAGGCATTGATAGCATTATCGAAGTTTTAGCTATCAATTACTGAAAGTCGATGCACGGGATGCTGAAGATACCCCTAAACACGTAGTTGTAGTTTAAAAAACAAATATGAAAATTGCAGTTCTCACCACCGCTATTGAAGGTCAACACGTGGCACTCCTTCAGACCGCAGACGGCGAGCAGGTCTTCGTTCCATGGGTTCCCGCTGAGGCTGATCACCGTGAACGGGATGGGCGCTGACGACAGCCGCGTCAGCGTCAGCTTGTGTTTGGAAGAGTCGGCCTGCTTCAACAACGCCGACAGTTGGAGGACAGTGATTTTGCCTGATGGAAAAATATTTTGATGAGACTCAGATTTAGGCGAAGCGGTAATGGAATTAATATCTAAATCCACAATATAGGTTTTAAGGTTTATTCACTACACGTTCATCGCACATGTTTATAGGGTTTGTTACCACGGTTAGTATTGTTTTTACCTCGAAATTTCGACGCAGTTGCACGCGTCATGGTCACGAGTACACTGAGTAAAAACAATACCAATCAACATCCAAACAATTGAATGTCGAATTTGTTGGGAGAAACTGACCCTCCCTACCATATCATCAATATTAGTGTAATCAATACGACACACCTTAGATTGAGGCTACGATTTCTTTACTATATTGCGAGGCATTTGACCGCCATCTCACCTGGTAAGTGACGATGCGGCCGTAGACGGATCCGCAAACGTACAGCCATGCAACGCACCCCTGACTTTGGAACGTTTCCGATTTGTATAGGCAACTATGGTGATGCTAGTTCACGTTACACTGGTCATGGGTATACCTTTCTCGTGCGAGACGGCGAAGCGCCGCAGCTTGTGCGCGATCATCAGATGCCGTATCGTCTGCTTGTTCTCGCCATCAACTTACTCTGTTCGGACTTTGGACCATTGGTTTGTTTACGCAACCATAGTGCTCCCAGCTCACGTTACACTGGGGACAGGTCATACCTTTCTCGTGCGAGACGGCGAGGTGCTGTCGGCGACCGTGCGGGGAGGCGAGGCAGCACATAGCGACACGCCGCAGCTTGTGCGCCGACATGAGCTGCCGTATCGTCTGCCCGTTCTCGCCCGTGTACGACATGCGCACGTTCTCGAACGCACCCTCCTGGGAGCCTGGATGGGATAGTATGGTAGTTAGAGTGGAGATTTAGAGGTTTTTCTTGTAGAGATCTTTGGGTTTTGTGGGTGGTTTCTTTTACGTTTTAGTAGGAAATGAGTTATTTTAGGTTTTTCTATTAAAATGTAATATTTATTCATTAAAATAATATCAGGTGGTGGCCTCTGTCAAGCCTGAGGAGTCCGCCTGGGTGAGTATCACCGCCTTATCTATTTCTGCCGCCAAGCAATAATGCTAGCGTTGTGGTGTTCCAGTTAGAAGGATAAGGTACCCAGCGAAATTTCAGGCATGAGGCATTTCATCTTAGTCCTCACAGTGACAACGCACCTGTGGTTTTGCAACCTAACTATAAGAATCGTACACGTTATGGGCGACAGTTAACAGTTGGGCTGTCTGTTTTCTTGTCACTGAGCAGCAAAAAGAATAATATGCAATTTGTGAAAAATTCAGTAATTTTTCAGCACGGCTAGCACACTTGTGCTCGATCGAGTCTAACAAGATTCGTCCATTAAATTTGTCAGTACAGCCACTCACAAAATCAAACCACCTCATCCTAAACCACCCTAACAAAACAACATTCAACCCGCCATTCCACCGACAACACAAAAAAACAAACCACCGACCACCACCACTCACCGAGCGTAGGCAGCATCAGCGCGTCTGTATGAGTGAACTTCTTCTCCCCGAGGTGCAGTTGGGCCAGCGCCCGCTGCGCGCGAGTGTGCGCGCCCACCGGCGCGGCGCGCGCACACGCGGCCCGCACGCCACCCACTAAGGAGTCTAGGAGCTGCCTCACGCGTTCCAGGCACTCGCTCCAGCCGGGGTACGAGTAGAGGAAGCTGCGGCATTCTGTTGGAACCAAATTGTTAGGTTAGGTTATAGTTATAGTATACAGAGATTTAATTTTCCCGGGAATGACAAGGAGAAATTGGGGCATGTAGGTAATGAGGGCTGATTTCAGATGGTGCTATATATATAGTCGATTAACGATCAGAAAATAGTGACTCATCGTTTACCGTCGGCCTAGCCCCACCCGTCGATCGATCGGGTCGCAGCAAATTAGAAAGCTAAGGTCACAGCTTTCTTATTATGTACTTATTCTGTTACTTTTAAGTTTTTGAATGTGTTATTGGACCAAATAAATATACTTCTATATCTATGTCTATGTCTACAGTGACACGTGAATACTGTGTAGATGGAGAATAGTGACTTTGTAGATGAAACTGCTAAAAGTAATGGTATTGAAATCCTCTATCTGCCATCGTACCTTCACAAACTCAATCCTATTGAGACGTTGTGGGTCCAAATAAAAAATTATGTTGCTGCCAACAGCATAATGTTTTAAACTATATCGGTTACTCCGGTAACCCGGAACCCCGGTAAAATGTGTGTGTGTGAAGTGTGAATAAACAGTACCTTCGATGTTATTAGCCAGCAACGGCCTCCTAGGGGGCGCTGTCAACGCAGGCGGCGTAGGGCTGGAGGGGCGGCGGCGCAGCGAAGGAGCAGGCGCTGCCTCATCCGTTCCGCCTGCACCGTCGCGACGCCCGCCCAGCGTCACTGAGCGCTTCACTAGCGCTTGGCAGCTGGGGGGATAGTGCAAAGGTTGGTTTAGACATACACGCAACTTGTAAAGTAGAAAAGCACCAACCCAACTTACTACTTCCTTTCTTTAGTCCGAAGAAATATTAATGGTAGTGGTACCCTTCTAGAGGTCTTCAAGGCAGAGTCCTACCACAAGTGAAATTGCCATATTAAACTTATGTTAATTAAATACATTATCGAAAAAAGGCAAGCGTGGATTTTAAGCCATACATAGGTACCACTATGTTAGAAACCTTACGAATACTGAACACTAAAAACGCCCACCCACCTGGAATCCGGCTTGGCGCCACAATCGCAGAAGAAGTTCCCGAACTTGGCGTACGAGACGTCGTGCCCCCGATGGCAGACGCGCGCGCACACCGTGCAGACGCCCACGCCGTCCACCATCTTGCACGTGTGGCAGTGGTACCAGTGCTGATTCATGAACTCGCGCTGGGTCACCGTGAACGTGCACAGCTTGTACTGCAGCATCGCGTCCTCGTCCTTCGTCGGTGGGGCGAGTTACACGGTTATTTGGTTGCGAGTTTTTGTAAGAATCAGAGGTGAAAGTTTTAAGGAAGCTCTGATGAGTATACCGTGGCACGTGGTGCGTGTACACAAGTGTATGAATGGGTCCTAAGCTGGCTCAGTCAGTTGATAAGGTTATGCTTGTATTAAAGCAGAGTACATTATATATATATCCATTTAGCATTCATCATTCACAGTATGGTGAGAACGACACCGAAAAATGAGGGTTTTCGCTATTCCAATATTCACCACGCCTAGCACGAAGGACTTTGTCGCGGGAATGATATAACTTTAGTTATCGCCGAGAGATCAACGTCCGCTATTGCCAATTTATTTGGCACCTACTATAGCTCTTTCGAGTTATGCGAGACGCAAACTTATATATCACGCGTCAAAGCCTGTCCTGTCATGCTACGCAGGCTGATGGCGCTACTGTGAAGTGAATTCCGTTGTAAAAATACTACCGTGGCATTGGATAAAATCTGTGGTGAAACAACGGATCCATTCCAGCCAATAACATGGCTTTATTTTGACAGCAGACCTCACGTCTCAATAGCACCATCTGGCGGATTGTGGAATTACAAAAACTGATATGGGACGGCAGCTGTTTCTGATGTGTATTTTAACGCAGACCATCAGCTATCGAGTATGAAAATAATGGGAAACCTTTGCAATAATGTGGAGGAAACCGTCACACAATGTCCAACAGTGGATAGTTACAGGTTGATGGATGCAAAGACACTTACAGAATCATCGGCACTGGTATCGTCGTCGTCTTGTTGTTCGTCAGTGTATTCGAAATCAAAGCCAAGGTCCGAGGGCGACTCCCAGGTTGGGCTTGCCGAGCGCCAAGCTGCGGTGGTACAATGCACATAAATAACGACCTTACGTCTTAAGTTCGAATAAATTACTTTCACAAGGGTAATTGAAATAAGAGTACTGAAGTTTCTGCAAATTACAAGAATTTTGACCGTCATAGAACGTCATTCATAAAAGTCATAACAAACAATTTTCAGCATGGTTAATAATTTAGACAAACTAATAGTACAAGTTCAAGCTAATAGTGACCAAAAAACTGAATGTTTACAAGAAGGACTGACAAGGACAGACTACCCCCGATTATTGCCATATCCACACTTTATAATTTTTACTACTGTCAGTCAATAAGGTCTTATCGTGGTGGAAAATTATAAGAGCGTCGGTGGCCGAGTCGTATATTCTAATACGACTCGTAAGCCAGAGGTCCCGGGTTCGAATCCCGCTCCGGCCATGTACCAATGACTGTTTTCTGAGTTATGTACATTAGTTGAATACTAACCGATGCTCTTACGGTGAGGGAAAACATCGTGATGAAACCTGCACATTCAGGCGACTGGATGTGTAACCATAATCCAATCTGGTCAGGTTTCCCTTGTAGCAGGGTCATGGAGGTCAGATGGCAGTCGCTCCACTGTAATTACCTGACCTGCCAAATCCTGGATCATGGTCAAGGCGGACCCCGAGCCCTCGTGCGCGAGAGCACAACCGGGACATTAACGCCAAGATGATTATTTTTTTATTTATAACTTCTAAAAATTATTTTCTTATAAAATTATGTCTATGTCTATTACAAGTAGTCGTATAACAAACATGGCGGTGCACTCACACTGCGGCTGCAGCGTGCTCATGGCGTGCAGCGCGTCCGAGAGGTAGGAGAGCAGCACGCACGCCGCCTCCAGCTGCGGGGCCAGCGCCGCGTCCACCGCGCCCTCCTCCAGCCTCTCCGCCGCCTCGGGGCTGCTCAGCTTGTCCACGCTGGGGGGGGCAAGGAATCTTTTAGAGTAGGGTTTGAGAGATTTGTTTTACAGGGAAGCACAGGGTCAGACGGATGGAAAACGACTGCCATCGACCAGGATATTTGCAATCTAAGGGGAACGGTTTGGAAGGGAAGGAAAAAATTCACCAAGTCAAGAGTGCTCAAGTTTTCCCGAGAGGAGCGAGCAAGAGACAACTGCAGGGTAAGGTCTGTAAGAATTTGGATAATTGTCCACTGCTACTCAATCTTTACCTACCGCCACACGGCCACCACCACGGGGCTTTGACTACCACGCATACCCGCATAACTTCCGCTTGCTAAACGGTGCACGTCTTATCAGTAGCGCTGACGACCCCCGAACCTGCAGCGGAGCCCGCGCCCGAAACTACCCACAGCGAATAAAGTACAGAAAACTAGGGCCCACGAAAAACCAGCGCTCACAGCACAAGCTGAGTGGGATCCTTTTGCACTGGCCGTCGCGACATTGACAGTATCATGGGAATCAATGTAGGTTTGCTTTTCCTTGTGTAAGTGTTAGTTACGTGTCATACTTACCTGCATAAGTCAATGTTTTTTCTTTTTTATTATTTTTAACTTTGTTTATTTTTGTCGTATTCTGCACGGCTAACACAAGTTGGCTGCGACACAAGAGAGTTTTTGTATTCTTCTCTCAATACTAAGACGAAAGAGATAGCAGTATATGTGTCGCGCCTTTGCCGTGATAATACACTTGTGCTAGCCGTGCTGGTCAGTTTTATTATTTCTTACAATAATCGATAGAACAAAAAAAGAAATGTCTATCAAATTTGTTAGTTCAGACAGACGCTCATCAAATTAAATCATCTCGCCCTAAACCGCCCTGAAAAAAAAAAAACATATCGCGCGCGAGAGCTACTTGTGGTAACCGTACAGGTGTCTTGTTGCAATAGATGTTCTTGATTCTTATTCTTATCTACTCACCACGTGGCCAGCCACCCGACGGCAGCGGGGAACAGCTGCTTGTGATGCGCGCCGTTGTGCGCGTCCGCCAGCCGGCACATCTCGCGCAGCAGCAGCGCCGACGCCGCGCCCGCGCCGGCGCCCGCGCTCGCGCCGCACACGTTGATCAGGGTGGACACCATGCGGGCGCTCACCCCTTCGGAGCTGGGGCGGAGAGAAGGCGATTGTTAGGATGGACATCGTGGTAATTAATTGATGTACGTATCGGCTTCAAGCAGAGAGCGCCATCTATCCCGGCGCCATTATCTGATTGTCGTCGGTCCATCGCGGTCTAGACGCAATTTTGGTGGACGCCATTTTGGTGACGCTACTGGTACATCATTTCCTCCGTATTCTACCTCAGACAAACCCCCAAGAATCGCGTGCTCCATCGCACGCTAAGCGAAGTTGGATTTATGGGCAAGTTCAATGATTATTCATGTTTCAGCCTCGAATATTATTTACAAGAGAGACGGATTAGTTAAAGAAGCTGATCAATTGTCTACTCAGTAGGTCTAGCCAAGATGCCTGAAAAATATATGGTGATGTTTCCAAGCGCCCTGCGCGTCTAGCTAAGCAAGATGCAAATCGCCCCGCAGTGACTTCACTGCTACTGGCGATCGGAACCCGTCGCATATGTTCGGACAGCTTCGCGTTCGCTCTGCGCCGATCTAAGCGCGCCCGTCGAACGTAGCCAACAAATTCCAAACTTCATCGGTCGTCGTCGTCATGATCGTCACCGAAATGCATCGTGATAAGCATTTTAGCTATAACCGCTGCTTAACGATTGCGAATAACAACTTACCAATGGAACTGCGCGTGCTTGCATATAGCCGAGAGCAAGGCGGCGTTGTCGTTGGTCTCTGCTAGCGGCGTGGGCGCGTCGGTAGCCAACGCCGCGGTGGCCGCACCACCGCTCTCCTTGCTACCGTCTGACCAGCTCACGTTCTCTGCGGAATATGGTATCAATGAGGGTTCTCGCAATTTTATGTTGTAATAATTGTATTCTTTTTATGTATTTTTGTATATATATTTTTTTTATGTTGTGGTGTTGTTGTTTGTGTCAATAAATGTTCTTTCTTTTTATTCTTTCAATTGCAGAATCCACGTGAGGGCGCTACGGAGACAGGTCTAATGTCAATAGATAGCAATGTCATTGGCTAGAATAGATTCGTTATTTTAGGAATAGCACGATAGTATTTTGATAGCAGACCTTACGCCTCAGTAGCGCTATTTAAAATTGGGAAAACTCTCAATTTAGCATATACTAGTGGACCCGGCGCGACTTCGTTCGCGTACACCTACTTTACTCCTACCTACCCTCTTTCTACTTGCTTATAAACCTTCCTCTTGAATCACTCTATCTGCTGTTGAAACCCGCATCAAAATCCGTTGCGTAGTTTCAAAGATTTAAGCATACAAACGGACATAGGGACAGAGAAAGCGACTTTGTTTTATACTATGTAGTGATGAGCACTAAATCTGCTATTACATACACGCTCGATTGTAGCCCGAATCGAAGTCAACGACGTCAATAACCAGGTCTAGCCAAGATCAGGTCTCTTCGTAACGATTAGCATCTAGGCTATACTTGTAATTTAGTTAAAGGAATTACTTTTTCATATGGATTCATTACCTGAGTTAGCAGATGGCTGTGTAGTTTCAGATTGTCCTCTGGGTGCGGGCGACCTGTAATGTTAATTTCAATTAATAACTTGTAGAATATCTATCTTTTTCACTCCCTTTCTCTCTAAGTAGCAAATGTAAAATATAGAAAATCTGAATTTTTACCCTATTTGAAAGAGGCAAACCAGCAGCGGAAAACCTAATTATTTGAAGGTTACAGCCGTTCATGAACGCTCGCAACACCATGTTTACTTATTGCTTACATATTTTATCTCTTGATTGCTCCGCTGACAAAGCAAATAAAATCTCAAAACAATCTCTCTAAATTCAAATACGTTTATTCTGATTCACTGTGACACTGTGAGCCAACCAATCGCTATCCGATCTACTCACGGCGTATCGAACACAGGCAAGTCATCGCTCCGCTGTGCGCTCTGCTCGCTGCGCTGCGCTGCGTCGCTCTCCGTTCGGAACACGCTGCGGAGGGCGTTCCGTAGAGCGAGAGAAGCCGGGTTGCCGGTCTCGGGGGCGGAGGACGTGGGCGTGGGCAATTCGGTCTCGGTGGGGCTGCCGCTGGCTGTGCCGGGGGGGCCGGTCGAGGCTGTCGGGATGAGATTGGGGTTAGCGATCGGTGGGTATTTTGAGCTGCTTTTTTTTTGTTTGCTTAATAAAGGAGACTATTTATTGGCCAATACAAAAAAATTACATAAGTTTAAAGTTTAGACCAAATTTTGATAGCTTGTGTATGTGTAAAACATTTTTTTATTCACCAGGCGGCCCGAGACAGATGTGCGCCAGCAAGGCAGCCAGCCGCTGCTGGTCGGCGATGCCGATGTAGCGGCACACGCCGATGCAGAGTGCGCTGCCCAGCTCGGCGCTCTCGCATCCGTTGAATATCTTTATGAACAGCCTGTGGGAGGACGGGTTAGACGTTGATGGTGTGATACTGGGTTGTTTAGAGTATGGCGAAGGCCAGAACAGACTTTAACAAAAAATGGGATAATCTATGAATCTATCCAGCTAATACTTCACACCAAAGTTGATTCCAAGTAGTAAGTATTAAAATTAAGTAGTACTAGAGAAAGTCTCCTGCGCTCTCTCTACTCCTACAACTAAAAATACTTCACAACCAACCCCACACTCTGTTCAGCAAGAGAAAGAGACCAAAACTCCCAACGAAGCCCACCACTCACTTGATAATCCTCTCCGCATGCGGGCTCCTCGCGTTGGGAGTGGACAGCAGTATCTTGCCCAGCGAGTAGCCGCTGTGCTCGGCGAACACAGCTTCGTAGGCCGCCTTGCCCGCGGGCCGGTTCAGGACCTTCTCCCAGTATTTTACCTGGGGGATTTTAAGGTGTTCATAGTGGTCAGTGATATTGCGTTTTGTCTATGACTTGCTTCTATTGTAAAAATAATTCTAACCGTGGTAATAAACACGATGATATGTGCGATGAAAGTGTAGTGGACAACCACGAAAGTCTTAAAACCCATATTGTAAAATTGTTACGTTATTTTATAACTGAAATGTGAATGTTTTTCTGATCGCAAAGGGTCTTATGGTACGTACGACCTGCGTAAATGGTAAAGTAGTATCAAGAAAACTATACGGCGGACTAATAAGAAAAACCGTGCAATTACTCTTTTCAAGGTTTCGTCTTTGACTTTAGAATAAAATTAACACAACATAAAACGTCTAATACTAAGGTCAGAATAGCCGAGCTCGAAAATCCAAACCATCTCTCACCATATGTCCAAGGGTCCTCTCGGTGGACGGCTGCAAATGGTCCACCAGCACCGTGTAGGTGGTCTTCAGGATGTGCTCATGGATCAGCTGTTCCGCCTTCTGCTGCACTGGCACCAGGATATGGAGGGTCGCCGAGAGCGGCTCGGACATGAACTCCAGTCGGCCGTCGGTCTGGTGGGAACGAATGGATGAATTAATTTATGTATTGTCCTATTTTACTGTTGTACTTGAGCCTTATCAAAAACACGAGGTTTTCATAATCTCAACGGGTGGCAGTGACAACCCGCTCAATGTTAAATTTTTCGGGAGCTATTTGTCCAACAACGGACGAGAGCTTAATAGTTATGGTCCCAAGAGACTTATAGACTTCTGGAAAGAGCTGGGCCGGCTACAATAGCCGGCTCTCAGTCACGTATAAAGAACCGAATTTGAGTCCAAATACGGAAAATGGGAGCACCAAATTTAAACCTAAACCAACAACGGACGTCGTTCGTGATGACGATAACTCTTTACGAAGCTATGGCCAACACCAACATCACCTTTTCCATATCGTAAGCATTAAGAGCCTGATGACGATAACTCTTTGCGAAGCCATGGCCAACACCAGCATCACCTTTTCCACATCGTAAGCATTAAGAGACTGATGACGATAACTCTTTACGAAGCTATGGCCAACACCAACATCACCTTTTCCATATCGTAAGCATTAAGAGCCTGATGACGATAACTCTTTGCGAAGCCATGGCCAACACCAACATCACCTTTTCCATATCGTAAGCATTAAGAGACTGATGACGATAACTCTTTGCGAAGCCATGGCCAACACCAACATCACCTTTTCCATATCGTAAGCATTAAGAGCCTGATGACGATAACTCTTTGCGAAGCCATGGCCAACACCAACATCACCTTTTCCATATCGTAAGCATTAAGAGACTGATGACGATAACTCTTTGCGAAGCCATGGCCAACACCAACATCACCTTTTCCATATCGTAAGCATTAAGAGACTGATGACAATAACTCTTTACCAAGGCATGGTCAACACCAACATCACCTTTTCCATATCGTAAGCATTAAGAGACTGATGACGATAACTCTTTACCAAGCCATGGTCAACACCAACATCACCTTTTCCATATCGTAAGCATTAAGAGACCACGTATGGATCCGATAACTCACTAAAGCCGGCACGATCAGGTCCAGCGTCTGCTTCGTCAGGTCCGGGTTGTCGGCCAGTTTGCTGGCGCCCTCCTTCAGGAGCTTGGCAGCGGAGTAGGCCAGCATCATCAGCGACGGCCCGATCGAGTATTTGTTGTGGCAGGTCGCGATCAACTCGCAGTGCGACGAGACCAGGTTCAAAACTGCGCTCTCCGAAGGTATGATGTGGGATGCGTAGAACGCCTGTGGAGTGGGGCAGAGTGTGAGGTTAGGATGTGGAAACCGTTATTTGATGGCGTTTTGTAAACAACCGCTCTGTGATAGGTACACCACGCCAAGAACGCAGTGCGCAGGTGTGTGCGGGCGGTCGGTGTCCGTCTATTCGTTGTGTACGTGTCTGCGAGTGGATGAAACCGGTGCTGCCCGGTTCAGTCAGTTCACACGGTTCCAGTGCGGTAGTATCCAACCCAATAGGAGCCCATAATTAGAAAGGTTCCGATTTTTTTTCATTTGAACATAAACACATGAGTAAAATAAAACAAAATGGTGAAAACTTTTGTAAAATATCTCAAGTAACCAAAAAGTTATGAGACTAAGCCGGCCTGGTGATGTCACAGCGAGATCGCGGCAGCAATAATGTAGCGAGAAAATACGTGAACTTAAATATTCTATAACTCATTCATTTCAAATATTTTCACTGACTCGTTAGTTTTGATCTATATTTTAACACTGTCATTAAATATGGCAATATTTGCATTAGGAGATTCCCTCGTTATTTTATTTATTTATTTATAAAACTATATTGCACATAAAATACAAATGGCGGACTTAAAGCCAGTAAGGCTTTATCTTTCAGTCAACCAGGAGATCATGCAGAAAGTAAACAAAAGTGTGAGTGAAATGCATTAGCTGAACAAAACTCACAAGGCTAATGAAGGCGAGCGGCGGCGGCGACGCGAGCTTGTCCAGTTGCGCGGCCGCCGGGGTGGGGAGGTGCGCCCGCAGCCACGAGCCCAGCGCGGGCGGCGCGCCCCCCGGCCCCCCCGCGGCGCCCCCGCCCGCGCCCGCGAACGCCGCCGTGCAGCAGACCTGCAGCCGAGCCAGGAACACCGCGGACTCGGACGCGCTGCCCGTGCCCTCGAACAGGCCTTCCAGCTCCTGGTCCGCGCTTAGCCTGGGGGTGCGGTTTTGTGTTATTGTCATCGTCGCCCTTGCTACACTGTTAGATTGCTGTTGCATTGCTGGGGAGATAGGGAACTACTTCTCGTAAACATTGATGGTCGCGTAGTGGAATTTTGAATTTTTCTTTTTGGAACGTACCGTCATACAAATATAGAGGTAAATTAAAATTACTGTTAATAGACCTATAGATTCCAATTTTGCATAATATCTACTAATAAAATAATAGAAAATGTATAATGAAATACTACTTCATTATAGACATAGACATAGACAGTATTACATACTACTTAACTCTATAGGAACGATGGTAAGGTTTAATAATGAATAATCAATTTCACTTCGAACTTCGACTTTAAATGTAAGAAAGTATAGCATGCTGTTGCATTCAAAGATAATGCATCAACAAAGTAATAATAGGGTTGTTCTTTGCACCTAAGGTAAACTTAAAGAGCCACCACTCATATTACAGAGTCCAATCAAAAACGTTAAACAATACTTCCGAAAACAGTGGGTACAATACTATCTACTACTTCTCTAGCAATACAACGGTGAATACAATCTACTATATCCTCAATCGGCAGACGAACTCACCGACAGCACTCGATGACAGTATTCAACAGGTTGAGGAGGTCCGGCATGAACTGGTGCGCGTCGGCGGCGGTGGCGGACTCCGCGAGGCACACCTTGAGCCGGACCAGCGCCGCGTCGCACGATATCACGTCCAGCAGCGAGGGCAGGCCGTTCGCTGGGTGGGGGGACGGATTTAGTTATTAATAGTTTATTGCACACAAAAATGGGAACAAAGACATGGTATCTTATTTAATGTTACCTATGTACTTTTTAAGAGTGATAATAGAAGGCAAAGTTGAGTGAAAGAGAGGAAGGCCAAGATTTGAATATTGGAAGGACGTGAAGAAAAAAGTGAGCGCCGGAGATTATAAAGAGATGAGGAATTGGCAGATAGGAGAGAAGAGTGGCGATTGCTCCACCGACAAGAGTCATACTCTTAAATATATGATGATGATGATGTAGGTGTGTATATCAGTGTTTGTGAAAATCATGATAATGATGATTTTCTACACAACGCATTGAAAAGCAACCACACAAAAAATCGATTGACCGAATATATGTTCGCGCATAACTTCAGAACGGCTCCAGCTTTTTGACTAAATATTTTTTGTTTTGTTTTTAATTGTTAGAACAAGGTTTGTATTTAAGAAAAAATGTAGGATAGTAGGTAGGGGTATATAAGCCACCACGCGAACGAAGGTGCGCCGAGCCAACTAGTTTCTAATTTAATATACATTCCAATTATATAACATTTTGAGTTTCGGTATGTGAATAGTAGTGGGTAGAATTGTATTTTTAATTAGAAATGTAAGTGTAATTTGCAATTTTTATTACCAGTTTTCGGGGTAGACTGGTAGATAAAGCTACAAAGCTTTAAGTTCACCTTTGTACTATTTTGTGCATAAAGTATTAAATAAATAAATATAAATAAATAACAAAAATTACAAGAACTTACGCATGAGATTCTGTTTCAGATGTTTGATGGTCTCGGACGCGAGCCACGCAGTGTACATGATGTTGTCGCAGGAACCGCTAACGCCGGCCAACAGGTTTTCGGCATACTGAATGGGAAACAAAATATTACATTGTTATAAAAATGTTATCCTAAATAGTACATACATACATATACATACACTCACACCAGTATTTCATGGGGGTAAGCAGAACTATTGAGTGTCACAAGTCATGATCCTGACACACCTCTCTCGCCTCCTCCACATTCAGACATATTTCATGCATTTACGCCAGTTGACCTTGACCTGCTTTTGCAGATAGTCTTTCGTATTGGTTATCATAATTGTCGCATCTTCATATTTCGCAATCTTAAGAGAAGATTCGACTTTAGAGGTAATTTAAAACTGAATGTCAATCATGCGACAATTACGATGACAAGTGCATTTTGAGCGCCAGTACGTTTCACTGCGACTTCCTTTACAGTTTCGTCTCAAACCCCAGCCAAAAGTCACACTAAGATACCTACACCCAATCTGACTCCGCAACCCACCTGCGTATACATCCCCTGCTTGACGAGCGCGTCCTTCAGCCAAGGGTTGAACACCTTCTTGTTGTCAGCGCGCGGCGCCCAGATCACCGCGTGTAGGGGCAGCGGGGAGGGCAGTTCCGCGCCCACGCCCTGCTGGAGCTTGTCCATGTGTGGGGTGGCTGGCGGCATGCTGATCACTAGCCTGAGGGGATGGAAACAAAAAAAAATATAAGACAGGTTTATTTTAGGGTGTGTGTATTTCGTCATCATCTATAACAACAGTCATTAACAGCGTGAATGTGAGAGTGGCCCCGGCATTGGAATGGTTAGTATTGTAGGATTCGAACTGCTCTAAGGGAAAAGTGGAGTACACATCGCGTGAATGCAGATCACCACTGATGGTAAATTCTGACTGTTTCGATCTTAGCGAGTTTCTGTTACACGGGAAGTTTCATCAAAACTTATGAACCACTTTTTTAGTCTGGCCATACCTTCGAGCGGTCTGAAAGAAAGCGAAGCGGCGTGTTCGATGTCAAGCAGCGCGACCTCTAGCACCTAGTACTTCAGCTTGTCGCAGACACGAATAGTCTACAGGATTAAAGCGACCCCCTCTCATGCCTCGACCCCCTCCGTACATCCAAGCGGTCAGGAAAGCGTAGTGCCAAGTGGCGCGCGTGGCGTTCAGCAGCGCAATCTCTAGCACCTAATACTCCAGCTTGTCGTTGCCACGAATACAGTGTAGTGTTAAAGCGACCCCCTCTCGTTCCCTCAACCCCTGCCGTACCTCCAAGCGGTAAGGAAGGCATAGTGCTATGCGACGCGCGCGGTGACCCTAGCCCCTAGTGCTTCAACTTGTCGCCGCCAGGAATACAATGTACCGGGTTAAACGTACCCCCGTCCGTACTTCCAAGCGGTCTGGAAGGAGTAGTGCGAAGCAGCGCGTCCACCAGCACCGAGTACTTGAACATACCATGGCCACGAGTACAGTCTACAGTCTACTCTCTCGTGCCTTGAAACCTCCGTCAGGTACCACCAAGCGGGACGCGGTGCGCTCGACGTTCAGCAGCGCGACCCTTGCACCTGGTACTTCAACTTGTCGCCGCCACGAACACAGTGTACAGGGTTAAAGCGTACCTCCAAGCAGTCTGGAAGGCGTAGTGCGAGGCGGCGCGCGCCTGCGGCTGCGCCCGCGCATTGGGCGCGTCGCACACGCACGCCGCGTTCAGCAAAGCCAGCAAGGCGTCCACCAGTACCGGGTATTTGAGCTTGTGCGGCGTGCCCAGCACGAAGTTGCACGCCAAACCGTCGAATTTAGGGTTCTCCTGGAACGGGGATGACAATGTGTTTATGGAGCTTCGAAATAGGCGATATTTTTACATTAAGTGGGCACTGCACAGTGGCTGGCCTTAACGGTAACTATTGACAGCCAATTTCTCTATCTATAGTTGCTTCAGCTGTGTAAGGTCTCATTACCGCACATCGTTCCGTGTCAGCATTTATGCGATATAGGCATTCCGCCCGTACGCTAACCAGTTCACTACATACCATCAGACAGTGTATTCACGTGTTAAGGACTCAAACAAAATGGATTTACATAACGTACAAGTTTTATTCATCATCAAGATATCAATCTACAACACTGTGCAGAACTACCAAGAGCCTGTACATGTTTATGGTCCTTCGAGCCGGATTTGAACCAGCGACCTGTGGATTGGTGCGATCCTAATAATAAATCGATTGAAGTCGAGATGTCGAAGCGTGGACACAGAACAACGAGAAGATGTTGGGGCATAGTCCATGTTTTTTGTACTCGACATGAAGTTTGCTGTGAGGGACAATGACCACGATTGGGCTAACGTGGTGTTCAGGGCTGGCAATGATTGGATTTGATTGCAATTGGCTGATGATGATAAATACATTGTAATCGGGAGTCCCCAAAATTTCGTTTACAAGAACTAACGGCAACAGCATTTTCTGCTCTGAATAATCGACCCTGCGTACTTCAATCCGCCAGCCAAGATAATGGCAAAACTTTCTCGTCCTGAAGGCGATCGAATATTTGTCTTGTGCTTATTAAAAAACTCATAAAGATCCGCAGTTCACTTACTTGGTTATTGATCTCCGGATTGGTGAGCGCGTAGAACTTGGGACGCATCGATGTCTCGTCTTGCGACTGGCGCCTGTACGCCGTCTCGATATAGGGAACCTCGCAGTAAATGCGAGACTTGAGCTGTCCATTCTCCGTAGTAGTTTGAACGCCGGTGGCGCTGGTCTCGCTAGTGCCGTCGGCTAGGCCGGGCGCTATTACAAGGTTCCATTCGATCTGGAAGAAATGGGGAAGTTATCCGCGAGTTCTGTTGTTTCCATTCGCAACAAGACGCGGTCCGTTTGCCCAAGAAGTTGATAGAACCATGGGTTGGAGTAGATAGTTCGCGCTCGAGTCTAGTACATAGTCTAACATTACAAAGGAATCAATACAAAAGTGTTGTTGCAAGATCATAGTAACAAAATCATTTTTCAATAAGAGTTCGACTTCAAAGGAGTCTCTACTCACCTGCTGCAGTAAAGTTTGAGGGGCATCGTACAGATGCCGCATGAGATATTCAAGCAGCAGCATCAGTCTCGTAGTCAACATGAGCTGGTGAGGGGCCAGGTTCATTGCCTTCTTCCTATCGTTTATTCCTAATGTTTCTACCACCTGCAGACAATTGAATATATTAAAGATCAGGCTCATTAGATTTAGATTTATTTATTTCATAAATTAGAAATTTACATGTCAACATTACTCATTCTTTTGAGTTAGTTTCGTAATCATGTTTCTCACCTTGATGATGGCATTCGACGTCATAAGCAGCACAGATTTCTTCTGCATGAGCGTAAGTGAATGAAACAGGTAGACCAGAAGCTGCGCGTGTTCGACATTTAGATCTGGAAACAAATTTTGTGTCACATTTGATGTAACATGGATTGTGCAGGGTCATAAAGTTGTAATATCTGAGGGTTTACGAAACAAAGTGCTAAAGGAGTTGCAATTGATAGTAAAGACTAAATCAGAGGCACGGTCTCGGGTTTGCGAAAATGTCGTATCGATAATATAGAATATCCTCTGGTGTGCATTAAAAACCTGGGTGCCTCACATCCTCTTGGCAGTTTCGCTTTACAGACACATTAAAGTCACTTTTCTCTTTTGTGGGATAATTTCACAAGAGGATATGTCATAAGGATTGTCGCTAAGAAAAGTCGAAGTTTAGGTCATTAAAAAATATATTTTTTGTGCCGGGCAGTGCACGGGCAGACTAACGTTTTGTACGTCTCCTAAACGTCTACTATCACAAGTGGACTTTTTCTTGTACTCGATGACGCAGGATGGCAGTCTATTACACATGTAATCTAGTTTGTTACCTTCGTAGTCGTGGTCCGGCGCAGGCTGCGGCTGCAACGCGCACTCTTGCAGCGTGTTCACGATCTTATGCCACATCGCCAGGATGCTGTTCTCCCGCTCCGCCGCTGGCTTGCTCAGCACCATGCCGCCTAGCAGCTTCACAACACGGGGCCCCACCTGGATCGGTGTATGGGTGGAGTATAGGTCATTGGCGATGGGAGTAGTGAGGCGTCTTTGTGCGAAGGCCTAGTCCCGCCCCTCGACCAATCGGGTCGTTACAAATTAGAAAGCTAAGTTTGCAGTGACCAGTTGACGGTGGAAAATAATAAAAATTAATACCTCGCCGGTTGGAATAAACAGCAAATACAAGAATGGCCGCTAAGCAGGATATCCTAGACTTTATTTTTAATTTGAGACAAGTTGATTTTTATCCATTCATGAACTTAATTGTTTGTTTAAATTTTTACTCCACTGTGATAACATCTTCAGTCACTATTTTCTTAACGTGAATGAACTATAACGTTACAACATTAACGTTATAGTATATTCATAAGTTGTGATATCAAACATTTGTTTGGTGTATAAAGATTTGTGTTGATGGGTAAAATATTTATTGTTTGAGGCAGTGTGGTGTCCTGCACAGTAAAATATTCGTCATTAAAGCACTCCACTCCAGTAACCATGATCAAACTTTCCGATATACTAATTTTGTTTGGGATGTTCACAGTTCTGCCACATTTGTACTATACTTTTATGACTTAATAATTATTGTACTCTATTATTCGTTGAAGATTGAAGAGGCTCGCCTGCGTTGGTTTGGTCAAGAAATAAATACTACAGCGGCGCGAGCATATCGCGCGCACACAGCCGTCCTCTCGCCTCGTACTCCCCACACCGTATCCCATACCTGCAGCGGAGTCATGTTGGAGCGCTCGGCGGCAGGCGCGGCTGCCAACAGCTGTTGTTGCAATGCTGGCTGCAATCCCGCAAACGCCGGCGCGCCAGTTAGGTTGTGCAGGTACCGGACCAGCGCCGCGCTGAACTGCCCGTACAGGGCGCCCAGCCGCGGACCGAAGCAGGGCGAGATCGTGCCTGGGGGGACAAGGGGGGGTAGCAGTTGAGATACTGCACAGGAGAAGACCTGGGCCGCAACCGGGACAAGATGAAGACGATGATGAGAATATAGCATCAACTTCTTCTTCACGGCGTCGTCGTCAAAGACACCTAATATTACACAGACAAAAAAATTGGCGGTTCCATCTTCTGATGTTGCTGAAAACCTTCATCTATGAGAAAGGAGCTCATGCATTGCAGGGAATCGCTACAGACTGTTGATATGATGGGATGTTTAAAGAACGTAGTGTCGTCATTAGAACACCACTCCAGTAACCATCCACAATCCAAATCCATGATTTATATTTCTAACATGCACATGGTTTTGTTTGCGACGGTCACAGCATTGCCACATTTGCACCCCACCCGTCAGGTTGTGGCGTTGTGCAGGTACCGGACTAATGCCGCGCTGAATTGCTCGTAGGGCGCCCAGCCGCGGAAATAAGCAGGGATATATCGTGCCTGGGGGGGACGGGGGAAGTAGCTGTTGAGATGGTCTCGCGTAGCGTTGCCTGCGAGTGTTCTCCCATATCACTATAATCTGGACGCCTACAAGGCTAGAGTGAATAGGCTGGTCCTGGACATGCATGCTCGCTCCATCTTCTGTCGCATCGTGACTTACTACCAGGTGCGCTAGCGTACAAATGCCTGGATAGTCTAATTTAAAAATAAAAAGTGTAGGCGGCGTCGGCGCTGCAGAATGAGGGTTTTAGCGATTTCCAAATCCAGCAGATGGCGCTAATATGAAGTAAGGTCCAGCGTTAAAACACTGCTGTATCATTACGGATCAATTTTAATCTAGGGCTTTATTTTGATATAAACCTCACGTCTCAGTAGCGCCATCACACTCACACTCGATAATTGCTGGAATGAACAGAGTTCATCACGTAAAGAGAGCTCTGCGGATATAGGTATATGCGCAATTATATATATACAAATCAAATTGGTGTCAATGGAAAGGTGAATCCCCGCCCCATATCAGTACCGAAGCCCATTTTAAAATTAGCCAGTGACTGTCTCCTACGCACCCGTACCCATATACACAAACACACTTCTTCCACTGCTCCTCAGGCCTCTTTTCAGTATCTGTACCCCGTATATTCTAAACATACCAGTATCAGTCCGAGCGGTCTCCCGATCCAGGTCCTTGGCCAACGCAGCCAGCAGCGCCTGGTGTGCGTCGTGCAGCTGCAGCGACGGCTGGCCGAGGCGCTCGGAGCCCTCGCTTATGATCTCCTGTGTCAGCAGCGCGAACACCTCCGTCGCTAGCGCTATGTACTGCAGCGGAGAGAGGGGAGAGAATGAGATGCGGATCGCGAATTTGTTTATTTATTTCCATACAGTTTTAGAGCTCGTCTAAGCTGAAATGACGCGCCCCACTAACGCACACAAGGAAATTTAAAATATGGACGCAATACATATACAAATGCAGTTGTAATTGGTCATTCAGTTGCCGGTGAGACTCAAACATGCGAGCACGCGTCGTTCGATTGGAGCAGTCGACGCTCCCGCACAGATGAAGTGTCGTTATTAATATTTGCACTCACACATCGAAATCAACTAATTAAGTAGTGGGGCGCGTCATTTCAGAAATGAAATTTAGTTATAAATAAAAAACAAACTGCGGTTTAAAATTTAGAGTATCAAACAATCTAGCAGTATGATAACCTAATGACTAAATAACTTAACGAATTATGTCTTCTTACACAAAACCCCGGCTGTGAGGTGACCAACAGCATAGAATACAGCATAACAAGTAACGAACAAGAGCCACTTAATGTTTTACTTAGAGGTACATAAACTCGCTTCTCGGTACACAAGAAAAACGGCAGCATCGGTTTCTGTTCGTAATTTTCAAGTCAAGCGTGGAGTTTGTGGCAAAACTTTCCAGTAGTACGGAGGAAGAGAAGTCCAACGGTGGACCGTTTCGGGCTGTTGCTGTTGAAACTGACAACGGTAAGTCAAACTGCATGCTGTTACCATGTGTGAAAGAAACGGCGGCGGGCGCTCAGCAGCTTAGAGTGAAAGTTGATGACACTATGATGGCCATAGAATTTTGACATATTTAAGTAATAGAAGGTATCAGTGTTCATATACCTAATGTGGTTTGCGGTAGACTATATGCTCCCGTATGATACCATTGTACGCGCCCACCATCGCCATTCGGCCCGAACACTCACCGAATAGGGCTCGGCCTTGTCCGGCACGAGGGTCTGGTGGGGCCGCGGCGCGTCGTCGGCGGCGGCGGCGGCGGGCGGCCGCGACAGCCCGGCCTCCGCCGCGTCCGGCGCCACCAGCGTCGACTCGAACCACAGCCCGAACAGCGGCTCGCTGTCTGTGGACAGGTAGGGGTTAGGTTGCGTGTGTGCTAGGTTGGCATGAATAAAGAAAATGGTCAAACGTTTTTGACAATGAAAGCATATTTTTATGATCTATGGAGAAATGTTTTGCGACTGTAAACGCACGTTTACAACCAAAGTTTGACAAGATCTGATCTCTATTCTAAAAATATCCATGATAGATAACCAGATATCGTCATCATTAACAAATTTTTTCCCATTATTCTATTTGCCCATTATTCTATCTCTTCTCTCATCCTTCCGCCCTCAGTTTATGTCTTCTCTCATCTCACTGTGAAAAAGAAATCTCGACCGGATCCCTATTTGTCGCTTAAAATAATCGAAGCTGACACAAAGAAATCTAGCATAATCTTAACCACTCAAAGCTGGCATCAAGAAACATAACACAACCTTCCGCCCACTCACCATCGTCAGTCTCTGAATCCTCAGAGCATAGTATCATGTCCTGGAAGTAGACAGTGGAGTCGGAGCGGTCGGGATCGGCGTCCTGGTGCTGCTTCTGGACGACGGCGCGCTTCAGGTTGGTCGCCTTGCGGTAGCACACCACGCCCAGAGCCACCAGGAGCTGGAAAGGGTAAAGGGTTAGCTGTAAGTCTTGATACTGTCTAATTCATTCAGTTTTGTAGTACAACGGCGACGCATGGCGGTTGGCATAGGCGGCCGGACCGCGTCCGACAATGCCAAGCAGATCTGTACCATATCCGACAAGGCCTTCCACACAGCAAACAGCGCAGAACAAATAAATTATATTCATCAGACATCAGATTTCATCTGCTCCCTCTTCGCAGAATGTTACTGGATGATGTAATATACCTACAAAATAACAGTCTAGCGCGGGCTTTCACAAAAGAAACCCGCTATTCGTTGTTACTATGACATAAGGTTTGAGGAACTACTTTCTTTACTGGATCCCGCCCAATGCTTCAGAATATTTTACGCTCTTCAATCACCTTCTCTTGTACATACGTGTATGCAGTTTTCTAAGGATTTCCGCTGGCGACCCTGAGACTGATTGAACAGTCTCGGGAGCCGCCAGGCATACCGTGACGGTATTTATATATCAGTCCAGGGTAAGAGTAAACACAGGTCATAGAGATACAAAGTTTCAAAGCTCTAAAGTTAGAGTAAGTTTAAAGTGTCCACACACATATTTCCGCCACTCTCCCTCCCACTAACCTGATGCAACGGCGCAGCGGTGGTCAGTCGGAGCTCCCTCTGGTGGGCGGTGTGATGCGGCAGCACCTGCAGCGGCGCGGGCGCGGCCGGCGACGCGGTGCCCACCGACAGCGCCTCGAGACGCGCATCGCAGAGCAACGCGCGCATCGTGGCCAGGGCGCGCTGGCCCAGCGCCACCCACACCACGCCTAGGCCTTGTTGCCTGTGGAGGATTGAGGCTTCGATAGTCACATAGCGGTGACTGATAATGTAGTTGCGGTGGCTGACTACTGTACGGCAAGCACAAGTTGCTCTCGAGCGCGATAAGCGAGAAAAGGCGCGACATAGATACTGCTATCTTTTTTATCTTAGTATTGACAGAAGGAAACAACCGCTCTCTCGCGGCGCGAGCTGTGTCGCGAACACACTTGTGAGAGCCGTGCTGGGCGAGCTTGTTGTCGACAATTGACTGGAAGAACTATTGCCATAATCTCCACGCTTGGCGGGTTGGAGTACTCAAAGGGCATTTTACTTGGAAAAACAATGAATCAAATTAGTCTTATAATTTTTACATAAAGCTATAAATATTAAATAAAATAAAGCTATATGAAAATTGGAATACAACTTAATTAAAGTATGTATTTAAAAAATTTCAGTATTTAGTTATCTAGCACCCATAGTACAAGCTTCGCTTAGTTTGGGGCTAGAAGGCGCTGTGTGAATTTGTCTACGAATATTATTTAAATTGAATTTTTTTCTTGTACTCCGGATATGGCTCAAATTTCATCATCATGGTGATATCGTATCACATTACAATTTCACAATAACTGAATATTGAATTATAGAACCGAATAGGTGAATAAATAAGCAAAGCTCACATCTTGGTAAGGTTGTAGGGTCGGGAGGGCGTTTTCGCGGGGCTCTTCCCGGGCGCGGCGGCGGCGGCGGCGGGCGGGGCTCCGGCCAGCGCGTGGTGGAGCCCGCACAGCAGCACCCAGCCACCGATCATCAGGTGGTTCTGGTATACCTGCACCGGGATGCCAGCGTCAATAATAACACATACATAAAGCTCACGCCTGTGTCCCACAGGTGGGGTAGGCAGAGACTATGGACCGCCACTTTGCTCTGTCCTGACACAACTCCCTAGCCTCGCATATAAGAAACGCGGTGGATTTAGATATTATTAAAGATAAAGATATTTATTTTCAGTAAGTGTTGGTACAATAATTGGTGTTAACAAAATTATAATCTCGTCCCAAGAATGCTTAATCCTTTCGGATATGAAAATAATGAGTAGGTACACAAATATTATATGAAATTATATCCATAGATCTAGTGTTACTTATTCAAAAATAGCTCATTTACAGAGTAAAATATCTTATCTATTAACCAACATTTCAGTTTTTTCTGAAAAAGTTGAATAGGTAAACTTTTCAGACTTTCAGGCAATGCATTGTACATTTTTATACACACAGCTAGACATTTTATTCATGGACATATTTATTCCTCAAAGTGGACTTCATGGACTTCAGCTTCCTCTATATTATTAAGTGGACAGAATACAAGCTACAGAATTTAAAGTTAGACTAAGAGCTCTAAATCGGTGACATAAGTCTAAGTTCGTTTTGAAATTTACTCTAACAATATCATTGTTTAGTTTTTAAGTTTGAGTTGTGGTTTATATAGATTTATTTTTTAATTAAGCGCGATCGATTCTATTGTGAACGTAAGTTTGCCTGTTATTGGATTTACATTTAAGTGTTAAAGATCTTTCATGTAATATTTCAACATAACAAAAAGTGTAAATCTGTTGGCAAATAAAATAAAATATAAGGTTACAAAATCGCGCTTATAAAGTTCGCGAACCCATCTATCGGTCACTTTACATTACTGCGCACAATATTATGCGTTTGCGTCACAAAAAAAAGGCGGCGTAGTGTGTTCAAAGAATCATACCACACTGATGTTTTATTGAAGAAGAATGACGATTCCTCATGGACAGAGGTTTTAATCTTCGAGGAAAGCCTGTTCGATTCTGTTGGAGAGCTAAAAGAACATGATAAGATGATATAAACCGAGCTTGTATTTTTCACAAATTCGCAGAGGCACGGCAGCTCGGTTCATGTCAAAGCCTACACAAAACCAATTCAATAGTTGATTTAAATCCAAACTCAATAAGCAAATAACTAAATTACATAAAACAAGGCTAGCATACATAACCGCCGGCTCGTGTGGACTGTTTGAGCGTCTCCCCAACAGTGTTGTAGAGGCTGAGGGCGCTCTCCACCAGCGTCACTGTCTGCTGCTCGCTCTCCTCGTCCTTCGGGTGGAGGGATGCCTTAAGAAAATGGGAGAAGATTAGAAAAAGGACAAGTATGATTGTGGCTAACTAGGAACTAGAATTTGTGGGTGGGTTCGTATCTTCAAGGTATGCTGGTCAGCATATCAATACAGGATTAGAATTTAGAAGTCGGCTTTGTTTGATGATTGTTTGATGATGATAAACTAAAACAGCATGTTAGCTATAGTCTACATTGAACCAGTAGTCTATAATCAAAAGTGTGCATCATGTTACCCATAACTGGAACTTGGTGTTTCCATCAAAATTACCACTTACTACTGTATAAAATAACTTTTACATTAGTAGCTATACCAAATTATATTCTATTAAATTACATCCAAAATCGCATTAGAATACATTGAAATGTAACAACAACTCGATTGCGATATGCCGCCGACGTACGAAAGGATCGGCTGGGATGTCGCAAGGTGAAGACCCACTTCTGTCTCGCAAAGATTTGTGAGGTCTTTCCATAACATTAGCGTTTTGGGTGCTTAAGATGACCTTGATATTCCCCATCCTCACCTCACCAACTCCCCCATACCTGAGCGGTGGCGCAAAGCAGCCAGGCGGTGCTGACGTCGCTGAGCGCGGTGATCCGCTCCGGCGTGAACGGCTCGAGGCAAGGCAGCGCCAGCGCCAGCCGGCAGACGTGCACCTCGTTCACCAGGAAATGGAGACTGGTGGAGAATGCATACATAAAGTCACGCGTTTATCCCATAGGGGTAGGGAAAGATCACATTAGAATGCGTACCATGGAATAGGCATTCGCAGGATTGTCACTCGGAAATATAACTTTCATTCTTATCAACAATACTTATTTATTCTATTACTAGATTTTGCCTAGGGTTTCGTACGGAGAGAAATTGATAAAGCAACTCTATTTTATGACTCTACTAATGCGGAAAGATAGTGTACTGGTATGTGTGTATTTTTTTTATTAGGTCTACTAAACTGGATGTTATACAAGATTAACAAAGCCCGTACGATAGAAAACAGCGAAGTAGACACAACATGCATATACATCACTACTCTTGAAGTACTTAATTCATAAATTTCGCTACATTATGTAAATAACAGTAATGAAATTAATTTAGAATTTAATGATTGAACTTTTCATTTACGATCGTATACGAAATACACGATCACGAGTTCAATGATTTCTTTATAGAGTCTATTGATGCGCCATAGATATCAAACAATGGTATCAACCTGTCATAATTGGCACACACTCTGAACAAAGAACAGTGCCGCACTGTATGTACTTTTTTTTTATACCATTAAGGTGGCAAACAAGCTTGCGGCCTGCCTGATGGTAAGCAGTCACCGCAGCCTATGGACGTTTGCAATACCAGGGGCATCACCCACGCGTTGCCCACCCCGTAAAAACCTTTTAACCCCTTTCTTGAAGAACTCCATGTATGTACTCTAAGTTTTTACAGATTGGTTTTTATAATTACTTACTCAAATTCTTATAGATGTTTAAATGCCACCAGTTCGCAATCTCTGCCAACTACATTCAACAAAACCAAGATCTCTCCCTAAAAAACGGGCTACATTCTATGATAATTAATTCAACAGACGAAAACTCTATTAAAAACTTCGTACACCATCTAGAAAAACTCACAGTGAGGCATCGGAGTTGAATTGCGGCGCGACGGCTGCCTCCTTGGCTTGGTGCCAGCGGTTGAGGTACCGCTGCAGGCACGGCAGCGACGAGCAAACCTTCAGCACCACTGAGCCGGCGCGCAGCTCCATCAGCAATGATGAGCATGTCGATGACACCCACTTCTGTTGTGGATATTCAAGGTTTTGTTAAGTAAGAATTTACCTTAATCAATGTAGGGATATGTTTAAAATAGCGAATCAGAGTTATGGCGCATTTACTTTAGGTCGGTTGACCGAACCCGGCTAGCGGAGCGGGCTGCGTCTGTACCGAATAGGTTTAACCGATTACCAAACTACTGGTCTATATAAGTCAGTCGGTGAGTCGGTGAATGCGGCCTGCAAACGGCTTCAGTCAAACGACTTAATACAAAAGCGCCATTATTGTGACTGAAAAAAATATGACATTTCTTATTTTATGCTACTCAGTACAGGAGAAACAACCAGTCGGCCTTATTTATATTCTTTTAAGAGGATTCCTCTAGAAATATAATTCAATAATTAATGACCATAGATAGGTATATTTTCTTGCCATATTTTTAAAAACAATTACTCCACAAAGCGAATACAAACCTTCATATCGACGGCGGTCTGTTGGGCAGCATTGCCCTCCTTGGCGCTCTCCAGACTGTCCTTACTTCCGGGCGACAACAGCGTGCTCTGGGGTTGTGCGGAAGCCGTCGCCGTCATTGGGTTCCGCAGCGGCGCCGTCAGCTGTTCCAGCAATGCGTCCGAGCGCCGCTGAGCGGTGGAAGGCGGCTGCTTCTCGGTTGGTGCCGTTTGCGACGACAGCGACGTTATAGGACTCGGTATTACCGAAGATTTTGGCGTTTGTGGCTCTGTGGGGATAATAAACCTTGTAAAACCACCTTGTTAATATGTAAAACCATCGTTTTATAGATACTGTCATGTAAACAGAACGCTGAGTGACAAGCGGAAAGGGAACCCCTTAGGAACATCAATTTCTTATATTTCTTTCCCATATTTCTAATGTGACAGAATGGAAGCAGTAAGACAAAATCAAGTCCGCATCCTGCAGGGAAAGGTCCTAACGAGAGCTACCAGCTATAATCATGATACTCTTCTTTTTCATATTTCACATTCATACATACCATACATTTACTTTATGCTGGTTAATTTATTAAACATCTAGCTCTTGCCTGCGTCTTGCTCCGCCTATAAAATTCGGTTACGCTGTTTTCCCACGGAAATCATGATTAATTTTGCGACAAATTGTTGCCATTTTATTTGACATTTGTAAACATTTGACATACCTATAATTACAGTTTTACAATAATACATTCGGTGGGTCTTACCTGGCACAGTAACATGTGCTGGTAGTTTTGCATTTTTGAGTAATGAAGTCAAGATTACTAAGTCAGATTGAGGGTAGCCACCTCCGTCGACGCCGCATAGGCCCACTATTGGCAGCAGCAGCTGAAAGTGAAAAGTTTAAAATGTCAATTACGATAATTTCACTGCACATTGGCATGGTGACTGGCACCGTAAAATATAGTTTCCCGTCCTTCTAGTCATGGTGTCGTGCAGTAGGAAGCGCATCAACATACCCACAAAAAAGAGCTAAATTAACTTTTTTGTGGGTATACACACTGGAGACAGTCTAAAGTCTAAACATGTTTCAGATCCTAGATCAACTGTACGGGGCTATTGGTTATCTCAGTTGATAACAGAATTTCCAATTTGATAATTCTATACTACGTCATCTACGTTGGCTAGTGGCCATAGTGAATACTAAATTAGAGTAGCGTAGGATTATCAAATGGCACATTCAATTGTCCACTGAGATAGAACTGCAGGGTATAATTGATAGGTTGAGGTGCAGCTGTCGTCCGCATACAAGGCGACTAATGGCTTAGAGGCAGACAAGCTAGGACCTCCAGGGAGTGTGAACCAGAAAATGGGCAACGGCGGTTTTTGATCTCCAACCCGCCTGCCCAGCATGGATATTTCATATTACGACAACCTCCACTATTGTGAAGGAGGCTCAAGTTCAAAATAGGATTGTTAAGCTGGGTACTCATTAGCGAGCTGTTACTAAAAACATAAGTATGTACATGGCTCCCGAACCTACCACGGAACGTGCTCTGCTCACAAATAGCCGATGACGACCGTAACCGTAACTGTTGCACGTTACTGTTACTAAAAATCATAGTGTGTACGGGGCTTGCGAACCTAAAGCAGAACACGCAGTAACCATTACTTATCAAAATACGTAGTGAGTACGTGGTTTGCAAGCCTTCACGAGCGGTAGACGTGCGGCTCGCAGTGAGCCGATGATTGTCGGTTTTCGCCGCGAACTAGGGCATGGATATATGAATTTCGTAATTTCGGAAACTTATTGAGTAGTCAATGCCGGAATTTCGATAGGTATTTGTTAATTAACCATGTAATTACCTGCTTGACGGACACATTAGGTGCAGCCGTAGTGGCCATGTCATCACAGCTCAATCCGGCTTCGGAGAGCTTTTTGAGGATCTGTCGGAGAATGACGCGGAATGCATCGCGAGCAGTGTTGAGCTGGTCGGCGGGTACTGGTAAAAGGATAAGAATCAATGTGAAGGATTTATTTATTTATTCATACTTTGTACATTACAGTTAAAAACTAATGTATAAGAATTAAAGTATTAATGTATGTGTGAGAGGTGCGGCTATGAGTGTCCCTCCATGTGAGTTGATTCAGCTATATTAATTACTGTTACAGGCAGTAGGCAGAAACAAATTATTTTGATTTTCAATTATTACACACAAAATTAGTCATTTCAACCATCCATCCATCAGCAATGCACATACTCTTCAGTTTGTGCATCTGCATTGTATGCCATAGGTCTTTAATTGGCTGTGTTACTATTTTTTAAAGTGTGGTTCGTCATTAATGTCATTATGCAATGTTTCTCATAATAATACCAACAAATTTTAGAAGACAAGCAAACTGCTAACTAACTTTCAGTGTCCTCAAATACAATGAGACTGACAAGCTATTTCACAATCTTGAGTAACTATTACACATTGTAAATATGACTAATCATAACACAACATACTTTTATTTGTATTTGTATGAAGAGGGATACCCAATTCTTATTCACTTCTATGGTTTATATTGTAAAATGTAAAAGCAGTATTGTAAAATGACATCTATAAAGAGGGACAAAATTTTCTCTGCAACATGTAGCTCCAATACAGTGGTCACCATTGCTAGAAACCATTTTTAGACATATTTTCTAATGTTGTTTTAGCTACACTTTTATAGTTGCATAGTGCATCCTTTTCTACTAGACATGAAACTTTTCAGACATATTGTAGTCATTATACTGTGGAAGCAATGTGCAAGTACAAGTACAACAGATGACTAAATTTTTAATGTCTTTTGTACCTAATATTATGCTGTCAAGTTTTGGGCCACTACATTAGAGTGTTTGTTATTAACATGCAGAAGAATATTATTCTTTTATTTGTAGAGCTATTTATTTATTTATTCATCGTATGGCTTTTAAGTTTCTACTGCTATTTAAATTTTCAATTTACATTTCGTCAAGTAGGCGAGAGCTTGTAGAGCTATGTAGAAGTAATTAAAATAAATAAATAAATAATCATGGACAAATTCACACAGGGCCATCTAGCCCCAAAGTAAGCAAAGCGATTGTAGTAATTGATTGAGATAGAAAGATAAAATGTTTATTCTGTTACACAACATACATGGGAGTTGAATTTAAATGACAAAACTTAATAATAACAATGTACAAGCTACGGGCAACCAATTACATAAGTACTTATATAAAAGTATTGATTTAAAAAATAACTAGTTTAGGGTAGACGCATGCATGCTGCAGCAGAGTGAATGAGTCAAGGGTCAGTGCAAGTATTTGGCTATCACCCTATTAAGGGTGTTAAAAGTAGATACTACATAATTTCAGTTTAACTGCAACAGAACTTGTTGTGACTGTGTAATTTTTTTGTAGCAACATTGTTTTGTTTCTGTTTATACTTACAATTACCAGCATTAGCACTGATAAAGTGTGCTGATAAACAGGCAAAGCAGGTGTAGAATAGATCGTAGATGTCTTCATGGTTCTGGAACTCACTTTCACTGTTGAAGAAAAATAACCATAACGTGTTAATATCCCACTCACTAGAGAAATTAGTATTTTTGAAATCCAATAAGTAATAGTTAAATAAATAAATAAGAAAAGCACTTTTCGATCATGGCTGCATTATCATGAACATGGACAAGTATTATAGTATTTGTGACTATGACATGGACTTCATGGACACAACTTGTACCTATAGTTTCTAATATTCTCCAAAATGAGGGCAGAACAAAAAATAATTTTGTTACAAATTAAATTAGTTTTAGAGTACTTGTATAGGTAAATAAGATTGTTTTTTTTTCACATAATTAACCATCAATTTGTTATCCATTCTACATAAACAAAGGAACCTGTTTATACTAATTAGATCATTTTGTAAATATAAATACATTTTGATGACCGCAGTCAGCCGACGATCAGATGACCGATCAAAATATTGAAAAGTTTACATTACCAGCTTAGGACTGAAACTCACCTTTTTATAATGGCTTGTATAATTTCCACGGCATCGTTTTTATCGAAAAACGGCCCGTAAAGAGCAGTCAAAATTGGTTTTACTGTAGTGGACCATTCAATATTACCTCCCGAAGCGGCCATTTTCGGGAAATTACTTTTTTTTCAGTAAAAATGACGAGTAAAATTTTGACAGGTACGATTAGATGCGTTCGTGAAAATCCAAACAATGCCACTAAAATGTTGCTGGGGCACAATACACAAGACGTGGAGCACTTTATTGTCTATGGACACTATGTTCCGCGGCCATAGAAAAAATAACAATGGCGTGGCACAGGGCTTTTCAAACTGGGGATAGAGATAATTTCGTGAACGGGATCGGCAGCCGTACCGTCGATCTCCGCCAGAGCCAGAGCATAGGTGGTACCAGTGCGGGAAGGGATCGTTAGCTATCGTATCGTCTTCTCGCTCCGATGGCTCTCGACCCCATCCGATTTCAATCTATCGCTACTACTGACCGCTTGAGCTCGCTGGACCTCTCCTGATACTGATAGGTTTGGACACCTATTTCCCACGTATCCCTGGGGACATTATTCGGGACATGTACCGCTATTAAAATTGTATAGCTAGAATAAGGAGTCTATCATAAATCCCATAGGGTGGAATCAAAACGGCGGCGTTCAAGTGGAGATAGGCGGTACCGCTGTGAGTTATTAAAATGTAAAGGACGTTATAAAAAAATGGACCTTATTGTTTTATAAATTCCATTTTGATCTGCTCTCTGATGACTTAGGTTGCTAGTTTAAGCAAAGATGTAATCGGTCCCATAATAGAGACCCTCATCAACAACAACAGTTGATTGACGCCTGTCATTCACAGTTTGTAGTGTAGGATTCATAGTTGGTTGGTTGGTGGTTTGTTAATTCTGTGTTGACGTCGTTGGTTGGCTGTGTTGAATTTTTAATTTCTTTATAATTTAGATAAAGATTCGTTTTGTGGAGCACTGACTATTTTCTTTATAAAATGGCAGATGAAACACCAAAAAAACGAAAAATATCGCATGACAATGGAAGTGAAACAGCAGAAGGTATAACCTAACTAATTACTACTGTATGTCGTATTAGTAGATATTTCAACCAGAAATTCCTGAAAATGACAAAGCTTTACCGGTTTTAGTATAGAAATTGGCTTAGAACTTTCTGAACTTGTTGAGAAAACATAATTTTATGTTGTGTTGTGTAAGTAAAACTGTCACTGGTATGTACTATACCAAACTTCTATGAACTTTCAGAAGCACCATCTGCTAAAACTATACATATACAGTGCCCCTACCTGGATACTATCAACAGGCATGTACTTGATTTTGATTTCGAGAAGTTGTGCTCTGTATCTCTGACAAGAATTAATGTTTATGCTTGCCTTGTCTGTGGAAAATATTTTCAAGTAAGTACTGGATATTCACTGATTATTGTAAAGGAATGGAATATGATTTAAGGGTGGCTGCCACACTTTGTATGTTGTTTTATCCACATTTAAATATTAAAGTTTTTAGGCCATTCTTTTTTTGCACCAATGATCTTTATAGGTGGGATCACATCAGTGTTTGCAACAATTATATATTATGAATAATACATTACCTAAACAAAGTCATTAATTTTTAATTTGGCAAACAGGCCTCCTGATGGAAAGTTATCACCACTGCCTATGGACATTAGCAATACATAGGTTGCAGTCATCTTTTGGTGACTCAAAAATCAGAAATAAAACATGTAATGAATTGTAGGAAACAACTTTTTTATTTTGAAAATATTCATTCACTTGGCAAAGGTGCACCAACAACAATAAGGTTACAACAAAGACTTCTATGCATAAATAGCCCTGAAAATAAATATCTTTAGCTTATAATGGAAACATGAAGTTTTTTTAAATATTTTGTCTCAGATGCCTTTTGAGCCATTTTGTTTCGTTTAAGATGACAAGCAGTGCAGTGTGGTGGTGCACAAATAAATAACAATTGTATCATTTCCACAGGGTCGGGGCACCAATACCCATGCATACACACACTCAGTAGCTGATGGTCACCATGTTTTTCTAAATCTGCACACCCTAAAATTTTATTGCCTGCCAGATAACTATGAAGTTATTGGTAAGTATATTTATGATCTGCGCATGAATCATCATTCCACTGCCCATGAATTTTTGATTTTTTCTAATTCTCTTTTAAAAGTTAATTGAAAGATATCCCAATTCTAGTTGGTTTATTTTGTTATACCTACATCTTCTTTACAGATTCATCACTTAATGACATAAAATATGTGCTAAATCCAACATTTACACCAGAGCAGATTACTCAATTGGATTTTAATACTAAACAGTCTAGAGCCATTGATGGCACCATGTATATGCCTGGCATTGTGGGCCTCAACAATATAAAAGCCAATGATTATTGTAATGTTATATTGCAGGTATGATTGTACTAGTTGCTTTGCTTTATTTACTATAGCTTTTTTTTCTGTTTTAAAATATGCAAGAGTTCCATAATCTTTATAAAAATTATATCATTGTTTAAAATAATTATAGTGTCTGGCCCAAGTTCGTCCACTGAGAAATTACTTCCTGCGTGAAGAGAACTATGCTTCTGTCAAGCATCCTCCTGGAGACTCTTCTTTCCTGCTTGCCCAACGTTTTGGTGAGCTCCTCCGCAAACTGTGGAATCCCAGGGCTTTCAAAGCTCATGTGTCACCCCATGAGATGTTACAAGCTGTTGTGCTATGGTCTAGTAAGAAGTTCCAGTTCATCAAGCAGAGTAAGTTGATATTATACAACAATCATTCAATGTTTTTATTGATACACATATTTCGGTTCAGGTTTAAATAGTACATATTAATGACATACTACAAAATGAAACACAATTTCTGTTCACAGGTGATCCCATTGATTTTCTTTCATGGTTTCTGAATTCCCTACATATGGCACTGAATGGAACAAAGAAACCAAACAGTTCCATTATTTATAAATCATTCCTAGGCCATATGAGAATTTATACCAGGTATAATTTTTATATCTAATTATTTAAGAGTTCATGTCTATACAATTTATTACTGTTGATCATCTTGTCGTCAGTCCTGGATGTGAATGTGTGTGTATGTCTCGCGCGTGGGAGCCAACCCCCTTCTTCTCCACTGCTCAATGTGATTACTCAACTGAGTTGAGCAGTTGAGGTTGAGCAGTAGGACATTGTTTATGTCACCAAACATTACACACCTTAATTTTCTGTGTCTACTTCGCTCGGTCTTCGGCATCCTTGGTGGTGAGTTTCCTGTCATCTTTAATGACGTCAAACCATTGCTTCTTGGACTGGCCTCTCCTGACGGGATAGGCAGGGCCAGAGTGAATAGGCTGTTCCTAGACAGGCATGCTCCATCATCGGCCGCATCGTCACTTACCACCAGGTGAGGTTACGGTCAAATGCCTGGCTAGTCAAACAATAAAAACAGACATTTGTTCCCTACGTAATTTGCCGGTCTGCGCAAGACGTGGCCAAACCATCCAAGGCGGCACTCTTGCGGCTTATGTGCGATGTCACAGACGCCAGGGCTACCGTGTACTTATCTCGGTACTGTTGATATATAGTTCTAGTAATCTAATATTCATTTTAGGAAATTGCCTCCCCCCGATGGTGATGATGCAGCGAAAGTAGATCTGAACAGTGAGGACTACAATGAAATGATCACTGAATCCCCATTCCTGTATCTAACTTGTGACCTGCCTCCTACACCACTCTTCACAGACGAGTTTCGGGAGAACATCATACCTCAGGTTTGTAGAATTATGTGAATGGCACTGTATCATAAGGTGAAGAAATAATTTCAGTACCTGTAGTAGTAACCCAAGAGTGGGCGCGTAATTTTTTGAAACGTCGGTGGGTGCGTGTTAGCTGTTTGCCGCCCATACTATTTTTTAACGGAAATGTTTCAATGAAAACTTTTCTTTTGTAAGGTTTTGCTAAAAGACAGATATATTCATATGAATATAACATAATTCATTTATTTAAAGGACAGTTTGAATTTTAACATTTATGTAAAAATGAGTTCTTGACTTCTTGGAAACTTATTAACTTATTATTTATATTAGTACTAAAACATGGAAAAAGTAACTAAATTATTGATTTTCTGCATTCTCAGGATATGCTTTACTAGAAAAACCGTCACAAAAGTATGAATTAGGCTCGTTACACAGCAACTTTGAGCATATACATAGCACCATTTTATATTGCGTCTATTTTCCCTGGTTGAGAATTATGTTACGTTTTCCTTTGCTATTCAAAGTTGGGAACTACTGTGAATTTAGAAATAATTTTTAGTTTTAATTCTTTAATGTTTTATTCTGGCATATAAGGTAAGATATTGCAGTTTTATCAAAATCCGTTTAGTAATTTTAACTTAGAGGAACAACAAACATCTACAATTTGATCTAAAAAAATATTGTGATGAAAAATTAAAATTAGACTAACTTGCGCTGGTCAGATTTTGTTCTACAAATCTTTGCAAGAAACTGAGTTAATTGTTATTATAAAGTATTCATCAAATTCATGGCCAACTCACGCTTGACCAAAAATTATACTATCCTAAATTTAATTTTACTCAAAAAGAGGAAATTGTTTCTAAGACCACTTCCCTCTACCTTCTATATATTTAGATTTCCCCGAACTATCCCAGTTCAAAAACTCAAATGGGCGCGCAGTGAGCGAATTGCCGCCATGAGACAGACAACCTATGGTTATAAACTTTTCACCAAGTGGCAGGCCAATTTTTCGCCACGGATCGAGGACGAAAGTGGGGGCTGCTATTAAAAAGCCTATATTTGTTACGCATATCGTTCACAAGTTAAGGCAAGGCGGTAAATAGCTAATAGCGCGCCCACTCTAGGGTTAATATTTTATTGCTGTATTAATTTTGTTCAGTCTAGATAAGGTGGCTCAACTTTTAGTTTTAATTTTTTCTTTTTGAGATAAACCTATATATATCTGGAGTTGAATTCACCTTATGTAGATTATTTTCATTTGGAAAAATGCCTGGATAATTCTTTTTTGTTACAGGTAAATCTATATCAATTATTATCAAAATTTAATGGGCAAGCCTCCAAGGAATACAAAACGTACAAAGAGAATTTCTTGAAGAGGTTTGAAATCACACAGCTACCACCATATTTGATATTGTACATCAAGAGGTTTACAAAAAATACGTTTTTCGTTGAGAAAAATCCCACAGTCGTCAATTTTCCAGTCAAGTATGTGTATAACAGACCAATTGCTGCTGTGTGCTATTTTACCAGTGTAATATAAGTGTGTCCCCATACAAGCAAGACTGTTAATATGTTCATTGTTCTATAGGAATGTGGACTTTGGCGATATCCTGACGGCTGAGGTGAAGGCGAAGCACAACGGACGTACGACTTATGAGCTGGTGGGCAATATCGTCCACGACGGCTCGCCAGAGAAGGGCACGTACCGGGCGCACGTGCTCCATAAGCCAACGCAGCAGTGGTGAGCCTCTCTTTATATAAATATGCGACTTAACCTTTCTTACTATTTTGTCCTTTTCTTGATTTAATATATAAAATTGAAGTTTAGGCTACACCTTTGTAGAAGCTCATACTCAGTGGCAGTGTTTACCACCAGGCGGACTGTACTTTATTTATTTTTACACTAGCCGTACCCTGCGGGTTTCACCTGTAAACATTTAACTACCCTGCTACAACTTTTCGAAATGAGGAAGTACCCGTACCCGTACGGGAATAACGTAGATTCCTATTAGTTAGAATATTGCAAAGGCGGTCCAGCAGATTCGAAGATTACCCATAACATACAAGCTCACAATCATATAAACTAGTATTAGTATAGATAGGTTACTAATAAAGTGTAATAATAATAAAGCGGGTGCAAGCGAAAATACGTTATGGTGCAACGAGAGCAGGATAGGACGAGACCACAACACTGTGGCGCGAAGTTGATAACGCTTTGCATATAATTAATGCGTTCTACCTGATTACTGGTGGTATGAAGTAGTTAAAAATAGGTTAGATTATATCTAACCAACTAAAATACCAATTTCAATTAATTTCACGTCCCCGCATCGCATTGCGGTGCGACGTCGTTTTCGCGGTGTGGTGTTGTATTGTGATAAGAAACGCCCTAGTAGGTATGTTCAGATAAAAAACGGTATGTGAAAAGTTCGAACGTATTTCCCTTTGTCGAATAATGTCCCTTTCTCAAAATAACCCTTGGTAGCAAAATCCTTTTAGTGTTCCTTCAAGTAGCAGGGTAAACAGTGATCACGGAAAACTCGTTGATCCTTACGTTAAAATGAAGACTCTTTCCATGTATGTCTATCTGTATACCTATCCTCTAACTACTAAACCACGCAACGGATTTTGATGCGGTTTTACTAACATGTAGCGAATTTCTTTATAGTATAAAAACTGCACCATGTGTAAAACACAAAATGCTAAGTATTTACGAGTGTGTATTTCACTTCATTATTTTGTTTCAGGTATGAAATGCAAGATTTGCATGTGACCAGCATACTTCCTCAAATGATAACACTTACAGAAGCATATATCCAAATATATGAATTGAAACAGGATTAAATGTACAATATAAATAAAAATTAAGTTATAAGTATTTTTCGTATTATTTATTGAATATACAAATTGATGAATAATCTTTATGCGAACTGTGGCCAAGTAATGACCTTTTTCACTTATGAGAATATGTATTAATTAAATAAGTAGTGATGTTCAGAACACCTATTCAATTATGCAACTAATTATAATATATTAAGTTCATTTAATGACTACTTGACACAGTTTCAGAAATTATAATTTACAAGTTGTTCCATAACTCCATATATGGGTTCAAAGCAATTCAATGTTCACTCTTAAATTGGGCAATGTTTGTCAATTAAAGATACTGATTATAAACATTCTATTTTGCATTCTGAAATGTAATGGCAAAAATGCATATCTATTATTTTCCCTGGAATGACCTGATCTATCTATAAAATCCAGTCAGTTAGTGGCTTTCTCCTTTCTTCCCTGCAACACGCTTGAATTCTCCCATATTAGTGGTTGAGATTGGGGAGCCATAGAATGCCAGATGGTCAATTTGAGTGACTTCACCACCAGACTGGTTATCCCTTATGAACAACTGGATGTTCTGTACACTCTGGAATTTGACGAACTTCAGTGGAATTGGATTGCCTTCCAAATCGTCCGTAGTTATACTGTAAAAGAAAATGGCAATCATTAACCTTTGGTAAACTAGTCTCATTATGAACTTTATTTGTCCCATTACTAACATCATACAACTTACTCTATATCTTGTACTGGAGTGTTACCAGCTGCCTGATCAAAATCAAGTGTTCTGGGTTGGTTGATAAATAATTTTACAAACTTGGGGCCCTTATCTTGTGGAGCTTTTATTTTTAAAGAATGTAGCTTCACCAACTGCAAAAATAGTATGAGTTAGTATTTAAATAATTATGAAACAAGAATATCAAGAAAAATAATCACATAATTACCTGATTGAAGGAAATATTGATAATCAGTTGCTCATCACAGTCACTGGCCAGGTAACCACCTCCACTGGTGAGACAGTGAACAAATGGGTGATCATCAGCCTCATTCAAACATTCACATTCACTTTTAGTAATGAATGTACCCAAATCCATCTGCAAAAGTCATTGAAACATTAATGTGACTGTCAGAAGAACTAGTTAAATAACACCTGGAATACTTTCCAGGTGTTATTTAACTAGTTACTGAATGTTAAAGTGAACATTTACATGGTCTTCTATATTGCTTTTTATACTACCAAGATACTTAGTCTTGATGAAGATAAGAAACTTGGACTACCAACACTTTAAAGACATAGACAACATGGTGATCTGATAGAAACACAAGATACTACATGGATATCATGATGTGAAAGGACTAGAAACCATCTACAACTTCACTGACAAATAGGATTGTCAGTGCATGGAATGATCTGCCAGAATCAGTGATCAATGCTCCATCAGTGAACTGTTTTAAGAATATACTGCATAGACATTACAAGAACTAAAGATTGTGATATACATGCATCAGCTTACAGCTGCTAGTGCATAGTAAGACTTTGTTTCCTAAAGAAATAAATAAAAATAAGATGGCAAACAAGCTAGCAGCCTGCCTGATGATAAGCAGTATACAGCAGTTTTGAGTTATACAGTATAGTCTACGGCTATAAAGTAGTCCAAGAGTTCTAAGACGAATAAGAATTTACAAACATGTCCAGCAACAGCATTGTCCTCATCTCCAGCCTCCTCAGTACCATAGTAATGTCTGACTTTGTTCTCCAGAGCCGCTGGATCAGCACCCTGTAGTCTGTCAACCCTAGTCTGTAACAGGTTGTTTCAAAAGTTAAAATTTGACTGATAGAAAACTACATAATAATGAATTGCATTTTCCAAATTCGTCAATGTGAAGCACTGTAAAATTATACTTACCCGATTCTTATAAAAAATGAAGGTTGGCATAGCACTAATGCCTTGAGCGCTGGCGGTCTCTGCACATCTATCTACATCTACTTTGAGAAATACCGCCCTTGGAAACTTCGCCGGCAGTTGTTCAAAGATCGGAGCAATCCTTTGGCACGGTGGACACCTGCAATAACCATCAAAACATTGTAATTTACTCGATAACTTCGACGATGACTAAGGATTTCTAATCCACAAGTTAGACTCACCAAGTTGCTGTGAAATCCACTACTACAAGTTTAGTTCCGGCATTAGCCATTTCGGATTGGAAGTGGGCTTCATTTTCAATAACAGTAGCCAGACCCATTGTTGGATTTTATGTAGAAAACAACTAAAAACTGAAAATCCTGCAACGGGAATGGAAATTGGAATGACACTTCAAAATGGTTGACTTGAGTGAAGTTGACTGTCAGTCAACTGTTGACAGACGGGCGGGCGATTGGTTGTTGGCTTGTTGGAACCCTTACAGGAAAGGCAATGGGATCTTGACCATACAGCCAAGTTTTCCGTTATGAACCGTAAGTCAACTATATGCCCAGCTTCAGGGACTCTGACTTGAATAACGTTCATTTTATGGCCGTAGCCACATCATCAGTGGACCTTACTATACTCCCCCACAATACCACGATAGTAACGACATTGCAGGGTGTATTGCTACTTTTTAGAGCAACCCAAAAACTCAGTTCCGTGTCTCTTATTGCATTTCTCCACCACTATACACTTTCACAGGCATTTGCCACCCATTACACTATCACTAATGTGAATCAAAACCCGAAATAAAAGCGTAAAATTATAATAAAAGCGTAATTCAATGAGAGCCACAACTTCATTCTGCAAACTCCCCCTAAAACGTATGTCTGTGCCCAAAACACACCAGCGGCCTTAGCCAAGAGGTTTCGTTAATCTTCAATCGTTTGTGGTAGAAAAAATGTATGGGATTTGACATAAGCTAACGTTATCTCACATTACCTGTTTGTGGTAGAAATTCTTGGTCCACAATCAGTCAATGTAGATTTTGGTAGAAATAGTCGAACTTCGACCTGTCAATTTTCTACCATACACGCACAGACTAAGTAGAGATGCTACTCATCATACACGCATCACGCAAGCGAAGCTGTCAAAGATGGCTAGACCACAGATTACTGGCTAGACCGGCTGGAACTGGCGGGCGAGTGACGAGTTGACGAGTGACCGTTCCCAATTTGCTAGTATGATAAACAAACATCTGCGTTAAAAAATTTATACGAATTCCGCCTGTAAAAATTAAATGGCGTGTTAATATGCTTACGGATATGGCGGAGCGCATAGGAATAGCCGTGCAGTATGAAGTTCACCTTTTAAAGGTGAGATTTAAAAGGTGACGTAGTCTTTGCTGCGCGGAACTTAAATAGTTCCTTAAAAGTAAGGGCCCTTAACTCAGGATGTTTGGCAGGATAATCATCATTCAATCATCATCTTGATGGCGCCGCCTTCCTACTCCTTTTGGTCCACCTCGTTTAGTTTTCGGCATCCTTGGTAGTGAGTTTGTTGGCTTGGCACGCATATTATTCACTACGAGTCGTCAAGTTATCGCTTCTTGGGCCGGCAAATTACGTTGTTCTCTACGTAATTTGCCGGTCTGCGCAATACACTCTTACACTCTTGCAGCTTATCTGAGATGTCACGGACGTGACGGCTACCATGTATGTGTGCTTTTCGGACGCGGTCTTTGCGAGAAACTCTTCACATCTACTTCAGCATCTTAATTTCCGTGACAAAAGCCTGAAATGAAAACAAGTAGCAGTACCTAACCAGATTCCTCCCTCGTCCGCGAAACATGGAGATTTTCATTCCGTCCTTATTTAAATATATGTCGCAGCTATCTGGTTAAATCAGCCTTTTAATGAGAAGGCTAGTCCGTTAATTAAACGCCGGCATTCAAGTGATTGCCTTGGCTAATCGTTGTTTTAACTAGATGCAATCAACGTTTAACTAGTTGGCTTATTAAAGCTAGCCCTTTGAAGACGGCTGAGGTAAAATCAGGCAAGTGATTTAAATTTAGCTCAAATTTTATCCACTCTTGCGCTGGTAGTCACCAAAACAAATCTGGCGTCAGACAGCTCGCACAGCAAGCAATGTTTATGTATTTTTTTCGTTTTAATTGAATTTAAAATGTGGTACCTATATGCTTTTAAGTAAGAATTGAGATAACTGAATATGTTCATTTTCTTTTTATATTTACCTACCTCTAATTAGAAACAAATGCCAAACTTTCGTATCATTTGATATGTAATATTATAAAATAAGAAAGTGCATTGTTGCTATTGTTCCAACTACATAGTTATAAGTAGTAAATAAGTTGTTTTTATTAAATATTTTTACTGTGTTAATTAAATACTGATAATCAAACATAATTAATTGTATATCTACTTACTGAATATCTTGCCACTAATAATTTATTTATTAAATAAAAGTGATCTTTATTAATTTTTATCTTAAATAACGTTATCATTTAAGTTACGAACTTATGGTTATTCTAACCAACCGTCTGTATACCCTTTAACAAAACGGTTAAATAACGTTCAGCCAAGTAGCTGAATGTTACATTCAACAACTTGGCCTGGTTTGTCTTTAGCCATTCAATTAAATGCCGGTTTTAAATTAACGGCCCAGCCTTTTAATTAAATGGCTGATTTAACCAGTTGGCTGCGACATATACACCAAACAGGCACACGCATTCCAAATAAATTAAAAACATTACTATAATAGGACCACGCTTAGTCCGAATCAACTGACAGTGGTAGAAAATATAAAATGTGGATATGGCAATATCTATTGGATAATCTGTCCATGTCAGTCATTGTCCATTATTATTTAGGCGATCCGCACACTGGAACGCAGCACCGTACAGTTGTGCGTGACGTGCGTTAGTGCGTGACATAAAGTTATTCGAGCTGTCATCGGTTTCTATGGAAATTACTCTTAGTCGAACACACTGAAAACGCATCCACGCGCATTTGTGCGGATTCGTCGTTTTTTTTCTTTGACACATTTGACACGGACTGCGGGGTCAGATAAGTTTTTGGCACTGCACTTTCTACATAAAAAGGCGTCAATAGGCCGCTGCTGTGAAGTGAGGTCTCCAGGTCTCTCAAATGATTTTTCGGCTAAATAATATCATCATCACAGCCTATAACAGTCCACTACAGGACTTTGGGCCTCTCCCACAAAAGGGGAGGTTATTGCCATAATCTCCACGCTTGGCAGGCGGGTTGGAGATCGCAGTGTTGCAAACATAACAATGGAAAACGCTGCTGCCCATTTTCCAGTTTACGGAGACTCTAGATCTTTTGTCTCTAAACATTAGTCGCCTTGTACGACACTCCCTAAATAATATAATTTTATGAAAATATTATAACAATTTGGAGAATTCCTAAATTTTTTATTGTATATAAAACAATATAAAAATTACACATATTTCCAAATTTTGCCAGAATGAATGCTGCGCTCCAATGTGCCAATCGCCTCAACGATGAAGGAGGCTATGCCTCAACAATATTTTTCAATTCAGTCAAATTCTTTGTTATGTATTTTATGAATAACGTTCTATGACGGATAAAAGACATGGCATTAGTTGCCATACAGAGATTTTTTTTTTAAAAAGCGATTCGGACTTAGCGTGGTCCTACTATAACTTACTAATCACGTGACTTCTAAACACAACATTTAGGCGTGGGCAGGCCACATAGGTACTCCTAGCTCAAAATACCTGTAGCTGATAGGGTGGCAATGTTCTCGACGGGAAACTACGTCTGGCAATTGCTGTGTAGGATGATAGCTAACGAGAGGACGTGCCTATCGGCATCGTAAAATGTATCAGGGAGTCTTATGTCCAGCAGTGGACGACCTTTTTTATGTCATACGGTTGACAAACAGGCAAGTGGGCCATCTGAGGGAAAGAATCGACATAAGGCGACTAATGTGTTAGTCAAACGCTAATAGCTAGAACCTCCGTATAGACAGAGAGTGGGCAATAGCGTTTTTTGATCTGCCTGGCATGGCACAGCCCTTCACTTATTTGGAGAAGTTGCAAGTCTAGCAGTGGAGTGTTATGGCCTGGTGATGTGATGTTCATACGGTACTACGTGATGCCAAGTAAGTATGTATCTAGTTAGTATTTTGTGACGTTACGGTACCAATAAGTGCAACGCGTAGTTGGACAAAATATCTCATTTACTTTCATCACAATTTTCTTAAACGTTTGTTACCTACCACTTTTGAGAGGAAGATAATTTAGTTAAACTTTATCAATCATATACTTCACTAGTTGGCCCGCCGCAGCTTCGTGGGCATGTTGTCCTACCCTATAAACCTTCCTTTTGAATCATTCGATCCATTGTTGACGACCTGAGCGGTTCAGTGGTCAACATCTGCCACGCAAGAGGTCCCGGGTTCGATTCCCGGCCGGGCAGAAATTGAAATAATAAATTTTTATTTCTGTTTCAGGTCTGGGTGTTCTATGTATAATAATTATGTTGTTAAAAAATATATAAGTAGTTTATCAGTTATCTAGCACCCATAACACAAGCTTTGCTTACTTTGGGGCTAGATGGCGTTGTGTGAATTTGTCCACGATTATTTATTATTTATTTATTATTTATTATTGTTGAAAACCCCATTTAAATCAGTTGCGTAGTTTAAAAGATCGTACAGATACGTACATAGATACATACGGACAGTCGGCAGAAAGCGACTTTGTTCTATAATATGTAAAGATTGTTAAACAATATTTGGAAACAAATAGACCAGTGATTGGTTTTTTTGGTTTGGAAGCCTGCGATTGCATTTTATTGGAATATACACCTCTATAGGTAAAAGCTTTGGGTAAACGCGCTCGAAATTGAGAGCTAAGCCCAGTGGGTCTATAAATAGAAATGGTGTACAATGTAGTCATAAATAAAAATTAAACGGGAGGGTCACATCTCAGGCGTAGGTATCTAACGATTATTTGTTGCGATGTCTCCGTAGTCGCGCGGTCGGGTCAGGAAACCGCCCGTGGCGCGGCTTATCCCAGCTATTTGCGAGAAGCCATACAAATAGCTCCAATCTCTTTTAATAAACTGAAAATTTAAAGACGAATGGTTTGTTTGTTCAATGGCCAGTTATATTTAGAAACACGATAAGTTGGATATACTTTAATTGCATTTTATAGATGTTCTACAATGTATTTTATATTGAATCTCAGTGACCGGCCATCGCATACAAATTAACAATATGTAATCAATAATTATTCGTATAAAATCAATTGATTAGATTCATCTCAGCGTCAATATAACGATTGTGCTCTCGCGCGAGGGCCCGCCGCCTTGACCATGATCAAAGATGACAGTAATTACAGTAGAGCGACTGCTGTCTGACATCCGTGACCCTACAACAGGGGAACCTGACCAGATTGGATCACGGTTAAGATACACATTCAGTCTCTTGAATGCTTACTGTAAGAACATCGGTTAATGTTAAGCCCAGGTTTGCGGTACTTCTCGCTTGCAAGTCCGACCGCAGCCATTAGGTCATCGAGCAATATTGAATTTTATATTGCAGTTGAAAGCGAGATTGATCGCTGGTTAGGTTAGGTATAGCGAGATTGCGTAAGAACTACTAAATATGTACTGATAATTAGCTTTAATAAACTAAAAACTATAGTGTTGTTCTGGTGTATATGCTACAACATTATAAAGTTTCAACGAATATTGAGCAGTTTATGTATGAAAGAGTAACAACATACAAACATCTATCCACCCTCACAAACTCTAATTGGTAAGAAATACTTATTGGTAAGAGAGATTTCTCTTAATGGGTGTAGCCTCTTAATCTTTTGCAGATCTTGTTAAAAAATAAAAATAGTTAGAAACGTACCAGAAATATAAAATTGCTTAAAAATTTTTTTCAGGCGTTAACTAGTTAACTGGGCACTTTTCATCGAAATTCTCTAGCACCGGCGTTCTATATATTTTATCTTATAGGTTGTGGAATGAGCTCCCTGGAGAAGTCTTCCCTCGAGCATACAAATTGGAGTTTTTCAAGAAAGGGATGAAACGGTTTTTACAGCAACATGGGATTGCTTTCCATCAGGCAGACCACAAGGTTGTTTACCACCGTAGTGAGAAAGTTCAAATATATTATGAGCAGATTCCAGTTTTTTGGATGATGTTCTCGACGATGGTTCAAAGCCTACCCATAGCGGGTACCTACCTATTTACTATAAGAGTAGGTACATTTAGCACATCTACATCGTGAATTCCTTTCTGCTCGCATCATATAACGCAGTAAATACTTAGCTCAGTCTTAATCATTGTGATTACCCTACTTATAATAGAAAACAGTATGCGTAAACAAGCCACTGTTATCTCAGAATCCATCTCTCCGCCAATTTTAAACGTGTATATGACTACATCTAGAATACTGTACTTATTAGGTACATATAGGTACAGATCAAAAGCATAAGTGCATTATTATTTATCGAATAATTTCCTTTGCAGCCACCGCAATACGCCGAATTTAATTGGCTGTACGAAGGGTTGTAATTATCTGTTCTTCAGGCCCCCAAGAGCTAGTTCTTGTCTAAGATTTATTTTTGTAATGAACCTAACCGACAGAAAAAGTAGGATAACTTCTGACCAAGTGTCATCATCATAGCCCGTAACAGTCCACTGCAGGACTTAGGGCCTCTCCCACGAAAGGGGAGGTTATTGCCATAATCTCCACGCTTGGCAGGCGGGTTGGAGATCGCAGTGTTTAAATAACAAAATGGGGTTGGTGCTATTCTACTCTGCCGGACACCACACGACCAAGTGTACTTAAATTCAAATATATTCTAAACTAAACAACCGATTTTAAAGAAACAAAGTGTTTCTAACCCTCTCGATTAAACTGGCTTTCAAATATATAAAACTGCATCCAAATCGGTCCATCCGTTCCGGAGCTACGATGCCACAGACACTCATTTAAGTAAGTATGCAACTACATTTCTTGCATTGTTTTGATCCAGTTTGAAGATTACCTTTAAGAAGGTAACCTTAAAATAATCAATCCCTTTCGATAGGTTAGGGTCGCAATGGCCAAAATTCAGATGAAAACCATAAAAAAACAATTTAGGAAAAGAATTCTTAGAATCCTAGTTAGAGTCGATTAGATGGACCTGCCTATGTTATCGCATTTGCACGCACATTGTTTAAAAATACGCTGCTGGGGTGTAGACTATATCGGATGCCTACCATATAATTTTAATTTGACTTCAAAACAGTTCAAATGAAATGATTTAAATAATAAATATTAGATAAAATACTCAAATAATAATTCCAAAATGTTAAATGAAAATAAAAATTACATTCAATTCGATTTGAGACCCGGCAGGTATTGTGTATTAAAGGCGATGGTTATTACTTACTGTAGCTACCTATATCTCTATAGACTACACATGCTGCGTTTTGCTACAAACTACAACAATTTATTTTATATTTATAGTAGAAAATAAATTAGATAAAGCATACACAATTCGGCGGAACGAGTTGAGTTATAAACTATTTGTCATCATCATCATCCGAGCGGTCGATCCCGGCTTCTGCCAGGTAAAAATTATATAACAATCACGTTATTTTGATTTTAATGATATAACATACTCGTGGAAACGTTCCCAAGCCGCTGGGCAGTGAGATAAATACGCGATTCCTCGCTGAAAAACCGCAGTTTTCAGCCGACAGAGATCAGATGTTGTAACATCGCCGCGGAGATATGCCGCGTTACGTTCCCGTTTAAAAATACAAATATCACTGTTAAGACTACAAGTTACCATATTTCCAAATAATAATGGCACGTTACTTAATTCTGGGACTTGTGCTTGTGGCAGTTTTTGCAGGTGCAACAGCTGTTAAAAAAAGAACGTCGAAACCTAACAGCCAGCACCAGCCGACGATTTTCGAGGACTTACCGAGACTGTCGGACATGAGAACCTATATACGTGTACTGGAAAAAATTTTGGAATTTTGTTACAGACACCAAAATGAAATTGATCTGAATTTCAACTTCGGTCTATTTCTAATTAACGGTAGGTGTGTTGGTTGCTTATCAGTTTTTTATGTAAGTAAATTTAAAGAAAATACT